>VMYD01000283.1:73165-673165 GCA_007663325.1 Eucalyptus pauciflora
CTGACGTCTGCATGACGTCAGCCCGCGCACGCGCGGCACGTGCGGTCGGTCCGTCCGACCCGGCGACCGGTCCGACCGCCCGACCGGTCCGACGACCTTGCCGGTTGACCGTCGACTCGTTGACTCCGTTGACCGTTGACTTTGAAGGTTGACCGTTGACCGTTGACTTCGAAGGTTGACCGTTGACTTGACCGTTGATCGGACGTTGACCGTTGACAGGTCATCGCTGAGTTGAGTTGACTGATTATCGATGGGAGAAAGGTGACTTAATTGATCATGTTCTTGAAGTCAACGGGAAGATTCAACAGGTCATATGGAATGGTCATCCCATGTCGCAATCAGAGATGGTGCGATTTTTCATTAACACTCTTCCACCTGAATGGCAAGATGTGTTGAATTGCATATGGGATGTCAACGGTGCTGCTTCATATAAGAAAATTGTGAAAAAATTTGTAAACGAATATTACTGCATTGTTGCAAGGGAAAAGGTCAAGAAATTGACCAAAATAGGATCTTTCCCGGTTCGTGTGAAGGTTATTTGTAAAATGTATTAGCTATTTTTTTTGTTGAGTATGCTATGTGGACATCCTATGTAAATGTTATCTACCTGATTGTTGTTGATGAAGCAACCTATATGTTAGCCATATTATGTGAAAGCCTTATTGTTATATTGTATCTCAATTATCTGTTGCTTTCTGTGATTGCTGGTTGCTGTGGGTAGATAGCTGTGGGTAGTAATTGAAGTTTTTGTAGCTTCATAGAATTGATTTTGCATATGACAGTCATATTAATGATAGTTTTAAGTTAGGATTTTTGGAGGATGATTGGAAACATAGTGACCTTTTGATTCTGAAACCTTACTTAAAATTATTAATTAATATGATGGGTTTGTGCAAAATAGATGCATAAATAATAGGCATTAATCGTGCATATATGTCTGATGTATTCAGATCAATGGCTTCAGCCAAAATGAGCATAGTTGTCGAGCTGAACAAAGGTGAAAAGCTCAAATGTGACAACTATGAAATTTGGCAAATGAAAATTCAATGTATGCTGGAAAAGCAAAAAGCACTAAAAGCTCTTGACCATGTTATGGAAGATCTAGAGGATGCTGTGCGCCACCTTGAGTTAGCTGATCATCGCCTCAAGGCATTAGAGCAGCAAACAGATATTTTCTGTGTTGCTTTAAGCTCAGAAGGGGCTTCATGCTCTAAGCGCAAGCGCATTGATTCGTTCAATATGTGGAAATGCAAGGGATCAAGTCCTTCTTGCAAGAAACCAAGAATTAACCAACAAAAGAGAGGAAAACGTCCTCATGTAAAGAATATCTCAAGGGTGAAATGTTACAACTGTGACCATAAGGGTCACTATGCCCGCGATTGTCGCGAGCCAAAGAAGGTACACACCCTTGGTACAATTGGGAACTTTGCGTATGTGTCAAGTTCTGTATTCTTGACTGAATCTAATCCTCTGTGGACTGTGGATTCAGGAGCGACAGACCATGTAGCGAAGGATAGAGGATCCTTCGTGGAATTCCGACGAGTACCTATTGGAACTAAGTGGATCTATGTGGGAAACAACTCCAGAGCTGAAGTGAAAGGAATTGGCACATGCCAACTGAATATGCGTGATGGACGCATTTTGTTCCTTCATAATGTGTTGTATGCTCCGGAGATTCGTCGGAATTTAGTGTCTGTTTTAGTGTTGGTTAAATTAGGTTTTAATATGAACTTCCATAATAAATGTGTAGATTTGTATTTGTATACAAACTACTATGGTCATGATTATTTTCTGGATGGTTTCATTGTATTGGATATTGATTATGTTAATGCAAATTTTTGTTATTCCCTTCTCACGTCTCACAATTCATATGATAATGATGTGAATGTGTGGCATGCTAGACTTGGTCATATTGGCCAACAGCGTATGAACAGACTAGCCAAAGAGGGCTTGTTGGGCAATATTGAAAAAGTCGATTTGCCCATCTGTAAGCATAGCCTAGAAGGGAAAACGATAAGGAAACCATTTGGAAAAGGTAAAAGAGCTGAATTTTCTCTGCATTTAATCCATTTTGATGTCTGTGGTCCAATGAATGTGAGAGGAAGGCATGGGGCTGTTTATTTCATCACTTTTATAGATGATTATACTCGATTCGGATATGTCTATTTGATTTCTCACAAATCTGAAGCAATAAGTTGTTTCAAAAGGTTTATGAACCTGGTAGAGAATCAATTAGACAAGAAAATAAAAGCATTGAGATCCGATCGAGGTCGAGAATATTTATCTGATGAGTTCAGAAAATTAAGTGATGAAAATGGAATAGAAAGACAATTGTCTATTCCAAATACTCCTCAACAAAATGATGTTGCAGAGAGAAGAAACAGAACCCTACTAGAAATGGTTAGGTCCATGATGGCGCATGCTAACTTGCCTATCACCTTTTGGAGTGATGCGTTGTTATCTGCTGCCTATATACTTAACCGTGTGCCTTCCAAATCAATTGCTTCCACTCCATATGAGTTATGGACAGGTAGAAAACCAGACTTAAGTTTTCTTAAGCCATGGGGTTGTGCTGCCTATACACATGAGTCCTCTCACAAGTTTGGGAAATTGGGTCCCAAAGGAAAGAAGAGTATTTTCATAAGATACTCAGAACACTCAAAAGGGTATGTGTTCATACGTGAGCAGGAAAGTGGGAGTATAACTGAATTTGAATCACGGGATGTCACATTCTTAGAGGATGAATTTTCCTAAGAAGGCCGAAATAGGGGATGACAACACCTTATTTGAAACCTCGGATCAAGATAATAATCTTAGTGGAGTTCGTCCAAGTGGGAGTAATATGAGAAGTGATGAATTGAATTCAACTCATTCTCAATTGCAAGCACATAATGAGACGACATCATCATTATCTAATCCCAGTGGGAGCATAATGGGAATGATGTGCAAAGTATACAAACTCCCATACGGCGAACAAGTCGCCAAAGTTTTCCCCATCGACGTTTTGACATTGAAGGGGAAACTTTTATGATTGCTCCACAAGATGAGGATGAGCCTAGAAATTAACGAGGCTCTGAATTGCCCTAGTAAGGAAAAATGGATTCATGCAATGGAAGAGGAAATGGAGTCAATGAAATCAACCCAAGTTTGGGAACTGGTTGATCTTCCAAAAGGACGCAGAGCTATTAGGAACAAGTGGGTTCTCAAAATAAAGCGAAAGGCTGATGGCTCGATAGAAAGGCATAAGTCTCGCCTTGTAGCGAAGGGGTATAATCAACAGGAAGGGATTGATTATGAAGATACGTTTTCTCCTGTAGTGAGATTTACCTCGATTCGCATTATTCTGGCAATAGTATCTAGTTTGGATCTTGAATTACATCAAATGGATGTAAAGACTGCTTTCCTCATTGGAGAATTAGAGGAAGAAATATACATGGAACAACCAACTGGTTTCATGGTAAAAGGCCAAGAAGAAAATGTGTGTCGACTTTTGAGGTCGATATACGGCCTTAAGCAGTCATCGAGACAATGGTATATACGTTTTCATAATGCCATAATGGCATATGATTTTACAATGATTGATGAGGATCATTGCGTATATATCAAAAGATCCAAGGATCATTTTGTGATCATATCATTATATGTTGATGATATACTGATTGCCGGAAGCAATATGGAGTTTGTTCATACTGTCAAGAGTTGGTTATCTTCCAACTTTGAGATGAAGGATATGGGTGAGGCTGCATACATTCTTGGAGTTAAGATTTCAAGAGATCGTTCGAAGAGATCGTTGTCTCTTTCGCAAGAAACATATAAATAAAGTTCTTGAACGATTTCGTATGCAAGATTGTAAACCCATAGACACTCCTATTGCAAAAGGTGAAGGATTAAGCCATAGACTGTGTCCGAGGACTCCACAAGAAAATGAACAAATGAAACATGTTCTTTATGCTAGTGCAGTTGGGAGCTTGATGTACGCTATGATGTGTACAAGACCCGACATATGTTTTGCAGTTGGAATGGTGAGTAGATACCAATCCAATACAAGTCTAGCACATTGGAAAGCCGTTAAGAGAATACTGAGATATCTAAAGGGAACTGCTGATTATACGATGGGTTATCAAGGAAAGGATCTGCGACTCAAAGGCTATCCTGAAACTGTTTAGGGAGGAGGTTTAGACGAAAGGAAATCTACCTCTAGTTTTGTTTCCTTATTGAATAATGGCACCATATGTTGGAGCAGTAAGAAACAAACGTGTATAGCCTTGTCCACGATGGAAGATGAGTTCGTGGCATTATCAGCAGTAATATAAGAATGAGTTTGGCTTTAGAGATTTTTTGGATCACTTAGGTGTTATTGAGAAAGCTGCAAATCAATTATTAGTTAATTGTGATAGCCAAGCAGCTATAGCGTACACCAAAGATCCAAAATATCATGGCAAGACCAAACATATAGATACCAAGTATGATTTTGTCAAAAGATATGGTTGCACGAAAGGATGTGAACTTGCAGTACATATCTACGCATAGAATGGTAGCAGATCCTATGACAAAGCCAATACCTAGAGATGTGATTTGTGGTCATATAAAATCTCTAGGATTGCGTAGAGTATGATGTACTGGATTGTAATTTCCCTGAGTTGTTCACATGTATGAACTAGTGTTGTTTCATTATTAATGCCTATGAATCTTTTGTTTGATCTTTATGTATCTTAATGCTTAGTGCATTATATTATGTTTGAGAAAGTATGTCGGACAAATAAGAGATTAGCCCACTCACACGGGTAATTGCCTCTATTCACTATGTGATAGATAGAGATGAGACTGTTTTTAAGCTTATTATCTAGGTGATAATCGAGAGCTCAAGCTTAAAATAACTATGTCGCCTTAACTGAGTGTTAAGATGAGGACATAATACTTACGATATCCGAAAGTAAAATAACCCACACATTTTACTTTATCTGTCTAAGATGCCAGATGTGAGTTCTGATGAATTTTGTGAATGAGTAAATACGTGAACTCAAGTTAGACATTAGGTATGTCTGAACTATCATCTGTACGGTATTGATTGTGTAGACATACGCTCCATGGGAAAGGAGTTAATACCGTAATACGTATTTCATACTACGTATGCATGAGACGACCTATAAGAGTGGTAAAAGTTATGATCTCAACTTTTATGACGTGTGAGACTCTTGAGGAATAGAGTTCCTCATTTTTTTAGTGCCCTCATGACTCTTACTTATTCTCAAGATTTCTATTTAGTGTTTGCTATCTTAGAATGTTGCCAATGGTCATGAGATGATTCGATCTAATGGGACATTTCTAGAAAAGCAAGTTGAACTGAAATTGAGAGTTTGAAGGAAAGAGGAAGATCGGATTTGTAGAATCACATTGTGGTTTTGTATTCACAGGTCGACCAATTATGACTGTCTTTGGGATAATCATAATTGTGAATACAATATATATATATATATATATATATATATATATATATATATATATATATATATATCATTGTTTAAATGAGATTAAGAGAGATATAAATGTGATCGATCGATCTAGGGTACTGCATACTATTTTTTACTCGGAAAATGATGCCCATTATGAGCTGCTATATATTCCTAACAGATGTATAGCCTCCTTCAATCTCCGCTCCCCCCCTCTCTTGATTCCTTCCTCTTTTCTCGGCGAGCCCCACTGTCCTTTTTGTCTCTGCCTCTGCTGTCCTCTCTGCCCCCTTCTATTGTCATTTAGCCATCCTCCAAAACCAGGAGAGAAGGAGAAGAGGAGAAGAGGAGAAGAGAGGGCCAGGGTAGGAGAAAATGAAAAGAAGAAGTGGGTTGGGCTGGCCCAAGCGTGGAAGAAAGAGGAAATGAAAAGAAGAGAGAGCCGGGCCGGCCTGCCTCCGGCTCGGTCTCGCTTCTACCTTTTTCTAAAAATAATTTAAAAAATAAGATAAACTAATAATGATAATAATAATTTATAATTTATATTTTTGATACTAGTAATGCAAATGCCCACCTAAAGTCTAAATGTGGTACAATGTAATGAAAATTATTTTGCTAGGGGTTAAATTCTATATAATTACGGAATGATTAAATGAGTTATCAAAATTTAGGTGTTAATAAAAGTTCTAATAGAATAATCTAAATTCCACTTAACTTTGGCTGTGCACTCTAATTCCAGGATGTTGTTCTCCTATTTTCGCCAATTTGGATGAACCCGCATATGCTATTAGTGAATTGGCCTCGAAGACGTTAGAGTAAACCCATCGTCCATTGTGCAAGCAGCCCACCACTTCTTCTAGAGATTAGAATTGCTAACAATAATAGAATTTCCATTCTATTTTCTACCTTGTCACCACATACTCTCCGGTTAGACTTCTAATGAACTTACCTAGAATTTAGACCTTTCAAAAGCATTAATTTATCTTAACAACATCTTGCATTGTCTTCCAAATTCAACGTTGATCCTTTCGTGTTTTTATCATCTAGGGTGTGGATTCATCATTGAAGCTTCATTTATTGATGTCGCTGTTGTGCCATTAATATATGTAGTTGACACTTCTCTACCACCAGTGTAAGTCAAATATACAAGCTGTGTCAGCGTTGGAAGGGTCGCCCTTTGGCTTACCAGCACTAAAACCACCCATGATATGGTTGGCTGTCTCGATACGTTCTCTTGAACACATAGCAACGCAATATGGATGCATCTTAATATTTTATTTCTCGAACTGTCCTCTAATATTGAATCAACAAGGTGATAATGGGTCTATAGGATTAAATATAGGGCAGATGGTTCTATTGAGCATTACAAAGCTTGATTAACCGTCAAGGTTTCACAAAGCAGAAATGTTTTGAATTATCAGGAAAAATTTTCCTCAGTAACTAAGGAAGTCATTATTCATTCTTTTCTCTCCATCATTGCTTTACTATCATTGGTCCCCACGCTAGATGTCCACAATGCCTTTTTCCATGGTGATTAAGAGAAGGAAATTTACATGGATTTTTTGTCGAGTATAGGCAAATAAGGAGAATTTTGGGTATGTCGTCTCCATAAATCCTTTTATTGACTTAAACATGTCTCTTGATAGTGGTATGCTAAATTCATCATTTGACTCATAGCTGCATGATTCAAGCAATTTAGACATGATAATGTCATTCTACTTGCCGATATATATTAGTAATATACTTATTATGGGCAATAATGAATATGCTATTAAAGAATTCAAAAAATATTTGCATTCTACCTTTTGATTTAAAATATTTGGCCTTCGAAATATATTCTCAACATTGAGATTGCACATCAAATAAAGGAATCTATCTCAGTTAATGTAAATTTGTCTTGGAGATTATATTTTAAGTAGGGTTGTTAAGATGCAAATCAACTATCATTCCAATCAAGTAGAATGTTAAGTTAACGACAATTGAACATGATGCAAGATTATCATCTTTAGATGAGGATTCATTGCCCAAGGATTGATCAAGCTATCACAATAGCAAGCCTGAGTTTGATCAACTCCAAAAATCCTTGCCATGTGAAAGTACGAAATCTTTAGGTTCATTTCACTCTCTAATAGGATATTGCTACATTTTAGGTCACAATGGATGATCTGGAGACAAGAATCTTAATGTGGTTAGAGTATGTCTCGAATGATCCTAGATACTATTTTATAACACAATGGCTAATCCAATTGTCCCTTTCTTTTGGGATCTACATTATTGCACCAAAATTCATTAATGTGCTAGGATGTGACACCTATTCAAAACTCAAGGCCAAGAACATCACACAATACGAAGATATATTTACGCTCATCAATCAAAGATAGCTTAACAGAAAACTATAATAAGTTAAAATAACCTCTTAATTTCAAGGTTTCCACAGCTAGTGAAAGTTTGAACATATGATTTCATGCAAATGGTACATTCTGCACGTAATAAGTTTAAATTGCAACATACCAAAAAAGAAGTAATCAAGTTTTTTATTTAGCACAAAGTCATAGGCCGGTAGCTTTTTGTAAGAAAAAATTGAGTAGTCGTACAAGGTTTCTATGTTGAAGCTTCACCATCGATGAAACTTCATTCTTAAATTCGTCATCATCTCATCTTGAGCTTTGAGATAGCCTCTTCACTGCCATTTGTTGTCCATTATGAAGTCTACCCTAAAGTGTTTTGTATTTAAAATTTATTTCTTCATCACAACTTTTTATAAGCAAACATAGAAAAGCTTTACATGTTTCTTTTTCTTTGACATCATTACGTTTAATTTAATTCATACGTAAAGCGTTCTTATTATTTCTGACTAATATGTAATACATACCTCAAAAACTTCATCAAATCCACCTTCACCAAACTTGTTTTCATGAGAGAATTTATTTGTTGATGCTAGTATTTTAGCCAAGTGTTAATATTGCAAAGACTCCATGGTGGTAAGTTTGTTTGCACTTACATTGCAAAACAACTTGATTTGATTAAAAATTACATTGACGGTGTTGATTTTGATCTATAGTATAGATTTGCTAGTGCTTCGGGATATTATCACAATGGACAACACTGGTTAAACTGGCATGTTGTGTCTCCCTATTGTGAAGCAATTTGTCCTCTCTTGATCGGTCATGACGGAAAGAAAAAAGAAATAAAATCATCAATAACATAGGAAACAAATGGGATGAATCTTATATTATGATCACCTCTTCATACTGAGGGTAGCGTTCATTATGGTGCATATGCTACTTGTTCCTGAAGGAAATCCATAAAGGTTAGAAGTATTTTGAGGCCTTATTATGTGGTTAGCAATAGTCAATTTATATTGTGTTGGCATGTCGAGGAGTCTGAACCGTGTAGGGGCGAGAAAATTTTTCTCTGTTTCCTTTGCTTTCTCCTTTCCTTCACGGAGAAGCTCATTTTCTCTCTTTCCTCACATTTGTCACTGCCTTCGCCGACTTCACGCACGCATTTGGAGAAGCAACTTTGAAAGTGGCTGAATTGTGGCTATTGAAACATGGGCTTGGGCTTTAGGAAACACGGGTTGGGCCCATCTATGACAAATGTATATTTAATGAGGTTAATCTCGACTACCGTGATAGCACGCTTGCATTGTTCATAGGATATCGTATAATATTATTTTATGAAGGATAATAGATTGGAGTGGATAAGCACAATTGCAGAAGAAAACAATAGTGCTCGAAGTAGATTTTTTTTTTCTCCAACATTGAATGTTATGGCCCAGGTCAAAGGGCTTCTCCATGAAAACCTATAAAATTAAGAATATAACATGGGACCATATAACATGTTTGGATTGGAATCTACTTTTTACTTAATCTAAATCTTATCCTCTATATGTTTGTAACTATTTTTAACAATAATCATATGAGATTTTCATAATATATAGTATTTGATATATCGATTTGCTTATATATATTTATCATAATATTCTGAAATTTTAACAAGACAGTGAATGAAAGTTCTTTTAATTTATAAAATCCATCTGAGGATGATCATTTGCTGTTCTAACACTTCTATATAACTGTTTTTAGGATGCACAATATTTTTCTTATCAGATGGTGCTCACGTGATTCCTTTCTAACCTCGCTATCCTCATTTGGCATTGAGCGTTGAGCAACCACCGCGTGGTGACAGCCAAACTCAAGCGACCACCTTGTGGTGGTTAATGGCCTTAGGGGGTAGTGACATTGTGCTTCGGTCTCAAGCGACTGATGTCTAGTGGCTTCGATTGATAGTGAGTAACTTTTTCCTTTTATAAATTTTCTTTACCTCTTAAACTTAATTTAATTTTGATTTTTTGTAACTTGCCTTGCCTTGTTCGAGATTTACCGGGTAAGAGATTGGCCATCTCCCAACAATGGAAGCACGAGCCTTGGCATCGACGGTCAGGACGTTGAAGCCAAGTCAATTACGGAATCTAAAAATAGGAGAGGACAAAGAGGTTTCCAATTCCCCCAGAGTTGAATAATGTCGGGTGAGCTGGACTATTTTGTCGTCCAGAACGTTAACGAGTGAGGATAAGGTATTCAATTTCTCGCATTGCGTGTCAACGTAAAATCATTTTTTGAGTGTTTCCAATTCGTTAGGTGCTCCGGAATATTCTCCTTGAAATCCACATTTATATAAGAAGGCAAAGCATATATATATATATATATATTGTCAGTAAAAGGATTTCCATTACAAAGTATCAACATTACAGAGGAAGTTTGTATTGCATCCGGAGGCTATTGCATCTACGGCAACTAAACTTTGCAACAAAAAGGGAGTGAAGAGGTTCCAATCATGGGCCAGGTCAGTGCGGCCGTGGGCCTTAGCAGCCCAGTCAGCAACTCCGTTCGCCCCTCTGCGACAGGTTTGAATTTGCAAATTAGGGCACAGAGTGAGCAGAGAGTTGATCTCCGCGAAAATCGCTCGGTCTTCCCACGGAGGTGGTCTCTGCGCATGGATGGTCTCGACCAAAACTAAGCAATCACTTTCAAGGATGATGTTCGCCTTGTTGAGGTCCTGCTGCAGCAATCGTTGGAGAGCCAAAGCAAGTGCTTGTGCCTCTGCTTGGAGAGCTGAGGTTGCAGAGACTTCCCCTGTGAATATGTCGGTAAGCATCCCCTAATGGTTTCTGCAAATACAGGCGATCGTGCCTTTGTGACTGCCCGGATGGTGAGATGCATCGATATTACACTTGATGCAGCCGCTCGGTGGAGGTGTCCAGATGGATGAAGGTATTCTGTCAGTGGGATGCGAGGAGGTTGAAGCCCCTGTTCGTTGAGGATGTTGCAAGGAAATAGCTTGGATCTGTGAGTGTGCTAAAGCATCCTCGACTGTGCGGTTTGGAGTTGGACGGAGATGGCGGAATATGTAGTTGTTGCGCGAGCACCAGATTTGCCACAGTACATGAGCTATCAGCTGGAATGCAGGTACGCTCTTCGGTTGTGCCGCCCTTGCTGCTAGCCATGAGTCTAGGCGTTGTATAGTATAAGGTGAGAGAGGGATGGCGATCTATGGGTGATTCCAGATACCTACTGTCCAAGGACAATAGAAAAACAAGTGTTCCAGCGTTTCAGGGGTGTTGGTGTCGCAAAGCTCGCAACAGGGGTCAGTCACTATGTGGCGAGAGAAGAGTTTGGCCCTGGTGGGGAGAGCGTTCTAACATGCTGCCCATTGGAATAGGCGAATTTTTGGTGCGGTGTTAAGTGTCCAGAGTTTCTTCCATAGGATGCTGGGAGGTTGATAGGATGATGATGCATGTGAGTGTCGCGGTATATCCGTGCTACTGAGAATGGCCTGATAACCGCTTTTAACCATGTAACGTCCATCCTTCGTTGCTGTCCAAACAAGTTGGTCATCTGTATGTAACGGTCGAAGTTGGCAAAGCATATTCACATCTCCCCCAATAGCAACACTTTGTCCAAACTCAGATGATTAATCACATTAATTGCAAATCCTTTCAAATCCACCAACCATCCATCCACAGTTTTTTTTTTTTTTTTTTTTTCTTTTTCGATCGGAATCCACAGTTCTTTTTATTAAGCTGTCAAATGATGTTTTCGATGAATTTTCTTACCACCGATCGAAGTTATATTTTTATTTGGTTAACCTACAACTGTTCATTTTCCGATTTATCTCTGAAACTGGAGTAAATTGACATTTTCTCTTTCTTCCTTTCTTCTCCTGATGAGTGTAGATTAACTTTTTTTCAATTTGCTGCATTGAAAAGATGACTTATTAAAATCGATTGACAATTTTTAACAAGCCTCCCCTTTGGCCTTGTGGTTGGGACTAGCATTAGACTCGATCTCAAGGATGTGGGTTCAAGGCATGGTAAGGGAGAGAGAGAAGATGACTTATTAAAATAACAATAAGAATGGTCTAAATTTATGCCTCCATTTATTTCATGAAAATTGAATAATATGATAAATATATATTTTTTCAAAAATGATCATTGATGTCGCTTGAAATAATTAATCAAAGAAAAATATTTTTATCATCAACAATAATTTGTCTTTCATGAATGATAAAAAGAAATTCATTTGTGAGAAATATAGGTAATCGTTTTTTAAAAAATAATTTCAAATAATTTGTTTTCCGTAAAATGGGCAGAGCTATATCTCTCCACCCTTTCTTTTCCTTTTTCTCATTCTTCGTTCCTTCCTCAATTTTGCCTTTCAATCATAATCAACCCCTGATCACTATAATCGAGTAAAGAGGCTGGTGATGCTAAGGAATATATCTAGAGGTGAAGTTAGTTTATGAACTCATATTTCTAATAAATGTTATGGCAACAAAATGGTACAGATCACAGATTACATTCGAACACAGATATTTTATCATATCTCATGAAAAGCACTACAAAAAAAAAAAAAATCACAAAAATTAAGTGTAACTTTAGCCCTTTTTCGATAAGTTATTACTTTAGATGAGGAAAAACTTGCGTTACTCTATCCAATAAAACCACATGTGTATATATAAAATATCAATATAACCACATAATCTAATCTTGCATAATCCAATAAAACCACTGGTTTCAAGATCAATTTCCAGGAAGAAACGTGCTCTGGAATCAGTAAAGACTTTACTCAATCTTTTACTGGACGAAGACATGGAAATATCTATCTTCTGGATGTGAATCATGAAAGATCACAGTGCTTAATATCAGTACAAGATGAAGCTAATCTATGGCACAAAAAGCTAGGCCATACCAATATGAAGCAAATCAACAAGATCTCTTCCAAGAAACTTGTTCGAGGATTGCCTATTCTCAATTACTCAAAGTCTGATCTATGCACACCATGCATACTGGGTAAACAGGTTATAAACTCTTACAAATCAATAAATAAAGTTTCCACTAATCATGTATTGCAGCTTCTGCATATGGATTTGTTTGGACCTACCAGAACGCAAAGCATTGGTGGAAAAATGTTATGTCTAGTAATAGTGGATGATTATTCACGATTTACTTGGGTCTACTTTCTTTCAAGTAAGTCTGAGACTTTCTCTCTCTTTTCAAAGTTTGCTAAGAAAGTGCAGAATGAGAAATGTCACACTATCTCAAGCATTCAAACAGACCATGGAGGTGAGTTTGAAAATCAAGACTTTACTAAATTTTGTGATGAATTTGGTTTTCAGCACAAATTCTCCTCTCCATATACACCAGAACAAAATGGGGTTGTGGAAAGGAAAAATAGGTCTTTACAAGAAATGGCAAGAACTCTTTTAATTGGAAATAATATTTCTTCAAGGTTTTAGGCTGAAGCTGTTTCAACTGCTTGCTATATTATAAACCGAGTGTTTTTAAGGCCAATTCTTGAGAAAACCCCTTATGAAATTTTTAGAGGAAAGAAACCAATAGTTTCTTATTTTCAAGTATTTTGTTGTAAATGTTTTATTCTAAAGAATGCAAATGATCGTGTTGGTAAGTTTGAAAAGAAATCAGATGAATGATTTTTTCTTGGTTACTCAACTGCAAGCAAAGCCTATAGAGTATTCAACAAGAAGACTCAAACTGTGGAAGAATCAATGAATGTCAAATTTCAAGACTCTCCACAAATTCAGCTAACTCAGACTGAAGATTCAGAATCTGTTACAGACTCTGCTAGATCTACCTCCATTGAAGCAGTTAAAAATTCAGAATCAGTACAACAAGTTACTGATGAAGAATCTACTGAAGAAAAAGATCAACAATCTATCAGACTGTCCAGTAACTGGAAGCACAAGTCTAGTCATCCTGAAGAACTCATTATTGGAAACATTAATGAGGGAATTTAAACAAGATCCAAAAGGCGAGAAGAGTCTAGTGTTGTTGCTCTTATTTCTGAGATGGAACCCAAAAATATTGAAGAAGCTTTAGCTGATGAAAGCTGGATTGAAGCAATGCAAGAAGAGCTCAGACAATTCAGTATTAACGACGTATGGGAATTGACTCCTAAACCAAAAGGTAAATCAATTATTGGAGCTAAATGGGTATTCAGGAACAAAGTTGATGAAAAAGACAAAGTAACGAGAAACAAAGCAAGACTTGTGGCTAAATGATACACGCAAGAAGAAAGGATAGACTATGATGAGACCTATGCTCCAGTAGCAAGGTTAGAAGTAATCAGATTACTACTTGTTTTTGCTTGTTATAAGAATTTCAGGTTATTTCAAATGGATGTCAAAAGCGCATTCCTAAATGGATTTATTCAAGAAGAAGTCTACGTGGAACAACCTCCTGGATTTGAAGACTCAAAGAAACCAGACTCAGTGTTCAGACTGAAGAAAGCTTTATATGGATTAAAACAAGCTCCTCGAGCTTGGTATGAAAGGCTAAGTAATTTCTTAATTCAAAATGGCTTTTCTAAAGGAAAGGTAGACACTACTTTATTTATTAAAAAGGAAGGTAAAAGTTTTCTACTTGTTCAAATTTATATTGATGACATTATATTCGGATCATCTGATGAGACTTTGTGCAAGAAATTTTCTAAGTCTATGCAGGATGAATTCGAGATGAGCATGATGGGTGAACTATCCTTTTTCCTTGGTCTACAAGTGAAACAACTAAAGGAAGAAATATTTATTCATCAAGAGAAATATGCAAAAGAACTTGTTAAAAAGTTCGGTCTGGAAAATTGCAAAAAGACTGACATACCAATGTCAAGTTCCTTGAAGATAGACAAAGACGAAGCAGGGAAGAAAATTGACCAAAAGTTATACAGGAGTATCATTGGTTCACTTCTTTATCTTACTGCATCCAGACCTGACATATTATTTAGTGTTTGCATATGTGCTAGATTTCAATCTGATCCTAAGGAATCTCATTTAAGTGATGCTAAACGTATCATTAAATATGTTGCTACTACTGCTAAGATTGGTCTATGGTATCCCAAAGAATGAGACTTTACTCTTCTTAGTTATTCAGACGCAGATCTTGCAGGTTGTAGAGTTGAAAGAAAAAACACTTCAGGTACTTGTCAATTGCTTGGAAACAGGGCAGTATCTTGGTTTTCAAGAAAACAAAGTACTGTGGCTCTTTCAACAGCTGAAGCAGAATACGTAGCCCTTGGAAGTTGCTGTTCTCAAATACTGTGGATAAAACAACAACTACAAGACTTTGGCATTGAAGATTCTTGCATAGAGATCAAATGTGACAATACCAACGCAATCAATCTTACAAAGAATCCCATCCTACATTCAAGAGCAAAACATATTGAGATTCGACATCATTTTATAAGAGATCATGTTCAAAACAAAGAAGTCTTGATACAATTCATAGACTCAAAGAATCAACTGGCAGACATCTTCACAAAGCCACTTGAGAAAAGCTTATTTGAGTCTATTCGCTCAAGACTCAATATTTTATCTCTTGAAGAATGTTGAAGCTCAGACTCAGAATTTAAAGTCTGATAGAGTATCAGACTCAAAAGGGTATAGACTGAGAATACCAATCTTAAAGTCTGACGGAGTATCAGACTCAAAAGGTTGTAGACTGAGAATACCAATCGACACGACTGTAAGTTCATTTATTTACTTAAACTGTTATTTCGAAAATGTAAGATTGTCTGTTTATCTCTAATTGAGCTTATTAAGGCAGTTAAATTTAAAAAAAAAGGGTGGTTATCGATTTATTAAGGCAGTTATTTTTTAAAAGGAAATTCTTAATATTTCCTAATTGCGACGCTTGAGTTACCCCGTATCAGTTATCTTTTATATACTCCTTCTCCTTCGTTTTCACTTTACCTAGAAACCCTAGTTCAAAAGCTTTTCACTCCTCTGAATTTTTCTCTCCTAAATTTCTACCTCTCAAGCTTTTGACTTTCTTGCGACACAAGTGTGAAAGTTTCTCCAAGAAAGCGACAATGTCTTTCCAAAGGAAATCCTCAAGGATAGCAAACAGGGGACCACAGGGCTCTGGTGAGGGTCCTACGCACTTCGATCTCACAGAAGAAAGTGACTTTCCAACAGAACAGACTCCTCAATGACCTCAACAGAGCACCTCCTCAACTAGATCTCATGATCGTCGCCCTCAACATGCAGAAGAAGTTCTTAAAAATGTTGAACCTGTAAGATCACTCAAGCCTGCTTTTGTTTATAGGCTTTACTCTGCATTGAAGGAAGGAGGTTCTGCAATGACCTTCATTGATGAATTTCTGAAAGAAAAATGTTATAAAAATGAGACACACTTTCTCACTATGATGGAGAGATCAGGCGTTGTTCCTGTTGGAACGGCAGCAAAAGTCTTTGCAAACTTTCCCAGTGACCCTAGATTTGGTGGTGTAAATCAACCTGAGGGAAAGGATGATGATGAGAAAATGTTTTTACATTTTAAACCTTGGATGGGTGTGGCTGCAAACCTTCGAGGAAAGAAGGATGATCTGTTTCAATCAGAATGACACAGGAAGATGTATGAGAAACCGCTGAAGCGTGGGGTGATGAATCCACGGACGGTGGACTTTGATTTTCTGGATTTATTAAGCATCAATCTAAGAGAAAAGTTTGAGAAGCTTCAACTTCATAAGTTCTGCACTGAATGTGATGTGGCTTATTCTGAATTAACAGCATATTTTTATTCCAATCTCAGTTTTCTTGATGCGAATAGCTTTTCATTCAGTGTGAGAGATAGAGAATATGTTGTTGATACGGACACTCTGGCGGATGTAATTGGTGTGGAAAGAGGTGCTTTCCAATCAATTTATGTGTCTGTAAGTCATGCAACTCTAGAACTTGCGAGAGACCGAATTGCTGAAGGTCGTCTCTCCTACTCCAAGATGAATGCAACAAACACTCTGCTTCACAAGATAGTGATCAACTATCTTAGACCGAAATCAACATCAAAGACAGATGTATCCATCTCAGAGGCTAAGTTGATGTATGCAATCAAGATTGGTCTTAACTTCTCTCTGCCACACACTATCATGTTTCACATGTACAGGTCTATGGCAAAGGACAAGGGAAAACTCCCTTATGCTGCTCTCATCACTCGTCTTTTCAGACACTTGAACATTCAACCTCCTCACATTCTCTCTGTGAAGACTATTGATCAAATGGTCATCGAACTGAGGATGATAACAAAGATGCGTCTGAAAGAACTCAGCAAGAAGCTGGAGCAGTTCAAGGAGAAGACTCCTGTTAAGTCTAGACCAGACTCTTCTGTAGAAAAGAGAAAAAGAAAGGAACCGGTGACTGGTCCTATCAAGAAGAGAAGGGCAATCATCTTGGAGGATGAAGATGATGAGGATACTTTGCCTATCTATGCTCTTGTCTCTCAGTTTTCTGCACCTGTTTCAGCTGTTCCAGAACAACATTTTGCAGAAGACACTGAGAAAGGACTCCAGGGAAAGGGATCCTTAGAAGAGAAATAAGAGAAAGAAGAAGAGAAAGAGGAAGAGAAAGAGGAAAAAGAAGAAGAGGAAGAAGAAAAAGAAGAACAAGAGGAAGAACCAACAAAGACAGATTCTCCAGCAGAAAAAGAGGATCAAAGACATTCTGTCACTGAGGAAACTCCTCAGAAAGAAGAGTACTTCTCTCCTCCAGAAGACATTGAAATAGGGGGAGATGCCCAAAGAGAATGTACTTCTCTTCTACTGACTTTTACAAGTGCAGGTGTTAATCGATCGCCTCCTGATGCAGAAGATGTTCATGCTACTCAGTTTCCTGAGGGAGAGGCATCATCTCCAAATATTGATCTCCCTGCTGATATTCACACTAGCTTAACTCCACCATCAGACCAAGTTGACGCAAGCACACAGACTGACAATTCAGATTTTGGAAGATTGCTTGACATCATCTTGGAGCTCAAAAGCCAAATCTATGCTATGGGGTGTGAATTTCAGACTCTACAGAATGAGAATCATGCAATGTTCATCACCATGCATGATCAGCTTAAAGAGGTTCAGTGTCAGGTTCAGGTCACTGCAAAATGCACTGCTCTTGCTCAACTACAGGAAGATTTGAGGAAGCTGGAAGGAACTGTCAAGTCTATGGAGGACTTTCAACTTGTTCGCATTCCTCGTGCTCCTTGATTTCTTTTTAATGCTGACAAAAAGGGGGAGAAGACTTTGCAGATTTCAAGACTTTCACTCTATCCTCTATCCTCACTCCAAACTAAATCTTCACTTTTAAACATATTTTTTTGTTTGTTATGATTGTGATTGATATTCTGACTTTATCTTGAGTTTTTGAATGTGTGCTCATTATTGCATTACTTTAAGCTATTAAATTATATAAAGATAGTAATGTCTGCACATGACTAATTAGGTTTCTGTGGATGCAGATCTGTGTACAGGGTAAGTCTGTGTACAGGACATCTGTGTACAGGATGACTTCTACTATTTTTATTCTAATCTTTTATGAGATATCAATGCTTGCTTAAAAGTTGTATTGCAGGGCAATAATATTCAAATCTGCAGGAAAGTTTTGTCACCATCAAAAAGGAGGAGATTGTTGGATAAATTCTCTTCAGGTATTTTGAAGTTGACAAAACATTTTCTTCAGTCTAGTCTGAAGACTTACAGACTCTACTGGCAAAGTTTGAAGATCAAAGTCTGAATATCAAAGTCTGAAGATTAAAGTCTGACGCTAGCAAGACTCAAGTTTCAAAGTCTATCCTCATAGACAGTTACCAGACCAATAAGATAAAAACTTATATTCTGATCTAATATGGTTTTTACTCCAACGGCTAGGGAATATATTTCTACTAGATTCAGCACTAGAAGATCTTATTTTCATATTCGAATATATATAGATTCTTTAAAGATTCGCAACTTATATTTGGAAGGATCTACTTATGGAAACCAAGATCCTGATTGTATGGGCGAGTAGGATTGATGAGCTATCAACACTTACCTTAAAGAGCTCGAGATCTCTCTAATTGATTTTGTCCAACGGGTTGATTGGAAGAACTTCTTTGGAAGGTGCCAACGGTAATGAAGGCATGAAGAAGTATATAAGAGAGATGCTCCAGTTGTTGAAGGGTGCCGGATAGAAGAATTCCGAAGTCTGAATCTCCTTTTATATTTTGTGATCTTATTCTTCGAGTGTTATATGTAATCAAAAGAGAGATCATAATGTGGTGAGACCTTGAGGAAGTGTAGTAGAGCTTCTACACTGTGGACTCAAAAGCATGAGATTGTAATCACTCTTTTTGATTCTTAGTGAAATCCAGCCAGAAGGGCTGTCCGTGCGGGAGAGTGGACGTAGGCTTGGTCTAAGCCGAACCACTATAAATTTGGAGTCTTGATTCTCTATCCCTAATCCTTTTATCTTTCATTACTTTCATTTGCTGCGATTGTTGGTTTTCATTCATTAATCTCTCATTCGGATTAAATTGTTAAAATTGCTTTAATCACCTATTCACCCCCCCTCTAGGTGCTAATTCTAGTCCTAACAAAAAGAAGCAAGAGAGGGAGGTTTGGAGGATCCATTCTTCTTAGTTATTTTCGTCCTTGGATAATTGTCGATAAAGCTAATAATGTATGAACACAAATAGCTTGTGTAGCTCCTACACAAGTTGCTTCATCGAAATATCTATTTCGTCCACGTCTTCTTTTTTGGGGTGGGGGTTGTGGCGGATTGAATATTCATACTAGTCAAGTCATTGAATCTTTTTCTCTTTCCTTGCCAGAAAACCAGTGATTAACAGACTGTAGCTCGAGAAAATATTGAGAAAATATTAGGTGCCCAGTATAAACACGTTGACTTTCCACTAGTCCACTCAACGCCCTTCACGTATCAATTTGGGACCCACTTATCAAATATCCTTGCGTCTCCTCAATTATTGTTTTTTCTTTTTTTCTTTTTTTCCTTTTTTTACTTCTTCTTCATGCTTTCACTCTGCGCATCCCTTCTCTTTCTCTTCAATTAATGTTTTTACTTTTTTTCTTCTTTTTCTTTTTTTTTCTTTTTTCTTCTTCTTCTTCCTCCATTTTTCAGTACTTTCACTCCGCCCAAGACCTCCTCCTTTCACTTCGCCGGGAAGGAAATGCCTCACCAAGACTCACTATCAACTTAATCCCGTGAATCGCCTTCCACCACCACCTCATAGTTGTCTATCCTCCGTCATCGAGCTCAAGTTCCACCGGCAAATTTGAGCCTCATTTTTTGGATCTAAGCTCGAATAAACCCTAGATTTGTGATTTAGAGCTCAGCTTGACCTCGAATCAACATATTCAAGTTTGACCAAGGTTGGCGTAGGCAAGGCAGAAGGCGAAGGCAGAGGCATGGTTCATTGATGCGGTGGAGGGCCTTGAGCTCCTGGCTAATGCGGGCGTTGATGTTGAGGGCGCGAGAGGAGCTGGACAAGACGTGGCGACGCTGGACGTCAGAGAAGAAGTGGGCAAAGATAGAGGTGGACATGGAGGCGGATTGCAGAGGCAGTGGGCGAGGGAGCATTTTGTAAAAAAAAAAAAAAAACAGAGAGTGGGTGTGTATCCACAGAAGAGAGAGGAGAGAGAGAGAGAGTGAAAGGAGGAAGAAGAAGAAGAAGGAAAAATGAAAAATGAAGAAAAAAAGTAAAAACATTAACCAAAGAGATGCGATGATAACTGATGAGTGGGTCCTAAATCGACACGTGACGCACGTTAAGTGGACAAGTGCAAATCTGACGTGTCTACACTCAAACACCTAATGGGTAGTCCCGTACCATTAAGTGGCCGACACGCGGCGCCGCATGGCATGGGTGGGTCCCTCAGACGAAGCCTCTCTCTCTCCCGCGTTCATTTCTCCAAAACTTTTTATCATAGTAAAACACTGTTCAGATCTGGGAAATAGGAAGGAAAAGAAAATGGAAATCAGGAGCCAAGCTCACCTTAGTTCAAACGATAGAAAAGAATCTCGTCATAGCTGCGACTGGTTCTGGCCGCCTTGCCAAGATACGGCCGGCCGTCGGTGCCTGCTTGATTTCATTTTCTCTCTCCTCTGTATAAGTGCGATTCATCACCGCCTCTTTTTTCTTTTCTTTTTTTTGTTATGCATTCTCATTCTGGATTAAATGAAAAGTCGTCTTTTTCTTTTCTTATTAATTTATTTATTTAATTTGCTTTTGTTTGGGGCTGGAGGAGAACATGTACATAGATATGTAAGTACATATATATGTCCATTTCAACTTTCAGTGAGAAGCCAACAATGATGCTGTACGTTGCCATTTGGAGGTGGGGAAATCATAGGCTCCGCCGTTGACCGGAGAGGGTTTTGGGTGATCCCCCTCTCCGGAGGCAAAGCCCTCGGTGACCACGTGGGTTATCCATGAATAGTGGAGAGAGAAATTTGGAATGAAATTGGAGGATTTGTGGGGGAAGATGAACAGTGGAGAGAGACAGAGGGAAAAACGCTTTGTCCGTGGAACCACTCGCACCACGTGGCGCAACGTGTCGATTGCTAAATGGCGCTAGACTACAGTGACATAAAGGAGCGGGATTACCTAATATTTTTTCAAAATTAAATTTAAAAAGTTAATTATTTATGTAAAATATTTTAAAAATTGTAAATTTATGCATTGCGATATCCAACAAAAATCCCAATGGATGGTCAATCAATAATATTTTAGGATAATCAAGACAATATGTAATACATTCCAAACAGAACTTACTAATATGCTAATAATATTAAAATTTTGATTGGACATAGCTACACTACCTCGGCTCGCCCGAGCAACCTGCATAATAAATTTTTATGGCAGTTGCACTCTGTGTCATCGCATATGTCATGTCCCATCATTTGAAATATATGCAAAAGTTTGCAGACGCTATTTATACACTGCATGACAGCCTTGGTCTCAGATTTATTTAATCTTGAATGAGTCTTATATTCCGATGCCTCTTCCTCTCGGTCAACTATCCGAATCAGGTAAATTGATGTTCAAACGGGCCATATGTTGTCTAGCCGGATTGGTGACGTGAAGTGTAAGAGTTTCTGAAGTTGCAAATGTCAATTGACAAGAGGTTTGTGAATTGTGATTCCTGAATGCCTCGTACAGAACCGGTGCTTCACTCATAGGCTGATTGTGTGTGTGTGTTTTGTTTTTCTTTTCTTTTCTTTTGTGTAGTCGTTGTTCACCGGCTAGAAAATATAGCCATTAGTCACTAGCTATCGGTCAATGGAAATTTTATTTAAACTGAAAAAATAATTCAATTAATTTAGGAAAATTAACAAAAAGACACTTATTCATATAAGGACAAATAAATACAAGTACATCTTCAATTTTTGGAAAAAGAAAATACACGTACAAGTGCTCTGACAATGATTAAAAATAAATTATAATGAAGAAGATGCCTAATTTATTTGGCGTATTCAGTTATGTGTCCCTCACTATAATTTATATGATAAAATGTCATGATTGTCCTCTTCTTTGTGTTGGGCATGTGAAAGATTAATTTTTTGCTGAATCGATTATGCTTGCAAACAGTCATTATTTACAGTCAAGTTGTACCTACTGTCTTTTATCATCCATTGACTAGTATTGAACGTGGATTCTTATGGGACCCTAGACATTGTGGAGAGTAAGTCACAAGCCATGGTGGAAAGAATCGAGAAACACGAGATTCTACTCTACCACCACCTTAGAATGTTGATATTTTCTTCGTCAACTCTTTGAATGTCTTGGAGTAGTTCATTGTCAAATACATCTCGATTTCATTTGTAGATGAAGATGAAGAGCTAGCAAAAGCTAATGGGTATTCTTCTTTTTGTGAAGCGATAGCCATATAGATTTCCAAGCATTTCTCCTTTTTACATCTTATACATGAAATTCCACTCCTTTTTACGTTTGGTCTAATATGTGATGGTGCACCTTTGGGATTTTCTTTATTTGTGTTGCGAAAAAACGAGCGATCGAACAATAATATAAACAAAAGAATAAAATACATCGGACACCGGATTTACGTGGTTCAATTGTAAAGACCCACATCCACGGAGAGAGTAGCAACGAATTTTACTATAGATCAAGCAATACAATGAGATTACACACTCAAGTCACTCAAACACTCTCTCAGTGTTTCCCAAACCCCAATTACACCCAATTACACACACAGTATTTAGCCACAAAATTCCTCAAGAAATAATCACTCAATCTCACGAAGGAATTACATGCAAATCTTACCACAAAATTTAATTGGCTTGAACACTAAATCTTCTTGGATGTAATTCACGGACAAGAACGACAAAGAAAATCGCTCCCAAGCACTCGACGACGAAACGGCCTTCAAGAACAATTCTTCATAATCAACATCCTGCCACCCACGGCCACAAGTCTATAAATAAGTGAGACCCTTATTCTTTTGCCAACTTCTCATAGGATTCTGAATCCTATCTTGAACGATTTTAACCAAAACACATCTCTGTATATTTTAAACAAAATCCAAGTCAATTGGACTTTCCTATTTTAGCGGCCAAATTCTCCAACACAGATTCGAATTTTGGGGAGTTGATCTTCGGATCTTCTTTGCTCGATTTCGAACGTCCGCAACATATTCAATTCAGAATATTTGGAATTTTGCATTAGCCTCAAACTCGAGACATATTTTAACAATCTCCACCTTGGCTCGACATTTGAGCCAAGTTGCAATCGTTTTGCAAATAAAAAATTCAAACTCTACTGCTACTCTCCCATAGTCCCCAATGGGCTCAATCACCACAAATATTATTCAAGTCCAAGCCTCGCTTGAACTTCTCCATAACCAAGAACCTCATTAGAATACCAACTCCACATGCACCTTTAATTGCTCTGCAAGGATTTTCTGATGCAACCTCCTTAATCGCAGATAAAGCAAAACCATTGTTGCATCCATATCTATCAAAAGATGAAATATATACCTTGTTAATTTTAGCAGTTACAGCAACCATTGGCTCTATAGGCTCCACCTCGCTACAAGCACCATCTGTGTTGATTACTTTGCTAGTACCCGTATATGCTACCTCAAGAGTTTCTAGTCGCAACTCCACCTCAAGCTGAACACCATTTAGATCCGTTTGAATACTACTATAATCACTCCTAGCCACAAGTATTGGAGACTCGTCAAAAATAACTTCTTTGCTGATAATAGGTGAATTTAACTCCGGGCACCACAAACGATAACCCCTCTCACCTCGTGCATAGCCTAGGAATATGCACTTTCTTACCCTTTTGTCGAGCGTACCATTAGTAGCTCAAATATAACATGGGCAACCAAATATTTTAAGAATAGAATAATCAACAAAGTTACATGACCACACTTCTTCGAGAGTTTGATATCCAATCGCAGTCGATGGAGATCTATTTATCAGGTAGCTCACCGTACTAAGCGCATCCACCAAGAATCTCCTCTAGAGAGCATTTTATAAGTCGTCTCTAGCAAAGTTTTGCTCATCAATTCTGCAACATATTGTGGTTCATTAGCATTAGTGCGGTGTTTCACTATGCCTTCTTCCATGTAGAATTCATTTAACAGCTTCGAGCAAAACTTCATACTATTGTCAATCTGCACCTGCTTGATCATCTTACCGGTCTCCTGTTCGATCAAAGCTGTCAACTGCTTGATCTTGACAACAACATCAAACTTGTACATCAACACAAATACCCACATCTTCATTGAGTAGTCATTGACAATTGTTAGCATATATCTAGCACTCTTTCTCAAAGGAAACCGCAACAACCTGCGAACATTCAAGTGAATTAACTCTGTAATTTCCATGGTTTCTTTGACAGTCGTACTGAACTGCACTTTCCGTCGTTGATCTAAATCACAGCACCTGCATAAATTCAATTCGTTAGAAACATAACCACATAGCAGATTTCTTTCACTTAAAACCTTCAGGCTTCTCTCGCCAATGTGCCCCAAATGCATATGCCACAATTCAGACTCTCAAACAGATGCATTTGACGTCTCTGCAGTGAAATTTGTCACTGTCTCACCTTGAAGCTCATATAGGCCACTGTGCTTGATTCCTTTCATTATTATCGAAGCACCTCAAACAATTTTCAGAATTTCATATTCTGAAATATATCGATACCCAGCTAAATCCAGGCACTCAAGGAAATTAAGTTATTCTTCAACTCTGGAACATGTCTTACTCCAGTCAATGTCCTCACGATACCATCATGCATTCTGATTTTAACATTGCCAACACCGATGACATCACATTTAGCATCGTTCCCCAATTGTACAAAATTATCTAACGAAGATTCTTGAGAGGAATGTCTAGCTAACTAGGTATATCAAGTAGAAATATAATTCTTGAATCCATGGTTCCACAATGAAAACAAATTTTGAAACGATTGTCCGTATTGACCAAACAAAATCAAAAGATGAAAAGTAATATGTATCGACAAGTTGAAACCTTAAACCAGAGTTAGATTTATTAAAATTAGCTTACAAAATTGTTTTTCCAGGAGATAGGTAAGATCGTGAGTGATTCTCTAAATAATCTGTTATATACAAGAATCAATAATGGCCAGATACCTCATTTGATAAATTAATTGTATAAACTAATCTTAGTAAGTCTAGTATTTTCCTAAAACAAAACCCTATGATGTTGGCACGCGGGTGACCCGTTGCGTAGAGATGCAAAGCTGGCAATAAGGAATAATTTGACTCAATATGTATTTTGAAGGCGGTTGGTTGAGGTTGTGGGTGTCGGTGTGTCAAGCGGTGATACTGATTTGAGTGCTGACTTTTTAACTTTAGCCACGTAATCTAAAATAATCTTCTTTCTATCAAAATAGAAGTTGTAATTCAATGTGTAAGCCCAAACAAGAAACATAGGCACTATTGATTGCCCACATAATGTACATGAATGGGGAGGGTTTTCTACGATATCATCAACATGATGAAAATAGTTATTTCAAGTTTAGAAGATCATCATGTTGAATGATAATAGGAAACAAATTTGTTTGTTCATTTCCACTCAATTGATTAGTGAAAGTTTGTCAAAAAGATGAGATTGAGAAGTTGCAGAGTTCCGAGAGGGCAAATAGTTCAAAAAGTCCTAAATCTATTAAACTTTTCTCAATTCAGTTTTAAACTTTTTAATTTTACCAATTCAGTCATAAACCTTTATCACTTTTTATCAATTGAATCAATCTAGCTAATTTTGGTTTGAGTTCATTGATGTGGATACTGATCACACTACATGGCATAATCGGTGCTAACGTAGATAATTTTTAATAATATTTTAATTCTTGAAATTTTTTATACATTTTTTTGTTTTTTTGTTTTTGTTTTTCCTCTTTCTTTCTTTTCACTTTGTTCTTCCTTTTACCGGTGGTCGGCCATTAGCCACGACGGCCGGGCTAGCCTCGCTCCCCACAAGCAAGGCTCATCCGGGCAAGGGTGAGCCCCAGTGAGGCTTGCCCTCGCCGAGGCGAGACTTGGTGAATGTCGGCCTCGCCTAGGCCAGGGCAACCTTGCCAAGCATCGGCCATCAGCCGAGCAAAGGCGACACTAGGTGAGGCTGCCCTAGCTTGGGCAAGGCCAACCTTCATTGAGTCTTGCCTCGGCAAGGCCGTCACTCCCTTAAGTGAGGGTGAGCCAGAGCGAGGGCTACCCTCACTAGCTTGGGCGGAGGGGACACCCGGCGAAGTTGCCCTAGCTTGGGCAAGAGTTGGGCTTGCCTAGTCTAAGCAAGGCCAACCCTCACTGAGGCTCGCCCTTGGCTGGTTGATCCTCACCTATGGCAGGTAAGACTAGCTCAATGGCTATGACTAGTGGCCAGCCACCAACAAAAGGAACAAGAAAGTGAAAAAGAAAGAAAGAGGAAAATGACAAAGGAAAAAACAAAAAAAAAATTCAAAAATTTCAAAAAAATAAAATATTATTAAAAATTGTCCATGCCAGTACTGACCATACTACATGGCACCACTAGTGTCCATGTTAGCGAATTCCAGCAAAAATTGGCCGGATGAACTCAATTGGCAAGAAGTGAAATTGTTTATGATTGAATTGGCAAAATTGAAAGGTTTATAACTCAATTAAAAAAAAAAAAAAGTGCAATAAATTTAGGACTTTTCAGATAATTTTCCCAATTTCAAGAGGAGATACTATCTAAGGTAGGAAGAGATATCTCCATAGGTGTAGACCATTAGAGAAGGTTCATAAAGTCGACTAGGACCATCTTAAACCGAAGAGCTAAATTTATTGAAAATAGTTTACAAAATTATTTTAATAGGAGATACGTCAGATTGTGAGTAATCCTCTAAATAATTGGTTATATTAAAAAATTAATAATAGGCCGACATATCATTTAATAAATTAATTATATAAATTAGACATAATAAGTCTAATATTTTGCTGAAACAAAAACTCATGACATATTTTTAATGGTTTAAGATTTGGCTAGTGCATAAGAATTATACGTGTAGAACCAGCTCAATTCTCCATACAGATTATCAATTCGCATTAGTAAAATGGATCTTTTTCATCACTAAAAAGAAAACCTTAAAACAGAAGAAATAAATCAAGAAAAAGGTGTGCCTGGACATGGGGGAAGTTCGCATTGAATTGATTATCACTGGATCGGTCGAGATTCTAGGCTGGTCACATGCGTGTAACATGAATCTGGGTTGACCTTCTAAAAGTTTAGGAGGACCACTTACTGTCTTTACCTAATCGATCATTAGAACATGAAATCCCCACTTGATGTTTGGCTATCTAATTGATGGCGCAAATTTTGGTTCAAAGGCTAAGGAGAGGAGACATGTATGAATAAATGTGATTTGACCAGTTTCTTGCTGCTAATTTATCGAACAGGAGAAAAACAAAACAGTGGGTAAACCGCCCAGTACACTTGGGCCATCTTCTTGGCCCTATTTCTCCAAAAGTCCTTGGGGCTTTTCGGCTTCAAGCTGCCCAAAAGCTTACTGTCATCACCAGCTGGTATGGTCATTCTGTCGCGACCTCTTTTTTTTCCGGCGCCCGATCGGGGCGGGCGCCTAAGGAGGCTAATGGCTCGGCTGGATTAATTAAGCCCGGACTCTCCCAAGTCCACCAATTCACGACTTTAATAGTCTAAGTTTTTAACCTGTAAGTTAATTTTTAAAATGGAGTCGCCACTAATCAATTTGGGGTGGGTTGATTAGAAACCCATGCGAAATATTGGGAGAAATATTCGCTCCTGCGCAACCAGAGAAATTAGGATCGGGGACTTGATTACACTAGTTAATCACTAATGCCCTTTCGGTACCTAACCTTGTTTAAACCCTGAGGTTTTTTGGATGTTTTAGGGATTTTCCATGCATTATTTGGAAAAAGATATTTTTTGGACCTTTTTCCAATTTTTTGGACATAAAAGGGATTTTTGGATTTTTGGTATTTTTTTTTGGAAAAATACAAGTTTTTTTTTTTTGGCTTTTTCTGAATTTTTGGCATTTTTGGAAAATATGAAATATTTTTGATTTTTTGATTTTTTTTTGGAAAATAAAAATATTTTTTATATTTTTTTGGAAAATAAAGTATTTTCTTGATTTTTTCGAAAATAAAATATTTTTTTATATTTTCTCTTTTTTTTTTTTAAGAAGAAACGGCGCCGTTTGGGGGGAGGGGGGAACCGGTCAAACCCTACCCGATTCCCCGACTCGGGTCCGACCCAACGACCCGGGTCCCCTTTTTTTTTTTTAAAAAAACTATGTCGTTTAAAAGGGGAAACCTACCGGTTCCCCTCCCCGGCCTGTCGACCAACGGACTGGTCACAAAAATCGGGAACCCTAGGTTCCGGTCGGGGAGGAGGGCGGATCGGCGGGCGGCGTAAGCGGCGGCGATGAGTAAGTGAGTGGGCGGGGCGGTGAGGGTGGCGGTGGCGCGGTGGCGCCCCTCCTCTCTTTCCCTCTCTCTCTCTCTCTCTCTCTCTCTCTCTCTCTCTCTCTCTCTCTCTCGCTCTCTCGCTGCTTCTCTCTCCGGCGAAGCTCGGATCTGTGGCCGCTCGACCTCAGACCTCCCCTGAAGTCTCTCAGTGGGTTGTCCGAGGTTGGCAAGCCCCAGATCTGGCTCTCCCTCGCTCTGTGTGTGTTCTTGGCCTTCGTCGGGGGCCTATTTATAGGCGGAGGGTGTGCCGGTCGACGGAGGTTCGGCCGTCGTCCGGCGTGCGTCGACCGGCCCTAGGTGCGGCCGAACCGGCGTCCCTTCCACCCACTTGCACGTCCCATCCAACGCCAGCTGCTCCACGCGCGTGTCGCCGTCCGTCCGTCCATCCGGCGCCGCACCCTCTGCGCGTGTGTTGCAGAGGGGGATGGAGGAGGAAGAAGGGCTGACTCGCGCGGGCTGGGCCGGAGGAGGATGGGCCGCAGGGGCCCATGCGGAGGGGGAGGCTGCTGCTGCTGCTTTTTTTGCTTTTGTTTTGTTTTTTTTATTATTTTTTGTTTTGTTTATTTATTATCCGAAAAAGGAAAAAAGATAATTAAAAAAACCTAATTTAATAAGACGAAATTTAGGCGTCAACACATTCCAAAGGTGATTTTTAATGTATGAATAGTTAAACGTTTTGTCAAGTGGGTGCTTGGTAATTCAGAAATGGATAGCTTATTAAATTAATAGATACTATGAGAAGATAACTGTATTTGGTATAAATTGATTCCCAATAATCTCATGCTTGAAAAAAGTTATTTATTAACACTCGAACACAACACATCCACAACATGAGCCGACTTACTTCATTGTCTTCCTTTCAGTGTCTTTCTAAAAAAAGATATTGTTGTAGTTACGTAGATGAGCCAAACTACTAGAAGAAATAGATAGCCGATGGGCAAAACCGTGCAAAAGAGAAGAAGAAGAAGAAGTCAAAATTGATTTAAAACTCTCATTATAGATGGCTTGTAGATCAGTGACCGTCGTTGGTGAGGGTTCTACAAAACCTGTCCCCAAGAATCATTGGGAAAGGATAACAATTAGACACTCGTCCGGTCAACTCCATGACAAGATATTGATAGAGCTAATATAATTTAAATACCATGACAGCTAATGAAAAGTTACATCAATCAATGAAAGAACTAAGAAGACAATTGCAACCACTTTATTCCTAATTTTGTAAGAGAAAGTGCATTCACAAAGCATATAGATAATCTTTGTCTCGAGCTATAAATACTGTCAAAGAATATAAACACTTTTGTTTCTTTTTTTCCTGGTTGAAGGGATCCCTTTAATTTCTTCAACTAACGATATTCAAACAACAAAGAACGCTTTCGAACAATGGATCGCTCAAGAGGGCTGAGATGGGCTAGGCAACCAACTACAAGGGAGGGCTTCAAGTTTGCCAACCGATTGGCCTCACGGTAATGGTGGACAACTTGGATTTCATGTAGATGGGCCGGACAAAATTGGCATTTTACAATAAGGGCCCGCAAATCCCACCAAGGTTGATCAGTGCCCAAGAGAAAGCCTATTGGATCTTAAGCACCTACAGCCTATAGGTATAATTTAAACAACCCCAAAGCCCAACTAGTTTCACAAGTGAAGAAATGTATAGTCTAGTGGGCATTATTTAGTCTAGATAAGACAAGTAGTATTCATCCTAATAGATGCACAATAATTTACAAATGTGCAAAATTACAGAGATCAATGTATGATTTAGCTTCAAATAGAAATAACAACTTAGAAGAATTTTAATAACTATGATGAATAACATGTGTAGAGTATTCTTTTAAATGCACACTTCCCCCTTACGCAATCAATAGCTTATTATCCAAATACATTGATTTTTGCTTATGATTCACCAAAAATCACTATGGAAAGTCAAGCAATCTCATCATGAGACCATCTATGAAGAATAATTTTGCTTATACAGCCATTCACCGGGGGTACAATTCAATATCCGACATATCACTGGTTGACGAAGGAATGGTCCTACTAGTAGATTGATTCGACCCAAGCTCTGTCAATGGGGTGCTCAGTCCCCCTGATCTACTTCGGATGAAGAAGGCTGGATGTTGAGGCGATGGTGGGTTAAAGTAATTGCTGTTGAGCATGAGAACTATGGTTGCCATGGTGGGTCTAATAACTGGATCTTCTTGAATGCATAGCAAACCAATGTGCAAGCAGCGAAGGACTTCATCCCTCGAATATGAATCCAAGATAGCAGGGTCCAAAACTTTCAAGGGCGTGCCATTCCTCCATTTATTCCATACCTGCAAGAATAATTCTAGAAAATCTTCACAAAATTGTGGCATTAATTCAATTACTCATCATGCAAGACATCCAAATCTTGCAAATAACCATAAATGACTAAGGAAAAGAACCACAAGTGTTTTTTTAGGCTAAAGGACTAAGTTTTTACAAAGGAATTTCAATTTCACTTGACCAAAATTACAGAGAGTGCAATGTGAATATTTGTTGCTCTAGCACAACGAAACTTACATAGCTAGCAAGATATTCGCCCCCGTCCAATTGATGGTAGAAGTTATTCTTCTTGCCGCAAATTATCTCTATAAGTAGTACGCCGAAACTATAAACATCAGATTTCACGGAGAACTCTCCATGCATTGCATATTCAGGAGACATGTAACCACTGCAAAACCGAACATTAGTCACATGTATATTGTAGAATTAGATGTAGATCAATGAGCATCCTTAAATAGATCAAATGACCATGTTTGGCATCCAATTACAAAGTCATCTACTCAAGATCTAAGACTTACAAAGTCCCCACGATTCTATTTGTGCTAGCCTGAATTTGATCGACTCCAAAAATCCTTGCCATGCCAAAATCTGAAATCTTCGGGCTCATTTCACTGTCTAACAAGATATTGCTACATTTTAGGTCACGATGGATGATCCGAAGACGAGAATCTTCATGTAGATAGAGCATTCCTCGAGCGATCCCAGATACTATTTTATAACGTACTGACCAATTCAATTGACAACTTGTTTGAGGATCTGCATTATTACGCCAAAACTCATTATGTGCTAGCATGTGGCACCTATTCAAAAACTCAAGGTAAATATATTCTCTTATCGATTAAAGGTAGCTAATCAATTGAAAGAACAAAAAACCTCTTAATTTCAAGTTTTCCATAGCTAGTGAATGCTAGAACATTTGATTTTAAGCAATTGTACATAAGAAGGTTAAATTGCAACATACCAAATAAGAAGTAATCAAGGCTTTTATTTGGCACAAACTCGTAGGCAAGTAGTTTTTCGTCCCCCTCCAAGCAAAATCCGAGTAGTCGTACAAGGTTTCTATGTTGAAGCTTTGCAACTAATAGAACTTCATTTTTGAATTCTTCATCACCTTGTCTAGAGCTTCGAGATAGCCTCTTCACCGCTATTTGTTGTCCATCTGGAAGTCTACCCTAAAGTGTGTTGAATTTACCGTTTAATTCCTTATCGCAACTTTTTAAAAACTAAACTAAAAGAGCATTACATGTTTCTTTTCTTCTTCTTCTTTTCAGCACCATTATCTTTAATTCATACGTAAAGCATTCTTCATTGTTTCTAACGTATATGTAATGTGTACCTGGAAAACTTCACCAAATCCACCTTCACCCAACTTGTTTTCAGGAGAGAAATCATTTGTCGCTACTTGCATTGTAGCCAAGTCAAATTGCAAGGACTCCACAGTGGTAAGTTCATTTGCACCTGCATTAACAAAAAATGCAATTTGATTATCAAATTGTATCAACATTGGCTCCTAGTGGAGTTTATTGGTTGCCAGTACTTGGGAACATTATCACAATGAAGAGCACCGGATTGGGTTGGCATTGTTATCCCCTTCCCCAATGAAATCCTTCCCCTCTTGCTTGGTTATAAAGAAAAAAATTGCAATATCATCAATATTATGGGTAACAAAGTAATGAAATGAATCTTGTATCATGATCACTTCTTCATGCTTAAGGTACTGCTAGGTCTGTTAATTGTGGTGCAGAAGCTACCTATGCTTGGACGGAATTGATAAACGTTAGGAGCATTTTGAGGCCTCGTTTTGTGGTTGTTTATGCCTAATCTATATCCCTCTGGAATGACTCATGGCATTGGAATGGGATCTTGCTGGAACTATTCCCTAGGAAAATACTTTACGATTTTGCTCATCTTTGAACTGCAAAAGCAGCTGATATGATTTATACTCTAGATGGAAAAGGCCCAATGCGAGGTCTGAAGACAAGGTATCATTCCAGGCAGCTGTTTGTGGTGTAATTTGTCCGAACGCTTCTTCGGAAGACCAAGATTCTTGCACTGCTGCTTCTTGTGACATTCTCACCTCTACTTCAGCTTTGGAGATTGTGAGGAAAAGAGCCACGAGTTAAATGGTATCGGCTGATTTGATTTTCATGTAATTTGTTGAGGTTTGGATTCATATTTTGGTTTGCAATATAAGATAAGCTGCCTATATTTCAAGGAATTGACAGATAGTCTTCTAATCAAGGCCGAACTCTCTACTTTTTGTGTCATGAAAGCACTGAGATTGTTTGAATTTTCTTGATGCAGCAGGCTATAAAAAGGAGAGATTTTCATTGGTGTTTGGGAATTTTTGTAGACTTGCTGCATCTATCTATCTTTAAGGCTAGAAATGAGATGTTACATTTCCAAACTTATTGATGACATTATGATTGCCTGTGCAGTCAAGTGTAGTTTTGAAGGTTGAAAGAGCATGAAGAATCTGATATTTGTCCTTGATCATTTCCATTATATGTGCTACATTTATATCAAACGGATTCTTAATTCATCTATTTAACATATATGATTCTTTACGAAAAATAAAGAAATATCATAATATGCTCATTTATTTGGCATAGGCAGCTTACGAAAAAATAAAGGCAATTAGTCAATTTACCGTCTTTTCCTTTGACGACTTCATGTGTCTTCTTTCTCTTTCTTCGAAGCAAACAACAAATAGAAACGACAAGGACCATAACACCTCCAATAGGAACGGTAATGGCAATGGTTATCATGGTAGATTTGTTGCTTTTTCCTGCACAATTTCCATATTGTATATGAGACAACTGCCAAATAAATCTAAAAACATTTTAGATGAAAGCGTGTATAATATATAAACATTCCAATACTGTACTTTTTCTTTTTCTTTTTGTCAGAAACACTGTGCTTCACTAGGTAGGAATATGGCCTAAGACTGACGCGTGAAGATTGGCAATTACACACACAAGAAGGGGCCTGAGAAATCTGAATAGAGAGGCTCAAACGAGAAAGTCTGAACTTCTATTGCAATTCTAGCATTTATAAGTTTCAGTTTTTGGTAAATTGGCGGAGACGAATAAATGAAGAATATTAAGAAGCAAAAAAATTTATGGATTAACAACCCACGTTTGATCACCTACGAAGTCCGGCAATAGGGAATTATTGCCGCTGCTGCAGCACACGAGCACTTGGGTCTAAATCCCTCTAAAAAACCCTATTCACATTAACCTTATGAATATATCAACCACCGCCACAAGAAGTCCAATTTTAGTCTTCTTTATGAACCCCACACACCAAATTAGAGGGAAAATTACCCAATTAGTCCTAATTCAATTGTATGGATACTACCGACCAAGAAAACAATTGTATGGATACTAATTCACTTTTGAAATTTTCAAATTTACCCAATTTAATGCTAGATTTTGATGAAAAATTCGAATGTAATCTTTCTAATCAACTCTTGCAAGAAAATCGATGACAAGACAATCCTTTAATTTCCATTTGTCCTATATGACATTTTGCCACGGCAGGGATTTCTAGCAAAAAGTGGCCAAAATGACTACGTTAAAATCTTACGCAAAGGTTTGACATCCATATAGTAGGTTTTAGGGTACTCGAACCATAAATTGCCTTGTTGTTGCCGACACAGCTTTTAGGCATATGTTTCCCATATGGTATTTCTTGCTTGGCTGATTTAAGGTCGACAATTTGTGTTACCATTTTTATTTTTATTTTGGACAATTAGCAGTGATCACCGCCAGCAGTGTGACCCTAAAGATGGTTGATATGGATTCTAACCCTAGATCGAATTGGATGTTGATCTACTTCTCTCATTGTTGAAACCCTTTTGTGTTTGTATCAATACACAAACGGTGGTGACTGAATGAGGAGAATTAATGAACATCTGCTAATGATTCATTACCCTTGGCCTAAACTCACTTTATTATTAATTTAAAGATCTCACATGACTGCTTGCGAGCAATGATTGCTATAACTTTTGATTCAATGAACTCACCATGATAGCTGACTATTAGCCATGTACATGTGCCAAAGATTGAGACATGGACTCTAGCTTCTTTTGCTGAAAATATGGAATTATTCCATACCTTCTTTTTGGTAAAACTATATTTATCCAACGCGCTTACCCAAAAATTAATTAGATGGTCTATGGAACCTATAGATTAAACTTATTTGAACAATTAATCGTACAAATCTCATGTGGAACTCGTATAATTAATAATTAGATGATCTTAGGCGGATTAAAAGAGGAAAAAAAACAAAAAGCCACGTGCCTAATGCCTGAACAAGAGCTAACGTACCTGGAGGCGGCAGCGGAGGCAGCGGCGGCGGCGGCGGCGGCGGCGGCGGAGGCGGAGGCGGAAGTGGCTCGGCAACTGGGTCAAAGAACCGATTATTGGTCTCGTAACGGAACTGGCAACTTGGCGCTAGGGCCCTTATTCCCGCCTTCCCAAGACAACAGTCCTCCAAGTTCCCGACGATTTTCTCTTGGCAGTCGATGCATTGCTCCTCCGTCAAATCTGGTGTGCACTGCGCCATCGCGTAAACCGTGTCAAACCCCACAGACACGTTCCTTGTAGCAAACTTCCTCAGCGAGCCACCGCCGGCTGCCTCGCCCCGCAGACCTTCCATCTGTGTCCCCAGCTTGTACGTGACCTGGACTGAGACGTTGTTCACGTTGTACACAATGTAGTCGGGTTCAGTCTCAACTGTGCTGAAGATCGAGGCGTCAGAGTAACGGACGGTGCAGTTCTCGCTGTAGAGGAACGCCTCCTTCTGGAGGGGACAGAGGTGGCGTATGTCGGAGGCCGAGGCTTCGAGGCAGGTGCGGCAGTTCTCGGCAGTGAGGTCGCCACGGCAGGAGCCGATAACGTAGAGGGTTTGGGCGGTGCCGGAGACGGCGGAGGAGGCATTGAAGAAGCCGTAGGTGAGGGACAAGGAGTCTGTGGTAGAGATGGAGGAGAGGAGGTTGGTGAGGGTGGTTTGGTAGGCGCTGTCGGCCGTGAAATTGCCGGTCGAACCACAGTAGGGCTTTGGGAACAATTGGGCGTTAATGGTGGAAGCAAAGGTGAGAAGAAGCAAGAGAGGAAGATCTGCAGGATCCATTATCCTTAGTGTTTTTGGTTTTTTTGGGCGTTTCGGGTGTTTCTTTGATTAGTGTCGAGAGGCTAATAATGTATGAACACCAATAGCTGTAGCAGCTCCTACACAAGTTGCTTCGTTTCTGTCCAAAAGAAAAAAAAAAGGTTGCTTCGTCGAAGTATCTACTTTGTCCACGTTTTCTATCTCGGGGTGGGGGTTGTTCATTGAATCATTTTCTATTACTTTGCCAGAAAACCAGTGATTGACCGAACGCACGTCGAGAAAATATCAGGAAGTCCTGCACGATTCAGCTGGCGACACGTGGCACCTGTGGGCCCCACGGACCAAGCCGCCCCCCCCACACAAACAAAGAAAAAAAAGGTTCATTTTCACGCAACTTTTTGTCACGGTAAAACACTGTTCAGATCTTGGAAATAGAAAGGAAAAGAAAATGGAAATCAGGAGCTAGGCTTACCTTAGATCACACGACAGTAAGGAATCTCGCTATGGCTGCGATCGGTTCTGGCCGCCCCGCCAAGACACGGCCGGTCGTCGGTGCCTACCCGATTTCATTTTCTCTCTCCTCTGTATAAGTGCGATTCATTACCGCCTTCTTTTCTCTCTCTCTCCTTTTTTTTATTTTTTATTATGCATTCTCATTCCGGATGATATGAAAAGTTTTTTTTTTTTTTATTTTGTTTTCGTTTGGGGCTGGAGGAGAACATGTACATAGATATAAAAATACAGATATATGTCCATTTCAACTTTGAGTGAGAAGCCGACAAGGATGCCGTAGGTTGCCGTTTGGGGTGGGGAAATGATAGGCTCTGCCGTTGATCGGAGAGGGTCTTGGGTGATCCTCCCCTCTGCGGAGGCAAAGCCCTCGGTGACCATGCGGGTTATCCATGAATAATGGAGAGAGAGACTTGGAACGAAATTGGAGGATTTGTAGGGGAAGATGAACAGTGGAGAGAGATAAAGAGGGAAAGGCGCTTTGTCCGTGGAACCACCCATACCACGTGGCGCAACATGTCAATTGCTGAATGGCGCTAGACTACAGGGACATGGAGGAGCTGGAGGGGCACTACCTAATATTTTTGCAAAGTTAAATTTAAAAAGTTAATTATTATGTAAAAATATTTAAAAATTGAAAATTCATGCATTGCAATATCCAACAAAATTTACTAATATGCTAATAATATTACAATTTTGATTGGACATAGCTACACTACCTTGGCTCGCCTGAGTAACCTGCATACTCTTTTTTTATGGCAATTGCGCTCTGTGTCATCACATATGTCATGTCCCATCATTTGAAATATGCAAAAGTTTGCCGATGCTATTTATACACTGCATGACAGCCCTGGTCTCAGATTTCTTTAATCTTGAATGAGTCTTATATTCCGATGTGACATTCGGATTTCGCCAGACCTCGAGTACGTAACGATTTGTGACGGGTCGATAAATTTGTCGTCGGACTACGTCGTTGACACTAATTATGGCCCCGCTTCATCACCACACTCGCCGTAAGTAACGAAACGTTACGTTTCGTCACGTTCTCGTAATAGCTCATCGTCTAATTTTTTCGCTTAACGCGATTGGCTATGAAGACACGTTAATCCCGAGTGACCTCACAAATCAACGGAGTTGAAGACCTCAAATTTGTACCACCCCGCCACCACCGTCCTTCTTAGACGGCCTCACCAACGGCCATATTTTTCGGCCATGCAGCCACGTAAAATTCCCTCCTCCATGCGGCGATTGAAGCCACGTCCATTGGGAGTCAACAAAGGCAGAAGTCAACCATGCAGCTACGTCAAAATCATGCAATAATAGAAGACTTTGACCACCTCGAGCTGCCTATCTCCTCACATGCTTGAAGACCGAAGACCCCATGCCATCCACTCACGTAGTTGCTCTCTCCATGCAAGTGCACTCGGCCGTCAACCCGAGGGAGATGGTTGACTGAAGTGTGGCCAGCAACGGCCACGTTGCTTCACGCTCGGCTGCCAACGAAAATCCAAGACCCCTGCATTCGAAGCCACGTTTTTATCCAGCTGCCTTCGCCTCTTGCTGCCACCGAACGTATGACTCACGGAGTCAGCAGCCAAAGAGGGACGCGATCTTTTCTTCCGTTCGGTGAAGGCCATGGAAAGCCACGTCCTTGCATGAGACATGCAAGGTGTCTCATGCAAGGGTTGAAGCCTTCGGCTGTCTTCTTTTCGTGCTGCCACGAAGTGGAGGGAATTGTTGACTAGGAAAGTCAACAATGCAGGGGGCAGTGGTTCCTTCTTCATCCGGCGAAGACCAACGCAATTCCCTCATTTCTTCGACGCCGTCTCTTCTTCCCTCTCACGCTCGGCCGCTCCATTTTCCTCTACAGCAAACTTTCAGCGATTTCCACCTAAGGTTTTAGCGCCGTTCCGCCCATGCTTCGTCAACCACTTGCACCACCCGAGCCACCAACCTTCCATACTGCCGTAGGTCCGAGTTTCAATCGCCGTCGCGTCGTTGTCACCGTGAACCGGTGTATTTACTAACCCGGTGAGTTTATGCACTAAATTCTTCTTAGTAGGCTAATGACGTTTAAGTGATGTTTAGATTTATTTAAGTGTAATTAGTTTAATTATTAAATATTTTTCGGAAATTAGGCCGAGGTAGCCGATGACCGGAATTTTGTGCTAATTGCAATGATGTGGTTAATTTCTGCAATCAAGTGTTAAATTGTGAAAATTTTAGTGCTGATTGCAAATTTGGTCATTTATTCCAAAATTTGTGAATTTCAATATTCATTCAGAAAATCCTGGGTGTCGAGTTTTAAACACCAAAAATGGTTTTATATACTATATAAACCAGTGGGATTCTAAAAAGAAGGTTATGAATTTTCTGGGTCTAATCTGGCCGTGTACCAACTCACAACTATTTTCACCGGGTGTTTTTAATACGAAGAAAATAGGCCGGGATTACTATTTTAATAGAGGCATTTGAGTGCAATGCATAGTGTCCTAAGCCGAGATTAATTAGTTGTGTGATGGTTAAGAGAACCCGTCGCCAAACTGTGTCGGATGGACGTTACCCTATATGGGATACCCATTTATTGGGATTTGGGTCGCAGTAGAGGCTGGACCTATACTCCTTTGGTAAAGTCGTCTTTGAAAGACGTAACTGTGCTTAATGGGGTGAGACGATGCCTGGCTACGCCAGTAGACTACCGAACTTTTAGTAGGCCGTACCCTAGAGTGGACGAAATTATCAATCGGAACGCATGTTGAGTGAAATAGATGCGCCGGATTATGAGACAAAATTGTGTGACATGGTATGGGACGTGTTATAACGATTTAGTCCTATAATCTGGACCCCTGTGATTTATTGAGTTGAGTAATGCGTTTCAATGGTTGTGTACATCGATGTTATGCATAATGTATATGAACCGTGCTAACCTGTAGGGTGGATCTGAGACAAGGTAAGTCTCTATGATTGTGTGATTTTGTGGTTAGGACGCTTCTTAGTGCATTTCCCTCCTAATCGGGGTTTAGAGCGTGAACTCGCTGATATTTATATCTCACCCCGTCGTGGGATAATTTTTCAAGACCGTAGAGCGGAGGACTTGGAGTCGTGCCGAGGTGATCTGAAGCGTAGGTCAGTTAGAACCGCTTCTTTTTGGAGAGCCATTCTTTTGTAGTCTCTTGGTCAAAGACTCTGTACATGACTCGGTTGGTTTATGAAAGCATGTTTTGTTTGTAAATCTGTTGTCCTGCTTTTCTATCCTGAGATGGTTACTGTCAAGGGATTTATTATTCGATTCCGTATGTGCAATAAAATGAAAGGGTCGGCGACTCGTCCTAGGAAGTTGCAAATTTTATCGACCACCAAGGGATGAGCACACGCTCAGGATTCGGGGCGTGACATCCAATGCCTCGCCCTCTTGGCCAACTATCCGAATCAGGTAAATTGATGTTCAAACGGGCCATATGTTGTCTGGCCGAATTGGTGACGTGAAGTGTAAGAGTTTCTGAAGTTGCAAATGTTGATTGGCAAGAGGTTTGTGAATTGTGATTCCCGAATGCCTCGTGCAGAACCGTTGCTTCACTCATAGGCTGATTGTGTAGTTTTTTTTTGTTTTTTTTTGGTGTAGTCGTTGTTCACCGGCTAGAAAATATAGCCATTAGTCACTACCTATCGGTCAATGGAGATTTTATTTAAACTAAAAAAATAATTCAATTAATGTAGGAAAATTAACAAAAAGAAAATTATTCAAATAAGGATGAATACCGATTAAAAAAAAGGATGAATAAATACAAGTACATCTTCAAATTTTGGGAAAAAAATACACGTACAAGTGCTCTGATAATGATTAAAAACAAATTATATTGAAGAAGATGCCTAATTTATTTGGCGTATTCAGTGATGTGTCCCTCACTATGATTTATATGATAAAATGTCATGGTTGTCCTCTTCTTTGCGTTGGGCATCTGCACAAGATTAATTTTTTGCTAAATCGATTATGCTTGCAAATGGTCATTGTTTACAGTCAACTTGTACCTACTGTCTTTTATTATCCATCGACCAGTATTGAACGTGGATTCTTATGAGACTCTAGACCTTGTGGAGAGTAAGTCACAAGCCATGGTGGAAAGAATCAGGGAACACGAGACTCTACTATACCACCACCTTAGAATGTTGATATTTTCTTCACCAACTCTTTGAATGTACTTGGAGTAGTTCATTGTCAAATACATCTCGATTTCATTTGTAGATGAAGATGAAGAGCTAGCAAAAGCTGGTGGGTATTCTTCTTTTTGAAGCGATAGCCGTGTAGATTTCCAAGCATTTCTCCTTTTTACATCTTATACATGAAATTCCACTCCTTTTTACGTTTAGTCTAATATGTGATGGTGCCCCTTTGGGATTTGCTTTATTTGGATGCCATGCCAATGAGTCTTTTATTTAAGAACTCTTATGTATTAATAATATCGTCATGTTTTTTACCCAAAAAAAAGAAGTGATGGTGCCAACATTACTTTAAAACTAGTGATGTTGCCCATGTTTTGCTTGTGTTATTATAGAAGTCGCTAAAGTTACTAATAAGATAAATAACCTTAGGTAATATGATTAAACGAAGGCATAAACTTAGAAAAAAGAATAGATCCATTTTATCAAAACCATGTTTGATCTTGGCTAAAGATGGCACCAAGTACGAGGAACCAAAATGAACACATCAATAAGAGTAAATATAATTACATCAAATAATTTTTTATTGTTAATATAGTTTTGCGATGATGAAAATGAGTTATGGCCGATGCCAGCCATTGCCCAGACCCCGACCACCAACGTAGAAGAAAATAAACAGTAGAATAGGGGAAAAAAAGAAGAAAGAAAAACGAAAAAAAAAAAAAACAGCATTATTCTAAGCCCTATTGGCTAGGTTATAGGACAATTGACACTAACTAGATCGGCACAATAGCAATTTCTAGGCTAAATTGATCAAAATGATTACATTGGAAATTTGTTATAAGGTTTGTGATTATATTGGCCAATTTGGAAAGTTTATGGCTGATTTATTGGTCGTATAATAAGTTTAAGATTTTTTAGATAATTTTCTCTCTTTTCCACTCCTACCATATAATTAACTATTTTTTTACTTGAAACATCAAGCCTGCGTACATAAAAAAGTAGGGTTAATACCCTAAAAAACCCCAAACTGGTACACTTGTGACAAATTTACCCCAAACTATTTTTTTGACCACCAAAAACCCCAAACTGGTACATACGTGACAGATCTACCCTCCGTTAGCTTCCGTTTGATTTTTCCGTTAATTTTGCTGACGTGGTTGCTGACGTGGCAAGTAATGTGGAAATTCATAAGTTTAATACCATTAAAAACCCCAAACTGGTATATTTATGACAAATTTACCCCAAACTGGTATATTTACGACAAATTTACCCTAAATTAATTTTTTCGATCATAAAAAACCTAAATTGGTACACGTGCGGCACATTTACCCTCTTTCAATTTTCCCAAATTTGACCGAGTTGTGATGTCCAATCAATTTTATTTTATGGATTACTCTAACATTGCCTCAATATCATTAATACTTGATTTTTTTTTCTTTTTATTGGAATCATTATTAGAAAACTATTCAAAGACTACCAAATGTGCACTTCATTCTTGTGCCGAGAAGATGCCCATTAACTAAAAGATGGACAGATCGCTTGCGCACATATACAAAAGAATCACACTCAAAGCACACCTAAAATTAGTGACAAACATAAGTGATTTTGGTTCCGGCATTTCAACGAGCATGTGATGTACGAGTCACTCATACCATGCTCGTTGGCGTTACGTAGTCTTTCCTACCTTGAATCGTAAGTGTGTCAAAATTTTAACATGGAACTTGCATGTGAATGGTATGAGTGACTCGTACATCACATGCTCTCATTGAAATGCCGGAACCAAAATCACTTATGTTTGTCGCTAATTTTAGGTGTGCTTTGAGTGTGATTCTTTTGTATATGTGCGCAAGCGATCTGTCCATCTTTTAGTTAATGGGCATCTTCTCGGCACAAGAATGAAGTGCACATTTGGTAGTCTTTGAATAGTTTTCTAATAATGATTCCAATAAAAAGAAAAAAAAATCAAGTATTAATGATATTGAGGCAATGTTAGAGTAATCCATAAAATAAAATTGATTGGACATCACAACTCGGTCAAATTTGAGAAAATTGAAAGAGGGTAAATGTGCCGCACGTGTACCAATTTAGGTTTTTTATGATCGAAAAAATTAATTTAGGGTAAATTTGTCGTAAATATACCAGTTTGGGGTAAATTTGTCATAAATATACCAGTTTGGGGTTTTTAATGGTATTAAACTTATGAATTTCCACATGACTTGCCACGTCAGCAACCACGTCAGCAAAATTAACGGAAAAATCAAATGGAAGCTAACGGAGGGTAGATCTGTCACGTATGTACCAGTTTGGGGTTTTTGGTGGTCAAAAAAATAGTTTGGGGTAAATTTGTCACAAGTGTACCAGTTTGGGGTTTTTTAGGGTATTAACCCAAAAAAGTATCTCACATTGTTTATTTATGGGGTTTTCATGTTTTACAAATATATGTGGTCTCTCTCTATTTATTAATTTATGTTTTTTGAATTGGATATTTTAATATGGTGTTAAAATCATATTCCACCTCAGTTTATTTGGTGTGTGCAACCCTATTCGTCAATTATTATGACCAAAGTAGTCTTAGACATAATTAATTTTGTCCCAATATTTGACCTTCACTTCCGTGTTAACACCTTGATCTTTGTCTAAACAATTGGTACGAAGAAGGATGATAGAGACTAGAGTAGAATATTCAAAGTTGATTTTTTCCAACACGGCTCCCGTGGCTCAGGTCAAAGTGCTTTTGTCCGACAAGACTGAAGCGCGTGCTATGGTTCTTTATCATATTCACCCACCAACCGGTGTCCCGATTGGACGGACGACCATAAAGTCTTTGGAGCAACAATTCAACATAAAATGAATAGGAAAAGACTTAAGAATTGAGTGATTGCTAATGAATAATGGATCGACCGTATTTTGATCTCTTAAGTCTAACATTGACCACTAATGAGGGTTATGGCATGGCTATTTAATTGCTTTTGTCCGACAAGACTAAACCACGTGCTATGGTTCTTTATCATATTCACCCAAATCGGTGTCCCGATTGACGGACGACCATAAAGTCTCTGGAGCAACAATTCAACATAAAATGAATAGGAAAAGACTTAAGAATTGAGTGATTGCTAATGAATAATGGATCGACCGTATTTTGATATCTTAAGTCTAACATTGACCACTAATGAGGGTTATGGCATGGCTATTTAATTGCTTTTGTCCAACAAGACTGAACCAGGTGCTGTGGTTCTTTATCATATTCACCCACCAATCGGTGTCCTGATTGGACGGACGACCATAAAGTCTTTGGAGCAACAATTCAACATAAAATGAATAGGAAAAGACTTAAGAATTGAGTGATTGCTAATGAATAATGGATCGACCGTATTTTGATCTCTTAAGTCTAACATTGACCACTAATGATAAATGTCTAGGGTTATGGCATGGCTATTTACGTAGTCTTTTCAACAGTTTCGAGATAAACATAGTATGAATATCATTATTTTCATACGGCACTAATTTAAGTATTATATCTTTTTTTCGATCATTTAAGTATAATAATTTTAAAGAAAAAATGCTCATCTAAGTGTTATAATTTTCAATCAATGAATGTTTTAAAAAAGTTATAGCACTCAAATGATCAATTGAAATGTTGAAGTAATTGGAAAAAAAAAAGTTAAACCACTCGAATAAGTGTCATACAAAAGTTATGATGCTTGTATTATCTCTTTCTCCAAAATTTTCTCATATGTGGCCAAGAAGTTGGCTTAGAAAGTTTTACTTGGAGAAAGTTACAATTGTGATATATTAAAACTTCTAGTGTGTATCAAAAGTAAAAAACCCTGTAGATAGTGATTGAATTCTAGGTATAGGGCTACATAGATTTTTAGGGCGAAAGTACACCTCAAGTGCCAGAACTTGGCATGCGTAGACACTTAAATGCCAAAACTTCTAAAATGTATACCTTTGTTTTGGTAAGGTAAGAATTGTATTAACTTTCAACCAAAACGATGTACAACAATAGTAACAAGGCACCAACATGCACTCAATATGACAAACAAGTCAAAAGAGTGAAAAGGGCGTCGAGCTAAAAGGAACGAGAAAAGGGAAAACTACAAAGCAGCAACCCTCAACACATAAAATACAAAGGGCACACCCTCGGCAAAGGTAAATAAAACAAAAGCAAAAGCACGGCTCAATCTGAAAAAATAGATGGGATGAGGCTCCAGCTCTGCTGCGATCTTCTGTTGGTAGGGGTATCAGGTACCTAATGGAACGTCAAAGCCTTATCCCTAACAACCTTGTCAAGGCGTTTCTTCATAGCCGACACGAAGGGAGTTTGATCACAGAAAATGATATTATTCATTTCCTTCCAAATGATATTACATAAGGCTCCAAAAGTGAACCGAGTGAGAGTGATGTGGAAGGAATCTCCAGATAAATACTTGATAGCCCACTGAAGGTTATCCATCCACGAACTATTCCGCCAAGCAAAATTATATCTAGAAGCCCAAAAAATAGCTAGAGCCTCAGTAGTATGACACCCAAAGAAAAGGTGATTGACGGAGTCAGGACGACAAGAACAAAAAGCACAATTTGCATAAGAAATTCTGCTATAGGTAAGAAGCATAACCTGAGTGGGCAATCTATTTCTGGTGATCAACCACAAAAGAAACTGGTACCGGGGGATCAGCAACCTGTTCCAAATCAGAGGGGCCCACGGCATGGACCGCCCTCTTGGCCAAATGACGTCCCAGGCCGAAGCAACAGAGAAGACCCCAAACGGGTGGCCCAGCTAGTAGAAATGGTTGGAGTCATGATTAAGAAATAATAGGGGCTCATTCCAAGAAGCAATCTCGTCCAAAACTCCAGATGCCACACCAGAGAAAGACAAGTAATAAGCTATTGAAGCTTGCCTATGTAATCCAGAGTGATAGATGTCTACGTCGGAGAAAAAAAGATTTAAAGGGCCCCTCGGATGCCAATTGTCAAACTAGAAGGATATAGAGCGTCCATTTCCCACACGCCAATAGAAAAACTGGCAAAAGTCATGCCGAAGGTCCAACAATTTCCTTCACGATCAGGATTGTCGCGATCAAAATTTTCGATAAACCACCTAGGGTTTGGCTAATGGATTACTAAGCCTAAACTTAGCTTGGGCTCTCCCAAACCCATACCAATTCGCAATTTAGGTTCAAATTCTTAATATGCAATTTATTTTCAATTAGGAGTCGCCACTAATCTATTTTTAATAGGTCGATTAGACACCTAAGTAAAATAATGAGAGAATCATTTTACTTCTATGAACTAGAGATTGTGAATTCGGGAACTTGATTACATTAGATTTCTTTAACGCCCTTTCGGTACCTTTCTCTTTTATTTTGAAAAAATGTTTTGCAGACAGCTTGAATTAATTTTAATTCACTTCCCTAACATGTGAGGTGATCATGCAAATGCGCAAACCACCAATTTAGCACTCAAGAAAGCAAATGAATAAATTGCAAGACTTACCTCATAGCAACGAAAGCATCTGTATTGTTATATTAGAATTCACATCGACAATCCTAAATATGATTTCTAATTAACACACAATCACTCAATTTTTGTTTTCACTTTTTAATGAAAATATAGTCCATAAGCAATGAAATGCTTCTAATCTAATATGAAATAATATGGCATGACAAAATGTCCTAAACTATATAAATGAGTAAAAAAAAACTAATGATTTTTTAATGAACATGCAATGATTAAATATGCAATCTAAATTAACAAAAATGACCCAATTCTAATGACGGGCAATTTCTAATTAAATGAACCTAGCAATAATCACTAAATTACGTGCATTTTATGAGCCTAATTCTATATGACGTGCATATAATTTTTTCTATTCTTAAAAAAAAACATGCAATCTATCCTAGAAATTGAAACTAATTTAACCTAAGACAAAATTTATTTGTATTTTTCATGAAATTCGAAATTAAGAAAAAATGCAAAAATTATCTATCTAGATTAAAATTTTATCCAGCTTATATTAAACTAAAACATTATTTTAACCTAGCAATCTCTAACCTAAGATGCAATCTATCTAGAAAATTAATCTAAACTTAAAATAAAACATGCACTTTTATCATAATATGCCATGACATATAAAAATGCCCTAATTCTACATGACATATGCATGATGACTTTTTTGTGTCTTTTTTAATAAAATTCGAAATTTAAAATTGCCAAATAATTGAACGTGCAAATTAAATTAAAAAAACTAACATCCTAAATGAATGCATTATTTTTTAAAAATTTGAAATGAGATTGTAATTCTAAACATGCAAGATAACCCTAAAAATTTTGGAAATCATGATCATCCAATAATAATGGTTTCCATTTTTTCAAATGAACAATTTGAAGACAACATTCTAAAACGAACCTAATCTTAATTCAATTTTTTTTTGGATTTTTTCCTTTTATGAAAATAAAATTAATTAAAACACCACGACAACAAATCAAATAATATAATATTGATATCCAAAAATTGGCGAACTATATCTCGCACATGAGATCGGGTTGACTAATTTTAAAATTAAATTTCGAATCGAATCTCGGGCGTGAAATCGGATTGCCGATTTTTGCAAAGGATTACGAGTCGGATTTCAGGCGTGAAAATCGGATTGACAATCCCTAATTTAAGGGGCGCTTTCATGTTGGAATTTCAATCACATACTTAAAAGGAACAATTTTACTAAAAAAATAAGCTATAAAAGAAAATAAAAACAAACAAAAAATAAATAAAAAGACTATCTAATTTTCTTTTTTTCTTTTTTTTTTTTGTCTTTTTTTTTTGTCTTTTCCTTCCCACGCACACGGCTTGTGCTCGTGGGGGTCACCGTCAGTCCGGTGAGGGGCTTCGGCAAGGGAAAATTCCGGCAGCGGCAGGCGACGTTGGGCGAAATAGTATCGCGGGTCCGCCTGGCTTGCGATCTGGGTCACTGATCGGAGGCGGGGAGGAACAGATGCGGGCCGGTGCTCGGGTGAAGGCGCTGTAGGTCGCGGCTGCAGCAGGCGTCGCGGGCGGAGCTATCGCCGGCGGAAAGCGGAGGAGGGTGTCGGGCGCTACAGGATGGGCGAAGGAGCGGCAATGGTGACTCGTGCGGCTATAGATGCGAGGGCGTGACAACAGATCAGAGGCCGCGGGTTATCGCAGCCACAACCAGAGCGACGAACGGCGGCGAGAGCCCGTGGGTGGTGCTCGCACAGGGGATGACCAGCGGGCTACTGATCGATGCTTGGGTCGTCGTGGGCCAGCACGAAGATGGCTGGTGGAGATCGGCGATGCAGGCGTAGTGTGGGTGAAGAAAAACCGGCCGGTCAATTGCAGAGGTGGGGGAGCAAATTTGGGGAAGACAATGAACAGTAAAAGTCAAATCACCCTTTTTACTGTTTCTGCCTTTACACTTCCTCCTCAATATCACTTCTCTCTCATACGCATATGGCCTTTTATAAGGGAATGAATTGGATTTTTAAATTCTTCCTCAAATCAACATCTGAATATATTTTTCACAAAATTCATCCCATATTGATAAGGATTCGAGATTAAGATGAAATTTTTTTCTAAATCCAAATCTTTCAAAGACAAATCGCAATATTTTTTACCCATCTATCATATCCAAAAAAATTATATCCCGGAAAAATTTCAAATTTCAAATTTCTCACACGATAATTTCCGATCATTGAAAAATAGGCTCGGCCAACTAATTTGAATCCATCCGCCACCGGTTCAATAAAATTCAAAAAATTAAAATTAAAAATAAATGCACTTAAATCTATATGCTATGCAGTTAATTTCTTTTTAGGGATAAAATTAACCCTTAATTTTCTATGCAACAAATAAGCGACTGGATTGCTAAAATTTAGGTGTCAACAAGGATAAAAAAATTGGTTTAGCAACTAACCAAAAGTTCTTATTCTTCAGAAAGGTAAAGTGAATCCATCTACACCACAAGGATTCCTTATCCATGAATAAGAACCTTATGTGATAGCTGCTTTGTTGCTTTCACGCCATCTTCTAATACCCAGGCCTCCTCCCGAAGAATAAGAACCTTATGTGATAGCTGCTTTGTTGCTTTCACGCCATCTTCTAATACCCAGGCCTCCTTCAACCTTCGGGAGGCACACATCATTCCAAGCGACTTTAGCACCTCCCGTACCTAAATCCGGACCCTTCTAAAGGAATTGCCGCAGGATCTATTCAATTTTATCATGTACTGACCTCGGCAAGATAAAAACGTTTGCCTAAAAGACCTGGATGGAATGGAGCACTAACTTGATAAGTTGCACCCGACCTGCAAAGGAGAGAAAACGTTGTGTCCATAGTTGCACCCTCAACGTGATTGTATTAACCAAAGAAGAGTAATTAGCCTTCCGTAGCCTAGATGAAATTACGAGCACTCCCAAATACCGAAACAACAGTGAGCCCTCCTGATAACCAAGGAACTCTTTAAAGAGGTTACGAGATTCAAGGGAAACTTGAGAAAAGAAAATCTCACTCTTGTGTAGGTTTGGAACTAGGCCACACTAGTGAGAGAACCTATTAATACTGGCCTTGAGAAGAGATAAGGAAGGCATATTCGCTTCAGCAAAGAGCTAGACGTCATCCGCAAAGAATAAATGGGATAGCCGAGTCGGTTTGCACCTCCAAAAAAACTTGAAAGTAGGCTGGCTGGTTTATAGGTTAAGAATACCCGTGAAAATCTCCATCACATATGTCATGTCCCATCATTTGGAATATATGCAAAAGCTTGTTGACCCTGTTTACACACTACATGATAGCCCTAATCTCAGATCTTTTTAATCTTGAACAAGTCTTATATTCCGATGCCTTTTCCTCTTAGTCAACTAATCATTTTATGGTGAATTATGGTGAGTTGATTTTTTTTTATTTTTTTTTTGTCAGTCCTACTCTATTCCTATTATGGTGAGTTGATTAAATATCCAAAAAAAAGTAATTAGAAAATTATTTTACTCCTATGAACCAAATATTTAGGTACTTGGGGATGTGATCTTGACCTAAGATCACAATGGCTAGTGCTCACATGATTCCTTCCTAACCTCCTTAGCTTATCTAGAGTTTTTTTTTTTTTGGTCAGTCTTACTCTACATCTATTCTAACTCTCACTCTTAGACTTTTGCCTTACTTCTTTGTAGGGCGTGGAAGTCGAAACCCACTCCTGAAATTAATTCGTCCCCACCCCAATCCTCCCTGAGAAGGTGGGGATTTGAACCAGAGTTTAAGCGTTGGGCAACAGCACACCGAGATCATCAAGCAACACTGTGTGGTTGTCATTGGCCTTAGGAAATCATGCCATAGTAGTCAAATCGCAAGTGGCTTCAATTGACAGTGAGATTCTTTTTATAACTTTCTTTTCCTCTTTATTTGATCTTAAATTACTAAATAATTTGCCCTGTCTTATTCGAGATTGACCAAATAAGAAATACGCCATTTCAAGCAAACGTATCCTCCTTCTCCTCCTGGCGAAGGAACCACGAGAGAGGAATCTTCATTCTAATCTTCGTGCAAAAAAAATGTAGGGACTCTTGTTTCCGACGAAGGACGTGCCTTTTCTAAGAAAAGGTTGTTAGGTGCCTGGGAATTTACGGATTAAGATCCTCTAATTGCCTAGGCATCTTGCTAATTTTTATTTATGAATATACTTCACTTGCAACTAAATTTTATTACGGATTAAGATTTTCTGAAATTAAAGTCAATTGACATTATTTTTTTTCTTTTCTGATGTGTAATTTGACATTTTGAGTTTACTATATTGAGAAGATGACATATTAACATAAAAAGAAAGGTTTGAACTTAATCTTCCCATTTATACCTTTTTTTTCTTCATTTCCTTTTCTTTCATGTTTATTATTATTATTATTATTATTATTTTTGCTTCTTCCTTTGTTCTATGGGTAATATCACCGCCCTCCTCCTTTTGTGATAGAGAGGCAAGCTCGGGGAGAGATGGGCCGATCCAATGGGAAGTAATTGCCGCCAATGGCGAGGCACGACAATGAAGTGAGGGCCATGTGACCCATGGTTGAGGTGGAGAGAGAGATGGGGATCTAAGATTTTGCGTTGATTTTGATGCATTCATTGATCGAAAAACTTTAGATCAACCAAAAAAAATTAGTTTACAAAACTGTTTTTCTAGGAGATATGTACAATTGTGAGTGATCCTCTAAATAATCTGTTGTATAAAAGAATCAATAGTGGCCCGACACCTCATTTAAAAAATAATTTTATAAACTAATCTTAGGAAGTCTAGTATTTTCCTAAAACAAAACCCCGTAATGTTGGCTCAATGGTTTAGAATTTGGAGATGTATAGAGCCAACTTGGTTCCCACAAGGGTTATTGATTTGAAAAATCAAAAGGGATCTTCTTGTTGTTAAAAAGGAAAATCTCAAAACCAAAGAATTAAATATTCTACGTGGCTTACATCAGTGCGACCAACTCTGTATAAATTTGAATCTATATTTAAAGTAAAATACTTGGCTAACTGTACGATTAGCTTGAAAAAAAGAATGTCAATCCTGAGCTCACACATTTTTCCACGAGAGGGAGAGAGATCTATGTTTATCTTGGAAACTTCTTCGTGCTTGTGTTTGAGAAAGGAAACTGTTGTGGGTGTAAAAGGAAAGAGAAGGTAACGTAAGACATCATCTCACTCCTACATTCGTTTTGTCTAGGAGACACCGTGCGGGACCCGTTGCGTAGAAATGCAAAGCCGGCAATAAGAAATAATTTGACTTAATATGTAATTTGACTTTTGGAACCACCTTCTTGGCCCTAAAAGTCCTTGGGGCTTTTCGGCTTCAAGCCACCCAAAAAACTAACTGTCATCACTAGCTGGTATAATCATACCACGTGACTTTTAATGTTTGAATACTTGAATGTTTTGTTAGGTGGATGCTAGGAAATTCAGAAACATATAGCTTATTAAATTAATGGATACCAGAGAAGATAACTGTATCTTATGTAAATTGATTCCCAATAATCTTATTCTTGAACAAGTTATGTGCCGACACTCGAACACAACACGTCCACAACATGAGCCGACTTGCTTCGCCGTTTTCCTTTCAAAGTCTTTCTAAAAATAGGTATTGTTGTAGTTACGTAACTGAGCTAACACCACTAGAAGAAATAGAAAGGCGATCGGCAAAACTGTACAAAAAAAGAGAGCCAAAATCAGTTTGAAACTCTCATTATAGATGGCTTGTAGATCAATAGCCATTGTTGGTAAGGGACTGCTACTAATTTGAGACATTGGCGAGACTAGCAACCGAAACCTAAATTTAAATATGAAAACCTAGATTTACATTGATTTTTTGTTCCCTATAGGTTTTTAATACTGAGCTAAATGATAAGATTTTTTTTTTTTTTTGTTATTCTTTTAAAGGGTTCTGCTTTTGTGGTTTTATAGCAATAAATGCCAATTTTGGCAATTAACTTTGGAAGCTTTATGTTCCGATTGCAAAAGATGTGTCCCACAAGTGCGCCATTACAAACATAGCATAACAGTACCACTAGGCTAACAGACTCTTATTACAAAGAGTTCTCTTTTCTAATTTTCATCTTTACGGCAAAATCTCAATGCAATGTCAAAAAGCTTTCAATTTTCGTTTACAACAAGGAAATAGAAATGTCAGTATCAATGATGGCCCAAAATAAACAGGAAAACAAAATTATCTAATGAAGGTTCTTGACAGGAACGTCTTGCTAATTTGCTATGTCAATTGGAAATATAATACTTGAATACGTAATGCCACAATGAAAACAAATTTTCCAACGATTGTCCGAATTGACCAAATATAATCAAAAGTTGAAAAGTAATACATGTCGACAAGTTAAAATCTCAAGCCACAGAGTTAGATTTATTAAAATTAGGTTACAAAACTTCAACAAAAAAAAAAAAATTAGTTTACAAAACTGTTTTGCTAGGAGATACGTATGATTGTGAGTGATCCTCTTAATAATCTGTTGTATAAAAGAATCAATAGTGGCCTGACACCTCATTTAAAAAATTAATCGTATAAACTAATCTAAGTAAGTCTAATATTTTCCTAAAACAAAACCCCTTAATGTTGGCTCAATGGTTTAGAATTTGGAGATGTATAGAGCCAACTTGGTTCCCACAAGGGTTATTGATTTGAAAAATCAAAAGGGATCTTCTTGTTGTTAAAAAGGAAAATCTCAAAATCAAAGATTTAAAGATTCTACACGGCTTACATCAGTGTGACCAACTCTGTATAAAATTGAATCTATCTTTAAAGTAAAATACTTGGCTAACTGTATCATTAGCTTGAAAAAAAAGACGGTCAATCCTGAGCTCACACATTTTCCACGAGAGGAAGAGAGATCTATGTTTACCTTGGAAACTTCTTTGTGCTTGTGTTTGAGAAAGGAAACTATTGTGGACGTAAAGGGAAAGAGAAGGAAACGTAAGACATCATCTCACTCCTGCATTTGTTTTGTCTAGGAGACACCGTGCGTGACCCGTTGTGTAGAAATGCAAAGCCGGCAATAAGGAATTCTTTGAGTTAATATGTAATTTGACTTTTAGGAACACCTTCTTGGCCCTAAAAGTCCTTGGGGCTTTTCGGCTTCAAGCTACCCAAAAAACTAATTGTCATCACCAGCTAGTATAATCATACCACGTGACTTTTAATGTTTGAATACTCGAACGTTTTGTCAGGTGGATGCTAGGAAATTCATAAACAAATAGCTTATTAAATTAATGGATACCAGGAGAAGATGACTGTATCTTATGTAAATTGATTCCCAATAATCTTATTCTTGAACAAGTTATGTGCCGACACTCGAACACAACACATCCACAACATGAGCCGACTTGCTTTGCCGTTTTCCTTTCAAAGTCTTTCTAAAAATAGGTATTGTTGTGGTTACATAACTGAGCTAACACCACTAGAAGAAATCGATAGGCAATGGGCAAAACTGTACAAAAAAAAGAGAGCCAAAATCGGTTTGAAACTCTCTTTATATATGGCTTGTAGATCAGTAGCCATTGTTGGTAAGGGACTGCTACTAATTTGAGACCTTGGCGAGACTAGCAACTGAAACCTAAATTTAAATATGAAAACCTAGATTTACATTGATTTTTTTGTTCCCTATAGGTTTTTAATACTTAGCTAAATGATAAGATTCTTTTTTTTTTTTGTTATTCTTTTAAAGGGTTTTGCTTTTGTGGTTTTACAGCAATAAATGCCAATTTTGGCAATTAACTTTGGAAGCTTTATGTTCAGATTGCAAAAGATGTGTCCCACGAATGCGCCATTACAAACATAGCATAACAGTACCACTAGGCTAACAGACTCTTTTTACAGAGAGTTCTCTTTTCTAATTTTCATCTTTACGGCAAAATCTCAATGCAATGTCAAAAAGCTTTCAATTTTCGTTTACAACAAGGAAATAGAAATGTCAGTATCAATGATGGCCCAAAATAAACAGGAAAACAAAATTATCTAATGAAGGTTCTTGACAGGAACGTCTTGCTAATTTGCTATGTCAATTGGAAATATAATACTTGAATACGTAATGCCACAATGAAAACAAATTTTCCAACGATTGTCCGTACTGACCAAATAAAATCAAAAGTTGAAAAGTAATACGTGTCGACAAGTTAAAACCTCAAGCCACAGAGTTAGATTTATTAAAATTAGGTTACAAAACTTCAACAAAAAAAAAAATAGTTTACAAAACTGTTTTTCTAGGAGATACGTACGATTGTGAGTGATCCTCTTAATAATCTGTTGTATAAAAGAATCAATAGTGGCCTGACACCTCATTTAAAAAATTAATTGTATAAACTAATCTAAGTAAGTCTACTATTTTCCTAAAACAAAACCCCATAATGTTGGCTCAATGGTTTAGAATTTGGAGATGTATAGAGCCAACTTGGTTCCCACAAGGGTTATTGATTTGAAAAATCAAAAAGGATCTTCTTGTTGTTAAAAAGGAAAATCTCAAAATCAAAGATTTAAAGATTCTACATGGCTTACATCAGTGTGACCAACTCTGTATAAAATTGATTCTATCTTTAAAGTAAAATACTTGGCTAACTGTATCGTTAGCTTGAAAAAAGGACGGTCAATCCTGAGCTCACACATTTTCCACGAGAGGAAGAGAGATCTATGTTTACCTTGGAAACTTCTTTGTGCTTGTGTTTGAGAAAGGAAACTGTTGTGGACGTAAAGGGAAAGAGAAGGTAACGTAAGATATCATCTCACTCCTGCATTCATTTTGTCTAGGAGACACCGTGCGTGACCCGTTGTGTAGAAATGCAAAGCCGGCAATAAGGAATTCTTTGAGTTAATATGTAATTTGACTTTTAGGAACACCTTGTTGGCCCTAAAAGTCCTTGGGGCTTTTTGGCTTCAAGCTACCCGAAAAACTGATTTTCATCACCAGCTGGTATAATCATACCACGTGACTTTTAATGTTTGAATACTTGAACGTTTTGTCAGGTGGGCGCTAGGAAGTTCAGAAACAGATAGCTTATTAAATTAATGGATACCAGGAGAAAATAATTGTATCTGATGTAAATTGATTCCCAATAATCTTATTCTTGAACAAGTTATGTACCTAGACTCGAACACAGCACATCCACGACATGAGCCGACTTGCTTCACCATCTTCCTTTCAAAGTCTTTCTAAAAAAGGGTATTGTTGTAGTTACGTAACTGAGCTAACACTACTAGAAGAAATCAATAGGCGATGGGCAAAACTATACAAAAAAAAGAGAGCCAAAATCGGTTTGAAGCTCTCATTATAGATGGCTTGTAGATCAGTAGCCATTGTTGGTGAGGGTTTTGCAAAACCCATCAACCAAAAATCATTGGAGAAAGATAACAATCAAACGCTTGTCCTGGTCAACTCCATGATAAGATATTGATAAAGCTAATATAATTTAAATACCGTGACAATTAACTAAAAAGTTACATCAATTGATCAAAGAACTCAGAAGACATAATTGCAATAAATTTATTCTTGATTTCGTTAGAGAAAGTGCATTCACAAAGCAAATAGATAATATTTATCTTTGTCTTGAACTATAAACACTGGCAAAGAACACATAGACTTTCGATGTTTTTTTATTTTCTTTTTTTTCGGGGGGTGGGGGATGGATCGCTTTCATTTCTTCAACTAAGGATTTCCAAATGACAAAGAAGGCGAAGGAAGACTTGCGGGTGTGGCTTCAGTAATGAAAATTCTGATGAAGAAGAAGGAGAGAGATAGGGAGACGGCGAAGGAAGACTTCATGGTTGGATTGATGATTGTATTGGCCTAGTGAGATCGGCCTGGAATTGTAGGAACGATGATGTTTGAATTGTCATCCCATAAATTTGGTCCCATGCAATTTGCGCAACACAACTCCATCGAAAAGTCTCATACAACTTTATGATGGATGTGTAGTTTCTGGACCAATGATGTTTGAATTGTCGTCCCATTGATTTGGTGCGCCCGTCCTGGAAGTTCCACGCGCTTGCACGACATTACTCCATCGAAAAGTCTCGTACAACTTCACGATGGATGTGTAGTTTCTGGACCCCTTGTATTCGATAAATTCATTAACTAAATAGAGAGCAACAGTCTGAGATGATTTGTGGTGTGAAGGATCGTCCCACCCCACTCCTTACTAAAATCCCAGCCATTGCTCACTCAATTGCAATGGTCCGGTTCAGTTTGATTTGGTTAGTTCCTAAAATGAGAAATCAAAGATCACCCTTTGAAAACCGAGAGTGACCTTTGAAGCCTGTAGATGGACTTTCTGGCGACGACCAAACCATGGAGGACCAAGGTGGGATTTCGCTTTCGGGGCGACTTCGCTGATAAGCCTAGTCTTGGCAATTCTCGATTTTGCAAGCTCTGTTCTAAATGATGTTATGATTTCTTTTTGAGTTTATAACATATCAAACTGGTGAAAAGTAAAAGATAAATCAGACTAACGAAATGAGGAGTTTGGTGTGAATTCTTATTAAGAAAACAATCAACTTGAATTCGTGGAAAATTTCAGGCAAAGAACAAAACTAAAAGAGAAAGTCAGTTGATAAGTTTTTCCTTTGCTCCAATTAGGCTCTTTCTCTAAATATACAGAGATCGTTGAGAGAGAGGGGAGTTCCGAGCCCATCAATCACATGTCCACTCATCCACTCGAATCCACATTCACTCAAAGTTTAAGTCAATGATTTGTGAAGCCTTTAGGCCAACTAATATAATATCAATTTCTCCACACTTTCAAGAACAGAAACAATGTTAGAATAGGCTTAGAAATAATTCGTTACCCAGCTAAAATTATCCTAGACATAAGTATTTTTCAGCCGTTGTTCTACCAGTACAGATTTTAAATTTTCCACAAAATTGGAATTTATCCATATTATGCTAGCATACCCCAAAGTCACGCTGGTCTAGGAATTTATGCTCATGCGAAGCGGAGATCACGGCCATGAATAATCATGTTTTTATTATTTTCTCGTCATGGCTAAACGGAAATAAAGAATGCCCTCGACTTTACTATGGCTAGATAGCAGTGCATTGCTAGACCGTTCACGAATAAGTGTAACATGCGGCAGAATTCGGTTTCAAAACCAACTCTTGTAATCGTTTTACTCATCTAGCGGAGAGTGCAAATATCCTTTACACAAGTGATGAACTTGATAATTCGTTGTAGTCGTGTTTGTTTCTTGATAGGAGAAGCCACTATGTACTATGCGCATGATCCCATGGCAACTAGTAGCCCATTTTCAAAAAGCATAGGTGCTTGTTGATTGTTCAGTAATGATCCCTGTGGAAGGCCAAGGATGTCAAGGTCTCTGTGAGACTAGCATGAAGAGAGACTTTCACTCATGTCACGATTCACCGAGGGTGCACTTCACTAACCGACATTTCATTGATCGACCACGGCATAGACACGCTGGTGGATTCGTCCGACTTGAGCTCTTTCAGCTGTCTTTCCGTGCTCCTTCGAAGGAAGAAGGCCGGTCTTCGAGGCTGTGGAAGATTAACAGAGTGGCTGCTGAACATAAGGACTATGCTTGCCATTGTGGGTCTATCAGCTGGATCTTCTTGAACACCCAATAAACCAATGTGGAGGCATCTAAGCACTTCATCGATTGAATATGAGTCGCCAATGAACGGATCTAACACTTCGAGCGGTGTACCGGCTCTCCAATGCTTCCACGTCTGTAAAAATTATTCAGCGGAGGATATTCCACTTAATTAGATGGGTGCAACGCAATAAGTATCGTAATAGCACGGATGCAACTTACATAGCTGGCAAGATTTTCACCGCCGTCTGATTGGGAGAAGCCGCTATTCTTCTTGCCACTAACGATCTCTAGGATTAGAACACCAAAACTATAGACATCGGACTTCACTGAGATTTGCCCACGCATTGCATACTCAGGAGACAAGTAACCACTGCAAACCAAATACAAGGGCTATAGCATCCATTATGTTATTGTAAATTGCTAAAATAAGCAAGTCGCAAATGACCCACATTCAAGGACTAGCATGTGTATGAGCATGGTGTTGTTTCTAATTTACAGATCAACCACAAGATAGTATCACATAAACAAGAAATTATCAGTCATCTAAGAAAGAATTCGAGACTTACAAGGTCCCCACGATTCTATTAGTTTTTGCCCGAGTTTGATCAACTCCAAAAATCCTAGCCATGCCAAAATCTGAAATCTTTGGATTCATATCACTGTCTAACAGAATATTGCTTGGTTTTAGGTCACGATGAATGATACGTAGCCTAGAATCTTCGTGCAGATAGAGCATTCCTCGAGCAATTCCAGATATTATCTTATAACGTCTTGACCAATTTAATTGCCTTCTCTTATCAGGATCTGCATATTTACACAATTAGAGACCAATAATTATGAGTTGGTAAATCCTCAAAGAACTTTCAGCATGTTCCCCAGAAGCTACTGAGAGTTTAAACTCTAAGTTTCTGCTAATCATACGTACAGTTTCTTTAACATGGAAAAATGACAACTTAAAGAGTCTATTAGAGGGTGTGATGTACCAAATAAAAAGCAGTCAAGACTTTTGTTTGGAACAAACTCATAGACAAGTATCTTCTCTTCTCCCTCTAAGCAAAACCCAAGTAGCCGCGCAAGGTTTCGATGTTGCAGCTTTGCTACCAAAACAACCTCATTCTTGAATTCTCCAACACCTTGTCCTGAGCTTTTAGATAGCCTCTTCACAGCTATTTCTTGTCCATTCGGAAGCCTACCCTGAAATTTAACATGGTTCTTTAAGTAGAAATGAATAGCTTCTAACCTCAACATCACATAACAAACATACACGACATTCAAAGATTTCATAAAGCACTATCACTGTTCTAACTGACAATACCCGGAAAACTTCACCAAATCCACCCTGTCCCAACTTGTTTTGATGAGAGAAATTGTTTGTGGCAGCTTGTATAGTAGCTAAATGGAATTGCAAGGACTCTGCAGTTGTAATTTCACTTGCACCTACATGACGAAACAACAGGAGATGGTCATTCACTAAAAGCATAGAACTGTGTATCTCGGATACACAGTAAATTCTCTCCGAGAATAAGGCATAAACATGCGCGTATTTAAGTACCGCCTTCTGCATGGACGACTTCATACGTCTTTGTTGTTTTACTCCGGGGCAAATAACAAGCAACAAAGAGAACTATTATAGCAACGCCAACCGGAATGGCCACGGCAACAATTATCCTGGTAGATTTATTGCTTTTGCCTGCATATGTGCAACCATATCATAGGGGTGCATGATATTTTAGGAATTTGCTACTACAGCCAGAAGCAAATTTTAAAAAACAGATATTACAGACTCGTTTAAATAAATGATTCTACAATTTTTCCCACTCTAATCATGTTCTTTAAGCTCTTCATGCATGAGATTTTATTTCGTTAAGATTGCCGGCTTAAAGAGAAAATGTCTAAACCAAACATGTTCTGCCCCATAATATGTCCATCTCACTATATCTTTTTCCTCTTCTAATTCTTATATTGTAGGAGTGCAACCATTATTAATTTTATATTAGCGACTAATTAGACTAAAAATAAGCTTCAAAGGCTAAACCCGAGTCCAAAGTCTACTATCATTGGCTTTCGTGTGAAAATTCTCTAGATAATCTAATCTCAGGAATGACGTTTGAAATTACCATGTTTAGCCGGTATGACATTGAGACAATTGCCTGATCCACTTAGGAAAGTTTGCACCTAAAATGTACCTCATCTTGACTTTATGGGACGGAAGACTTTAATGAAGCATTAAAGGTTGAAAAACGTAAACAATAAATCCATTTTTGAGAAGAAAAAATAGGAGAAAAAACAGAGAATGCAAACACATACGTAACCATTTGATGAAGAACTCATTTGTTAGGCAAAAGCGACAATCCAACAAAAGTAAAATCTAGAAATCAAAGATGTGACACTAAAAGAATATGTGGCTCGTACCCGTGAATGAATTTTCATAAAGCTTGTTAACAAATGTGTTAAACAGTTGTTAAGCATACTTTATAACAAAAATATTTTGATTTCCAAAACACCGATTACATATAATATGAGAAGAACCATGAAGAACTAAATGTTATTTGATTGCATAGAAAGTTCCCGGGGCATTTTTTTTTTTTAATAAAATCCAGCACATGAATCAATAAGGAAAACTTTCTCAAAGTTCCTCATCACCAAATACACCCTCTTTCATCCTAAAAGATATTACGAAAAGCATACATGGACAGAAATTTATAGGCTGGGACACTAAAAATACAAGTGAAGATGGCCAAATACATTACCAGAATCTATGAACAAAGATCAACAGATGAAATTACAAAAGTTGTAAAAAGAAAACTCGTAATCCATCATCCTTCTCCTTAATTCAATTAAATACGTACCTTTGGCTCTATTCAGCGGAGCAGGAGGAGGAGGAGGAAGCTGGGGCAGAGGCGGCACTGCCGAGGCATTATAAAAGAGGTACATCTCGAACCTCACCGTGCAGCTTGGAGTGAACGACCTTCCACCTTGCTCCCCCTGAGGTAGATCTGCAATCACAGCCCGGAGGCATGTGTTACAGTCGGACACCGTCAAGTCGGGCGTGCACTGCGCAAGCGTGTACAGCTTCTCTGAGCTTGTGAAGTTCGCCTCTGCGACAGCAAACTTCTTCCCCGATTCACTCCCCGAAGCCCTCAGCGCCACGTCGTTCATGGTCTTTCCTAGCAGCTGCAAGAACCGATCTGGGCCGGCGACGTTCCCGGTGTCTGGTATCGTGTCTCCAGGTATAATCTCCACCACCGAGTAAATGGACCGGTCTGAGTACTTCAACATGCACTCGTCGTACCAGATCACAGAGATTCTCCTGTCGGGGCATCGCCGAAGGATCTCTTTTGATCCGGTAGCCACACACTCGCTGCACGTGGCAGTGCTGACATCGCCGCGGCAGAGGAAGAGCCCATACGCACGGCCGGGAGCGTCCTTCCCAGCGGTGGTATTAGTGAAGCCCTCGCTGCTGTTGGTGGCGGCAGAGGAGAGGGAAGAGAGGAGGGTGTTGAGGTTGGATTGGTAGGTGGATTTGGGAGCGTAGAGCGTGGTGTTCGAGCAGTCATACTGTAGATAAGTTGGTGCGGCTTCGGTAGTGTGGAAGTGATGATTGCTGAGAAAATTGAGAAAGAAGAGGAGGGCGAGGGAGATGTTGAAGCGAAAATTCATGGTCTGATGATCTTTATTTGCCCGCGGGACTGGGGGTAGATTTATCGAAAGAAGAAGGGATGTTCAGTTCTCTGGGGAAAGAGTTTGAAAAATGTTACAAGTAAAGTAATCGTACTAGTTTGACCAAAAAAAAGTAATCGTACTAGTGAGATGAAGACTTTGTGGCCCAAAATAATCGTAAGATGAGGGTTTCAATTGTGGAGTGAAAGAAGTGCCACCTGTAAATTGAGTAACCGAATTTTTTTAATTACTTAATAGAAAATTATCACGTCATTTGATAAGTATAAGTTTTAATAAGATTTATTAATATATGAATCTTCGCTTTGCATATATATATATTAAAAATGGAATGAGCTTGCCTGCGAGCTTTACCCAATAATTTGCTCTTGATAATGACTTTAGCGGGTAATAAAATGGTGAAGAGGAGAAAATTTTACTCTCAAGAAAACTCTACACATATATCTCGCTCACAATTCCCACACCAAGTCAACGAGACAAAGGTGAAGATTTCGGAAAATTGAGAAAACAAAAGTGGAAAATTTATGTTCTCCTTTATGCTTTCATGCTTCTTATTTGTTCTTATTATTTTATTTCATGTATTTATGTTGTGACTCCAAAATATTCTATAATTGTATGTCTCGTCCTTTCTCTTAATCGGACCTTATACAATGGATTCGGATCCACTATAACTAAAACTTCACATAAACTCTAGAGGAGAATTTGCTTGATGTAGATGTTTAACTTTATATATATTTTTTGTAAATATTCACTTCAAAACCTGCATTTTAAATAATATAACAAATATAGTCTAAAATCTGTCCGTGCACGGACATTTTCCTAATTTTTATATATGCATCTTCCTAGTTTATTTCGTTACATATTGAGATCATTTGAACTTGAGCATATTGACAATTTTTTAATTAGATGAGCGTAAATTGACATTTTTAATTTGTTGCGTTGAGGAGAGGGAGAATTACCAAAAAAATCCTAAATCTATTGCAATTGTGCCAATTCAGTCCTAAACTTTTTTTTTTTGTCAATTTAGTCCTAAACCTTTTACAATTATGCCAATTTAGTCCATCTAGCCAAAATTGGTTAGCCGACGCTGACGTGGACGCCGGCCAAAGACAGCCGGTCGGCGAACAATTTTTTTTTTTTTAATTTTTTTTTTCAAATTTTTTAATTTTTAAATTTTTTTCTTTTTTTTTCCCTACCTTCTTCTTCCTCTGGCCAGCAAGGTCAGCCTGGCTGGCCACTGGCGAGGCTCACCCCCGCCAGTCATTAGCAAAGGCGAGCCTCGCCTAGCGACGGCGGCCTTGCCAGCCCTCACCTCTGGCCGACCGGCGCCAGCCAAAGGAAGAAGAAGGTGGAAAAAAAATTCAAAAAAAATAAAAAATATATATATATATATATTAAAAAATATTAAAAAATCGTTCGCCGGCCAACTGTCTCTGGCCGACGTCCACGTCAACGCCAGCCGGCCAATTTTGGCCGGATGAACTGAATTGGCACAATTGTAAAAGGTTTAGGACCAAATTGACCAAAAAAAAAAAATTAGGACTGAATTGGCACAATTGTAATAGGTTTATAACTTTTTTGGTAATTTTCCCTTGAGGAGATGACTTATAAACATATAGGATAGAATGGTCTGAATTTATTCTTCCTATTTATTTCACTTTTCTTTTTTTCATGTTCTTTTGCATATTTTTCATTTTCTTTTCTCAGTCTACGCTTTTTCCTCAATTCCATGGGTGATGTCACCACCCTCCTCACCATGCGATAGAGAGAGGGGTAAGCTTGTGCAATAGCCAATAGTGGCGAGACACGGCAATGAGATGATGGCCGTATGAGCCGCGATAGAGAGAGAGACGTGTTGGGATTTTAAGTTTTTGCGTTGATTTTGCCTCTTGATTGATCGAAGAACTTTGGAAGAGAAGATGTCACTTGGGTTGACCCAAAAACTATGAATTAATGGCTGTTGGTGATGCCATTATGATTCGGGTAGGAAAAGATGATAAGATGAACGGTGAGGATGGTTGTCTTTTTTTCCTCGTACAAGGGTCATTGACAAGGTCAGTGTCGTGAGTTGCATTTTCTTGTTGACTGGGGAGACCTGACCAATTAAAGTCCAAGTTGCATTTTCTTGTTGACTGGGGAGACCTGACCAATTAAAGTCCAGATACACGCAACTCAATATCTCAGTTTCAAGTGATGGCGATGGCGACAGAGAGTGCTTTGCATCCTTGCTACATTGAAAAACATTTCAAACTTCCCTTGATTTGACGTGACAAAACTTATTGGGTTCAATTGCACAAGATAATTAGGCTCTGTATGAGACTCGCATAATTTAATTATATCCATATGAAATTATACATCACTTTGTACAGCAACCCTTCATAGGCTATTAAAACATTGGCACATGTTCATTCATTTTTTGACTTGTTCGGTCACCGGTCCAATGTCTCGCACTCTCCCTCCCTCCCTCATTATCCCATCTCGCTACTTGACACTAGAATGTTTGAGCACTTGCCGTCCGTAGAGGAGCTCGTCGACTAGCTCCACTCCTTGGAGGCCATGGCTACGATTAAGATCTCGGATAGAGAGAGACATATGAGAGGATGGCGGTGGAAAGAGGTAATCAGTTATGGAGTTTGGCTCAAGTGCGGCCGGCAACGGTGAACTTGTGGCCGTGTATAGACCGGGAAGAGAGAGAGAGAGAGAGAGAAGTGCTTATTCCTGTGTAGAGATGAGGAAATAATTGAATGGAAGAATCCATGCTATGTTGCTTGGCTTTCCTTCAAAAACAACCACCAACCATTATAATCGAGTAACTAGGCAGGGTCACGCAAAGGAATATATCTGGGGGTGCGGTTTATGACCAACATCTCTAATAAATGAGATGGAAATAAAGCGGTGTGGATTACGTACAAATGGATATATCTCTTTATACATCATGAAAAGTACTGTAAAAAAAGACAACTAATAAAACTCTAGTCATTTCAATTAATTAGTTCTTTAGAAAAGGAAGAACTTATACTCCTCAATCCAATAAAACCACACACACCTGTAAATAAATTTAAAATAGCCTCACAATAAAACATGAATTGGCCTAGAAGAGAAGACACTCCGTACCTTCAGATGTACAGTACAAAGGTGTTTGCTCATTGTTCATTAGTGATCTCCGTGGAGTGCCAAGGATCTTACGTTCATGGTCTCTGTGAGACTATCGTGAAAAAAGGTTTCCACTCATATCACCGTTCACCGGGGGTAAACTTCAGTGATTGATATCTCATTGGTCGACAATGGCATAGACCTGCTTGTGGATTGGTCCGATCCCAGCTCTTTCATTGGCCTATTGGTCCTGCTCCGGAGGAAGAAGACTGGTTGTTGGGGCAGTGCAAGAGTAACAGAGTAGCTGCTCAACATCAAGACTATGTTTGCCATTGACGGTCTATCAAATGGATCTTCCTGAACGCAAAGTAAACCAATGTGGAGGCATCTAAGGACTTCATTCCTTAGATATGAGTCTCCAATGGCCGGATCTAACACTTCTAACGACGTACCATCTCTCCAATTTTTCCAAACCTAAAAACAGTATATTGATAAAACTTGCTCAGTACATCAGATTTTCTTAGTTTAACAATTTTCATATCCGTCAAAGAGTCAATTTGTGCAACTTACATAGCCAGCGAGATCTTCGCTCCCGTCTTCTTGGTAGAAGACATTGTTCTTCTTACCACTAATGAGCTCTAGAAGTAGGACACCAAAACTATAGACATCAGACTTCGCAGAGAATTGCCCATGCATTGCATACTCAGGTGACATGTAACCACTACAAACCATAATACATTAGCATTATCAGCATACATAAGCATAAAATGTAGAAAACAAAGTATAACAATGCTTACAAAGTCCCAACAATTTTATTGGTGTTTGCCCGTGTTTGATCGACTCCGAAAATCCTCGCCATGCCGAAATCTGAAATCTTAGGGTTCATATCACTATCCAACAAGATATTGCTTGATTTTAGATCTCGATGAATGATCCTAAGTCGAGAATCCTCATGTAAATAGAGCATTCCTCGAGCAACTCCAAATACTATTTTGTAACGTCTCGACCAATCTAATTGCCTGCTTTTTCCAGGATCTGCATGTATGCACATTCGAAATGCGTGGTAATTTCAATTAATAAATCCTCTTGAATACATTTTATGTGAGGAACTAACTTTAGGTTCTAAAAGCTAGTGAAACATTCACCATAATTTGAGGCTAATCACATATTGGCCTCAACATGGAAAAAAAATAGCTTAGGAATATATTCAATGCAACATACCAAATAAAAAGTAGTCGAGACTTTTGTTTGGCACGAACTCATATACAAGCAGTTTTTCTTCACCCTCCAAGCAGAACCCGAGCAGCCGAACGAGGTTTCGATGTTGAAGCTTCGCTACCAATATCACTTCGTTCTTGAATTCTTCAACACCTTGTCCTGAGCTTCGAGATAGTCTCTTCACTGCTATTTGTTGTCCATTGAGAAGCTTACCCTAAAAGGTTAGCATGATGTTTAAGTACACATGAATTGCTTCTGATCACAACTTTTCAAAGTTATGAAATTGAAGATCAATTTTTAAACCATTTCTTATCTAATTTCTGATTAACCATACCTGAAAAACTTCACCGAATCCGCCCTTACCCAACTTGTTTACACGCGAGAAATTGTTTGTGGCGGCTTGTATGGTGGCTAAATCATACTGTAAAGACTCGGCATTTGTAATTTTATTTACGCCTACACAAGGAAACAGCACCAGATGGTCATTTCACCCAAAGCGTAGGACAGTACAACCTACATATATGGTTTCATCATTGTATCCAACTATAAGGCACAGGTTCATATTTCGTACCGCTTTGATCTCCTTGGACAACTTCATACGTCTTGGTCGCTTTCCTCCGCTTGAAACAACAAGCGAGGAAGAGAAGCACCACGCCTACGCCAATAGGAACAGCGACAGCGACGATTATCACAGTAGTTTTATTGCTTTTGCCTATTATATCATGATATCATCAGTTTATGTGTCTATGACTGTATTAGACTTTAGAAAAAGAAATTGCTGCCAAAGGCCACAGCAAATTGGAAATAATAGAGAAAAACAAAAAGAGTCCGTTTCCAGAAGAAATTAAGCTGTAATTCATAATCTGTCAATCTTTCAAAATCCATTCTTTTCCTGATTCCCACGTGAGTGCACCAATTGTTTATAGGGGATTGACCATTAATTGCTTTAAAGCCACCTTTGACCAATTGTTATGTAAATAATCTAATCTCATATGTGGACGCAGAACCCACCATGTTCAAAACATTTCACCTAAAATGTACCTTATCATGACTTATGAAGCACTGAAGACTAAAAGTTCAGGACCAACAAACGCACTAAGACCAGAAATATCACCTTATTGTCTTCAATAAACAATCAACTCTTTTCCTTTGAAGAAAAATTGTATAGCTTATAATGGTTGATGCTCTATGACTAACTTGGTGGACAGGTACCTAAATCAAGATCTTGAAGCGAAAAGAGTTTGCAAAAAAACATAGGTTAACTCGTCCTGCTAGAAATGAAGAGTTAGGACGGACGAAGACGAGCAATACAATCGCATACATACCTTTAGGTCCGGTCACTGGAGTGGGAGCAGGAGGTGGAGGCGCCGGCATCGGCAGGGCCATGGTGTTGTAGAAGGGGTAGATTTCGTACCTCACGTTGCAGCTCGGAGAGAGCACCCTTCCGCCTTGCTTCCCCTGAACCAGCTTACCGATCCCGGACTGGAGGCATGTGCTACAGTCTGACGCGGTCAAGTCCGGTGTGCACTGCACGAGTGCGTACAGCTTCTGCGAGCTCGTGAAGTTCACCTCCGCTGCGGCGACTTTCTTCCCTGACCCCCCAGCTGAAGCCCTCGTGGTGAGGTCGGCCAGGGTTTCTCCCAGGAGCTGCATGAACTGGGTTGTATTGGCTATGTCCCCGATGTTGTACAAAATCTGATTTGGTGATTGCTCCATGGCCGAGAAGATGGACAGGCTCGAGTATCGCAACATGCACTGGTCATACCAGATTATGGAGACTCGCTGGTTCGGGCATCTTTGGTGGATACCCTGTTTTCCAGTGGCCACGCAGTCGCTGCACGTGGCGGTGTCGAGGTCACCACGGCAGAGGAAGAGCCCATAGACCCGGTTGGGAGGGTTTTGGCCAGCGGTGGCATTGTCAAAGCCATCGCCGCTGTTGGTGGCGGCGGCAGAGAGGGAAGAGAGGAGGGTGTTGAGGTTGGATTGGTAGGTGGAGTTGGGGGTGAAGAGGGTGATGTTTGGGCAATCGTGATACAGATATTCGGGCGCAGCTTCAGTACTCAAAATTTGGATGAAGAAGAAGAAGAAGGAGAAGGAGAAGGAGAAGGAGAGAGAGAGGGAGAGGGTGAAGCAGGAGTTCATGATTAAGCTAGCTTGATGAATAGGTTCAGCTTGCAGCACGGACACGGAATTATAGGAAGAAGAACAGCGGGGTCTGCTCTCCAAATCAGAAGGTAAAAATATAAGGTACCTCGTTGCAAATAAAAATTCGTGGATCAAGTTTTGAACATTCACATTAGAAATTTTATTCCACATGACAATTTACAAAAGTCTTAAAACATATAAAAATCGAGATCTTAAATCGTGAGAAACTACCATGTCGTTTCGTTTCTTCGAGAAGGTCAAAAGAGATTTTTGACAAGTGAAGGCAAACCGCTGTGAGAACCTGGCTAGAGTCAAAAAACATCGAAGTCCCTTCCACAATGTTAAGACGACCGGAGTTGGAGTTTGTTAGGCCATCGATATTCGGGTGGACAGAGGAATAAAATGAACGGTGAGGATGGAGGACAGCGTCTGGCCTCGTACAAGGTCACTGACTGAAGTCAATTACGGGAGTTGCGTTCTTTTTTTGCTCCAATGTGAGAGAATGCAATGAGAAAAAGCCAATACATGAATGCCAATGTGGAAAATTTCTTGTATATACCTAGGATTGTGTCAGCCCACTTCATCTCAACCATTAATGTAGTGAGTTCCATGTGAGACATACTATCGCGACCTCTTTTTTCGGCATCCCCGATTAGGGTGGGCGCCTATGGAAGTTAATGATTTGACTATATCTATTAGGCTTAGCTCGGACTCTTCCAAGTTCACCAATTCACGACTTAATAGTCCAAGTTTTTTTAACCTATAAGTTAATTTTAAAATGAAGTCGCCACTAATCGATTTTAGGTGGGTCGATTAGAAATTCAAGCGAAATATTAGGAGGAATATTCGCTCCTACGTAATCAGAGAAACTAGGTTTGGGGACTTGATTACACTAGTTAATCATTAATGCCCTTAGTTAATCACTAATGCTTTTCCGGTACCTAATATTGTTTAAACCCTAAGGATTTTTGGATTTTTGAGGGGGTTTTCTATGCATTTGTGGAGAAAAAAATATTTTTTGGATTTTTTGAACATAAATAGCATTTTTTTTTTTTTGGTGTTTTCTGATTTTTTTTGAAAATTGTGAAAATATGGGATATTTCTGATTTTTTATTTATTTTCTGAAAATAATTTTTATTTTTATTTTTTTTATTTTTAATAAAATATTATTTATTATTATTATTATTATTATTATTTATATAACGACCCGGGTTGGGTCCCCAGGTTGGGTTCGACCCGAGTCGCCAGCGACTAGCCCGAATGGGCCAAAAACAAGGGCCCAGTCCGGGCCTCATCCCCTAAAAATGGCCCGCAAGCTTGCGTTCTAGCCAACCCAGACCCAGACAAGTATACCCGGCCCGGCTTGCAACCCAAGCTTGACCCAACGACCCAATTCCTACGAAACCCTACCCGACCCGGGTTGGATTCGAGTCCTTCTTTGCGAACCTGGATTTCTAGAGCCCTAGGGTTCAACAATCCACGACGTCAAGGAGGGGTTGGTTGGGGCATCACCGGGGGTGACTCGACGGCGGCAATGAGGCAGTCGACGGCTGCTGATTTCTCGGAAAAGCAACGGCAACGACGATGGGCGGCTGCTGAAGTTTTAGGGAGGCGATGACAGTGGAGGCGTTAGGTGGTAGCTAGGTTTTCGAGGAGGCGACAGCGGCGACGGAGGCGAGCAGAGCCGATCGTTACCTGTCCGGGGGGGGGTTGTACCGGTTGGTATGGAACGGTGGCAAGATGAGGCGCCGGGATGGTTAGCTGCGGGGATGTCTTCGTCAGGGGGTGCAGTAACAGCAACAGGCGCAAGAGCAGCAACACAACTTAGTACAATGACGGTGTCCAGGGACGAAATGATGGCGGCGGTCCAGCACGGCAAGGGTCACGACCGATTGTCGGGGACGGCGTCCGAGGTGGTCGAACAGCAACGGCACTGCGGCAGAGCTCAGCAGAAGCCTGGTGATGGCGTCAGGGCATTCTCGGCATGACGACGGCATCAAGGCATGGCGTCAGCACAGCAATGGCGGTAGGGTTCAGCTTCGGCATAGCGACGACGGTAAGGGTTCAGCTTGTTCCCGATCAGCCATTGGATGGCGACGGTGAGCCCTCTCCCTCCAAATGATCTGGCCCTCCAAATCTGGTTTCTCTCTCACTTGGCCTCTCTCTCGCAGATCAAAACCCTCACGCTCAGATCTGCCTCCCTCACTCCGACCGACCTCGGATCTCGGCCTGTTTGTCCTCGGGCCTCCCCTGAAGTCTCTTGAGGGAGGTTCGAAGCTTACACCCCTTGATCCTTTGCGGCGTCTCTTCTCCGACCGCCCTTCCTCCTTCGGCAAACTTTTCGATCTCGGCTTGTGGGCGTTCAAGCCTCCCCTAAAGTCTCTCGGGGGAGGGTTTTGAAGCTCGCATCCCTTTGATTTTACTTGCGTCGTCATGGTCCTCTGGCCTTCACCTCCGACGCCCTATTTATAGGTGCGGAGGCCGGTCGACAGAGGCCTTGGCCAACAGTCTTTGGCACGCCGACCGGCCTCTCCCTTGGCCGAACCGGCGTCTCATCTCGGCATTAAAGGCACGCATTGAAGGCACCTACGAGACGTCCTCTCCTTCGGCGGCCTACCTCCCTCCCTCTCTGCCGTAGGCCGTCCTCAAGCACGTCAGCGTTGCTGCGTGTGGCTTGCAGAGGTGAAGGGGAGAAGAAGACAGGAGGAAGAAGGAGAGAGGGGGGGCCGGGCCTAAGATGAAGAAAAAGAGGGCTGGGCCCTGGGCCCCCGTTGAAAAGGAAAAGAGGGGGCTGGGCGCGAAGGCCCAGCCCCGATGGGCTGCTTCTTCTTTTTTTTTCTGTTTTCTCGTTTTTATTTGTTGTTATTATTATTATTATTATTATTATTATTATTATTATTATTATTACTATCTAAAAACAGAAAATAAAGATTAATAGCTGCCAATAAAAACTAAGCCCTAATTAAAATACGTAGGCGAAATTTAGATGTCAACACATACAATGATCTAATAATTGAGATGGAATATGGCAAATGCATCAAATGCATCAAAGACTCAATCGTTGTTGACGGTTGACAATTGTTTCGAACTCCAACCCAAAGACAAATTCAACATAAATTCTTCAAAAAATTAACTGAACCATGAAGTGAATGATATCCAGGGCTGTCTAAATCCATCAATGATTGAGTGATAAGCTATCAATTTAAGGTTAATAAGTTATCGCATTAGCATGATAAATAGTATTTATATGCATTTTATGCTTGATTTATGGAATGAATTTATGCATGATTTATGTTGTTTTAAGCTTGTGATGCCATGAAAAACAATTGCTCAAGTTAGAAACCTTAATTGCTATTTTAAAGGATGGTTTTATTGGCATATAAATGGTAATTCACAAGGTATCATGTTTGAGTGCCTTGTTTTATGTGTTAAATGGGGCAATGATGTTTTAAAATAAAAATGTACAAAGTTTGACAAGTTAATTTCACATACGTAATCACGTGTGAATAATTTACTGCCTTTTTTCGTTTGAAAGTTGTGGTAAATTGTCGTATAAGCACGAACCATGTTTGCACTAGCTAATTGAGGAAAAATTAAATTTGTATAAGTTAGTGGCATGCTCATGTGGTCATTTAATGGAAACCGTCAACCAACGGGAGTTTGGGGATGATGCCTGATTTTATTGGATGCCTAGTAGGGTCCAAATGCCAAGTTGTAGCCGAGGCCGAATCGATGCTCCTTATGGAATGCCGTCTATGGTGGGGGTCCAAGACGATACCGTGCTCGATGGGGTGAGATGATACCCAATCATGCCAAAAGACCACCAACTCTCCTGTTGGCTGTAGCCTAAGTGGTCGTAATAATTGAAACACCCGTGAACATATTGTGCATGGAAAAGTATAAGATGTATTATGATTATATGTTATACATGTTGCATTGTTATTGGCATGTGATAGTTAATAATATGTAGGGGTGTGCCAAAATGAGGTAACAATATATAACGCTGCATGTTTGGGCTACAGTCAAGACGAATTAGTGTCCTAATCAAGGTTTAGGTGGTTAATTTACTAAGATTTTATCTCACCCGATGTTGTTTATTGTTTTTAGGCCTGTAGCATGGAGAACCGTCACGTTCGGTTCGAGGTCCTGATGGGCCAGGACACTGTCATGACTCTATAACCCATCTCAGGGACAGATCACGTTTATGAGCTTTTTGTTACAGCTGTTTGGGTTGATGAAGGATTGGCTAATTGGGTGGCCCATAGGTTTAAGGCATAATTCATTCTAGTCGAGGAGGAAGGTTTTGGCTCGCTGTGAGGTTTTGATGGATTGCCTGGCGAGGGTCCTGAAGAGCATATTTGAAACCCCATGGATATCGACACCCCTGATGGTGCCGTGGAGGATCCGAAGACCAATCCGAATGAGGAGTCTAACCTTCGGACTCCACCTGGATACCATAGTTGGCCATCACCTTAGTGAAGCTTAAGTTAACCCTAACCCTATGCTAGTTTTTCTTGGTGGCGTAGGAAGTCGCCCTTTTAGGATGAGCTTGTAATTACTAAAGTTCCTAAAATTAATAGTAAATATTTAAAAGACATGTTTGGTTTGATGTTATTGTGTTTTCCTTACTATCCCTATTATATTTAATTGGTTGGGAGTTATTACGCGCATTCCGTTTGCGTTTAATTAAAAGATGAAAAGAATGGGTCAACGGCACGTCCTAAGACATCACAACTAAACGACCATGGAGGGATGTTTGCGTGCTTGGGGTTTCAGTGAATTCTATCTCAAGAAAGGAACTCAAAGGCTTCAACTAACGATTGAAGGATCGATCCCTTTCAAGACTGGAACAATATTTAATCCGTGGAAAACAAGATACGTATGTCTTGATGATGTGCTTTTCTATCGGTGTTAAAAGTATCCTTAGGCACGTTTCCGCATTTATGTTTTAGTGTTACTCGATAGTTCGAGTATCCATTTTTATTAGGAATTTGTTTCCGTCATTATGAACCGAACCTGATGTGCTGATCTACAAAACCGTAATTCACTATGGCACTGAGAAAGTTACCAGCTAAATGGTAACACGTACGGGAAATTTCATCACCCGGATCCTTTTCCTCAGGAAAAAAGAAAATCAAAATTTTTACCACATTTTAAGCACATCTGCTAAAAAAGCCAACTAAAATCCAACTCAGCTCAGTTTCACTCAGGCCTATTACTAAGCTCACATCACTTCAGCGTATCACAATAATCAACTCAGCTCACGCACACGTATCAGTATCCTTAGATATCATAGACAAACCAAATCCGCTAAAAGCATCATAGAAATTTTTGCAATTCAAACTCACACACCACGTATTCATCGAAACTACCTCGAGAGAAGCGAAACAGTCAAGGCGTACGAGGAAATTGGAAAAAGAAACCTGTTGTGAGAGGAGATGACGAAGGAGGCGCCTTCGAGGTCAAGACGCTCGGGCAATGGTGATGGCAAAGCCGATGAAATCGAGACTTTGCTCATTTTGTTCTTATTGATCGATTGGAGTATTTGCCAGTTCAATCAATGGGCCAGAAGGCGGAGGGTGGCATGGGAGAATATATTAGGTGGGCATGTCTTACCACATAGGCAGTGCAGTGCGTCACTCCACTAATTGCTCACCATGTCTTTGTTGCGATAGGGCGAGCGATCGAACAATAATATAGACAGAAAAAGAAAAAAAAAAATCGGACACCAGATTTACATGGTTCAGTCGTAAAGACCTACGTCCACGGGGAGAGCAGCAGCAAATTTCACTATAGATCAAGCGATACAAGGAGATTACACACTCAAGTCACTCAAACACTCTCTCGGTGTTTCCCAAACCCCAATTTAACCCAAAACCCAACTCACGGCACAAAAGTTACCGCGCGTTCAAGCTCAAAACAAAACGCTCTACGTACCTACGAAATCGCGTATGTCTTGAAGCTTCGTGCGACCTGCGGCTTCCTTCTACGTTAAACTTGAACGTGCAGCAACTCTTCTACGTAGGTTTCGGCAGGCCGTCTCTAGCAAAGAAGAAACCCTTTTATACGTGTGCCCAAAGTGGAGGGCCCACCACCGTTGTCTTCTTACGCGTGAGGATTCTTTCCTCTTTGATTTGCATGTGTGCGTGTGTGCCCATAGTCAACACTTTGACTCTGGGCCCACCACTTCTTCAACATGTAGAGAACTTCTTTCCCTTTAATTCAATCGGCTTCACAGATGAGGAAATTCACATCTTCAATACGTGTGCCCACTTGGGCCCACGGCCACATTCCTTTTTTTCAATTTTATTTCCTCTCTAGTTTATTCCGTCGCGAGTCCAGCGAATCTCAAACTCGAGTCATAAATTTAACAATCTCCACCTTGGCTCGACGTTTGAGCCAAGTCGCAATCGCTTCGCAAAAATTCAAACTCTGCTGCTACTTTCCCATAGCCCCCGATGGGCTCAACCGCCATAGATATTATCCAAGTCCAAGCCTCGCTTGAACTTCGCCATAACCGAGGACCTCATCAGACTACCAACTCCACATGCACCTTTAACTGCTCCGCAATGATTTTCTGACATAACCTCCTCAACCGCAGATAAAGTAAAACCATTATTGCATCCATATCTGTTAGGAGATCGAATACATACCTTGTCAATATCAGCAGTTACAGCAACCATTGGCTCTATAGGCTCCACCTCGCTATGAGCACCATCTGTGTCAATTACTTTGCTAGTACCTATATACGCTACCTCAGGAGTTTCTGGTTGCAACTCCACCTCAAGCTGAACACCGTTCAGATCCGTTTGAATACTGCTATAATCACTCCTAACCAAAAGTATTGAAGACTCATCAAGGGTAACTTCTCTGCTGTCAACAGGTGAATTTATATCCGGGCACCACAACTGATTGCCCCACTCACCTTGTGCATAGCCATGGAATATGCACATTGCCCTCCAATCAAGTTTACCATCACTCACTCGAAAATAACACGGGCAACCAAACATTCTAAGAATAGAATAATCAGCAACGTTACCTGACCATACTTCTTTAGGAGTCCACCATTCAATAGCAATTGATGGGGTCTATTCACCAGGTAGCTTACTGTACTTGGCACATCAGCTAGAATTCTCCTAGCAATACCAGCACTAGAGATAATTTTACGGGCCATCTCTAGTAATGTTCTGCTCGTTAATTCTGCAAATTGTTGTGATTTATTGGCACTAGTGCGGTGTTTCACTATGCCTTCTTTCATGCATAATTTATTTGCCAGCTCCGAGCAGAACTCCATGCTATTGTCAGTCCGCACATGCTTGATCGACTTACCAGTCTCCATCTCGATCAAAGCTCTTGACTGCGTGATCCTGACATCAGCATCAAACTTGTGCATTGGCACAAACACCCATGTCTTCCTCGAGCAGTCAAAAGACTCTCGAACAGATGCATCCGACGTCTCCGCAATGAAATTTTTCACTGTCTCACCTTGAAGTTTATACAGGCCTCCATGCTTGATTCCTTTCATTATCACCAAGGCACCTCGTACAACCTTCATAACTCCACCTTTTGAAGAATACCTGCAACCAGCTGAATCTAGGGCACCCAAGGAAATTAAGTTCTTTTTCAACTCTGGAACATGCCTTACTCTAGTCAATGTCCTCACAATACCATCATGCATTCTAATTTTAACATCACCAACACCCACAACATTGCACTCAGCATTGTTCCCTAACTGGACTTTATCACTACCCGTGCACTGATAAGTGATAAACCAATTTCTATTTGGTGTGACATGAAAAGAACAACCAGAATCGAAAATCCATCCATCAAGCGATGAATCATTAGTGACAGACAAGACATAATCGGCACTATCTGCTACAGCTGCAACATTATCTGCAGAATCAACCATAACTCCTTTACCCTTCTCATTCTTCAGCTTTAGGCAATCTCTTCTAAGATGCCCCCTCTTGCCACAACTCCAACAGACAACATTAGCAATCCTAGACTGACTACGCCTGTTTATATTAGTACTACTATTACCCACACGTGTTATAGATCTTCCTCTATTTTCACCTACTAAAGCAGCAGATACAGGTTTGCCAGATTCTCTTCTACGAATGTCCTCACTCAGAATTAAATCTCGAACCCCATCAAACGTCAAACTTGTTGACCCAGAGGAATTACTAACAGCAGTAACAGTAGTATTCCAACTATTAGGCAATGAGGATAACAGAATCAAAGCACATACCTCATCTTCAAAATCAATCTCAACTGAACTCAATTGACTAACAATCACATTGAATTCATTGATATGATTTGCAACTGACGCACCTTCGCTCATCTTCAAATTAAACAGATGTCGCATCAAACAGACCTTGTTGATCGCAGAAGGCTTCTCGTACATATCCGACAGGGCTTGCATCAGGTCAACAGTGGTCTTCTCCTTCAGGATGTTAAACGCAACGTTACGAGCCAACATCAGTCGAATAACACCCATAGCTCGTCTATCCAGCAAATCCCAATCAGCTTGCTTCATCGTCTCTGGTTTCTCCCCAGATAAGGGCAAGTGCAGTTTCATCTGGTAAAGATAATCTTCAATCTGCATCTTCCAGAAACTAAAATCATTCCCATCAAATCTGTCGATTCTCACTTTTACTTCTTCTGTCGCCATCTATTCGCTTCAACTTAGCCAAGCCTGGCTCTGATACCAATTGTTGCGATAGGGCGAGCGATCGAACAATAATATAGACAGAAAAAGAAAAAAAAAATCAGACACCAGATTTACGTGGTTCAGTTGTAAAGACCTACGTCCACGGGGAGAGCAGCAGCAAATTTCACTATAGATCAAGCGATACAAGGAGATTACACACTCAAGTCACTCAAACACTCTCTCGGTGTTTCCCAAACCCCAATTTAACCCAAAACCCAACTCACGGCACAAAAGTTACCGCGCGTTCAAGCTCAAAACAAAACGCTCTACGTACCTACGAAATCGCATATGTCTTGAAGCTTCGTGCGACCTGCGGCTTCCTTCTACGTTAAACTTGAACGTGCAGCAACTCTTCTACGTAGGTTTCGGCAGGCCGTCTCTAGCAAAGAAGAAACCCTTTTATACGTGTGCCCAAAGTGGAGGGCCCACCACCGTTGTCTTCTTACGCGTGAGGATTCTTTCCTCTTTGATTTGCATGTGTGCGTGTGTGCCCATAGTCAACACTTTGACTCTGGGCCCACCACTTCTTCAACATGTAGAGAACTTCTTTCCCTTTAATTCAATCGGCTTCACAGATGAGGAAATTCACATCTTCAATACGTGTGCCCACTTGGGCCCACGGCCACATTCCTTTTTTTCAATTTTATTTCCTCTCTAGTTTATTCCGTCGCGAGTCCAGCGAATCTCAAACTCGAGTCATAAATTTAACAGTCTTCAAGTGGGCTCACTTTTTAGATTTTTTTCTCTTTCAAGAAAAGGAGGACGGTTGGATGTCCTTCCCATGAAGATTGAGAAACGGATAACTTTTTTACTGCCTTTATTTGGGGTGTAGTCGTGTTTGTTCCTTAATAGGAGAAGCCACAATGTAATTCATGGGCATGATCCCACGGCAACTAGCAGCCTATTTTCCAAAAACATAGGTGCTTATTGATTGTTCATTAATGATCCCTGTGGAAGGCAAAGGATCTCAAGGTCTCTGTGAGACTATCATGAAGAAAGACTCCACTCATATCACGATTCATCGAGGGTACATCTCGGTAACCGACATTTCATTGGTCGACCACGGCATAGACCTACTGGTGGATTCTTCCGACTCAGGCTCTTTCAACCGTCTCTCCGTACTCCTTTGGAGGAGGAAGGCCGGTCGTCGTGGCTGTGGAAGCTTAACAGAGTGGCTGGTCAACATGAGGACTATTCTTGCCATGGTGGGTCTATCAGCTGGATCTTCCTCAACACCTAGTAAACCAATGTGGAGGCATCTAACCACTTCATCTATTGAATATGCGTTGCTAATGAATGGATCTAACACTTCAAGCGGTGTACCAGCTCTCCAATGCTTCCACACCTGTAAAATTTATTTCAATGAAAGAATTTCGACTTAATTAGATTGGTAGAGCGTAATATTTGCCCTAGTAGCACAGATGCAACTTACATAGCTGGCAAGATTTTCCCCCGTGTCTGATTGGAAGAAGCTTCTATTCTTTTTGCCACTAATGAGCTCTAGGATTAGAACACCAAAACTATAGACATCGGACTTCACTGAGATTTGCCCGCGCATTGCATACTCAGGAGACAAGTAACCACTGCAAACCAAATACATGGGCCGTAGCATCCGTTATGTTATCATAAGTTGATAAAATAAGCAAGTCTCAAATGACCCACATTCTAATGAATAAGCGAAGATTGGCATGGATACGAGCATGGTGTTGTTTCTAATTCATAGATCAACCATATGATAAATCGTATAAACAAGAAATTATTAGTCATCTAAGAAAGAATTTGAGACTTACAAGGTCCCCACGATGTGATCAGTGTTTGCCCGAGTTTGATCTACTCCGAAAATCCTAGCCATGCCGAAATCTGAAATCTTTGGATTCATATCACTGTCTAACAAAACATTACTTGGTTTCAGATCACGATGAATGATCCGTAATCTAGAATCTTCGTGCATATAGAGCATTCCTCGAGCAACTCCAGCTATTATCTTGTAACGTGTTAACCAATCCAATTGCCTTCTCTTATCAGGATCTGCGTATTTATTCAATTAGAATCCAATTATTCTAAGTTGATAAGTTCTCAAAGAATTTACATCATGTTCCCTAGAAGCTAGTGAGAGTTTCAACTTTTAAGTTTTTGTTAATCACATACGGATTTTACACATAGAAAATGACAACTTAAGAGTTAATTGAAGTGTGGAATGTACCAAATAGAAAGTAGTCAAGACTTTTGTTCGGCACAAACTCATAGACAAGTAACTTTTCTTCTCCCTCTAAGCAAAACCCAAGCAGCCGCACAAGGTTTCGATGTTGAAGCTTTGCTACCAAAGCGACCTCATTCTTGAATTCTCCAACACCTTGTCCAGAGCTTTTAGATAGCTTCTTCACAGCTATTTCTTGTCCATTCGGAAGTCTACCCTGAAAAAAAATTATGTGATTGTTTGAGTACACATGAACAGCTTCTAACCACAACTTCACATTGGAAACATCAAAGATACCGAGAAATTTTACAAAATATTATGAATTTAACTGATAATACCTGGAAAACTGCACCAAATCCACCCTCACCCAACTTGTTTCGATGACAGAAATTGTTTGTGGCAGCTTGTATAATAGCTAAATGGTACTGCAAGAACTCTGTAGTTGTAAGTTCACTTGTCCCTACACCACGAAACAACAGGAGATAGTCATTCAACAAAAGCATAGAACAGTGTGTCATTCAGCAAAAGCATAGAACGGTGTATCTCGTGTAGACAGTTTCGAAATTCTGTCCAAGAATGAGGCATATACATGCGCGTCTCTACGTACCCCCTTCAGCTTGGACAACTTCATAAGTCTTTGATGTTTTACTCCGATGCCAACAGCAAGCGACAAAGAGAAGTAAGACAGCAATGCCAACCGGAATCGCTGCGGCAATGATTATCGTGGTCGATTTATTGCTTTTGCCTGCATTTGTGGAACCATCTCATAGGAGTGCATTATATTTTAGAAATTTGAATTGCTAATTTGCTCCTGCAGGTTGGAGCAAATCTAAGAAACAGATATAAAAACATTACAGACTAAACAAAAATGTCCTTCTTCCAGAGCAAATGTCTAGAAGAGTAATGTGGTACTCCATTATCTGTCCATCTCACGTTATGTTTTTCCGGTTCTAATCCTTATATCTTAGGACCAATTATAAATTTGGTATAAGCGACTAACTTCACTAAAAGTCCACTAGCAATGGCTTTCGTGGAAAAGTTCTCTAAATAACCTAATCTCAGAAGTGATGTTAAAATCCACCATGTTTAACTGGTATGAGATTGAGACAATTGCCTGATTCACTTGCGAAAGTTTGCACCTAAAATGTATCTCATCTTACTTTATGGTACGGAAGACTTGAATGAATCATTAAAGGTAAAAAAAACCATGGAAAAAAAGAGAAAAGAATGGAAAATCGACAGACCAGCAAAAGTAAAATCTTAAAAGTAAATGCCACAACACCAAATGAATATGTGGCCAATATCTATCGCCGAATTTGTATAGGGGTCTTGTTGGCAAATGCTGTGATTGTTAAGTATACATTATAAATAACTAATTACATATAATATAAGAAAATAGGGCATTTAAAATTATAAATTTTCTTTATTTGAATGCTTAACGAGTTCTTAGAGACATTTTTAAGTAAAATCCTAAATATGATTTAATAATGAAAACTCTACCAAAATTCCTGACCAGCAAATACACCCACACTCGTCCTAAAGAATATTACAATTAGAATCGCTGGACAGAAATTTATCTGCCGGCTACTAAAAAATAAAGGCCAGGATAGACAAAAATCATCACCAGAATCCATGAACATATGTAACTTTCATTGGGCTTTAAATGACTAAATCCATCTCCTCGATTCAATCAAACACTTACCTTTGGGTCCGTTCGCCGGAGCAGGAGAAGAAGAAGGAAACAGGGGCGCCGCCGCCACGGCCGAGGTATTATAAAAGGGGTACAGCTCGAACCTCACCACGCAGGTCGGAGTGAACGAACTCCCTCCTTGCTTCCCCTGAGGTAGACTTGCGATCACCGCCCGGAGGCATGTGGTACAGTCAGAGGGGTTCAAGTCCGACGAGCACTGCGCAAGTGTGTAAAGCTTCTGCGAGCTCGTGAAGCTCGCCTCCGCGACCGCAAACTTCTTCTCCGATTCGCTGCCCGAAGCCCTCACTACCACATCGTTCATGGCCTCTCCTAGCAGCCGCACGAACCGATCTGGTTCAGCAACGTCCCCGGTGTCCGGTATCGTTTCTAGAGGTACGGTCTCCATCACCGAGTAAACGGACTGGTCCGAGTACCTCAACATGCACTCGTCGTACCAGATCAACGAGGATCTCCTGTCGGGGCACCGTTGGAGGATGTCTTTCGCTGCCGTAGCCACGCACTCGCCGCATGTGGCGGTGCTGACGTCACCGCGGCAGAGGAAGAGCCCATAGGCACGGTCGAGAGCGTCCTTCCCGGCAGTGGCGTTGGCGAAACCGTCGGAGTTGTTGGTGGCGGCGGAGGAGAGGGAAGAGAGGAGGGCGTTGAGGTTGGATCGGTAGGTGGAGTTGGAAGCGAAGAGCGAGGTGTTCGGGCAGTCGTGCCATTGATAAGTAGGTGCAGCTTCTGTAGTACGACTGGAATTGCTGAGAAAATTGAGGAAGAGGAAGAGGGCAAGGAAGATGAAGAAGCGAAAATTCATGGTCTGATGATATTTGCTTTGCTTGCGGAACTGAGCACAGCAAAGTCGTCGAAAGAAGGAAGAGAATGCTGCTCTGTTCTCTTGGAAAAATATCTTGGAAAAATGTTTAGAGGTACTAAACGCAGCCTAAGGAGTCGTTTTAGTGACAGTGACCATAATTCAGGCTAAATTCACTCGAAATAGTACTAAGACTTACGTACGAGCCAAGTGAGATGATGATTTTGTGGAGCAGAAGAGAGGCGAGACCTAAGTAGCACCGATACGCGACACGGACACACGACACGACACGACACGACACGATACGTCGACGCATCATTTCTAAAAAATAGAGAATTCCGACACGTTGCGACACGTTGTATATTAAATTAATATTTTTATTTTTAATTAATTTGATTCAAATTCATAATTAATTAATTAATTAAAAAAAATAGCCTATAATAAATTTACACTAATAATATTAATAAATCAATTCATTTGAAATTCGAAAGATATATTCATAGTTAATGCGAAACATATTTTTAACTTTAACAAAAGTTATTGATGAAACTAATAATTAATAAGAAATCAGAATCAATTTATTTAAATAAATCCATAATTTTCTACAATGACCAGAATTTATCATTATTCAAAATTCAATATTTTTATTTTTCGAAATTATTTTTTAATTTCATTTATTTAATTTTCCGGTTAAAAAAAAAAATCTCCAAAATCCACCCCTTCTTTCCTTCGTTCTTTTCCCTCCACCCCAAATTTCTTTTACTTTTTTCCCTTCCCCCACCACTCGACAATGACAGGTAAGCTGTCACTTCCACTCCCCCTCACGCCATCAAGATCTCCTTTCTTATTTTTTTTGGGTTTCTTTATCAAAAACCCTAACGAGCCCTCCTTTTCCTATTCCTCCTTGCCGCCCGCACGACCCCCTTCCCTCCTCTCCTCTTCCTCTCGACCCTTCTCCTCCTCCTTCTCATCGTTGATCCATCGCAACAGTGGCGGCCCTCACCGCTCTCTCTCGCCGTCTCTCGCCGTCGCGGTGGTCCATTTGTGGCTTCGTCTTGCCAGCGCTCGCGGCCTCTACTCCCTCGCCCTCCCTCGCTTCCACCCTCCATCAGTCTTCCGGACATGCGTCAACACGCGTGTCGAGAAAAGTTGACCGCGTGTCCGTTCGTGTCTAAGCGTGTCGACGTGTCCGACACGCTTCGACACGTGTCGGACACGACACGGAAGCACGGGCAACGTGTCCGTGCTTCATAGGGTGAGACGACAGTTTCAATTGGATAACGAAAGGAAAGGGTGCGTTCTTTTCGAAGCAAAATAAGTGATTTGGAAGGTTTTTTTTGAAAAATAATTACTTATATTATTTATAAAAAAAAATGAATGAAGAAGTTTTGTATTGCCTACAAAAATTAGTTAGGCATAAATTGCTATCGATAATGAGAATATTTTCCGTTGATTAATTTTTCTAAATGGTATATGCAATCATTTTTTCAAAGAATATTTTTCAAATTTCTCATTTTCCGTGAAATGGATACACAATATATGAAAATTGATCACGACATTAGGTAACTATAAAGTTTTTGTCATATTTTTTTTAACAGTATATGCTTTAAATGTTTACATTCAAGTTGTTTTTTAATCTTTAATCCTAACAAATCTCTAATTTTGCATTTATAATTGTTTCGCATATTTTAATCTCAATAATTATGGGATTGATATCCAATGTCATAATTTTTGTAAGACTCAGATTTTATGTCATAACTTTTTTTTTTACCACTAGAGTGTCATGACTTTTGAAAAGATACTCACTTGAGTGTCATGACATTTTAAAATCCTTCATTGAAGTGCCAAGAATCTGACATAGTATAGCAATTGTAATAAGCATTTTTTTTTAAAGTACACTTAAGTGATTGGGAAAAAAAAATTATGGTACTCAAGTAAATGTTGTCTATAAATAAAAGAAAATTTTAACTGGTCAATCTTAAATATATTATACGATTGTTAATTCAATTATGAACCTTTTAATTTGATCAATATAGTCTTAAACATATTGGTGATTTTCTAATTTACTACATCTAATCAATTTTGTCCAAAACACACTAACGTGGTGGCCTAGCCATCACTAACCGTCCTTACATGAAACAATTAGGGGATGACATGGAAGGACATAAGTGAAACCATGTGGTTTTGATTTTATTTTCTCAATCTTTTTTATTTCTTTTTTATTCTTTTCTATTTTTTCCTTCTTCTTTATTATTAATATTCTTCCAAGGACGTGGCCAATTGACCTCCATTCCTCAACTCTCATTGCCTCACGTCCGTGAGGTGAGCGCAACTAAGGTTGTCGCGTGTAATTTTCAAAGTAATCTCCCGATGAACTCAGTCATGCACGGCTCCTCTCCTGCGAAATGAAGTGGGAATCCCGAATTCGTAGTATCCACTCTGTAACATGTGTTTGCAGCCGGGATGAATGTCCACTCTGGATCTTGCAATGTCCTAGGATGTACTTTCTGTCCATCAATGGCCCCCAATCATGTTAAATCCTTTCGATTGAAGTCTAGAAAACTCTGATTTTTTTTTGTGGGCTAGAACCTTAGATGTCGGTCTTTAGAAAGTCCCTCAATGTCCACCTCTGATTTTTTTTTTTTTTTCGGGTGCAAAATCCTCAATATCCCTCCCTGCCTCTGCAACACTCGAGTAAGGGATCGACAATGGCCCTCGTCTCTTGTGCCGGCCAGGTAAGGCTGCTGCTGCCCCGTCTGGACCGCAGATCGACCCGGATCTAAGGCTGACCGAGCCCCCAAGACAAGTTTCGGACCTCGCCTGTCCCCCTTCGCTGCTCGTCCCTCTTCTTTGTTGACGCCACACCTTGGTTGGGAGGGACCCAAGGGAGTTGCAGACATGGCTTCCTACTAGAGAAGGTGCTAACAAATTGAACAATACCACAACCAGGAAAAAAAAAAAAACAGAAAGAAAAAAGAAAAAAATTTAAACAATTCAGAAAAAGACTGCAAGACAACATCATTTCCATAAAAAAAAAAAACATCATTTCCATTAAATTCTTCCATGTTAAATACCAGCTGTTGACACCTAATACAAATCACATTAAGCATTTCATAGCATTGCATTTAGGATTAGACTTATTTTGCAAAATAAAAATAGAGGATAATAAGTAACTTATAAAATAAAAACATTTGGAGGAAGATTTTGAATAATAAAACATTTGGTTGTTGAACATATCTCCTTTTTTCAAATTCGAAATTCAACGTTGGTGATTTTGAAGCCATTTCTTTGTTAAGTGGTTGAGTAAAAATCTTCATCGGCAAAAACAAACTTAATTCGTTTTGGCTCTATAAATGAAGAGCACGGAGGTCTTGAAAGGGGCTCCTTATTTTTACTTTCGCAGGGGCAGCTTCTCTCCATTCGAAAGTCCAAAAAAAATGTGAAAGAAAGTAAGAGAGAGGAAATCCTTGAGGTTTTGACTGCTGGCTTCGAAAGTGAAAAAGGGAGCAAAAGTACAGCAGCAGCAGAGAAAGGGACGTGCAGCAGAGAAAAGAAAAAAAAAAGAAGATAAAAAAGAAAAAGAAAGGGCTGTTCATCTTCTTCACGCACGCCTTACGGTGGTCCGAACCCTCGCCGGCGCACCAGCAGCCAGGCCATCGCCGCGCCGGCTGCCGCACAACGCCCCCGCTCGCCGCTTTCGAGCGCTATCGCCGCTGCAGCCCGACGCCAGAAGCCGAACTCTCCTCTGGCGCGAGCTCCGCCACTACTCCGATCTCAAGCCGTACGCCGCGGCCTGCCGTCCACCGCGCCGGTCATTGCTGCGTCTGCTCGGCCATACAATAGCCCGCCTCCAGCCTCTGCGTCGTCGTTCGTCAGCCCGCCGCCTGCAACTCTCCAAGCGACGACTGCCCATCTGTCCACGAAGCCCGAGCTCCCCTCCACGCCAACAGGTCCTAAGCCGAGTCGCTGCTGACCCACGACGCCGGAACTGAACGCCGAGCCGCCACACACCCGTGAGACACTGCCGCCGCGCCGCACCCCTGCGCCGTGCCCGACGCCGTCTCCGCCCGAGCACCGGTACCCGGGAGCTTGCTGCTGACGCCATTGCACCTCCACGCAGCGACCCTCCTGCCCGCTGCTGATTTGCCAGCTGTTGCCCTCTCACCGGCGTCCCCAGCACCTCGTGACGCCGGACCTGCACTCGCTGCACCTTCATTTATCCTCCCTGTTTTGTTGTAGGTCTATCCCGACGCGGGCTGCCACCCTCTCTCGAGTTACCTCGTCCACATTGTTGTTCACGCCCCTTAGGTAGTTTTTTTTTTACTTTTACTTTTCTTTATTTGGTAATTTAGGTTATTTCTTTATCTTTTATGTTATTTTTGCTGTTTATTTGATAGCATATTTAGTTTAGTTATTTTAAAAATTGGGTGTTAATATATGCATTATCCGTAGATCCTACCTAAAATTATTATAATTATTAATTTGGTCCGAGAGACGTCAGATCATTTTTTTAATTATAATAATTTTTGGTTTTTGTGGTAGAATTTCAATTGTTAAATCACAATAATTATTTAATTTGGTTCGTAAGACTTCGGAGTAAATTTTTAATTATTTTGATTTCATCGTTATGATTATAGAGTTAAAATAATTGTTAATTTAATCCGTGAGACAACGGATTATCTTTTCGGTTATTTTAATTCTTATCTTAGTTTTTATAATTACTTGTCTTTTTTCGTGAAAAATAAAAATTATAAAAAAAATATAAAAAGGGAATAGTGAAAAATTAAAAATTTGCATGAGCATATAGGTCATATAGGTTTATTAAATTAAGACACGTAGGTTTAATAAATTGACCTTTAGGATTATTTTTAGAATTTCACCCTTAGATAGTTTTTTTTTAGTCAGGATTGGATTTAAACTTTTTTTATTTAGGGGAAGTTTGCATGATATATAAAAAAATAAAAAATAATAGGTGCATATTAACTAGTTTGCATAGTAGGCACATTTAATTAGAGTTTGCACATTAGTAAATTAGGATTGCATCATATTATTATGTTTTAGTAATCCCATCGTGTAATTATGCAATAACATTTTTAAAAAGAAAACACAAAAGGTCATTTATTTGGTTAATTAATAGGTTAGTTCATAATTAATCCCATTTCATATCATCATTGTTTAGTGTAGGTTGCATACATTAAAAAAAATCATTAAAAAAAATCAAAAAAAGAACATGCATATAGAATTGTTATGTCATACATCCCATATCATATAGCACATGCACATTTAGGATTATATAAGTTAGATTGCATACATATGGTGATAGTTTAAGTTATTTCATATAAATTGCATCTCACATATCATTAAAGTAAAAGCCATGCATATAAAAAATAAATTAAGATTGCATCTAATTAGATATCATGCATTTAATTAGATATCATGTCATTTAGAAAATCATGTTTAGGGCATGCATTTTTATTAATAGTTTTTGCAAATGTTCTTTTTTAGAGATTGAACCTTAATAAAGTTATAGTTTTATAATTTCTTATGAATCTAGCATTTCGGTTTATTGAATGTTATTTCATTGATTGTGTACCCGCATGACCACCATTTGCTTGTTAGTAACTTGGGTTAAAATTAATCAAGGCTGCTTGCAAAAATGTTTTTTTTTAAAAGGTACCACAAGGGCATTAGATTAATCTAGTGTAACCATGTTCCCAAATCCATTAAATCTCTGGTTCGTAAAAGGTTAAGTATTCTCCCATACTTTACCTGGGTTTCTAATCAGCCCTAATTGGTTAGTGGCGGCTCCAATTTGAAATATAATTGCATGTTTAAAGGGGAATTAGTATCAAGTTGCGATTGGTAGGGCTTGGGAGAGTCCGCGCTAAGTCTTCGGACTTAGTAATCCATTAACCTAGTTTTAGGTGATTCACCTTCGAAAAAATTAGGTCGTGACACCAACTATACCACGTAGAATAGTTGGCAAAGACTCAACCATCACGTCAATATTTTTCAAATAAAATTCTCTAGGTGACTATATTAGAATTTCACATAAAGGTTTAGGGTTTAGGACTAAATTGATTAAATTAGCACTCGTACATTAGATTTAGGACTCATCGAATAATTTTCCAAAAACAATGCTTTATAAATAAATAAATATAACAAAGGTACCCATCATTACATGTTGAAGGAAACAAGTATATGTTTAGAGCGTTCTGTCACATGACTATGTATATTGAAAAAATAAGCATAATGAAGGATATAACATGTGATGACTTATGTTAAAAAATTTTATGGATATACAATATGACCAAATATTTAAGCTTATTTTATGAGAATTATATCAACGAATCGTTAATAAGATTGAATGAAATAATAGCCTATGTGTAACAAACAAATGATATAAATAAGTACCTAGACAATATTCAGCAAACGAATTATATTAATAAGTACTAAATTTGTGCCGAATAAGCTGCTCACTAAGTGTCACGCCCCGAACCCCGAGACACATGAACATCCCACCATGGTCATACATATGCGACATTCCCAGGTAGTGTCGCCGACCCAATTAATTCATTATGCGCATGCGGAACGTATTATAAAAACCCTGACAATGAAATACGAGATAGAAAAGCAGGAAGCAAAACCCCAACATAACACTTTCAAAATTCAACAGAATTACAAACAAAGGCCTACAGCCAAAAGTCTACAAAAGACCGGCTCTTAAAAAGGAACTGTCCTACGACCTACAAGTCGGACACGTTCTCCAATCCTTATGACTTCATCTCTGCAACTCCTCAGAGCCAACCAAAGCTATCTAGCCGCTCCATCCACCAAGGACCTGAAATTTTAATCCCCAAACCGGGATGAGACAATGTCTCAGCAAGTTCAACCCCCTAAACCCCTATTAGAAAGAAAATATACCCCGGGTGGCTTAGCCACATCACACAGAAGACTTACCTCATCTTAATTCCTTCCTGCAGGTTAGCACAATTTATATCTCACAAACTCAGGTAGTAATAAGAATTCAAACAATTGGAACGCTAACGCTTTCATAGAAATCATAAATGCACTCGACATGCATTCCAATTATTATTCACTGCCACACAATGGCATAACCTACTCGCAATTCAACTATCTTCTGACATTAATGCCAAGCATCGCCTCCCCCCCTGCGCGGCTTCGTCACTACGTCGACGGCATTCCCGAAGGAGCATCGCCTCCCCCCCCCTCCATGGAGCGCAGCTTCGTCACTACGTCGACGGCATTCCCGAAGGAGCATGGATCCAGTTGGCCTAGCCTCTACTGCGATCCGAACCACGTCACTACACTGACAGCAATGCACAAAGAATACAGGTCCAGTCGGCCTAGCCACTACTGCGACCCAAGCCACGTCATACATTGATGGCAATCCACAAGGAATACAGGTCCAGTCGGCCTAACCACTACTGCGACCTAAGCCACGTCACACATTGACGGCAATCCAAAAGGAATACAGGTCCAGCCGGCCTAGCCACTACTGCAACCCAAGCCACGTTACACATTGACGGCAATCCACAAAGAATACAGGTCCAATCGGCCTAGCCACTACTGCGACCCGGTCTATCAACTAGCACACGACAAATCATTATTGACTTCCGGACATTCCACATTTCATTCACATACTCCAATTTCAATAGTAAACCTTAACAATTAATCTGCATCGAAATCCAACACTTGGGTTTTTATGGCAAAAAACCCTAATTATCACAATCAATACTCAATTGCCACATCCATTCGTCAAATTCAAATTCTAAATGCACAGCGACGATCGGCACAAAATTCTAAGCAATTAAGGTCAAAAAATAATTTTCGAGTTTTTTTTTTAAAATTAAATAATAATAATAATAGTCGACCCTCAATTTTGCCACATCCATTCATCAAATTCAAATTCTAAGAGCACAGCGATGATCGACACAAAATTCTAAGCAATTTGGGTCAGAAATAATTTTTCGAGTTTTTTTTTTAATAATAATATTTTAATGAATTTCGGAAAATAGTAAATTATTAACTTTTTCCAGAATTTCGAAACAATAAAATAAATCAAAAATAAAACCCAATAAGTCACATCAAAGCTTATATTAAATAAACCCACTTAATTTTAAACTAAACACACTTAACACTAATTAAATCTCTTAATCCAAATCACAATTAAATAAACTAAACTAACCACCTAAACCTAATTAACCTAGGCTAAGCACACTTAGGGTATCATTAACCCTCTAATCAAGATTTAGTGAGCTAAACTCACTGGATTAGCGAGCCGAGCACACCAAAACGACGGGGCCGAGGCGAGGATCGACTTTCCTCAAGGCGGGCCGAGCAATCGGGGCCGGGAAGACGGCCAAAGAGGGCCCCAAAATTCCAGATCTAAGCTGGAATTTCAGCTCCGTTCATGGCCGAACGGAGGGGGAAGAAAGGGGTGGATCGGCGGGGGAGCGGCGGCGGCGATGGGCGGCGGCGAAGGGGGCTGGGCAGCGCGACACGCGGGCGGATGGCGCGCGGGCACGGGCGCGCGGGCGTGCGGCGACGGGCGGCGACGGCGGTCCGGCGGCAGCGGCGGGCGGCGATCCGGCGGCGGCTGGTCCTCCCCTTCCAAGCTCCTTTGGTTGCTGGATTTTTGAAGAAAATGCAGAAAAAAGAATGGAGGAAGAAACCTACGGGAGGAAGAAGAAGAAGAAGAAGAATAAGAATAAGAAGAAGAAGAAGAAGAAGAAGAAGGAACAAGGAAGAGGGAGGAGAGAGAAGGGGGGCTTTTCTTTTCTTTTCTTTTTTCTCTTTTTCTTTAACCCACAAAAATAGCCCCTCATGACATCACATGTGATGTCATTCTCCACTAAGTTCAAACCCTCCACAATCTTAGTCCAATGGGTCCAATTTCATTTTCCGCCGGGGCCTAAAATCTCGTACCTTGAATTTCTCAAATCCAAATCAATTCTCGTCCAATTGAGCCCGATTAAAATCCATAAAATTAATACATGATCCTCATAAGGTATGTGACACCCCAAGACTTCCAATTTCTTAATTCAGTCACAATTTCACGGTTAATTTCATTCTGGCACGATATTAGCGCGTCCTGACCTACCGGTCAGCTTTTAGAAATTTTTATGCATTTGACTTGTGGTTGATAAATCTCAAGCCACAATGTACATTTTTGACACATTGGCGATCCTCGGTTGTCGTGAAAATCTCAAGGTTTCAAATACGAACACAGGGGATCCAATCGACAGAAAAGTCGGTCCAGTGTCGACTGACAAGAATAGTGTGATCTAGTGAAATCACTCACACCCGATCACATGCCTCTATCGAGCCGACCTATCTCCGGCTTCTAATCGATTTTTAACTGTGCCATAATGACCCTTTCAGATTAGCCCGGTCGAAAGGTCGTTTCCTAGTCAAATTCTCAAGTCTGATGCATTAGAATCTCTTACCGGCTTCACCTGATAGACTGGTTTTCACATGAGTGGCCAACTCAAGGAAATGAACTATATGCGTGCAGATGAAATGCCCATCTCAATTTACTAAAAATAAAATTGAAAAATTCGGGATGTCACACTAAGAGCTGAACACCGTAGAAATATCAATTTTAACATTATAGTCTATATTCTTTTTGTATATTTCATGAGTAGATTATGTAATCAAATCGATGAAAAAACTACATAACATGATAGACTATATTCAATAAATATTTTTTTATGACTAAGTATTAAATATGTGCTAAGTAAAATGCTTACTAAGAGTTGAAAAATGTAACAACATCTATTACAAATGATAGTCTATATTTGACAATTAGAGGTTTAATTTTTTTTAAAAAGGTGTCTTTCATCACAGAAAAGATTATATCCAATGAATGAGTACTAACGGTAAAAGAAAACAACTATTAGCAAATCATAGGAAAAACTCGTTCATTGTCATTAATATTATAATAAAATGAAAATAATACACATTTAGAGGGTTGAAATACACAATTACACATATATCATAGATAAATATGACTTAGTGCACAACTATTGATAAATCTTATTATCAAAGGCTAATGTCATGAAAAATCACAAACTAGTATACCATGCCATATTTACTCTAGATTTATTTTTGTGTTGTAAAAATTGCAAACTAATACAATTGTGTCACATTTACCCTAATGTTATTTTCATGTCACAAAAAAATTCCTAATTGATATACCTGTTTCACATTTACTGCAAATTAATATATCCATATCACATTTACCTCAAATTGTGATAAATCTGAGATTATTTTGCAATAAATGTGATACAGATATATTAGTTTAGGGTAAATGTAACCTAAATATACTTGTTTGGGATTTTTATGACACAAAAATTAATTGTCGATAAATGTAGCACGAATTTATTAATTTAAGAGTTTTTATGATAAAAAAATTAATTTACGTTCCTTTACCAAAAAAAAAATTAATTAATTTAGGTTAGATGTGATGCCGCTGCCGCCACAGTCGAAGCATTATAAAATGGGCATGACTCGAACCTCACTCCAAAGCTCAGAGTGAATGACCTGCTGCCGCCTCCTTGAGGTAGACTTACGATCATTGCCTAGAGGCACGTGTCACAGTCCGACCCCATCAAGTCCGGCGTGCACCGCGCTTGTGTGTACAACTTCTGCAAGCTCGTGAAGTTCACCTCTGCGACCGCAAACTTCTTCCCTGATTCAGTCCTCGAAGCCCTCTCTGCCCTCTCTGCCACGTCATTCGTGATCGCTCCTATCAGTTGCATGAATCGATTTAATTCGGCAACTTTCCCGGTCTCTGGCATCAAATATCCAGGTAGAATCTCCATCACAGAGTAAATGGACCGGTCCAAGTAATTCAAAATGCACTCATTGTATCGGATCACGGAGATTCTCCTATCGAGGCATCGTCGAAGGATGTCTTTTATTCCAGTAGCCACGCACTCGCTACGCATGACAGTGCTGACATCACCGCAACAAGGGAAGAGCTTGAAGGCACAGTCAAGAGCGTCCTTCCTAGCAATTGCATTGGTGAAGCTGTCATCATTACTAGTTGTTGGTTGTTTGTTTGTAAAACAAACCAAATAGTATTTTTCCTTGTTCTACATAGGAAACTTAAAAGCATATGAACCATTATATAAATATGGATATCTTTTAACTTATTCAAATGAAGATGATGGGATAAGACCTCACAATATCCGAATGCGAGTGCATGATTATTAGGCGCACTTAGCACTTGACACGCTCACAAATCATAATTAGTATTAATCCTTGTTTATTATTATATTTTTCATGCGGTTATTTTGCTGATCTTTGTTGGGCATCTTACAACCTTGCAAATGTTATATTGTTCAATTAGTACATTTCAAAAGTTATGAAATTTGAAATTTAAAAATTATATTGTTATTATTATTGTTGTTGTTATTGTTTATTCAGACTTTTTCAATATGTCTAACCAATGTGTCTTTTAAGAACGTATCTATTCACTTGGAACCTTTTTTTGAAGGATTGCTTCTACTAAGAAGATTTAGATAAATAAGTTGATTTTTTGTCTCAATTATTATCAAGTCTGGTCGAATTTTCTTTTCAAAAATACAGCATTCTTTCTAATTATTTCCCTTTCAGAGTTTTTGGAAATATACTAGATTTGTTATATAAAATTCTCATTTGAAACTTTGTTACATCCCGTAAATTTTTTTAAAGTAACTATTAGTAATGTTATGGGACAAACAATTCCTTAAAAAGAGTTATTACACTTTAAAGAATGATTCATTTTCTTCTCAATCTGAAGCATTTTTTCCAACATCGGTGGCAGCGAAGGAGAGGGAAGAGAGGAGGGTGTTGAGGTTGGAATGGCAAGTGCAGTTGGGAGCAAAGAAAGTTGCGCTCGGCAGTAATGCTGTAGATAAGTAGGTGTAGCTTCGGTAACGTGACTGTGAATGATGAGACAAAAGAGAATGAAGAAGAGGGCGAGGGAGATAATCGAGCGAAAATTCATGGTCCGATGATCTTATTCTGCTTGCGGGACTGAGCATAGAATTATCCAAAGAAGAAGAGCACGTTCTGTTCTTTCGGGGAAAAAGAAAGTTGTTACGGGTGGCGCAAGATTGAACTTTATGGCGCACGCACTTGTGAGCTTTACCCGATAATTTGCCTTTGATCATCACTTTTGCAAATTTCGAATTCTTCTACATATTTTGGTAATATAATGGTGAAGAGGAGAAAATTTTACCCTCAAGAAAACTCTACACAAGTATCTCGCTCACATTTCCTGCACAAAGTTGATGAGACAAAGGTGAAGATTTCGACAAATTGATAAAACAAAAGGGGACAATCTATGTTCATAATTTATGCTTCCATGCTTCTTATTTGTTCTTATTATTTTATTGCATGTATTCACATTGTGATTGTTGGGAAAATATGGCTTCGAATTGGGTCGAACAATGAAGTCGGATCTTTAGAGTAATCAAGTCGGACTTCGAGGCGTGATATTACTTTCTTTAAAGATTTATTTACCCCCACAAAGATGCTAATGGTCACCGGCAACTTTCCTCCAAAATACAACAAAATCTCAAATGAAAATACTAGATAGCAATTCTAGTAATTCTCCAGGGTCTCTCTAGGAAATAATTAGAAACAATGGCTGTAGTTTCTCTCAAAAGAAAAACGAAAAGATGGAAGAAAATGTGTGTTTGATCTCAAAATAAACGTACTTATCTTTGTTTTTTGAATAGAGGCAACCATTCAAAAGGTTGCAAAAGAACAAAGGCAACCTTTCGAGAAAGGTTGCAAAATGAACAAGTACGTCTCAAAGATTATGTTAAAAAGACATAAAAAAATTCGGAATTAAATAAATAAATAAAAAATAACCGTAACTTTTCTTGAACAGTCACACTATTTCAACAAGACTTTATAATTAATATTTATAGAAATAAATCCGAATTTTTTCAATAAATAAAATTAATGATCGTTGGTTAATGTCAAATCTCGTCCACGTACACACTCACATATTTTCGATGTGGGGCAAGTCACCTCTTCGTTTGTTTTATAAATAAATGACCAACAATCCCCCACTTTTGTTTATAAAACAAAAACAAAAAATAAAACGTTAGAAATATACAGCCAAAATTTCCATGAGATTAATATACATACATAAACGTCTCTTTCGAGTTAAACCTTTACTCAGTACAAATATCTCAAAGCTCTATCAAAGTGACAAGTAGCTCGGTTTTAAACTTGTACTTTTATATGATAGAACCGAACATACCGCACATACAGTAACCTCTTGCTTCAACGAGAAATTCCATATTACTCCGCACTATTATGGCCTTGTTTTTAATCTTGTTTCATGAGCTCTTTAGAAAGCAACCCTAACTTTCGTAAGAAGCGGCACCACTTCTAAGCTCATATATGTGAAGTATCTACCATGTGTTTCTGTTACTATCAACACATTACAAGTTTGTACTATACTTCATTAAAAATTCAATCCAACCTACAAAACGTAACAGACGATACTGACTTCTCATATCAGAGCTACGTCAGTATCAAACAATCACATTCAATAACTTGTCCTTACCCATTAAACCTTGTAACTAGTGATGTTCTAAAAAAAGGTCGCGTTACCATTATTGGTGATTTTAATTCAAGGGTTTTAGCCCTGTTTCTTGTGAGATCATTATTACCATGTCTCTTGGTAAATCCTTCAACAAAAAATCGGCAAGATTATTACTTGACCTCACGTAGACAATTATTATGGTACCATCTTTAATTAATTGTCTCACATACTCATGTCTTAGACTAATATGTTTAGACTTACCATTATAGGTGCCATTATAAGCTCTTGCCAAAATAGTCTGACTATCACAATGGATAGAAATAGGAGGCATAGGATTATGCCATAATTTGATATCCAACAACAAATTACTAATCCATTTGGCCTCTTTCCCAATTTCCGCTAAAGCAACGAATCAAATTTCACAATCGAGTGAATTATGCACATTTGTTTCTTGCTCGCCCAAGAAACAACACATTCACATAATGTGAAAATCCATCCAGAAGTTTCATCTCCCATACTTATAATCCAACTAGCATCAGTGTATCTTTCTAATACAGCTGGATTATTATAGAACAATAAGATAACCCTCCAATGTTCCATATTGGATTACTACTATTTACTCAACTTGCATATACAAAAAGTAATATCAGGTCTAGTATAATGTATCACATACATTAAAGACCCATAGCACTCGCATTAAAAACTCTCCACCAGGAATCAAATGGAGTACTCATATATTTGAAAACAAGATGTTTAAATCTATACAACATCTTCTCCATGTAATCACTTTGGCTCAAAGAATAACCCCCACTATTTTTTAACTTTAACCCTCCACTTCATCAAATTGCACATAAGGGCAAAGCCATAAATTTAACATTATTATGCTTGAAACCATTAAAAAATATGATTGAATCGAATTTTCATGCCACTGCTTATGTGCTTGCATAAGCCCATAATAACATAAACATTCATGCACATATTAATCCAAGACATCAAGCAATCAAGCCGATTCCAATTAATCTTGTGCTTAAATGCATGGCTCAAAAATACTAAAGCATGAAACGAATCAAGGCCAAAAGTCTAGCTCAATCACACGATACCAAAATTCTACATTTTAAAGTTTTGATCTTTTCTTTCTCGATAAAGGTTAGAAACTATTATATGTAGAAATAAAAATCCCATGATGCAAATGATAGATCAGAGACAGACCCTTCAATTTACTCTGACCAAGTGATTCATCCCCTATACATACATAAATCCATCCACAACAAAGATCATGCTATAGAGACGCAAGAACATAAATATGTGCAAACAAATGTCTCAATAAAAGAAACATACCCAGGATGTCACCACTGGCTAATCATGCATGAAACACTCATGAACTTCAATTTGATTAGAAACAAGAATCTGCATTGGAGGAAGCTTTGATGGCCATTTTCTTGCTTGCCCCACAGCCAATCCGAATTTTATTTAATAGGCCACATCAAACTCCACGATATCGATGAGATTAGCAACATTCAACATCGATGAGCAACTCAGTCCAAGTCAACTTGTTAAAGGTCCAACTCAAGACGAATGAAATAATAAATGGAATGAAGCAAATAATCGAGAATATTATCACAGTCGATATGATCATTTTCTTCCCAAATTTCAAACAATGAAATCACATACCTTGCTGAGGGTGTGCGCAAGAGCATAATCGAAAACTCTGATGCTGATGATGATTACACTGGTAGCGTCAAAGGCATTTTCCGATGAGCAATTGCCGTTCGTAGTATCACACGGTGACGCGTCATGTATAATGACATGATCTCCGTCTTCCCTCGGAACCTTCGTTCTCACGTCACCATTCCTCCGGTGTAGGACGTAAAATAGGACAAGGCCCACCAGAGACGTGAGGAAAATCCCCGCAATGCACTGATCGATCACCACCATCTCCATTTCCTTCTCCTTCCCGAAAACTGGGAGCGGCGTAGGGTAAGACTCAGCAGCGATGGCGTGTGTATGGCGAAGCGTCGTGGTAATTCACTAGGGAGATCGTCTTGACCGGTGGGTGCCGTTGCGTGTGTGATCTTATTCTGCTTTGGCGTTTTGTCGACTTCTCCTGCGTAAACTTTGAAGTCCAGGCCACGTCCGCCACATTGGATGGAGAGGTCTACGTGCTTATAATGATTATGGATTTGTCTTTAACTTCAAGGTGACAGAGGCGGTGGAGAAGAACAAACAAATAATAATAATCTGCAGTCCATCCATCCCATTTCCAATTTCTTAGAGGCATGTTGCGTTGGGCAAAATAAGAGGAAGATTTGGGATTCATGGATGACATCTCGAGGACCGCTGATGGTGAGCCACCACGGGCTGGTACTTCCTCTGACTCCGGCTTCATTGTTACACAAATAAATCCTTAAAATTGTTCAGAAAATATAGCTTCGAATTGGGTAGAACAATAAAGTCGGATCTTTAGAGTAATCACGTCGAACTTTAAGGCGTGATATCACTTTCTCTAAAGATTTATTTGCCTCACAAAGTTGCCAATGATCACCAGCAAATTTCCTCCAGGATACAACAAAGTCTCAAATGAGAATACTAGATAGCAATTCTAGTAATTCTCCAGGGTCTCTCTAGGAAATAATTAGAAACAATGGATGTAGTTTCTCTCAAAAGAAAAACGAAAAGATGGAAGAAGATGTGTGTTTGTTCTCAAAACAAACGTACTTATCTTTGTCTTTCGAATAGAGGCAACCATTCAAAAGGTTGCAAAAGAACAAAGGCAACCTTTCGGGAAAGGTTGCAAAGTGAACAAGTACGTTTCAAAGGTTACGTTAAAAATACATAAAAAAAATTCAGAAATAAATAAATAAATAAAATAAAAATAACCGTAACTTTTCTTGAACAGTCACACTGTTTCAACAAGACTTTATAATTAATATTTATAGAAATAAATCCGAATTGTTTCAATAAATAAAAATAATGATCGTTAGTTAATGCTATCTCATCCACGTGCGCACTCATATATTTTCGATGTGGGACAAGGCACCTCTTCATTTGTTTTATAAATAAATTACCAACAGTGATTCCCTAAAATTCTACAATTTTACGTCTCATATTTTCTTTTAATCAGAGCTTGTATGATGGGATTTGGATTCACCCTCAAATAAAACTCCACATAAACTCTAAGTTTGCTTGATGTAGATGTTTATATTTTTATAATTTTTCTTGGTAAAGATGCACTTCAAAACCTACATTGAAAATAATATAACAAATATAGTCTTAAATCTATGCCTGCAGATGTTTATATTATTTGTTCTTATTATTTTATTGCATTTATTTACATTGGTGATTCCATAAAATTCTACAATCGTACGTCTCATATTTTCTTTTAATCGGAGCTTGTATGATGGGATTCATATCCACTTTAAATAAAACTCCACATAAGCTCTAAGTTTGCTTGATGTAGATGTTTATATTTTTGTAATTTTTTTTTGGTAAAGATGCACTTCAAACCCTACATTAAATAATATAACAAATATAGTCTTAAATCTGCTACAAATATCTTGCTAGTTTTTATATATGCATTTGCCTAGTTTATTTTGTTACGTATACAGATCCTTTGAACTTGAGCTAATTGACATGTTTTCTCCTTATGAGTGTAAATTGACCTTCTCAATTTGCTGCATTGAGAAGATGACTTATTAACATAAAGAATAGAATGGTCTCAATTTATTCTTCCTAATGTCTTTATTTTCTTTTCATTTTCTTCCGCATATTTCTCTTTTCTTTTTCTCATTTTACAATTTTTTCCTCAATTCCAGGGTAGTGTCACCATCCTTCTCCCCATGTGATAGAGGCAAGTTTGTGTGATAGCCGATAGTGGCGAGGCACGGCAATGAGGTGAGGGCGTGTGAGCCGTGATGGAGAGAGAGAGATGTGTTGGGATTTCAAGTTTTTGGTGTTGATTTCACTTCCTTCACTAATCAAAAAACTTTGGAAGATTTTTTTTTTGGTCGATCGAAAAAATTTTGGAGATAAAATGTCACTTGGGTTGACCCAAAAACTATGAATGAAAGGTCGTTGGTGATGCCATTATAGTTAGATGTGAAAATGCAATCCCACAATCCCCATAGATAGAATAAGAGCATATATAATCGAGTTGAAAGATTAACGCACCTATTTTGGAATCCATTATTCTTTATGCGGAAAAATAATGATCCTAACACAAGTCATTCTCCTATATTGCCCTCTATATCACTAGCTTAATGAAGAGACTTGAGCACTATTTATAGAGTTTTCAGCCAAGCCCACTCATTATAGGTCGAGTCAACTTGGCTCACATTGGCCAACCCCATATTAGACTAATTAATAAATATTTTATCTCACATTATATCAATCTCGTAAAACGGTAAATTATAATATCAATTAATGTAACCAACATTAGGAAAACTCTTATATTCTCCCACTTGGTCTATATTAATTGAAATTATATTATATATGCATACTCTGGTCTACAGATAATTCTTAATAGTCAATCATATCTCATAAATAGTCAACCATATCCCATAAAGTCTCAAATACTAAATCATGTATCTGCATGTATACACACGAAACCTTCCATGGTCACAAGTGCTTTTAACTTTATTGATATAGATTCAATATGGTAGTATGGCTAATAAATAACACCTCTCATATAGAGTAATATCTTATGTGTCATCCCCTTTATTAGTCACAATTCTCTTACCTTAAGATCACAAAAACTTATGCTACTAGAGAATGTCTTTATGATTTCAATGAACCCACATATGTCTTGTCCTTATAGTTAACATTTCTTTATGTGTAACAAGAAATATGCTCAAAGCTAATAATCGAATACTTCTAGCCTTCACTCAAGTTTTATATAATATATTGAGATATTTATCAATATGTATTTGACAAAATAACAATACATTCGTAAATATTTTATTGAATGCAAAAGTTGATAAATATCAAAACATTACTAAATGTAATAAAAACATATGTAAAATTTATTCGAGAAAAAATAAAAATAGCTCCCACTAAATAATAGCATCCCATGATGCTCCTAATCTCATACTAATGACATGTCACTCAAATACACAAAAGCGTAGGCTTTTAGTTAGTGGATCTGCAACCATATCATATGTGGGAAGATGATCTACTGCAATGTCATTATTCTGTACTGACTCATTTGTAATCAAAAACTTTACCTCCATTTGCTTAGACCTCCGTTGTTATTAATAAACAATACTGCAAAATTATTGTCACAATACAATTGTATGGGCTTATCCACAAAATCAAAATTGGTTAACTTCCTAATGAGGTTTCGGAACCAAACAGCCTGAGTAATTGCTAAAAGACATACTATAAATTCTGCATGCATGGTAAAAGATGATATAGATTTTTGTTTCTCACTCTTTCATGATACTGCACCTCTTGCCAACGTAAATATATATCTTGTCATTGACTCATATCATCCTGACAACCATCAAAGTATGCATCCAAATACCCTACTAGTTGCTGGTCCAATACATGTCTATAAATCAATAGATAATCTATTTTCCGCTTTAAGTATCTTAAAATTTTCTTGGCAACAATCCAGTGATCATGTCCTAGATTTGATTGATATCTGCCTAGAAGTCTTATCGCAAAAACGATGTCTGGTCTAGTGTAAACTTGAGTATACATTATATTTCTAGGCGCACTAGCATAAGGCACGTCCTTCATTTGGGCTTTTTCAAAATCTAAATTAGGACATTTTGAAAGACTCAATTTATCACTCTTAATAATAGGAACAATTCCTAGTTTGCAGTGTTGCATATTTAACATTTCTAAAATATGATCAATATATGTCCCCCGGGACAAACCTAATTAATGGTGAAAACGATCCTTATCAATCTCAATGCCAAGAATAAAAGAAGCCTCACCAAGGTTTTTTATGCCGAAATTTTTCAATAACTTCTACTTTGTCTCCGGTAATTCAATGTCACTACTAGCAAGTAAGATATTATCTATATAAAGTATGAGAAAAATATATTTCCTCCCACTGGCCTTATAATATATATATTAATCTACTTTATTCTCAACAAATATGAATGAAGTGTCAACACTATGAAATTTTAATTACCATTATCTAGAAGCTTACTTAAGGCCATAAATAAACATTTTCAATCTACATACAAGCTTATCTAGATCATCTGTTGCAAAACCTTTAGTATGCACCACATAAACTTCATCGTTAAGGTCTCCATTTAGAAAAGTAGTTTTAACGTCAATATGGTATAATTCCATATCAAAATGAGCTACTAATGCCAAAATCAATCTAAAAAAATCTTTAGTGAAACCCTTAACTACCAGTCTAGCTTTGAACTTCTCATTCTTTCCTTTGGAATCCTTTTTAGTTTTGTATACCCTTTTGTAGCCGATGAGCTTGTAACCTTCAGGCAATTCAACAAAATCCCAAACACCATTGTGTTTCATGGATAGCATCTCGTCGTTCATTGCATCTAGTCACAAATCTGATTAAAGACAATAGACAACATTTGTATAAGTTATTGAATCAACAATGCAGCCGATATCATAATCATGCTCTCCTAGGTAGTCTACATAGTCTAATGATATAACTTAACGTCTTTCCCTAGTCGATCTCTTAAGTAGAGCTACTACAACCTCATTCTAAACTTGAAGGGCTTGAAGAACTTCATCAGGAACTACCTCAAAATAGGATCCTGGGCCATAATAGGCTCAATTTGTGGCGTAGAAAGCTCCCTAATCGTCTTCACAGAAAGACACAAAGGGAAGTAATCCTCACCATGTTGTCATCTTGAATATTTTGTGAGCAGCTACCCTTTTCAACTATATCAAATTCCAAAAATTTTGCTGTTTGCGATTCTACAATTCCTGTACTTCCATTGGGGTCATAAAATCTATTCCCTTTTGAATGATTTGAATAAGATACGAAGTAACACCGAGTAATTTTTCAATCCAACTTACTCAATGTTGGATTATATAACTTCACTTCTGTAGGAGACCCCCAAATTTTAAGATGATTCGAGTTAGGTTTACCTCCAGTCCACAACTCAAAAGGAGTCGATGGAACCGCTTTGGTAGGAACATGATTTAGAATGTAAAGCAATGTTTTCAAAGCTTCATCCCATAGAAAATCAAGTAAATTTGTTCTACCAATCATACTCCCCATCATATCCATAAGAGTGCGATTGCATCTCTCGGCCACACCATTTTATTCAAGATTCCTGTGCATAGTTAATTGAACTACTATATCAGAATCCTCTAAGTATTTGGCAAACAGCCCTTTAAATTGTCCAGCATCACCATGTCTGCCAAAATACTCACCGTCACAGTCAAATCTAATCATCTTTATGACTTTTCTCAACCATTTCTCTACTTTTGTCCGAAAAATCTTGAATTTGTCAAGAAACTCGAACTTTTCATTAATTAAGTATAGATATTCATATTGGGAATAGCCATCAATAGATATGATGAAGTAAAAAATTTTACACAAAGTTACTGTGTATAGTCCACTAATATCGGTGTGAATGACCTCCAATATGTCAAAACTTCAAAATACGGTTTTCTTCTTTATCTTAGTCATCTTAACTCTACAACAATTTACACAAGTCTCTAGATCACTTTTAAGAATAGACAGAATGTTAACCTTTATCAACCTTTCTACTCTTTCTAAAGATGTGACCAAGATGTTAATGCCACAATGTATAAGACTGTTCCTTAGGTAGAGACATTTCGTAAGCAACATTTTTAGCTTATTAAGTGACGTACATATCATTGGACAATAAACACAATTGATACAATCCATTGGACAAATCATAGCACCCAACCTTATTTGAATTAGAAAATATAGAAATACCATTGCTCTTCAATTTAAAATAGTATCCGTACATGTCTAAACGAGACACAAGAACTAAGTTTCGTCTAAAATAAGGTACGTAAATATTTTTTTTTAACATCATCCTAAAACCAGAATCTAGGATCAAAATAACATCTCCCACAAACTCGACGTCGACTTCAATGTTGTTTCCCGCAATGAGCTTTGATTCATCATGATTTGGCGTCTTTCAATTTATGAATCCTTATATGGTAAACACAACATGATTAGTTGTATTGCGATCTAACAACGAAGAACTAGATGGGGCTTCAAATAGGTTGGATTCACAAATAAATGTCAATGATGTGACATCTCGAATTTCCAATTCTATTTTCAATGAATTGAAATGGGCATTTCATCTGCACGCATATAGTTCTTTTCCCTGAACTGATCACTCATGGGATAACTAGTCTATCAGGTGAAGCCGTTAAGAAATTCTAATGCATCGGACTCGAGAATTTGACTAGGAAACGACATTTCGACCGAGTTAATCTGCAAGAGTCATTACGGCATAGTTAAAAATCAATTAAAGACCGGAGATAGGTCGACTCGACAGAGGCATGTGATCGAGTGTGGGTGATTCCACCAGGTCGCATAATTCTTGTCGATCGGCACTAGACCGTTTTTTCTGTCGTTTGGGTACCCTATGTCCGTATTTGAAACTTTGAGATTTTCCTGACAACTGAGAGTCGCCAATGTTTCAAAGATGTACATTGTGGCTTGAATTGATCAACCACAGGTCAAATGCACGAAAATTTCTAAAAGCTATCCAGTAGATCAGGATGCGCTAATATCGTGCCAGAGTGAAATTAACAATGAAATTGAAATTGAATTCAGAAATTGGAAGTCCTGGTGTATCACAAATCATTTTAGGATCTTTGACTCATCCTCGGAGGATTTTTCATGCAAACTGAGTTTTTCAGCAAATTAATCAATGTATGGTTGATTTGGCTCGAGAAATTAGTAGGTCCGCCTTTGGTTGTGTTTTTGGGACTCAAGATGGTTCTATGGTCAAGTAATTATGTGAATTGAAGTGTGATGACATTGGATTAATTTTACAGACTCCAATTTGGCTCAATTGGAAGTGGATTCAATGGAATTGAAGAATGGGATGTACAAAGTTTAAAAATTTGTGTGCCACGGAGGAGGATGGAATTGGACCCATTGAAGATTGTTGTGGGAGGTTTGGAGATAGTGGAGTATGACATCATCAAGTGATGTCATGGTGGGCCATTTTGTTGGATTAAAGAAAGAGAAAAAGAAAAGAAATGGCCCCCCCTTCCTTCTCTCTCCTCCCTCTCTCTCTCTCTCTCTCTCTCTCTCTCTCTCCCGTCAGCACCCCCTCTCCATCTCTTCTAGCTGCTCATGGAACTCAACAACCGAAGAAGCTGAAGACCAGCAAACCAGAGCGCAGCCGTCACCGTCTCTCGCTGCCGTCATAGCCACCGTCGAAGCCAGATCCGCCGCTCATGCACATCGTCGCTCAGCCCGCTCGCGCCCCGCCTCCCTCTCGCCTGCCCTTGCGTCGCAGCTACTGCATCAGCCCGTGTCGGAGCCGTTCAGCCACCTCCAGCCACCGTTCGAGTTCCGCCTTGGTCCGATTCGACTCCTCAACCTTCCCCTGACCCATCCTCGCCTCAACCCAAGCTTATCTTCTCCTTTTTCAGACATGGACAGCAGCTCACTGAGTGGGTATGGCAGCCTGGTTTTGGCCCGTTTTGGTCGTCTTCTCGACCCCGGATCCTCGGCCCGCCTTGAGGAAAGTTGATCCTTGCGTCGATCCCGTCGTTTTGGTTCGCTCGGCTCGCTAATTGAGTGAGTTTAGCTCACTAAATCTTGGTTAGACGGTTAATGATACCCTAAGTGTGCTTAGTCTAGGTTAAGTAGGTTTAGGTGGTTAGTTAGTTTAATTGATTGATGATTAAATTATGGTGTTTAATTAAGTTAAAGTGTGTTTAGTTTAAAGTTAAGTAGGTTTATTTTAATATAAGCCTTGATGTGACATAATAGGTTTTATTTTTTATTTATTTAAATGTTTTGAAATTCTGGAATTATTAATAATATATTATATTCCGAAATTATTAAAATATTATTATTTAAAAAAAATTCGAAAAATTATTTATGACCTCAATTGCTCAGAATTTCGTGCTGATCGCTGCTGTGTATTTAAAATTTGAATTTGATGAATGGATGTGGCAAATTGAGTGTTGATTATGATAAATAGGGATTTTATTCATAAAAATCCAAGTGTTGGGTTTTGATGCAAAAATTGAATTGTTAAGGATTATTATTGTAATTGGAGTATACGAATAAAATGCGGAGTGTCCGGAGGTCAATATTGATTTGTTGTGTGCTGGTTGAAAGAGTCGGTCGCAGTAGTGACTAGGCCAACTGGACCTGTATTCTCTGTGGATTGCCGTCAGTGTAGTGACGTGACTCGGGTCGTAGTAGAGGTTAGGCCAACTAAATTTATGCTCCTTCGGGAATGCCGTCAACATAGTGACGAAGCCGCGCTCCAAGGGGGGGAGGCGATGCCTGGCATTAATGTCAGTAGATAGCCGAACTGCGAGTAGGCTATGACCTCGTGTGGCAGTGAATAATAATTGAAATGCATGTTGAGTGCGATTGTGGTTTATATGAAAGTGTTAGCGTTCCAATTGTTTGAATTCTTATTACTATCTGAAATTGTGTGATACAAATTGTGGTAACCTACATGAATGAATTGAGACGAGGTAAGTCTTCTGTGTAATGTGGCTAGACCACCCAGGGTGTATTTTCTTTCTAATAGAGGTTTAGGGGATTGAACTTATTGAGACAATGTCTCACCCCGTTGTGAGCCAAAATTTCAGGTCCATAGATGGCGATCGTGGAGGACCCGAAGCCATGGAGTCTGGAAAGGTGGAAACTGAAGGATCGGTGAACGTGTCATATTAGTTGGTCTTAGGATAGTTCCCCTTTTGTAGAGCCGGTCTATTTTGTAGACAGTCTAGTGTTGTATTTAAACCTATGTGTTTATAATTGACTATTTGGTATTGTGATTGATTGCCTGCTTTTCTATCCCAAGTTAAATGTTGTAAGGGGATTTGTTTCGCTTCCGCATGCGTAATAAAAATGAATGGGTCGGCGACGTATCCTGGAATGTCGCATATTTGATCGACCAAGGAGAGGTATGGGTGCGTGCCCGAGGATCAGGGCGTGACAAATGAATCATTACTTTTAGGCTCATTCTTGATTCTCTTAAATAACCAAGTTTTATATTTATTGCAGCGTTTCTTTACATGTTCTCTCTCCCCACAAAAGTAGCAAAAAACACAATCCTTCTTGAAGGGTGCTGTCTTAAAACCCATAATGTTAGAAAGACCAACGGCTTCAAGACTTCCTTTATGATTGGAAGGACTGACGGCTTTAGAATTTTCCTTATGAGTATAATTTTTAACCTCTTACTCTTGTCACTATTGGAACCAGAGGCATAAAGAGCAATGTGCTCTATCTTTCTTCAATTTCTCTTCCTCTGTCACCACCATTGCAATCAGGTTATTAATTGACCAAATCTGATTTTGGGAATTATAACTGGTCTTGATAATTCCAAAATTAAAAGGAAAAGTATTTAAAACTTGATACACAATTCAAGCGGTAGGAATAGCAACATTAAGAGATATATATATCATCCTCATAACATAATCCATAACTCCACCAGAACCATCATACTTCATATTAAAGAGTGTTTGCAAGTGTGTCCCTATTGCAACATTAGATGAGACACGGTTTTCAGCCACCAAAGCTTCCATCACCTATCTAATAGTGCAGTCTATAGGCAAATCACTTCTCAAGTGTTCATTATTTCTTTAGACAAGGAAGAACTTATATTCCTCAACTTAATGAGACCACACACACGTGTATAAATATAAACAGCCTCCCATGCCAAAGGTGTTTGCTCATTGTTCATTAATGATCTCGCTGGAACGCTGAGGATCTTATGATCAAGGTCTCTATAGGAGACCATTGTGAGGAAAGATTTCCACTCACATCACCGTTTAACGGGGGTAAAATTCGGTGATTGACATCTCATTTATTGACATTGGTGTAGACCTGCTGGCGGATTGGTCCGATTTGAGCTCTTTTGTCGATGTTCCTGTCCTGCTCCGGAGAAAGAAGGCCGGTTGTTTGGGCAATGCAAGACTAATAGAGTAGCTGTTCAACATCAAGACTATGTTTGCCATTGTGGGTCTATCCATTGGATCTTCCTGAACACATAGTAAACCAATGTGGAGGCATCTGAGAACTTCATCTCTTGTATACGAGTCTCCAATGGCTGGATCTAACACTTCGAACGGTGTACTGTCTCTCCAATTTTTCCAGGCCTAAAAAACAATTCATTGAAAGAAAAATTTTCAATACATCAAATCTGCTTTGTTTAGCAATTTCTTATTAGTTATAGTCAATTTCTGCAACTTACATAGCTAGTGAGATCGTCGCCATCGTTTGATTGGCAGAAGAAACTATTCGTCTTACCACTAATGAGCTCAAGAAGTAGAACACCGAAACTATATACATCGGACTTCACGGAGAATTGTCCATGCATTGCATACTCAGGCGACATGTAACCACTGTAAAACATAATGCATTAGCAATATAAGTATACATGAGTGTAAAAAGTAGAGAACAAAGTTTAACAATACTTACAAAGTATACATGTAACCACTGTAAAACATAAATCTGAAATCTTTGGAAACATTTCACCATCCAACAAGATATTGCTTGCTTTTAGATCCCGATGAATGATCCGAAGTCAAGAGTCCTCATGTAAATAGAGCATTCCTCGAGCAATCCCACATACTATCTTGTAACGTCTCGACCAATTCAATTGCTTGCTCTTTTCAGGATCTGCATGCATGCACAATTCAATTGGGGTATCTTTGCTTAATAAATCCTCTTAAATGGATTTAATGCAAACTGACTTTAGGTTTTCAAAGCTATGGAAACATTCAACGTAACTGGTGGCTACTCAAATGCAATAGCTTTGAAATAAATTGAAACGTAACGTACCAAATAAAAAGTAGTCGAGACTTTTGTTCACCACAAATTCATAGACAAGCAGTTTTTCTTCACCCTCCAAGCAGAACCCAAGCAGCCGCACAAGGTTCCGATGTTGAAGCTTCGCTACCACTAGGACTTCATTCTTAAATTCTCCGGCACCTTGTCCCGAGCCTTGAGATAGTCTCTTCACAGCTATTTGTTGTCCATTAGGAAGCCTACCCTGAAAAATTAGCATTTTGATGTCTAAGTACGCATGAATAGCTCCTGATGACAACTTTTCAAAATTACCAAATCAAAAATCTTAGAATCTTTTCACACTAAAGATCTTTCAAGTACATTTAAGCCATTCTCAATCTGCTTTCCGACTAACCATACCTGGAAAACTTCCCCGAATCCACCCTCACCCAACTTGTTTTGGTGAGAGAAATTGTCTGTGGCGGCCTGTATGGTGGCAAAATCATACTGCAAGGACTCGGCGTTTGTAATGTCATTCACACCTACACAACAAAACGACATAAGATGGTCATTTCACCAAAAGCATTGAACAGTACATCCCGTGTATACGGTTTCGTCATTCTATCCAACTATACAGCATAAGTACGTATTTCATACTGCTTTGATCTTCTTGGACGACTTCGTACGGCTTGGTCACTTTCCTCTGCCTGAAACAACAAGCGAGGAAGAGAAGCACCGCGCCCACGCCAACAGGAACAGCGACGGCAATGATTATCACAGTAGTTTTATTGCTTTTGCCTACATATGCACAGCCACATCTTAATAGCATCAGTATGTGTTTATGACTGAGATTTTTGAAACTGGAACTGCTAATATAGACCAGAGGAAACGTAAACAACAGAGAAAAACAAAAATAGTGCGCTGAAAGAACAAATGTCCAGAAGAAACCAAGCCGTAATCCATGAACTGTTTAGCTCAAAAATCCTTATTTTCGTAATTCCCATATGCGAGCACCAACTGTTTATAGGGGATTAACCATTAATGATTAAAAGCCACCTTTAACCAATTGTTATATAAACAATCTAATCTCATAAGTGGATGTAGAACCCACCATGTTCAACTGGTAAGAGTGATTGAGACAATTGCTCCACCTAAGAAAAACTTCTCACCTGAAATGTACCTCGCCTTTACTTCGTAGGCTACAGTTTTCTTCTTTTTTCTTTTTTCTTCTTTTTTTTTTTTAAAAAGTTGCAGCATAAACACCGGAGTCACCACTCAAATTACAAGCCAGGAACAACAAACGCACTAAGACCAGAAAGTTTTCATGTGATCCTCGACTATCATCTCATGTCTTCAATCAACCAATTACGTTAACTCGAATAGTCACTATGCTAGAAATAAAAGCAGAAGTTAAAGACAAACACGAAAGGAAGTAAGACCTTTTTTTGGAGCATTTTTTGGGAGCAGCCTTACCTTGAGGCTTGAAACCACCCACTCTCTCAAAACAATTATGTATAAAGCTGCTTGTGTAAATATATTATAATTTAATTAACATCTACTCCAAAAAAAAGGAGAGTTAGGATAGAGGAAAACAAGCAATACAATCGCACATTTACCTTTAGGTCCGGTCACAGGAGAGGGAGGCGGAGGTGACGGAGAGGGATGCGAAGAAGCTGGTGCCCGCAGAACCGTGGAGTTATAAAAGGGGTAGAACTTGTTAGAACTAGTATTAGCACCTAGAGGGGGGTGAATAGGTGTTTAACGCAATTTTAACAATTCAAATCAAATGAGATATGAATAATTTAAAATCAACGATTGCAGCAAATGAAAGCAATTAACAATATAAAGGATTAGGGATAGAGAATCAAGACTCCAGATTTATAGTGGTTCGGCTTAGATCAAGCCTACGTCCACTCTCCCGCACGGACAGCCTTTCTGGCTGGATTTCACTAAGAATCAATAAGAGTGATTACAATCTCACACTCTTGAGTCCACAGTGTAGATTACTCTACTACACTTACTCAAGGTCTACAATATGATCTCTCTTTTGATTACATGTAACGCTCAAAGAATGATATCGCAAAGTAGTAAAGGAGATTTCAGACTTTGGAATTCTTCTATCCGCACCCTTCAACAACTAGAACATCTCTCTTATATACTTCTTTATGCCTTCAATACCGTTGGCACCTTCCAAAGAAGTTCTTCCAATCAACCCGTTGGACAGAATCAATTAGAGAGATCTCGAGCTCTTTAAGGTAAGTGTTGATAGCCCATCAATCCTGCTCGCCCATACAATCAGGATCTCGGTTTCCATAAGTAGATCCTTCCAAATATAAGTTGCGAAGTCGTCAAAGAATCTAAACATATTCCATATAAAACTTAGATCGTTTAGTGCTGAATCCAGTAGAAAGATATCCATTAGTCGTTAGAATAAAGATCGTATGAGATCAGAATAAACGTCGTCCTGGAAACTGTCCATGTGAGTAGACTTTGAAATATAAGTCTTGAGTCTTGCTAGCTTCAGACTTTAATCTTCAGACTTTGATCTTCATACTTTGTTCTTCAGACTTTGTCAAAAGAGTTTGTAAGTCTTCAGACTAGACTGATAAACCTGTTTTGTCAACTTCAAAATACCTTAAGGGATTTCATCCAACAATCTCCCCCTTTTTGATGGTGACAAAACTTTCCTGCATATTTGAAAATAATTGCCCTGCAATACAACTTTTAAGCAAGCATATAAAAGATTAGATAGTAGAAGTTATCATGTACACAGACTTTCCCTGTACACAGATCTGCATTCACAGAAACCTCATTAGTCATAAACAGACAGTACTATCTAATTTATAAAGCTTGAAGTATTGCCATAGAGAGCACACATTCCAAAAACTACATACGTTTAAAAACTCAAGTCAAGTCAAAGTCAAGCAATCAAAAGATAAAATTTGGTTTGGTTTGAAAAAGTTCAAAAAAAAAATCTGCAAAGTCTTCTCCCCCTTTTTGTCAGCATAAAAAAAATCAAGGAGCTCGAGGAATGCGAACAAGTTGAAAGTCTCCCATAGACTTTACAGTGTCTTCCAACTTCCTCAAATCTTCCTGTACTTGGGTGAGAGTAGCGCACTTTGCAGTATCCTGAATCTGACGCTGAACATCTTTAATCTGATCATGCAAAGTGATGAACATTGCATGATTTTCATTCTGCAAGGTCTGAAATTCATATCCCATGGCATAAATTTGACATTTAAGTTCCAAGATGATCTCAAGCAGCTTTTGAAAATTTCCAGAGTTGTCAGTCTGAGTGCTTGTTTCAGCTCGGTCTGATGGTGGAGTCAAGCCAGTATGAATTTCAGCAGGCGGTTCAGTGTGTGGAGATGATGCCTCTCCTTCAGGAAACTGTGCAGCATGAATATCCTCAGCATCAGGAGGTGATCGACTAACACCTGTTTGAGCATCCTCTTCTCTAAAAGTCAGCCGAAGAGGTGTGTGTTCGCTTTCTTTATCTCCCCCTGTCTCCATGTCTTCTGGTGGAGAAAAGAATTCTTCTTTCTGAGGCGTTTCCTCAGGACAAGGTGTTGTAAATCCTCCTTTTCTGCTGGAGAATCTGTTCTTTCAGGTTCATCTGCTTGTTCTTCTTTTCTTTCTTCCTCTTCCTCTCTTTCTTCCTTTCTTTCTTCCTCTGTCTTCTCTTCCTCTTTCTTCTCTTTCTCTTCCTCTTTCTTTTCCTCTTTCTCTTCCTCTTCCTCTTTCTCTTTCTCTTTCTCTTCCTCTTTCTCTGCAACTTGATGTTCTGGAACAGTTGGAGTAGATGCAGCAATTTGAGAAATAAGAATAGAGATAGGAATTGCATCCTCATCATCTTCATCTTCCAGGATGACAGCCCTTCGCTTCTTGGTAGAACCAGCCACAGGTTCTTTCCCTTTCCTTTTTGCTGCTGATGAGTCTGGTCTGAGTTTGATAGGAGTCTTTTCCTTGAATTGCTCCAGCTTCTTGCTAAGCTCTTTTAGACGCATCTTGGTAATCATCCTCAGCCCGATGACCATTTTATCAATAGTCTTCACTGTGAGAATATGAGGAGGTTGAATGTTGAGATGTTTGAGGAGACGAGTAATGAGAGCAGCATAAGGAAGCTTTCCTTTGTCCTTAACCATGCATCTATACATGTGAAAGATAATGGTATGTGGCAAAGAGAAGTTCACACCTATCTTGATGGCAAACAATAACTTAGCTTCAGAAATTGAAACATCTGTCTTAGATGTCGATTTGGGTCTTAGACAGTTGATTACAATTTTATGCAGCAAAGTATTTGTTGCATTCATTATGGAATAAGATAGTCTTCCTTCTGCAATTCTGTCCTTTGCTAGTTCAAGAGTAGCAGAACTTACAGACACACCAATTGGTTGGAAAGCCCCTCTTTCCACACCAAGCACATCAGCCAAAATGTCATTATCAATGACATACTCCTTATCTCTCACACTGAAGGTAAAGCTGTTTGCATCAATGAAACTGATATTGGAGTAGAAATAGGCAGTCAATTCAGAATGTGCTGTGTCACAGTCTGTGCAGAGCTGATAAAGTTGGAGCTTTTCGAATTTCTCTCGCAGATTTATACTCAACAAATCCAGAAAATCGAAATCCACAGTTCGTGGGTTCATCACCCCACGCTTCAGCAATTTTTCATATCTCTTCCTGTGTCCGTCTGAGCGGAACAATTCATCCTTCTTCCCTCTTAGGCTTGCAGCCACACCCATCCATGGTTTAAAGTGCATGAACATCTTTTCATCATCATCCTTTCCCTCAGGCTGATTCATACTACTAAACCTAGGGTCACTCGGGAAATTTGCAAATGCTCTTGCAGCCGTTCCCTCATGCACAATTCCAGACCTTTCCATAACAGTAAGAAAGTGCGTCTCGTTTCTATAACCCTTCTCTTTCAGAAACTCATCCACAAAAGTCATAGCAGAACCTTCCTTTAACGCAGAGTAAAGCTTGTAAACAAAGGCAAGCTTTAGAGTTCTTACTGGTTCGATGTCTTCATAAATTGTTTCATCTTGAGGTCTAGTTGGGGATGACCGCTGTTGAGATTGCTCAGTAGGAATGTCGCTTTCCTCAGTGAGATCAAAATGCGTAGGCCCCTCACCAGAGCCTTGTGGTCCCCTGTTTGCTATTCTGGAAGACTTCCTCTGATACGACATTGTGCTTTTCTTTGGAGAGACTTTCTCACTTGTGTCGCAAGAAAGTTGAGAACTTTGAAACAAAGAAGTTTTGGAGAGAAAAATGCAGAGTAGTGAAAAGCTTTTGATCTAGGGTTTCTAAGTAAAGTGAAAACGAAGGAGAAGAGATGTATAAAAGATAACAGGTACGGGGAATAACCAAGCGTCGTATATTTTGGAAATCTTGAATTTTCCTTTTTGAAAAATAACTGCCTTAATAAAACGATAACCACTTCTTTTTTTAAAATAATAACCGACTTAAAATTAGACAGATAATCTTACCTTATCAATAAGACAGTTTAAGTAAGGAAACTTACAGTCGTGTCGATTCGTATTCTCAGTCTTTTAACCTTTGAGTCTGATGCTCTGTCAGACTTTAGTTACTGAGTCTGAACTTCAACATTCTTCAAGAGATAATATATTGAGTCTTGAGCGAATAGACTCAAACAAGCTTTTCTCAAGAGGCTTTGTGAAGATGTTTGCCAGTTGATTCTTTGAGTCTATGAATCGTATCAAGACTTCTTTGTTTAGAACATGATCTCTTATAAAGTGATGTCGAATCTCAATATGTTTTGCTATTGAATGTAGAATGGGATTCTTTGTAAGATTGATTGCACTGGTGTTGTCACATCTAATTTCTGTGCAAGAGTCTTCAATGCCAAAGTCTTGCAGTTGTTGTTTTATCCACAATATTTGAGAACAGCAACTTCCAAGAGCAACATATTCTGCCTCAGCTGTTGAAAGAGCCACAGTACTTTGTTTCCTCGAAAACCAGGATACCACCATGTTTCCAAGCAATTGACAAGTACCTGAAGTGCTTTTTCTTTCAACTCTACAACCTGCAAGATCTGCGTCTGAATAGCCAAGAAGTGTAAAGTCTCCTTCTTTGGGATACCAAAGACCGATCTTAGCAGTAGTAGCAACATATTTAATAATACGTTTAACAACGCTTAAGTGAGATTCTCTAGGGTCAGATTGAAACCTAGCACATATGCAAACACTAAATAATATGTCAGGTCTGGATGCAGTAAGATAAAGAAGTGAGCCAATGATACTCCTGTATAATTTTTGGTCAATTTTCTTCCCTGCTTCATCTTTGTCTATCTTCAAGGAACTTGACATTGGTATGTCAGTCTTTTTGCAATTTTCCAGACCGAACTTTTTAACAAGTTCTTTTGCATATTTCTCTTGATGAATGAATATTCCCTCCTTTAGTTGTTTGACTTGAAGACCAAGGAAAAAGGATAGTTCACCCATCATGCTCATCTCGAATTCATCCTGCATAGACTTAGAAAATTTCTTGCACAAAGTCTCGTTAGATGATCCAAATATGATGTCATCAACATAAATCTGAACAAGTAGAAAGCTTTTACCTTCCTTTTTAATGAATAAAGTAGTGTCAACCTTTCCTTTAGAAAAGCCACTATGAATTAAGAAATTACTTAGCCTTTCATACCAAGCTCGAGGAGCTTGTTTCAGTCCATATAAAGCTTTCTTCAGTCTGAATACAGAGTCTGGTTTCTTTGAATCTTCAAAACCAGGAGGTTGTTCTACGTAGACTTCTTCTTGAATAAATCCATTCAGGAATGCACTTTTGACATCCATTTGAAACAACCTGAAATTCTTATAGCAAGCAAAAGCAAGTAATAATCTGATTGCTTCTAACCTTGCTACTGGAGCGTAAGTCTCATCGTAGTCTATCCCTTCTTCTTGCGTGTATCCTTTAGCTACGAGTCTTGCTTTGTTTCTCGTTACTTTGCCTTTTTCATCAACTTTGTTCCTGAAAACCCATTTAGCTCCAATAACTGATTTACCTTTTGGTTTGGGAGTTAATTCCCATACGTCATTAATACTGAATTGTCTGAGCTCTTCTTGCATTGCTTCAATCCAGCTTTCATCAGCTAAAGCTTCTTCAATATTTTTGGGTTCTATTTCAGAAATAAGAGCAACAGCACTAGACTCCTCTCGCCTTTTGGATCTTGTTCGAATTCCCTCATTAATGTTTCCAATAATGAGTTCTTCAGGATGACTGGACTTGTGCTTCCAGTTACTGTTCAGTCTAATAGATTGTTGATCTTCTTCTTGAGTAGATTCTTCATCAGTAGCTTGTTGTACTGATTTTTGATTAGCAACTGCTTCAGTGGAGTTAGCTTTAGCAGTGTCTGGAGCAGATTATGAATCTTCAATCTGTATCTGCTGAACTTGTGGAGAGTCTTGAAATTTGACATTCATTGATTCTTCCACAGTCTGAGTCTTTTTGTTGAACACTCTAAAGGCTTTGCTTGTTGTAGAGTATCCAAGAAAGAATCCTTCATCTGATTTTTCTTCAAACTTACCAACACGATCATTTGCATTCTTTAGAATAAAACATTTGCAACCAAATATTTGAAAATAAGAAACTATTGGTTTCTTCCCTTTAAAAATTTCATAAGGAGTTTTCTCAAGAATTGGTCTTAAAAACACTCGGTTTATAATATAGCAAGCAGTTGAAACAGCTTCTGCCCAAAACCTTGAAGAAACTTGATTTCCAATTAAAAGTGTTCTTGCCATTTCTTGTAAAGATCTATTCTTCCTTTCCACAACCCCATTTTGTTCTGGTGTATATGGAGAAGAAAATTTGTGTTGAAATCCAAATTCATCACATAAGTTAGCAAAGTCTTGATTTTCAAACTCACCTCCATGATCTGTACGAATGCTTGTAATAGTGTGACCTTTCTCATTCTGCACCTTTTTAGCAAATTTTGAAAAGAGAGAGAAAGTCTCTGACTTACTTGTAAGAAAGTAGACCCAAGTAAATCGTGAATAATCATCCACTATTACCAGACAGAACCTTTTACCACCAATGCTTTTCGTTCTGGTAGGTCCAAACAAATTCATGTGCAAAAGCTGCAATACATGATTAGTGGAAACTCTATTTATTGATCTGTAAGAATTTCTAACCTGTTTACCCAGTACGCATGGTGTACATAGATCAGACTTTGAATAATTCAAAGTAGGCAATCCTCGAACAAGTTTCTTTGTAGAGATCTTGTTGATTTGCTTCATGTTGATATGGCCTAGCTTTTTGTGCCATAGATTTGCTTCATCTTGTACTGATATTAAGCATTGTGATCTTTCTTGATTCACATCCAGAAGATAGATATTTCCATGTCTTCGACCAGTAAAAGATTGAGTAAGGTCTTTACTGATTCCAGAGCACGTTTCTTCCTGAAAGTTGATCTTGAAACCAGAATCACACAACTGACTTATGCTAAGCAAGTTGTAATTTAATCCTTCAACTAATGAAACATTATTGATAGACAAACTCCCAATCTTCACTGTTCCTCGACCAGTAATCTTCCCTCTATTGTTACCACCAAAGGAAACTTTTCCTCCGTCTATCTGGATAAGTTTTATGAAGCAGTTTGAGTCTCCTGTCATATGTCTTGAGCAGCCACTATCAAGATATCATTTTATCTTCTTTTTTATAGTAACCTGCAATTAACAAGAATTCAAGCTCTTTTTGGTACCCATACCATCTTGGGTCCAGAAGTGTTAGCACAATAGACAGTCTTAGCCCAGCTCTTTTTAACAGGTCTCCAAACTAAAGGACATTCTTTCTCGAAGTGTTCTAAGCTTTTACACTTTGAACATCTCAGAGCATTTCTACCAACAGGTTTTACAAAGACTTTCTGAAAATGATTCTTGTAAACAGTTCTAGCTGGTCTTTGTTTAATTCTTTCTTTTACCTTTGGAAAATCAATCAGTGGAATAGTTTCAGAAGACATACCAAGACCTAACTTGTCAAAATATGGTCTTTGTATCGAAAGAATCTTATCCAGCTTTTCAGAATCATTTGAAAATTTCTTTGATATGTTAGTGTTATCATTTTTCAAAAGATTATTTTCATTTGAAATACTGTCTGAGTTTTCTTTCACAACAGCAAAATCTTTTTCCAGTTTTTCAACCTTTTCTTTCATAAGTTTATCCTGATGTTTTAATGTAAAATTTTCCCTTTTTAATTCGGAGATCCTCTTAAGAGAGGTTTTCAGACTAAGACAAAGTTCATCAATGTATTTAGAAACTTTAACAGGAATTTTCAAGTTACTTACCTCGAGTTCGCTGTCTGAGTCTGTGTCTGAATCAAGGTCTGAGTCTGAGTCTGATTTTGCCATTAGACAAATATTGGCATAATCATTGTCACTATCTTCACATTCAGTATCACTCCAAGTCTCTGCCTTGAGTGCCTTTCTGTTTTTCTCAGTCTTCCCTTTTTCTCTTTTTTAACAGATGACAATTAGGTCTGATGTGTCCTCTTTTCTTGCATTCAAAGCAAGTAACTTCTTTATTCGTATCATCTTCCTCTGTTGACCTATTTTGAAACCTTTGAGAATTTTGTTTCTTCCAATTGAATTTCCTTCCTTTTCTGTTCAGCCTGAATCTCTTTATCATAAGTGCCAGTTCTTCATCATCTAGATCTTCTTCAGAATCTGTAACATCAGAATAGTCATTAGACTTTAAGGCAATAGATTTCTTACCTTTTGAGTCTTCCTCTTCGTTGGTCTGTTCTACTTCATAGGATTGAAGAGTTCCAACCAATTCATCTACAGAAAGTGGAGCAATCCTCTGTGTCTCTCTTATTGAGGTTTTTATATGATTCCAATCTTTTGAGAGTCCACGAAGGAGTTTGTTGACCTTCATATGTCCTGAGATTGGATGTCCCTGATATTCAAGACCATTCACAATTTCAGTAAAGCGACTAAACATGTCAGTAATTGATTCTCCTGATCTCATCTTAAAGACTTCATATTGTCCCAAGAGAATGTTGATCCTTGTTTCTTTCACACGATCAGTTCCTTCATAGGTAATGTGAAGCATGTCCCATACTTCTTTTGCTGTATCACAAGAAGATATTCTATTATATTCAGTAGGGGATAAAGCACAATATAAAGAGTAAATAGCTTTGGCGTCGAGAGTCTGTCTCTTGGTAATTTCTTCTTGAGTCAAAAGAGTAGGAACAGCAGGTTCTTTTCCTCTCTCTGAGTCTGATTCAGCAACAGGAATGATTCCTTTATCAACCACTTCCCATTCCAAAGGATCTTTCGATCTTAGGAATGCCTTCATCTTATTTTTCCATATGCTGTAATCCTTTCCATCAAAGTATGGAGGTCTGGTATTGCTTTGTCCTTCAACCAACCCTGTAGGCAGCATACTAGCCATAGATCTTTTACTTAGAAGTAAAGACACTTCTTATAAACAAGTACACAAGCTCTGATACCAATTGTTAGAACTAGTATTAGCACCTAGAGGGGGGTGAATAGGTGTTTAACGCAATTTTAACAATTCAAATCAAATAAGATATGAATAATTTAAAATCAACGATTGCAGCAAATGAAAGCAATTAACAATATAAAGGATTAGGGATAGAGAATCAAGACTCCAGATTTATAGTGGTTCGGCTTAGATCAAGCCTACGTCCACTCTCCCGCACGAACAGCCCTTCTGGCTGGATTTCACTAAGAATCAATAAGAGTGATTACAATCTCACACTCTTGAGTCCACAGTGTAGATTACTCTACTACACTTACTCAAGGTCTACAATATGATCTCTCTTTTGATTACATGTAACGCTCAAAGAATGATATCGCAAAGTAGTAAAGGAGATTTCAGACTTTGGAATTCTTCTATCCGCATCCTTCAACAACTAGAACATCTCTCTTATATACTTCTTTATGCCTTCAATACCGTTGGCACCTTCCAAAGAAGTTCTTCCAATCAACCCGTTGGACAAAATCAATTAGAGAGATCTCGAGCTCTTTAAGGAAAGTGTTGATAGCCCATCAATCATGCTCGCCCATACAATCAGGATCTCGGTTTCCATAAGTAGATCCTTCCAAATATAAGTTGCGAAATCGTCAAGGAATCTAAACATATTCCATATAAAACTTAGATCGTTTAGTGCTGAATCCAGTAGAAAGATATCCATTAGTCGTTAGAATAAAGATCGTATGAGATCAGAATAAACGTCGTCCTGGAAACTATCCATGTGAGTAGACTTTGAAATATAAGTCTTGAGTCTTGCTAGCTTCAGACTTTAATCTTCAGACTTTGATCTTCAGACTTTGTTCTTCAGACTTTGTCAAAAGAGTCTGTAAGTCTTCAGACTAGACTGATAAACCTGTTTTGTCAACTTCAAAATACCTTAAGGGATTTCATCCAACAGAACTCATACCTCACGTTGCAGCTCGGAGTGAGGAACCTCCCGCCTTGCTTCCCCTTAGGTAGCTTAGGGATCCTATACTAGAAGCACGTGCCACAGTCTGACGCTGTCAAGTCCGGCTTGCACTGCGCTAATGCGTACAGCTTCTGCAAACTCGTGAAGTTCACCTCCGCCACCGCGACCTTCTTCTCCGACCCCCCAGCTGAAGCCCTCGTGGCAGTGTCGTTCAGGGTTTTTCCCAGGAGATCCATGAACCGGGTTGCGTCAGTGACATTCCCGGTGTTGTACAAGATGGGAGAAGGCGAACTCTCCATGACCGAGAAGATGGACTGGTTCGAGTACCGCAACATGCACTCGTCATACCAGATCACAGAGACTGGCTGGTTGGGGCACCTTCGGAGGATTTCCACTTTTCCAGTGGCCACGCAGTCGCTGCACGTTGCATTGTTGACATCGCCACGGCATAAGAAGAGCCCATAGGCCTGGTCAGGAGGGTTTTGGCCGGCGGTGGCATTGGCAAAGCCACTGGTGCTGTTGGTGGCGTCAGAGGAGAGGGAAGAGAGGAGGCTGTCGAGGTTGGACCGGTAGGTGGAATTGGGAGTGAAGAGGGTGGTGTTTGGGCAAACATGAAATAGATAAGTGGGCACAGCTTCGATACTGAAAATTTCGATGAAGAACAAGAAGCAGAGAGAGAAAGAGATAGTGAACCAAGAATTCATGATTAGCTAGCTTGATGAACTGACCGGATTTGCGGCACGAGAACGGGCACGGAATTATAGGAAGAGGAGGAGCATGGTCTGCTCCCCAAGATACTTTATTCGTGAGAACTCCATAGAGTCTCAATTTTGATGAACATATATTCTTAGAATAGATCTGGACCGTCCCGCTTGACAAATAATTGGAGGATGAACAGTACCACGTGCACAAGAAACTGTTATGGTAAAAACTGTTAGAGAAATCCCTTATGATGTTTTAAAGATGACAAAATAAATCAAATACTATTAATGTGTTTAATGGTTGAGTAATAGATTATGCAAATGATAGAACAAGTAAAGGATATTGTAAAAGTCTATACTTAGAAGAACCATAAAATAAACTATATGCCGAAACTGAATTTATTCAGACTGTGTTCAGACTTTAAGTTTAAATATGTTCAAACTTACGTCCAGATTATAAAGTCTATTTCAGACAGAAAACAGTCAAACTCTACTTCAAACAAAACATTCTCAGACTTTACATCCAGAACGAGACACAAATCCAAAACATGACAAGGTCCAGAACGAAACACATGTTCAGAACGAGACAACTTAACAGAACGTAACACAAGCTCCAAACATATAACGACTAGTGATCTAGTTTGGATTTTACATCAAGATAGATTTGATTGACTTACTCTAATTGATTGACAATTGGATCATGAAAACAAGAACTTTCTAAATGGAGAAGCTCTACTTATGGAAATCAAGATTCTGTTTGTATGGGCGATCATGATCAATTTGGAATTCTACTTTTGTCACTCAATGGCTACTAAATCTTCTATATACAGATCTGTCCAATGGGTAGATTGGAAGATGATCCTCTAGATACTGTCCAACGGCTAGTTTCGAAGTAGATGAGTATTCAAGGAGACCAAAGACCGATGAGTAAGTAAGAGACAAAGCGTAGAATTTATAATTCCAAAGTCTGAGCAAAGTTCGATCATACACTTGTCTTTCGTGAGCCTAAACGTTTGTGATCGTAAGAGAAATACCAGAAGAGTGACTTAGTCAGATAGTGTGATCTACCACTAAGTATTTGCACTCAAAGTTGTAATCTCTTGTTGATCACATAGTGGAATCCAACTAGAAGGCTGTTAGCGTGGGAGAGTAAATGTAGGCTTGGTCTAAGCCAAACCACTATGAATTTCGTGTGCAACATTTTCTTCCCTTAACTCTTCTTATTTAAGTCTGTTGCACACTTACAGGTTATTTCAAAAGTATGTTTCATCGCATAACAGATTCTAAACATTTACTAGAAGTCTGGTGGCTCGTTTATCAAACTCTGATCCTTATTCAAACTTTGCTCGAAATTTATTTTATTCCGCATTTATTTGTCAAGATTTATTTTAGATACCTATTCACCCTCTCTAGGTGTTCGTATTAGTATCATCAAAAACCATCTTCAAATATGGGGTTAGGTATCTAGCTGTTGGGTTGCCAATATTTTATCTTAATTATTGATCCATACATGATGGTGGGGATCCAATGGCTACAAATGCAAGAAAGGTCGGTCAAGTGGAATTCTAGTATCTAAGCTAATCACTTGGACAACGTCATATGCCAAATTCTGTTTCACAGAGCATTGGTAATAATGCCTTAGAAAAGTATTGGAGATATAGGCTGGTTCTATTAATGACTTGTGGTAGGAAATTGCGTTTTTATGCAGGACTCGCTGTCCTCGCTATTTCTTAATATGTAATTGATGTAGTTAATTATAAAAAGTATCATGTAGTTTATACATTGACATTTAATTGACGAGTGATGTATAATCTGAGCAATTTTATAATAACCTATTTTTCTTTAGGAAAGATGTAATTGAGATTATTACGTTCGATAGTAAAATTGGAAGCTTGGAATGTGAAATATTATTTTGTTTTTTAAAAATTTAATGCAAAGTGCATCATTACAAATTGAAATTCAAGGATCATGTTTTGGACAATTAGAATTTAAATTTCATTCCTCATGACATATCTAAAAGTTTTGAAACATTTGGGTTGTTAAATCATGAAAAGCTAATACATAGTTTGAAAGGTCAGAAAGGGATTTTTTATTTTTTTTTGTCAAGTCAAGACAAACCGGTGTGGGATTTTTCCTTAAAGTCCATTCCGTGAGGCTAGGGAGACAGAAGGTGGGGGTATGTGGGCCATCGATACCTTAGGGGGACGGAGGAGTAAGACGGACGGTGAGGATGGAAGATAGCATTTGCCTTCGTACGAGGGCGTTGACCGAAGTCAACTGCGTGGGTTGCGTTCTAATTTGGCTCCAAGTGGAGACTGGAAGAAGAAAAGTCAAAACATGTATCTCGGTGATGTCGTTGTATAGAGAGAGAGAGAGAGAGAGGGATGGGATGAAAGGGACTTTGGTGGTGCTTATAGCAGTGAGTTTTCCATCAAAATTACGGTAATAAAAGTAATAACTTCGAAATTTGCAATTTGAATCGTATAATTTGTTTTCAACGGTGTAAGGAGGAATCAAATCCCTCCGAAACGTTTCACTCGAGTTATGCTTACTTATTCGAGAGAAAAAATGCAAATGATTTCTTTCTTTTTGGGTCGTTGCACACTCTAATCCAATTTACTCAAAATGTTGCCCTGATTAATTTTTCGTACACTGACTCCAACGGTTATTTCTCTAAAAGGCCACTAAATTTGATAGTGTTTTCAAATGGGCACATTCAATATTGTAGTTCCCGACGCCAAATTATATCATTTCTTCATAAGACGCCTTTTACAAATTATATTCGAATCCACATGCATTATCCAGAAGACTATCGCCTCTTCAGTGGGCAAGTTCATTTATTCCTACCTCCACTGCAATTCCAGAAGTACCGTGAATAAATTATTATGTAAATATAATTTATATACTAGATTGGATTGCAAGGGGTGAGCTCATGAGAGAACTATCGAATCTGATGGTCCGAATTCATTTTAATATATATCTACTAAATTAACTTAATAATTTTGTTCACATTCGCGTCGGCATTAATGTTTACGTCACTCGCATCATGAATTGAATTGGACGCAATTCTAGAAACATTTGGGCTCTTTCGTTCTCGACCTCAAGCGGAGACTTGGGAAGATAAGAATAAGGATGTAGACGTAACTGGAGCTACGGAGTCTTGGGAAGATAAGAATAAGGATGTAGACGTAACTGGAGCTAGAGAGAGAGAGAGATGGAAGACATTCATGCCCCTTGCAAACGTCATAGTCAATTTACATAAGTTTTCATCGAGGAAAATGAATTCTCTACATTGACTTACATGTCATCCGAAATTACTACATTAAAATTGATTTGCAAACGAGGACTAATTGGACTTCAATACACTTAAAATATTTTGTGGAGCTGTTGGATATTTGACTACCAATTTTGTTAGTAATTTAGTACTTTCATCCTTCTCCTTCATATACAAGTTCTTCAATTGAGAATATTTTTAATCAACATTGACATGAGGGCAATATGTAGTTAGTTTTTCTTTGTCTAGTCAAAAGTAGGAACCCCAGTTTTCGTGACATAATCAATAAATAGATACATAAGCCCGATTTTTATCTAATGACCTCAGTTATTTGTCGATAAATCCATAAATAATTAATTATTTATAAAGAGATCAGTGATTTTGTACTGAAAAAATTCCTAACATTATTGGATTTAATATCTGTACTTAGAATGAAAGGCAACTATTTGTTAAACGTAGAAACTAACATAGATTGCTAGATAAAGGACGTCTCTAATACACCAGTTATTAAATGGAACCTGCCTAAAGCTTTATACAATAATGACGGATAATTACTAAACCCTTAAATCGAGAACCTAATTTGCCAGGCGGATGATGGTCCACACTCGCTTTTTGCAGGAGCGTGTATGTATTTCTGGGGGAGGCTGGACTTAAAGATGACTAACAATACAAGCAAACAATGATTAAAGTTGATCTTTCCATGTGAACGATGTTTATATGATGTTGAAGCTACCTGGCCAAATTAAGGTATTCTAGAAAAAGTTTGTGAGAAATTTTCTGGCTATATGTTATGGGCCAGCATTAGTTGTAGTTGTCGTTTGATAAAACTAGATGATTCATCACACACATGGTGACTTATTTTCTGGATCCATTATTTAACTTAGATACAGTGATAGGACGTCCCAGAAAGCCATAAGACCCCTGAGCATGTTGTCAAGGAATCCATATAACCTTACCCTAGGCTTAACACTTCCTTGACAGTGACCATGGCGAGTCAAGCTTCAGCTTTTTGATGAGTGACGAAATGTGATAAATAAGCTTATGCTGGTGTTATCACGATGAAATCCATCACCAAGCCACTGGAGTTAGTTCCAGAGATGATAAAGAGTGAAAACCGGTGGAGTGGACCTTGCTGGATGTCAGTGGTAAGCCGCAAAGGCAGCAACCATAAGGAGGTGATCGGGAGATACTAAAAAAGCAAGCAAAACCAATGCAAAAATATGTCCAAACTGAGTCTCTTAGTTTTGACGTGGTGAAAACAGATCAACACAAGTATAAAGAAGTGCAATGGAAAAGACCCTCTCAAAAGTCTCTGACTCTTTGCAGAAAGGGGATTGCATGTCATACTGAGCAAAACAAATTAAAAATCATGAGCGGCCAAACGTAGACAAATTTTGAACTCTAAAAGGGCGGGGTTGAAGCATCGGGACAGTTTTGAACGAAAAAAAAAACAGAAAAGAAGAGGGGTCGTTTTAACTTCGTGACAAAAGTGGAGGGATTGGTGATATTTCATCCATAAAGAAATAGCACAATCTTCAAGACCGTGATAAATTTGTTGTTGCAAGTAGTAGAAATGTTTTGTTTGTGTTCACCATCACTGGTTATATCCAACATTTCAGTTATCTAATGATATCACATTCCAAACAGACTTCTGCCAAATCCATCCTTCACAGCACTATGCTGATATTCAGCTTACGTGTGCATCTGCTTATGTTATACTATATTCTGGATATTTCTAGAATCTCTAGTTGTACAATAAGTTTACAACTGACTAGACGATTATTTCTGACGACATATAAATAATGGATGATAAATATTATATTAGATGATGATTATCAAATTAGGGGCATCATACTAGAATCCAAGCAAATTTATAAAGACATGATTTTTATAGGAAAAAAGGAATCGAGATTAGGACAGCTTGGAAAGTGAAATATCAATCTTGTTTTTGAAAAGTTAATTCCCAACTGGAATTCATGGACAAGTTTTGTACATTTAAAATTTGGAATTTCCCACATAAAACAGCTAAAAGTTTTAAAACATATAGAGTTTTTTTTTTTTTTATACCCAGGGAACCCCGTACAATTGATAGCCAGCGGGTAAATCTTGGAGTGACGCTAGTAAAGGACCCACCACCCCAGCACCACACTTAAGACACCAAATGCCTCCACTGGGTTTTGAACCGCCCACCTTTGGGAAATGATCAATGGGATTCTTATCCAATAAAGCCATCACGGCCGGTGATTTAAAACATATAGAGTTGATAAAGGAAAAAGCTACCAAAAAACTCCAAACTACACCTATTGTGATAAATTTATCTTCAATTTTTTTTAATGTTATCTAAAACCCTAAACTATATTCACTCTAACACATTTACTCTTAACATTTTCTTATTACACAAAAAATTCAAACTTGTACCTATATGATATATTTAATCTCCATCAAAATTCCGCCAAATGAGTTTTCAATCAAAATGTCATTATTATTTCACTTAAATCATATGGACGTCATGTCAACACCATTTGTTGTCTGGCGTCGATGTGGGTAGATGTTAGAGGACCTTACCATAGGATAAATATGGAATTTTTGGTGTCGCAAAAAGAATTTAAGATAAAAATGTTATAGTGAGCGAAATTTTTAATGGGTTTTGTCCTATCTTGAATAGTGAAAAAGACTGGTATGAAGCTTTTGTCAGGTCAAAAGAGACTATTGACAAGTCAAGACAAACCGGTGTGGGTTTTTCCTTAAAGTCCATTCCATGAGGGTAAAGCGCGGGAGTTGGGGTTAGGTGGGCCATCAATATTAAGACGGACAATGAGGATGGAAGATAGCATTTGCCCCTCGTACGCGGCAGTTGACCCAAGTCAATTGCGTGGGTTGCATTCTACTTTGGCTCTCAGTGGAGGCTAGAAGAAAGAAAAGTCAAAACATGTATCTCGGTGATGCCGTTGCAGAGAAGGGAGAAGAGAGGACCGGGGGGAGGGAGATGGGATGAAGGCGACTTTGGTGGCGCTTGTACCTTTGAATTTTCCATAAAAAATACGGTAATAACAGTAATACTTTTGACATAATAATATTGATTAGTACAATTCGATGCAACGATCGATCAAGGAAGAATCAAACCCAAATCCCTTTGAACAATTTCGCTCGAGTCATGCCTATTTATTTGAGAAATGCACTACAATTGATTTCTTTTTCTAGACTACTATGTAACGCAATAGCATAATTCACTCGAGATATTATCAACTTTTATCCATCATATATTTTGGCTTAAAATTAACAGCGTTTATCAATCAGACATGTTTATTATTGCAATTTTCAATGCTAAATTGTGTTGCTTCTTCGAAAGGTGCCTCTTGCATGTTAGATTATGTTGGAAAAATTCTCTTAATGTATTTTGAAGTCAACAAAACATTTCCATCAGTCTAGTCTGAAGGGTTGCAGACTCTACTAGCAAAGTCTCAAGACCAAAGTCTGAAGATATCAAGACTCAAGTTTCAAAGTCTACTCTCATGGACAGATTTCAGACCGACAAAGTTAAAATTTTTATTCTGATTTTATCTAGTATGGATTTGACTCCAACGGTTGAAGAATATCTCTCGACTGGAATTAGCACTACAAGATTTATATTCGTATTCGAATAATCTAGATTCTCTAGATTCGCAATTTATATTTGGAAGGTTCTACTTATGAAAACCAAGATCCTGATTGTATGGGCGAGCATGATTGATGGGCTATCAACACTTGCCTTAAAGAGCTCGAGATCTCTCTAAATTGATTCTGTTCAACGAGTTGATTGGAAGAACTTCTTAGGAATGTGCCAACGGTAATGAAGGCATAAAGAAGTATTTAAAGGGAGACGCTCAAGTTGTTGAATGGTGCCAGATAGAAGAATTCCAAAGTCTGAATCTCCTTATTATTTTGTTATCTTATTCTTCGAGCTTTATTTGTAATCAAAATAGAGACTAAAGTGTGGTGAGACCTTGAGGAAGTGTAGTAGAGACTCTACACTGTGGAATCAAGGGCGTGAGATTGTAAATTCTCTTTTTGGTTCTTAGTGAAATCCAGCCAGAGGGCTGTCAATGCAGGAGAGTGGACGTAGGCTTGGTCTAAGCCGAACTACTATAAATCTGGAGTCTTGATTCTCTATCCTTAATCCTTTTACTTTAAATTGCTTTCACTTGCAGCGATTATTGTTTTCAAATCCCTAATCCTTCATCAAAGAAATTGTCTATACATTCTGTTATTTTTATAAAATCGTCTTAATCACCTATTCACCCCCCTCTAAGTGCTCGTACTAGTTCTAACAGATTCAAATCCATATACATTATTCAAAGGCACTATTACACCCTCGGTAGGTGAGTCCATTTACTCCTATCTCCATCCCCATTCTAGAAGTTGAGCGAATAAATTATTACGTAAACATAATATGTATATGTGTGTGTATATATATCACTAAGGTTGAATCTTGAAAGGGTGAGAACCATCACACTCTCCCTAGATGAGTCCATTTAGGGCCTGTTTGGTAACCATCCCAACAGTGCCAGATTCTGATTTTTTGTTCCCAGAATCAGTTTGGGACGAGAATCGCGTTTGGTAAAATTTTTGTTCCCAGGAACAAATTTGTTCGCAGAATCAGTTTGGGACGAGAATCAAGAATAAAAAAAAAGTTGATTCTTGTTCCGGGAACAAAATTGAGAATCAAAACTCTTCTTCTTCTCTTTTCTTCTTCTTCATCGACCGCCATCTTGCGACCGCCGCCCGCCGCCGTTCGCTGCCGCCGGTTGCCGGAGGCTCTCGTTTGGCCTGAAAAAAAAAATAAAAATAAAAAAAAATAAAACTAAAAAAGAAGAATAGGAGAAAAAATAAAATAATAAAAATAAAAAAAAAATAAAAAAAAAGGAAAAAGGAAAAAAAGAAAATTAAAAAAAGGAAAAAGAAAAAAAGGAAAAAAAGAAAAAAAGAAAAAAAAAAGGAAAAAAGGAAAAAAAGAAAAAAAGAAAGAAGAATAGGAGAAAAAATAAAAAATTAATAAAATAATAAAATAAAGAAAAAAAGAAAATTAAAAAATTGAAAAAAGGAAAAAAAGAAAGAAGAATAGGAGAAAAAAAAATAATAAAAATTTAAAAATTTAAAAAAAAGGGAAAAAAAAGGAAAAAAAAGGAAAAGAAAGGAAAAATGAAAAAGAAAAAAAAAGAAAAAAAGGAAAAAATTATTTAAAAATTAAAATAAATTGATTTGGAACAGAATCAATAAACACGTTACCAAACACAATTCTATTCCAGAATCAAAAATTTTGTACAGTTATCAAACATGTTTTTTTATTCAGAATCAGTTCCCGGGAACAGAATAAAAAATAATCATTTCTGATCAGAATTTGTTCCCGGGAACAGAATCGTTGCCAAACGCGCCCTTAATCCTACCTCTATCGCCATTCTAGAAGTCTAGCGAAGAAATTGTTACGTATATGTGATATATATATCACTAAGGTTGAATTTGCAAGGGGTGAACTCATGAAAAAGCTATTGGATATGATGGTATGAATTTGTTTTAATATGTACACTAAATTACTTATTAACTTTGTTCACATGAGCGGCGAGATTAATGGTCACGTGATTCGGGTCACGGATTGAATTGGACGCAATTCTAGTTGAGTGGCCGTGGGTTCTCGAAAGCTGAATGATGTGGAGTGAGGTTGGACTCTTTCGTCCTCAACCTCGAGCGGAGACTTGGAAAGATAAGTCAAGGATAAGGATGTGACGTAACAAGATGTTAGAGAGAGAGATATGGAAGACAGTCATGCCACTTGCAAACATCATAGTCCATTTACATTAGTTTGCAAAGAAGAAAATTACATTGAGTTCCATGTCATCAGAAATTACTACATTAAATTATTTAGAATTGATTTGCAAAGGAGGACAAATTGGACTTCACTCCACTTAAAATATTCTGTTGAATTGTTGAGTGTTCGACTATTAAGTTTTGTTAGTAAGTTAGTATTTTCGTCCTTCTCCTCCATATACAAGTTTTTTTATTTGGTAGGATATCTAATCAACATTGACATAATCAAAGTGCAATATGCAGATAGGTTTTTCCTTTTTAGTCTAATCAAAAGTAGGAAGCACTTTTTTTCATGACATAATAGATAACTAGATACATAAGCCATGTTATTATCTCTTGACCTCTGTCATCTGTCGATAAATCCATAATTAATTAGTTATTCGGAGATCAGTGATTTCTGTATTGAAATAAGCAAGATGTCGATGAGGACATCTTTATTCATGCTTAAGAGAAGATTGCAGAGTGAATAGGATTTTAAGGAGTACATGTGCTAGATTAAGTACGAGGTGTTTGAAATGGTTGGTCTCGCGTGGTTTCCGTCGGCCAGATTCAGTTTGATACTGATTAAATTCATTTAATTGTCTTTCATAGTCAACTATTTTATGAGATATAACGCAATACTAGTGAAAAGAAAGAAAGTTACTTAGAAACATCAGATTTACTAAATTAAAGGCACATTAGATGACAGATCACACCACATTTATTAAATTACCATGACAATGTCCACTACAGCCTCTGCCACCACATGCGACTCGATCTTACCACCACCACCGAACGCAGCCACCACATGCGGCTCGATCTTACCGCCGCCGCCGACCCCATCCAGACCAGACGGACAGTGATTCCTGACCGCGGTGAGCTCGTATGGCGTCACGTCACGGGCCAGACATTGCTCCGCCGTGAACTGCTACTGCGAGCAGGGGATGTGGGCGCCAGCGGTAGTTACCTCCACGTAGTTGCAGTACCATCCGTGGTGCGGGCTTGACCCATCTCAGCTCAGGGTCATGGCGCAGACGGGCGCGCTGAGGCACGCCCGAATATATTCAGGTTCATTCCACCCCGGGAGGGCCTTCGCGTGTAGATGCAAGTGGATAAAACTTGCAGGCGACGCCGATTCCTCTTTTTTCCCAACTGAGAGAGAGCTTTAGCTTCGTTCACAGTGATGATGACTTCAATCTCATGTAGTATCCACTATCCACCACCTGCCCTTCACCTCAAGACCTCCTCCTTCGCCGTCTTCTTGTGTGATCTTAAATTCACAATTTCTGGGTACAAGAACGAGCTGAGTTGGGTAAGACCCGTTAGGCTTGGACCATGCAACGGGTCGAGAGCCAGGGGTCGGTTCAAGTTCGGGAAGAGTAGGGTTGATGCTGAAGGTGCCGGCATTTATGGCAGCCAATCCCGCGATGATTTATTATGTTGAACAGGTTGGATTATGAGTTCTTCTACGCAAATTCTCTCTTTTTCCGTGAAGTCGTCATGTAATTTAGTCCGACTGAAGTGGGGCTTGGAGTTTTTCTTTTGTTTTGTTTGTTTGGGATTGTTAATTTGAGGATGAATTGTGGGATTCAATGATGATGTGAAGACGGTGGAAATTTTTTTGGTAATTTAGACTGCTTGGTTCATCACATACTCTGTGCACATCGAGATTGGACGGTTTTTGTGGATGCAAGTAGCATAAAGAGCGAAAAAAGAAGTATATGTGAAGATTGCATAAGGCCCATGACCATGTCGTTGAGGAATTCAAATAAGCTTACGCTAGGCTTAAAACTTTCCTAGCGGCAAGCTTCGAAGATTTCAATAAGCGACAAGATGTGACAAATAAGCTTATGCTAGGGTTATCACGACGAAATCCACCACCAAGCTACTAGAGTTAGTTTTAGAGATGATAAAGATTGAAAACCGGGGAGTGGACCTCGCTGGATGTAGGTGGTAAGCTGTAAAGCGGCAACCATAGGGAGGTGATAGGAAGATACTTAAAAAAAAAAAAAAAGTGAAATCAATTCAAAAATAATGTCCTAACAAAGTCTCTTAGGGGTGTGCAATGGGAACCGGTCAAATCGGGAACTGCCCAAACCGGGAACCGCTCAGACCAGACTGATCGGTTCTAGGCGGTTCCCAAAGAAGGCAGTCCGGTTCCTAGTTCCAAGGTGGGAATCTGACCGACCAGACCGGACCGATTAAATATATATGTATAAATTATATATTTTAAAATTTTTTAAGAAACAAACTCTAATTCATCCCAATTTCTCTCATTTTTCATTATATTTTTGGCCCAAAACAACAAATTTACTAATTCCACCAGGTCGGTTGGTCTGGTTCTTGGTCCCAAAATCTGGAAATCGGTTTTCCTGATCCGGTGCCCGGCTTAACATCAGAACAGGACTGAATTGAAAACCAATCAGCCCTAGAGTCTCCTAGTTTTGACATAGTGAAAACCGATTAACACAAGCATAAAGGAGTGCAACAGAGAAGATCCTCTCAAAAGTCTGTAACTCTTTTTTTGCAAAAAAGGGATTGCATGTCATACTCAACAAAACAAATTAAAATCATGAGCGGCCAAAAGTAGACATGTTTTGAACCCTAAAGAGGAGGAGGAGGTTGTGTTTGAGGGGGGGGGGGGGCGGGGTTGTGGTGTTGTGGTTGGGAAGTGATAGACATCAAAATGAGTTATAAACCCATTTTTGAACTCATATTTGATAAGTTGTGTTGTTATATGGATTACTCAAAATCAACAACTTGGTCATAAATTAATTTAGAAAGGTAAGGCCTAAGAAAATGTGTGTTATACGGATTCACAACTTACTTAGACACAATCAATTTCTATAATTTGCTCTTCACTCTCTCATTCAATCTCTCACTCTGACTTGATCCACACTCGTTCACTTTGCAGTCTGAATATAAGTTTTTCTAAGTTAGGCTAAATATAGAAGTGTTTTGATTAATATGGGTATAGTCGGTTATGAGTTGGGTATGAGTCATTAGATTTGTGTTACATAAAAATATATCAAAATAGATTAAATAGGTCAATTTAGGTCAAATCTTTTTCAATCCGATCCACTCGTTTGACAGATCTAGACATATGAAATGAGCATATGAATTTGCCTGGGTTTCCATTGTAATAAAAACCACCAACCAATATAATCAAGTACAGATGCAAGTGCATATATCTGGAGGTCAGGTCTATGACCTAGATTTCTAATAAAGTGATGGAATATATGTGGTGCGTGTACGAACGGATATATCTAATAATATATCATGAAAAGCACTCTAAGCAAATCATGCCACTCTAGCGGATCAAATCATGATTTGCCTCAGGAAGAAGACAATTTGTACCTTTAGATATATAGGACATAGGTGTTTGCTCATTGCTCATCAATGATCGAACTGGAACGCCAGGGACCTTAAGATTAAGGTCTCCATGTGACAATCATGATGAAAGACTTCAACTCCCATTACCATTCACCGGGGGTATACTTCAGTGACTAACATCTCATTGGTCCACATTGTCATGGACCTACTGGTCGATCGGTCCGATTCGAGATTTATCATTGGTCTCTCTGTCTTGCTACCGAGGAAGAACGCCGGTTGTAGGGGCGTTGCAAGAGAAACAGAGTAGCTGCTCAACACGAGGACTATGTTTGCCATCGTGGGTCTATCCATTGGATCTTCCTGAACACAAAGTAGACCAATGTGGAGGCATCTAAGAACTTCATCCCTTGAATACGAGTCTCCAATGGCAGGATCTAACACTTCCAATGGCGTACCATCTCTCCAATTTTTCCAGGCCTAAAAACAATTCATTGAAAATAAAAAGTTTCAGTACCTACGATTTGCTCAGTTTAACAATTTTCATATTAGTTACAGTAAGCTTGCACAACTTACATAGCTAGCGAGATCTTCACCCCCATCTTCTTCAAGGAAGGAACTATTCTTCTTACCACTAACGAGCTCAAGAAGTAGGACACCAAAACTATAGAGATCGGACTTCACAGAGAATTGTCCATACATTGCATACTCAGGTGACATGTAACCACTGGAATACACAACATATTAGCAATATAAGCCTACACAGGCATAAAAAGTAGAGAACAAAGCATAACAATACTTACAAAGTCCCCACAATTTTATTGGTATTTGCCTGTGTTTGGTCAACTGCGACAATTCTTGCCATCTCGAAATCTGAAATCTTTGGGTTCATTTCATAGTCCAACAAGATATTGCTTGCTTTTAGATCACGATACATGATCCGAAATCGAGAGTCCTCATGTAAATAGAGCATTCCTCGAGCAATCCCACATACTATCTTGTAACGTCTTGACCAATCCAATTCCCTGCTCTTTTCAAGATCTGCATGTATGCACAGTTGAAATTACAGGTATTTTCGGTTGATAAATCCTCTTGAAAAGATTTTGTGCAACGAACATATTTAGATTCCAAAAGCTAGTGAAACATTTTAAAATAATTTGAGGCTAATCACATGATCGCCTCAACATTGAAAGCAAAAACTTAGGAATTTATGAAAAGGCAACATACCAAATAGATAGTGGTCGAGACTTTTGTTCGGCACAAACTCATAAACAAGCAGTTTTTCTTCACCCTCCAAGCAGAACCCAAGCAGCCGCACAAGGTTCCGATGTTGAAGCTTTGCTACCAGTAGGACTTCATTCTTAAATTCTTGGGCAGCTCGTCCCAAGCTTTGAGATAGTCTCTTTACAGCTATTTGTTGTCCATTGGGAAGCCCCCCCTAGAAGGTTAGTATTTTGATGTCTAAGTAGACATGAATAGCTTCTGATCATAGCTTTTCGATATTACCAAACCAAAGATCTTCAAATTTTTTTATACTAAAGATCTCTCAAATATATTTAAACCATTCTCAATCTAGTTTCTGAATGACCATACCTGGAAAACTTCACCGAATCCGCCCTCACCCAACTTGTTTTGATGAGAGAAATTGTCTGTCGCGGCTTGTATAGTGGCTAAATCATACTGCAAGGACTCCTCATTTGAAATTTCACTCGCGCCTAGAGGACGAAACAAGACTGAAGGGTCATTTTGCCAAAAGCATAGACATAATACATCCCCATTTGTACAGTTTCATCATTGTATTCACGCATACGGCACAGGTACATATTCCATACCGCTTTGATCTTGGACGGCTTTATACATCTTGCCCGCTTTCCTCGGCCTGAAACAACAAGCGAGGAAGAGAAGCACCATGCCTACGCCAACAGCAACGGCGACAGCAATGATAATCACGGTAGTTTTATTGCTTTTGCCTACATATGTGCAACCATATCGTAGCAGCATCAGTATATGTGTTCATGACTTAATGGGATTCTAGAAACTGGAATTGCTACCATAGGCCAGAGCAAACGTGAAATATGGAGTAAAAGAAAAAGGGCAAGCTTAAAGAGCAAATGTCCAGAAGAAATGAAGCGTAATCCATGATCTGTACTTACAAATCTATTCTTTCTCCTAAGTCCCATGCGTGAGCACAAATTGTTTATAGGGGATTAATCATTAATTTGATTAAAAGCGGCCTTTAACCAATTGTTACGAAAATTATCTAATCTCATAAGTGGATGTAGAACCCACCATGTTCAACTGGTATGAGTGATTCAGATAATCGATCCACCTAAGAAAAATTATTCACTTAAAAGACACTTCATCACGACTTTGTAGCATTAGAGACTTGAAAGAACTGATAATACCTTTCACACTGTCTCTTCTATCAATACTTATAATATCTTTCAACCCAGCCAACAGTTTTCTTAAAGAAAAAGATGCAGCATCATCACCGAAGTCGCCACTCAAGCTAAGAGTCCAGGACCAATAAACGCACTAAACACCATAAAGTTTCATATGTGATCCTCAATCACCTCGCGTCTTTTTCTTTGGGAATTATAGCTACTCACTCTCTCAGATCAATGATGTTTACAACCGCTTTTATAATGATCTTTTTTTTTTTAACAGATGGCGAATACTATGATTAATCAAAATTGAATCCAAAAGCCTCATAGGAGAGATTAGCTAAATCTGAGTAAATATTTTTAGCCCGCTGGACTAAATCCAGTCTTCGATAACAAAAAAAGACAAGCAATACAAACATATATGTACCTTTAGGATTGGTAACCGGAGTGGGAGCGGGAGGCGGAGGCGCTGGCGTTGGAAGGGCTGAGACGTCATAAAAGGGGTAGAACTCGTGCCTCACGTTGCAGCTCGGAGTGAGCACCCTCCCGCCTTGCTTCCCCTGAACCAGATTACCGATCGCGTACCGGAGACACGTGTCACAGTCTGACGCTGTCAAGTCCGGAGTGCATTGCGCGAGTGTGTACAACTTCTGCAAGCTCGTGTAGATCGCCTCTGCCACCGCGACCTTCTTCTCTGACCCGCCAGTTGAAGCCCTCGTGGCGATGTCGTTCAGGGTTCCTCCCAGGAGCTGCATGAACTGGGTTGAGTCGGCGACGTTTCCGGTGTTGTACAAAATGAAAGACGGCTCTTGCTCCATGACCGAGAAGATGAACTGATTTGAGTACCGCAACATGCACTCGGCGTACCAGATTACCGAGACTCGCTGGTTGGGGCATTTTTGGAGGATTTCCTGTTTACCGGCAGCCACACAGTCGTTGCACGCGGCGGTGTCAAGGTCACCGCGGCAGAGGAAGAACCCGTAGGCCCGGTCGGGAGGATTTCGGCCGGCGGTGGCGTTGGCGAACCCATCGGTGCTGTTGGTGGCGGCGGAGGAGAGGGAAGAGAGGAGGCTGTTGAGGTTGGATTGGTAGGTGGAGTTGGAAGTGAAGAGAGTGTTGTTTGGGCAAACATGATACAGATATTCGGGTACAGCCTCAGTACTGAAAATCTGGATGAAGAAGAAGAAGGAGAGAAAGATGGAGATGGTGAAGCAAGAATTCATGATGGATAGCTTGGGCCTGCGGCACGGGCAGGGGCACGCAATTACAGGAAGAGGAAGAGTACAGTCTGCTCTCCAAGATATTTTTTGTTTTGAGACTACTCGGAAAATCTAGTACAAGTATGAAAACAAATCCGGACAGCCACGTGGTCCACACAATGATGTGGGAGAAATTTTGCAATTTATTTCAACCTAATCATACAGATGCAAAAATTAATTAAAAAGACTATTGAAATTTCGCATAAAAATCTAAAATTAAATTTAATAGAATTGAAAATTTGAGAACTAAATTAGTACATAGACAATAAGCTTAGGGCAAACAATTCTTTTGGACGACATGTAAATGATGGATGATTAATATAATATTAGATAATTATAAAACTAGGAACATCAAACTGAAATTCGAACAATTTTGACATGCTTTTTATAAGAAAAATGGAATCGACATTAGGACAACTTAAAAGGTGAAATATCAATCATCTTTTGGAAAATTTAATACCAGGGCACACCATGGCAAATTGGAATTTGTGGACAAGTTTTGAACAATTTAAATTGCGTTTGGTAATATTTTTATTCTCGAAAATAATTTTTGTTCAGAAATAGTTTTTTGCATTTTTATTTTCTAGATGATATTTTAGCAAAAGAACGCGTTTGACAGCTGTACAAAATTTCTATTCTCAAAATATAATAAGAATATAAATGTGTTTGGTATGACCCTAAAAATTTATACTCAAAATATTGTTCATTTAATTATAAAAAATGTCAATGGTGACATAGCATTTCATGTTTGAATAAAAGTAGACATTTGTAATGTTTTAATTTGATCAAGATATTCTACTATGGTATAAGAAAATCCAATATAATAGTTAGTGAAAGATAAATAGTTGGAAGTAGCGGTAGAGACATAACTCATAATGTAAGGAGATTGATAGTAAATCTTTGGGCATTATAATAAACAGGTGCATAGGCCTTTTAAGTTTTTTCAATTGCAAGAAGAAGGGCAAACATTGGTTGGAGTCACTAAGCTTTTGCAACCTAACATTATCTCTAAGGTTACATTTAGTCGTCCGAACTTCTAATCAGAATAAGACTAGATAGGAAAGAGCATGAAATCTAGGGATTTTGTTATATCCCATCCATTATTTGGTAATTACATTAATAAAGTCAGATATATTCATATCATATCATGTATATTAATTGGTATAAATAACATATTAATATAAATGAACCATAAATTTTAGAAACGAAGTATGTAAAAATCTATCGCGGCAATCTTGCCTACTTTATTTTTATTTTATTTTTTATCTCTTTCTTCCCCTTTCTTCATTCTCTATAAAAAAATTATTAAATAGTAAACTATATTAGTATACCTAAAATACTAAAATACCCAAAATATGTAATAAATATAAATATATATGTTTATATATTGAATTTTTATTATAAAATAGAATTTGTTCAAATATATACATAAAAATACGATTAAATTAAATAACTAAATTGTATTTTTTTTGTTATTTTGAATTTCTTATATTAGAATTCAAATATTATTTATATTAAAATAAAATTTTAATTTTATTAATTTAAGAAGATCGTCATTCGAGAAAAATAACTTGCTTATTAGGGATATTAAGAATCCTATCTACCTTTATCTCACCTTCCCTATGGGATAATTTTATTCAATTTATATTACCCTTATATTCGACTTTATCTTGTCTTGAGCCAGCACCAAACGCAAGATATGATAAATTTTATCATATCCTGAATTTTATCATGATTGTTAAACATAGCCTAAAAGAAAACGGCATTCAAAAAACCATATAATAAAACCCTAAATACTTATTCAATTTTGAATCCAATTTTCATTAAAAGATTTTCACATTTTTAAGCTAAAATAATTATAAACTAGAATTAATACTAAAATCAAGTAAAACTACTCAAAATCTAATTTCTAAATTTTTGAATATTTATTTATTATTTTTAATTCCAAAAAAGAGGACTCAGATCAGGTCAGGAGATTGGACTTTGTGTTGTTTGTGTAAAGACGAGTATTAGGTTTCTAAAATGACCTTATTTTTCTTTTTGTTTCTCGAAATAAAAAAGATTTTTTTTTTATTTCTTATTTCTATTCCAAATTTATTCTCCAACCATTAATATATTTTAAGGAATATAAAAATTAGCTGATGTTATTAAATGTTTTTTTATTTTTTTATTTCAAGGAGCAAAAGAAGAGAAAAATAGTGAAATGGTGTTATCAAATAGGGCCTTAAAATTTAAAATTTAATTTCCACAAGCCATAGCTAAAAGTTTTAAAACCTATAGAGTTGATAAAAGAAAAAATTATCAAAAATCCCAAACTATACTATGACAAAAATATCTTGAATTTTCTTTTGTGAGATAAAATAAATTATGCCTACTTGGACACGTTCACTCTAAACTTAACTTATACTTATATAACATATTTAATCTTCTTGAAAGTTTTGCCGGATGATTTTTCAATTAAAATAACATTAGTAGTCACTTGAGCGCCATGTAAATACCATTTGTATTATGATATTTATATAAACAGATTTTTAACTAGTATTTAATGATAAAATCTCAATGAATAATAAATATGCCGCGTCGAAATAAATTCTAAATTCCGACCAAAAAAAATAATAAATTCTAAATTTCTTGATACTTTTCCACGGTCTTGAACGGTGAAAAGGACTAGTATACAGCTTTTGTCAGGTCAAAAAAATACTTTTGACAAGAGAAGACAAACCCGTGTGGAATTTTCCTTGAAGTGACAGGAGCCGTGGTTAGGGGGGCCATCAATATTTCTTGGGGACAGAAGAGTAAGACGGACGGTGAGGATGGAAGACAGCATTTGGCATTTGCCCCTCGTAGGAGGTCGTTGACCGAAGTCAATTGCGTGGGTTGCGCTCTAATTTGGCTCCACGTGGAGACTGGAAGAAAGAAAAGTCGAAACATGTACCTCAGTAATGTCGTTGGAGAGAGAGAGAGAGAGAGAGAGATATGATATGAAAGCAATTTTGGTGGCAACCGTCAATCATCGTTAAGGAATGATTAAACCTAAACCCCTCCGAAACGTTTCGTTAGAGTCCGTCACGCCTATTTTATTTAGGAGATGCGCGGCCGCGACTAATTTCTTTTTCTAGGCTGCTGTGTAACACAATAACCTAATTCACTCAAGATATCACCATGTTCTATCCATCATATATTAACTTAAAATTGAGAATATTTCACGATCAAACATTGTATAATATTGCAATTTCTGACACTAAATTGTATCACTCTTTCCAAAGGCGCTTCTTGCAAGTTAGATTCAAATCCACATACATTATCTAAAGACACTATCGTACCCTCAACAGGCGAGTCCATTTACTCCTACCTCCATCGTCATTTTAGAAGTGTAGCGAAGGAATTATTACGTAAACATGATATATATAAAGTTGAATTTGTAAAGGGTGAGCTCATAAAAAAGCTACCGAATTTGATGGTACGAATTTATTTTAATATATATACTAAATTAACATAATAATATATTCACGTGAGCGTCGACGTTAGTGGTCACGAGACTAGCAGCATGGATTGAATTCAACTAACGTTGCCGTGGGTTCTCGAAAGCTGAATGATGTGGAGTGAGCTTGGACTGTTTCGTCGTCAAAGTCAAGCGGAGACTTGGAAAGATTAGTCAAGATAGGGATGCAGGCCCAAGTGATTTGCAAACGAGGACAGATTGGACTTCACTCCACTTAGTATTTTCGTCCTTCCCCTTCACATACAAGTTTCTCATTTGATAATATATTTAATCAATGTTGACATGGTCAAAGTGCGATATGTAGATAGTTTTTTTTTTTTTTTTCCTTTTTGGTCTAATCAAAAGTAGGAACTACTGTTTTTCACGACATAATAGATAAATAGATACATACGCGTCATTATCATCTCAACACCTCGGTTATTTGTCGATAAATCCATAAATAAATAGTAATTTGTATGAAGTGATTAGCGGCTTTTAAACTAAAAAAGAATCCTAACATTTTTGGATTTGATCCCTATAGTTAGAATGAGAGGCAAATATTTGTTAAATGTAGAAACTTACATAGATAGCTAGATAAAAGACATCTTCAATAAACTAATTGTTAAATGGAATCTACCTAACGTCTTAGAAGATAATGACAAATAATTACTAAGAACTTAAATTGAGAAACCTATGGTCTATTTGGTAACATTTATGTTCCAAGAGACATTTTTTTTTTCAAAATTAGTCTTTTTCTATTTCTATTCCCTGGAATAGTTTTTGAATAAAAAAACGTGTTTGATAACTATACAAAATTTTTATTTTCATAATAGAAAAAAAAATGTGTTTAGTACAATTTACAAATTGTTTTGTAAAGTAGTATTTCTTTTAATTTTTTAAGAATTTTTTTCTTTTTTTTCTTTTTCTTCACTGTTCGCCGGCAGCCACCGCAACTCGTCACCCATTGCCGCCATTGGCCGCCATCCACCGTCCATCGCTATCGCTAGCTATCGGCTTGACTATTATCAATCGATGGCCGTTGTCCATCGCTAGCCACTGTCGCCAACTACGGATAGCGGTGATTGGTGTGGCGGACAACAACAACCGTCGGGGGGCAGCGACGACGACGGTGGCAAGGGGCAGCGAGCGGCAGGGAAGAAGAATAAAAGAAAAAATTTCTTTTTTATTTCTTTTATTCTTCGAAATAGAAAAATAGTCAGGGCATAGAGTTAGAATAGAAAAATAAAGGCACAAAAGCATTGTTGTGACATCCTGATTTTCCACTTCTGTTTTCAATTAAATAAGTCAGGTTTTTCATCGACACGCTTATAGCCTTTTTCTTTGAGTTGACCACTCACAAGTTAACTAATCTATTAGGTGAAGCCGTTGAGGAATTTTAACACTACAGACTCAAGAATTCGACTAGAAACCGACTACTTGACCGTGCTAATCTGCAAGGGTCAATACAACATTGTCAAAATCGATCAGAGATCAGAGATATGTTGATTTGACTGAGATATGTGATCAGTGTATGGGTGATTCCACCTAATGGCAAAATTCTCGTCGAACGACACTAGACAAATTATTCTGTCTTTTTTGTACCCTGTGTCCGTATTTGAAATCTCAAGATTTCCACGACAACCGAGAGTCACCAATGTGTGAAAGATATACATTGTGGCTCGAAAATAACCGACCATAGGTCAAATGCACTAAAAATTCCCAAAAGCTACTCGATAGATTAGGACGTGCTAAAATTGCGCCAGATTGAAATTAATAGTAAATTTAAACCCGATTTCAGAAATTGAAAGTTCTATAATGTCACAATTCATTTTAGGAACGTTGACTCGTCCTTAGAAGATTTTTCTGCAAATCTTGAGAAACCAGAGGAAAGCCAGCAGCACCCTCCCCTTGCCCATCGCACGCCGCCTAGGCCATTGGAACCACCGTTGACTTCTTTTTCCTCCTCTATTTTCTCTTCTTCCAGTTTATGCTTTAGTTGACCTTTTCTCCAAAGATCATAGTTAAAAGTTTCCTTCCCGTGAGAATTAGCTCTCGTGCCACCCACCATCATCTTCAGCACATCCAAACCATACGGGAGCACCTCACCACACGCCGAACGGAGCCATTGACCGACCTATTTGCCGACCGAAATCCGCCGCCCATTGGTCCGTCGATCCACCTGCCCGAGTGTACTATTTCGTGTTTTCTTCGTTTTTCCTCCCATTTTGACCCTTCCTCCGCCCATCCCAACCACCAACAAGTCCCCCTTGACCTTCAGGCGCTGCTGGTTGCCGGCCACCCGCTCGACGAAGCTTCGATCAACCCTTCCTTGCCTTTGCAGCCATTGGTTCCATCTCTTGATTCAGCCAAGAACAGAAGCCAAACTAGCAAGGGTCTTCAATCTTCGTGGCCCGTTTTCAAGCTTTTCCCGGCCTTGGTTAGTGTCGTCGCTAGGAGGATTGTCACCCGCCTTGGCGTCACCGTCGCCGTAGACTCATTGAAACGTTAAACCGATGAGTTTACTCGCTAAACCTTGCTTAGGAGGTTAATTATGCTTAAGGGGTGTTTAGATTAAGCTAAGTATGGTTATGTGGTTAGATTAGTTTAGTTAATTGTTAATTATATTAAGGGATGTGATTAGTTTAATGAATAATTAATTAAGGCTAATTAGATTATTAAATTAGTGTAATCTTGATTAGGCCCTTAGTTAATTATTTTAAATTAATTAATTATTTCGAATTAATAAATAATATTTTATTTATGATCTGGCCTAAGTGAAAATAAGAGCCAAGTGGGCCAGATCACTTGGCCTGCACCCCTTGGTCACGACTACTTAGTTGCGACCAGGGGTGCCAGGACGGCACATGTCAACAACGGCACTGCCTTGGCCAAGTAGGGGAAGGGCCCGGCTTCCTTAGCCACGACGGCATCCCTCCAGCAACCAGGAGTCTTAGGGCTCTACGCGGAGGAGCTTCGAGGAGGGAGAGCCCACTCGGGCATTTTGGCGAACAGGTGGTGGGCACGAGTGGATCGGGAGGCCTCCGACCTAAACGAGACTCGAGGCGGTGACGGTAGTGACCAGCAAGTGACCAACAATAAACGAGAATCTACGGAGGCTGGAGCTCGCCCGAAATGGACGGAACGAGCTCCAGCTAGCTCGACTTCAAGAATTGCACACTAGGTGTTCGATGAAATACCAACCTGAGTTTCGGTGGGAATGACGGCTCGGAGACGCGTCGGCGGCAGTGGCGGTGACCTGGAGACGCATTGGCGGTGGTAGCAGCGATCGGTTCTCACCACTCCTCCCTGCTCTATGCTCGTGGTTCTTGCTTTCTCCTCCCTCTTCCTCGGATTTCTCTTCTCCCCCACGTTCCCTCTCTTTTTCCTATACTTTTGTATTCTCTTTTCTCTTTTACCTCTCCTTCGGCTCGCGCGCGGTCTCAGCTAACCAACCAGCGGCCTCTGCTAGCCGGCTTTGACCTGAGGATCGCGCCGCTCGCTTGCCCTCGCGAGATGATGGTGTCTCCTACTGCCCTAGCGACTCTGCTTTTGGCTTCGCAGGTTTCCCATGCAGACGATGGCTAAGGGAGAAGATAGAGGCGCGGGCCGGGCCGAAGGGAAGAAAGGGGTTGGGCCATGCGAGGGGAAAAGAAAAAAGAAACAGGAAAAGAGAGGGGCCGAGCCCAGGCCCACGCGAGGAAAAGAAGAGAAACAGGGGTGAGGCAGGCCAAGGCCAGATCCGGCCCAACCTGACTCCCATGGCTCCTTTCTTTTGTTTTTATTTATTTAATTAATTTTTTTAATAAATTTTTTTAATCTTTTTATATGTGCTTGAAAATAAAAATTAGATGTCAATATTATCGTTCCAGACTTATTTCTGAAACATAAATTCATTTAATAAAACTATTTTATTTTTCTATTTTTGGAAAACATTTTTACTTCAAAAATAAATTTGAAATAGAAATCAAAAGTAATTTTTTTTTACTTCTCTATTTTTGGAACAAAAATGAAAACTAAAAATTATTTTCATCATTCGTCCTCGCTATTAACTAGTTGCCCATTTGCCACCACCAGCCATCCACTATTTGTTTGATGGCTGTTTGTCGACCGTTGCTTGTCGCCACCGCCGACCACCATCCGTCGCCAATCGCCGATCGTCGTCCACCACTAATCATTGTATGATGATCGCCATAGGTCACCGTTCGCCGCCAATCGATGTCGGTCACCGTCCGCTGCCAATCACCATCTATTGATTGCCGTCCACCAATCGCCATCAGTCACCGTTTGCCTCTAATCATTGTCGGTCGCTATCCACCGTTGATCGTCGTCGGTCACTGTCTACCGCTGATCGCCACTGGTCGTTGTCCATCGCCCATTGCCACCAGTCACCATCCATCGTCAATCGCCATCTACCAATCACTATCTACCACCACCGTTTGCCACTACCACTGGTCGCCGTCTGCCGGTCACTGGCCTCCATCCACTGTTCACCCGATCACCATTGGTTGCCGTCCATCAACCACCGTCCACCATCCACCAATCACCAACCGCCATCCACCACCGCCGCTGCCACCCATCGCCACCCACCGCCGCCGCCATCAGTGTCCACTAGTCGCTAGTCGCCACCCAAGAGAGAGAAATTTTATATTATTATCAAATGAAATTCTATTCAAGGAATATAAATTTTGTGTCGTCATCAAACGTGTATTTTTCACTTAGAAACTCATCCAAGAATAAAATTAGAAAATTTTATTTTTCTTTGAGAAATCAATTTTTTTTCTAGAATGATTATCATTGGCATCTTAAGTTATTAGAAGATTAAACTAAACCAGTTTTTGCATGCGAAGAAAATATGTAAGATCAATGTCTAGGTAAGTTATCAGAATAACGCATTCGATGTTTTCTTTTTATCATTTCAAAGTAGAAAAGGCCAGTAAAACTTCTTTCATTTCCGAGAGCGGTTGCGAGAAGTCCTAGCATTGCTAAAGGCCAGTCCATCTTGACGAAGATAACCTCAATATGTACCGACGTATTATAAATATAGTTTCGAAAGAAAAATATACGCCACCTTTTAACTGCGAACCAAGTCTACAAACAAAATGAAACATATGGAAAAGGGTTGAGAATGTCGTAATTTGTAGTTTCATCTGCTTGTTTCGATTCCGTTAAATGTCGTGATCTGTGAAAGGTATTTTGATCTTTCTGAATGACCAAATCGATATTGTTTCGACTAAGTCTTGAGCACTACTATGAATTTTAACATGCATTTTTTACGATTATGACGTATTGCACACATTGATCCCTCTCCTTTGGGCAATAAGATTGCTATAGGTTGATCACACACGTAAAGACTCGCGAATCACCATAATGTATTGGCATATGAATTCCCCGACGAGTTAGCCGGCTACCAGACGAACACGTCACTGACGGAGACATCAACAAATTGGTCCGAGCGGATCAGAGCAAGGCCTTTGTTTTTACTGAATTTAAATGATCATCGCAATCATCGATTGTGTTGACATGCGACAATGACCCGCTTTTGATCGGATAAGTTATGAGGACTATTATTGTCGCATTAAAGAAAATCAGTGTAATAATATACTAAACTCAATTGGAGAAAGAATCGTGGCTATGGGTGCCTTCATTGAGGAGAACTTGGGATTTTACAATTCTCCCTTATTCTCCCCTCGGCTCACCCATAAGGAGAGGTCTAGCCTCTCCCCTCTGGTTTTGGGTCCACCTGTCTGGAAACCCAGAGGGCTGCAACCCTCAGTTGTTATTTCATTCCTTTCCCTTGTGGGGAAAGGCGGGGTGCCTGACCACCCCGCAGAGGCCAGCTGCACCAAGTCATTATTCACCCCTCTGGGTGTTAGGGTACTGCCTTTTAAGGTCATGCTTAGGACCAAAGATGTGGATCTGGTGAATTTAGTATATTATTACACTGATTTTCTTTTATGCGACAATAATAGTCCTCCTAACTTATCCGATCAAAAGCGGGTCATTGTCGCATGTCAATCTTGAGCCCACTTATCATGCCTCTGGCTAAACCATTTTGCTATTTGACATAGTGTAATTGTGTATATTATATTTTTAAATCTTCGTCAGCCCGCACCAAGTTATAGTGGTAGATAAGTAAAGATGTATATTTATTTGAATACCAATAAAATGGATTGATGTTTCGAGGAAAATAAGATAAAATTTGAGATGGGTTCTTAATTACTCAGAGTGCATGAAAGATTTTCCTTATTTTGGTACTTAATGCCATATCTATGTTAGTGGTTGTTGGAAATGGATTCCTAATAAAAATGGATACTTGAACTACTGAATAACACTAAAACACAAATGCAGAAACGTTCCCCAGGTCCTTGTTTCACCGATCATAAAGTACATCACCAAGACGGACGTTATCTTGTTTTTAATGAATTAAATGCTGTTGCAATCTTAAGAATGATGGATCCTTCGATCGTCAATCAAAGCCTCTTTCACTTCTTGAGTAAGAGAGTTCTTTTACTTGAGAGAGTTCACAAAAATAAACTTGCAGAACATTGTCTTTCTTTTTAACATTCTTTTATATTGTGGTTTCTTTTACACAAAAAATAATTACCTTCTCTCATGGGCCATTTTTTTTCACTTTTTGGAGTTACAAGTCGGGTTTGGCCCAACATGGGCGACCCAACATCTTTTATAAAACCCATCAATGGTGTTAGGGGTGGACTAACATGATTTGGTTTTGATAGTTGGGCCAGTTGCCAATAACTTACCTTAGTACACATATTTGATGTTCGCATTGTGTGATATCTTCGATCTTTTTCATTTGCTAGGCTACATGCATTTCCATAATCCGATCGAATGCCAATCGTTCACGTCAACGATGCAAGACCTCGAGGCGAGCAATAGATCTCTAGCGGCCTTTCTCGGATAGGTCTTTGACTATACACTCATCAAATACTGGAAATTTTCTGTTAACGATGAACTAACGTGGAGTGACATGAAAGAAATGGGGCAGGTTTTGTCGGATTTTGCTCATCAAAATCGGAGTCAATACTGGTCGGTAGTTAAGGTTGACCGATTACACTAATTAGGCAGAGGTTCTCCTGCTGATAATATCTGCATTGTCAACTTCTCCTTGTCGTTTGAAATCTGACTCTTGGGAGATTAACTAGATTGCAATTACATCGCCCTGTCCGTGATCCTTGGTTTAAGCCAATGTCGGGTTCGCTCAATTTAACATTTCTACTTAGATTGGCTTCAAGCGCCAACGTTTGACAGATCCAGGTACTATAATATTCCAGAGTGTCAGAGCATGTTGCTTTAAGTGAAGTTCTATGAGATCCTTTGGAAAAGGGGAAATAGAAAACGCAGCAAGGCTTCGAAATCACATGACCACTTGATGTTTGAATTGGTATCATGCATCTAAAAAGGATGAAAGACCCCCCAAATCTTGCCCTTCATATGTTTCCAATAGTCAAACGCACTTGCATTTTCATGCATACTTCACGCTACCTGGCATTTTCTGCAATTGCGCATCGCGTGACATCTATTCTTTAGAAGTTCAGGTAGGTAAAAGACGACCGACCTTTCTGCATCAACTCATTATTGCTGGTTTTATTCGAATCTGCATATAGATGACGGTCTTGGGGGTCAGATAAGCTCCAACAACAGAATGGAAGACAGAAAAACTTACCGGAGAAGAAACTGTCGGAATGAGCTAAAGTCGATAGGGAATCCCTCCAGCGACCACCAAGGTTTCTCCCGTTATATAAGAAGCATCGTCAGATGCCAAGGAGGTTGCTGCAGCCATTTCTTCTGTTGTCCCAAGCCGGTCGAGTAGTGTCCTCTCCTCAAGAGAACTCCTCTATAATGCATTCCAGTCCAAAATAAGCGTGTTGCCAGTTGTGACATCCCGATTTTACAATTCTATTTTCAGTAAATTGAGATAGGCATTTCATCTGCACATATATAGTTCTTTTCTCTGAGTTAGCCACTCACGAGGAAATTAGTCTATCAAGTGAAGCCGTTAAGGGATTATAATGCATCAGACTCGAGAATTTAACCGAGCTAATCTACAATAGTCATTACAGTACAGTTAAAAATCGATTAGAGACTGGAGATAGGTCAACTCGACAAAGGCATGTAATCAAGTGTGGATGATTCCACCAGATTGCACAATTCTTGTCGATCGGCACTGGACCAGCTTTTCTGTCGTTTGGGTACCTTGTGTCTATATTTGAAACCTTGAGATTACCCCAACAACCGAGAGTCGCAAATGTATCGAAGAGGTACATTGTGGTTTGAATTGATCAACCATAGGTCAAATGCACATAAATTTCTAAAAGTTACCCGATAGGTTAGGACGCGCTAGTATCATGCCAAAGTGAATTTAACCTTGAAATTGAAATCAAATTCTGAAATTGGAAGTCTTGTGGTGTCACAAATCATTTTAGGAACATTGACTCATCTTCGGAAGATTTTTCATGCAAACCGAGTTTTTCGGCGAAAAATCAAAGTAAGGTTAATTTGGTTCGGGAAAATTGGTAAGCCCGCTTTTGGTCATACTTTTGGGACCCAAGATGGTTCTTTGGTCAAGTAAATATGTGAATTAAAGTGTGGTGACATTGGATTAATTTTATAGACTTCAATTTGGCTCAATCGGAAGTGGATTGAATGAAATTGAAGAATTGAGGTACAAACTTTGCAAAATTCGTATGCCATGGTGCAAGAGACAAATTGGACCCATTGGAGGATTGTTGTGGGAGATTTAAGTGAGTGGAAAGTGAAGTCATGTGAGGTCATGGTGGGGCCAAAGTGGAGGAGATTTGGACAAGTGTAGGGCGCACATTTGCTCTCAAAAAGGTGGGCTCTCACATCATCTTCCTCCTTGAATCAAGGGTGTCTTGGAACTTGAGGAGGAGAGAGAGAGGGAGTTGCGACCGGAACAAGCCAAGCCCGACGCCCAATCGGCCGCCCCTCCGTTCGCTTGCTCGACGCCGCCACACGTTGCCGATGCCGCCCGCCGTCGCCACTCGTCCGCGCGCGCCTTCGCCCGCTCGCCACTCCGCTGTTGCTCCGCCTCTACCCGAGCTTCCAACATAGCCGTCATCCGTCACAGCCGCTACTCGCCGCTGCCAAGGTCGCCGAAAGACCGCCAGAGACACCGCTTCCACCCGCACGAGTTGCCGTCGTCCGTTCCCACCGGTTCTGCGCCCAACCAGTGACTGACGCACCTCTGTTCGGCCAAGGTTAGCCACCAGAGTTCCAGCTCAAACCCAAACCTTCAAGGCCCGTTTCGGGTGCCTTCCGATCCTCCTTTGGTGTCGCCTCGAGGAGATTTATTGACCATCTTGCCGTTGTCTTTGCTGGAGACTCATCGGAAAGCGATTCCGGTGAGTTTAGCTCACTAAACCTTGATTAGATGGTTAATGATGCTTATGGGGGTTTAGTTTATATTAAGTGTTATTAGGTGATTAGATTAATTTAATTAGATATGGATTAGATTAAGGGGTGATTAGTTTAGTGTATGTTTAATTAAGGCTAATTAGATGTTTATGTTAGTATTATAATGATTTAACCTTAATTGATTATTTTTGAATAAATAAGTATTTCAAAATTATTTAATTATTTAATAATATTTTATATTATTAAAAATTATTAAAAAATTAATTTTCGAAATAAATTTAATTATTTATTAAATTCCAAAAATTATTTCAGAACTCTAAATTCTTAGAATTTCACACTGATCGCTGCTATGCATTCAGATTTTGAATTTGATGAGTAGATATTGCAAATTAAGTCTTGATTGTGAAAAATAGAGACTTTATTAATAAAATCCCAAATGTCGAGTTTTGATACCAAAATTGAATTTTAAGGATTATATTAAATGGTGGAGTTCGAAAAAGTGAGATATTGGTTTTCTGGTTCGAAATTAACGTGCCCCACACATGTGAATAATTTCTGGAATATTTTTAATATGAAGAAAATAGGTCAGGATCACTATTTTAAATTAAAGCATTAAGTGAAATGCAAAGTGTCCTCAGCCAAATATGAATTTATTGAGTAATAATTAAGAGGAAATTGTTCTAAGCTGTTGAGCTGGGCTTACCCCTATATGGGATGCCCCATACAACAGATACAGGTCGTAGTAGATTCTGGGCCCATGTTCATTCGGGAACGCCGTCGACGTAATTACAAAGCCGTTCTCTAAGGTGGGGAAACAATGCCTAGCTAAATGTCATTAGATAGTTGAACTGCGAGTAGGCTATGTTCATGTATGGCAATGATTGAAAATTGAAACGCATGTTGAGTGTGACTGACGTGTCGAATTATGGGACGGAATTATGTGACACGGTATGGGACATGACATAATGATTTGGTCTTATAATCAGAACCCCTATAGTTGTAATTTTGTGAAAGTGATTGCGTTCCAGTTGTTTAAGTTCTTATTACTACATGTGATTGAGTGATATGAATTGTACTAACCTGCAGAAAGGAAAATAGACGAGATAAGTCTTCTGTGTAGTGTGGCTAGGCCACCCTTAGGTGTATTTTCTTTCTAATAAGGGTTTAGGAGATGAACTTGCTGAGACAATATTTCACCCTGTTGTGGGCCAAAATTTCAGGACCGTAGATGGCGGAACCCCCGAAACAATATGGTATCCCTATACAGATTATGGAGCAGGTGCATAGTTTTCCCGATCCTAATAGTCATTGAATCTATGAGCTTATCAGGACTACAGGTCTGGATTTAGGAGGCCATGTTTGTCAAGGTGCCTCATAGATATAAGGCGTGGTTCTGCTTTGGACCCAATGGTTTCAAGGTTGGTCCACTTGACAGTTTTGATATTCCACCTGCTGTGATGGAAACCATTCTAGTTGAGGGCATAGCTGACCCTCTCAATGGTGGGGTGGATGACCCGTCGTCTCCGGAGGTTGATCAGTCAGAAGTGAGGTCGACGAACCAGTCCGACTAGTAGTTATAGGACAGTTCCTTCTTTTTGGTGAACTAATCTTTTTGGTAGACTAACCCATTTTTTATGTATGTAAACTCTGGTGTGATTATATATGAAAGTATGTTGGTTTGTAAAGAGTTGGTTTTCCTGCTGTCTTATCCCGTAATTTTTGTCAGGGGTTTTATAATACGTTCCGCATGTGCATAATAAATGAATGGGGTCGGCGACACTACCTGAGAATGTCGCATTTGCATGACCATTGCGGGTTGTTCATGTGCTCGGGATTTCAAGGCGTGACACCAGTCATTTTTCAAGTATCTATGGCAAGAGAGAATGGGAAAACATATACTTACAATGTCATTACTTTTTGCTTGGAAGTTGGCAAACTGCATAGGCACAAAACCAGAAGAAACACAGTTTACAAGGGTATTTGGTGCCATCTCAGTTGCTAGGGCCTATGAAGAACTTGAAAGAGTAAGCAGATAAGCATGTTGACATTTCGCTGTGTTTTAAAATTAACTAAAACTATATTTAGGAAAAGGCTGCTTAAGATGCAATAGAAAAGCAATTGATAATGAAGTTGTTGCGCCAGCCAACCATAATGCCTTCTTTTAAGATAAATATCAGCTTCCTGTGAATTCAGTCGCTTGTGATAAGATGCATGTTTCTTTTATGTCGAGCATAGAATGTGTTTCATTTTGGTCCCGAGTTTTGCATAAGAGTGCAGGCAAGTTGCTTCCAGAAATGCAGCACATACACAAGATTCTTAAAGCTAGCTTATAGGAAATGAAAGAAAAAGATCAACATGCCATTGTACCCACCTCGGTTAGCCCAAGCAGAGTTGTTCAGTCACTCCACACACAGCCATGGAAGCTTGTGGCCGTTACCCAGCAATTGAAGAGATAAAAACATAGATGAACCCTTCTGCAAATGAGGTGCTGTTTCAACGTGAACTAATTATTAAATTGCAGATACAGAGCCGCACAAGTAATAAAAATACCCTCCTGAGACCAATTAGTAGGTTCACTAATTGGATAGTTCGTTAATCTAAGTACAGACATCCAGAGACAGTCTTCTATAAATTATAAACGACTAATAAAAATGACTAAAGACATTCTCAGCAGGCTGACTTCTCCTTGTCACTCTTGTTAGACCGGCAAAGAGTCTGACACTGTACCATTACAAGAGCTACTTGTAATTGCAATGTCTCTTTAGCAGTAGTATAGAAGTCAGGCACGAGTTTGTCACTATTAGGAGTAGTAAAGATGCTTTGATGTTTATTTTAACTTGTCAAGAACGGGCTCTTGGGTTTCTAAAATGGGATCAACAGATAGATTAGCTGCAGCATTCCATACCACCACATCAATTTTTCCGTATTCTGCAACTAAAGCATTGAAAAATCAGTCATGACCTGAGAACATGCTTCGTAAAACTTATCTTGACAAGCAATATCTCATGTTTTTTCCTTTTAATCTAAACAAATTAACATACCATGATATCGTTTCCAAAGTACCCTAGTTTTTCTCATCTCTGGTGCAAGGCATTCATCTTGAGCACTCAGCCCACCAGCAAGGACATTATTATTCTAAGGTTTCTATCTCTCCTCAAATCATCCATAGAGTTCAACGTCAATATCTTGAACAGATGATCATAGCAATAATTGATCATTATATTGTTAGGGATCGAAAGCATCCAGACCAGGGAGAAACTGTTATCTACGATCATAACTTGAGTGCCAATCTTCATCAAAACTTCCAATCCAATATTCTCAAAGATGGAGTTGAACCGTATCTAAACTTAGCATGCCCAAAAGTAAGGGACATCCAGATATAGAATCTATGTAACCACAGAACATATTAATGCCCGAAAATGGAGCGGCAGACAAGGGCTAACAAGAGGAAATTGACTATGGCGAAGTCCATTACCAATCTAACCAATCACTTCCAGTCCACTGAACAGGTAATCAATACGAAAAAGCAATAGATGATTCCTGAGTTGTTTCGAGATAAAATCAAAGCCTAAACAAGGAGAAGATCACTAGCAGTAAAAAGACAGTGCGAAAGAGGTGTCTTCAGAGAATTCAAATAGACATAAAACTCATTTTTTTTAAATACCGGTTGAAACAGTCTCCTTTGCTCAAGAAATCTATAGAAGTAACTTAAGCTTAAGCTCACTGTGCTGAGGACCGAATTCCATCGATAAGACACTTGTTATGAACCGAACCTGATGTGATGATCTACAAAACCGTAATTCACTATGGCACTGAGAAAGTTACCAGCTAAATAGTAACACATATGGGAAATTATCATCATCTGGAACCTTTTCCACTGGAAAAAAGAAAATCAAAATTTACCACATTTTAAGAACATCCGCTAAAAAAGCTAAGTTAAAATTAATTCACTCAGGCGTATCACTATAATCAACTCAGCTTAGATCACTTAGGCATATCACTATGATCAACTCAGCTCATTCAGGCGTATCACTATCCTCAGATATCATAGACAAACCAAATCCGCTAGAAACATCATAGAAATCGTTGCAATTCAACTCACACACCAGGTATTCATTGAAACTACCTCAAGAGAAGCGAAACAGTTATGGCATATGAGGACATTGGAAAAAGATACCTGCTTGCAAGAGGAGATGACGATGGAGGCGCCTTCGAGGTCGAGATGCTCGGGCCATGGTGATCGCAAAGCCAATGAAATCGAGACTTTGCTCATTTTTTTCGTATTGATTGATCAGAGAATTCACCAGTTCAATCAATGGACCAGAAGGCGGAAGGTGGCATGTAATGAATGAGAGAATATATTAGGTGGACATGTCTTACCTCGTACGCAATGTGTCACTCCACTCATTGCTCGCCACGTCCCCGAGTGGGCTCACTTTTTGGTTTTTTCTCTCTTTCAAGAAAAGGAGGACGGTTGGATGTCTTTACTATAAAGATTGAGAAATGGATAAAATGGAATGACAAAAAAAGGTGAAATGTCAAGCCAATGATGAGAGAACTGTCGTAACTTTTTTACTGCCTTTATTTGGTGTATAGTCGTGTTTGTTCCTTAATAGGAGAAGCCACAATGTAATTCATGCGCATGATCCCATGGCAACTAGTAACCTATTTTCAAAAAACATAGGTGCTTATTGAATTGTTCAGTAATGATCCCTGTGGAAGGCCAAGGATCTCAAGGTCTCTGTGAGACTATCATAAAGAAAGACTCCACTCATATCACGATTCATCGAGGGTACACCTCAGTAACCGACATTTCATTGTTCGACCATGACATAGACCTACTGGTGGATTCGTCCAACTCAGGCTCTTTCAACTGTCTCTCCGTGCTCCTTTGGAGGAAGAAGGCCGGTTGTTGAGGCTGTGGAAGCTTAACAGAGTGGCTGGTCAACATAAGGACTATGCTTGCCATGGTGGGTCTATCAGCTGGATCTTCCTGAACACCTAGTAAACCAATGTGGAGGCATCTAACCACTTCATCTATTGAATATGCGTTGCTAATGAATGGATCTAACACTTCGAGCGGTGTACCGGCTCTCCAATGCTTCCATGCCTGTAAAAATTACTTCAGTGAAGGAATTTCGACTTAATTTGATTGGTAGAGCCTAATATTTGCCCTAATAGGACAGATGCAACTTACATAGCTGGCGAGATTTTCACCACCGTCCGATTGAGAGAAGCAACTATTCTTTTTGCCACTAATGATCTCTAGGATTAGAACACCAAAACTATAGACATCGGACTTCGCTGAGATTTGCCCACGCATTGCATATTCAGGAGACAAGTAACCACTGCAAACCAATTACATGGGTCGTAGCATCCATTATTTTATTATAAGCCGATAAAATAAGCAAGTCGCTAATGACCCACATTCTAATGAATATGTACAAGGATTAGCATGTATATGAGCATGGTGTTGTTTCTGTTTCTTAGATCAACCATAAGATAGATCATATAAACAAGAAATTATAAGTCATCTAAGAAAGAATTTGAGACTTACAAGGTCCCCACTATGTGATTAGTCTTTGCCCGAGTTTGATCTACTCCGAAAATCCTAGCCATGCCGAAATCTGAAATCTTCGGGTTCATATCACTATCTAACAGGATATTGCTTGGTTTTAGATCACGATGAATGATCCGGAATCTAGAATCTTCGTGCAGATAGAGCATTCCTCGAGCAACTCCAGATATTATCTTGTAACGTCTTGACCAATCAAACTGCCTTCTCTTATCAGGATCTGCATATTTACACAATTAGAACCCAATTATTCTAAGTTGATAAATTCTCAAAGAACTTTCATCATGTTCCCCAGAAGCTAGTGAGAGTTCCAACTTTAAGTTTATGTTAATCACATACGGTTTCTTCCACATAGAAAATGACAACTTAAGAGTCTATTGAAGTGTGGAATGTACCAAATAGAAAGTAGTCGAGACTTTTGTTTGGCACAAACTCATAGACAAGTAACTTTTCTTCTCCCTCTAAGCAAAACCCAAGCAGCCGCACAAGATTTCGATGTTGAAGCTTTGCTACCAAAGCAACCTCATTCTTGAATTCTCCAACACCTTGTCTTGAGCTTTTAGATAGCTTCTTCACAGCTATTTCTTGTCCATTTGGAAGCCTACCCTGAAAATTTTTTATTTGATTGTTTGAGTATACATGAATAACTTCTGACCACACCTTCACATTGAAAACATCAAAGATATTGAGATAATTTTATGAAACATTATGAATCTAACGGATAATACCTGGAAAACTGCACCAAATCCCCCCTCACCCAACTTGTTTCGATGAGAGAAATCGTTCGTGGCAGCTTGTATAGTAGCTAAATGGTACTGCAAGGACTCACTAGTTGTAAGTTCACTTGTCCCTACACCACGAAACAACAGGACATAGTCATTCACCAATACCATAGAACAGTGTATCTCGTGTAGACAGTTTCGAAATTCTATACGAGTATGAGGCGTGTGCACGCCCGTCTTTACCTACCCCCTTCTGCTTGGACAACTTCATACGTCTTTGTTGTTTCACTCCGATGCCAAAAGCAAGCGACAAAAAGAAGTATGACAGCAATGCCAACCGGAATTGCCACAGCAATGATTATCGTGGTCGATTTATTGCTTTTGCCTGCATAAGTGCAACCATCTCATAGGAGTGCATTATATTTTAGAAAAACAGATGCAAAAACAGTACAGACTAAATGATTCTGCTATCTTCAGGCATGGGATTTTATCTTGTTAAAAAATGTCCTGCTTCCGGAGCAAATGTCTAGAGTAATGTGGTACTTCACTATCTGTCCATCTCACATTATGTTTTTCCTGTTCTAATTCTTATATCTTAGGATAGCACCAATCACAAATTTGGTATAAGCGACTAACTTGACTAAAAGTCCATTAGCAATGTCTTTCGTGTTAAAGTAGTCTAAATATTCTATTCGTAAAAGTGATATCAGAATCTACCATGTTTAACTGGCATGAGATCGAGACAATTGCCTGATTCACTTGGGAAACTCTGCACCTAAATTGTACCTCATCTTGACTTTATGGGACAAAAGACTTGAATGAAGTGTTAAAGTTATTTAAAAAGAATGGAAAAAAAGATAGAAAAGAATGGAAAACATTTAAGTAATTATTTGAGAAAGACCTAATTTGCCAGGCAAAAGCGACAAATCAACAAAAGTAAAATCTTAAAAATCAAAGGTACGACACCAAAAGAATATGTGGCCATTTTCCATGGCTGAATTTGTATAAGCGTCATGTTAGCAAATGTCCAGATTGTTAAGTACACATTATAAACAACTAACAACATATATCGCAACATATAACGCAAGAAAAACAGTTCATTTAAAATTATGAACTTTCTTTATCTGATTACTTAACCATTTCTCAGGGACGTATCTTAATAAAATCTTTTATATTATTTAATAACGAAAACTCTAGTCCCAACCAGCAAATACACCCACATTCGTCCCAAAAAATATCACAATAAGAATAGCTGGAAAGAATTTATCTACCGGATACATGATGGACACGAATCATCACCACAATCTATGAACAAATTATGTCTAAATCCATCTCCTCGTTTCAATCAAACGCGTACCTTTGGATCCTTTCACCGGAGCAGGAGGAGAAGAAGGAAACAGGGGCGCCGCCTCCACAGCCGAGGTATTATAAAAGGGGAACAGCTCGAATCTCACCACGCAGGTCGGAGTGAACGACCTCCCTCCTCGCTTCCCCTGAGGTAGACTTGCGATCACCGCCCGGAGGCACATGTTACAGTCCGAGCCCTTCAAGTCCGACGAGCACTGCGCAAGTGTGTACAGCTTCTGCGAGCTCGTGAAGCTCGCCTCCACGACCGCAAACTTCTTCCCCGATTCGCTGCCCGAAGCCCTCCCTGCCACGACGTTCATGGCCTCTCCTAGCAGCTGCACGAACCGATCTGGTTCAGCAACGTCCCCGGAGTCCGGTATCGTTTCCAGAGGTACGGTCTCCACAACCGAGTAAACGGATTGGTCCGAGTACCTCAACATGCACTCGTCGTACCAGATCAACGAGGATCTCCTGTCGGGGCACCGTTGGAGGATGTCTTTCGTTGCCGTAGCCACGCACTCGCCGCATGTGGCCCTGCTGACGTCACCGCGGCAGAGGAAGAGCCCATAGGCACGGTCGAGAGCGTCCTTCCCGGAAGTGGCGTTGGCGAAACCGTCGGAATTGTTGGTGGCGGCGGAGGAGAGGGAAGAGAGGAGGGCGTTGAGGTTGGATTGGTAGGTGGAGTTGGAAGCGAAGAGCGAGGTGTCCGGGCAGTCGTGCCATTGATAAGTAGGTGCAGCTTCAGTAGTACGACTGGAATTGCTGAGAAAATTGTGGAAGAGGAAGAGGGCGAGGGAGATGAAGAAGCGAAAATTCATGGTCTGATGATCTCTAGTTTGCTTGCGGAACTGAAAGTTATCGAAAGAAGGAAGAGAATGCCGCTCCGTTCTCTCGGAAAAATATCTTGGAAAAATGTTTAGAGGTACTAATCGAAGCCTAAGGAGTCGTTTTAGTGACGTGACCGCTCGAAATTGTACTAAGACTTACGAACGAGCCAAGTGAGATGACGATTTTGTGGCCCAGAAGAGAGGTGAGACGACAGCTTCAATTGGGCAACGAAAGAAAAAGGTGCTGACGTCACCGCGGCAGAGGAAGAGCCCATAGGCACGGTCGAGAGCGTCCTTCCCGGAAGTGGCGTTGGCGAAACCGTCGGAATTGTTGGTGGCGGCGGAGGAGAGGGAAGAGAGGAGGGCGTTGAGGTTGGATTGGTAGGTGGAGTTGGAAGCGAAGAGCGAGGTGTCCGGGCAGTCGTGCCATTGATAAGTAGGTGCAGCTTCAGTAGTACGACTGGAATTGCTGAGAAAATTGTGGAAGAGGAAGAGGGCGAGGGAGATGAAGAAGCGAAAATTCATGGTCTGATGATCTCTAGTTTGCTTGCGGAACTGAAAGTTATCGAAAGAAGGAAGAGAATGCCGCTCCGTTCTCTCGGAAAAATATCTTGGAAAAATGTTTAGAGGTACTAATCGAAGCCTAAGGAGTCGTTTTAGTGACGTGACCGCTCGAAATTGTACTAAGACTTACGAACGAGCCAAGTGAGATGACGATTTTGTGGCCCAGAAGAGAGGTGAGACGACAGCTTCAATTGGGCAACGAAAGAAAAAGGTGCGCTCCTTTCGAGAGAATATATTGGGCGGATTCTGAATGGTCTTACCCTACGCCTACGTGGAGGGTAAGACCCACCCAATATTTTCTCGAATGTCGAACGTCACGTTGCAGCACGGGGTGAATATCCTCCCTCCTGGCCTCCCCAGGGGAACACGCGGAATCACTGATCGGAGGCACGTGTTACTGTCCCACGGCGTCAAGTCCGGCGTGCACTGCGCTATCGTGTACAGGTTCTCAGACGTGGTAACATTGGCTTCCGCAGTTGCGAATCTGTTTCCCGAAGACCTCCGGGCGACGTCTTTGATGGTGTCACCGAGTACTTGCAAGAACTTGGCTGGGTTAGCGATGTTCCCGGCGTAGGACATCGTAAAAACAGTCTCCTCTTCCATGACCGAGAACACGGACTCGTTCGAGTACCGTAACATGCACTCATCGTACCAGGTCACAGAGACTCGTTGGTTGGGGCATTTATGGAGGATATCCCGTTTACCAGTGGCGACGCAGTTGCTGCACGTGGCGGTGCTAACATCGCCGCGACAGAGGAAGAGCCCCTAGGCCTGGTCAGGAGGGTTTTGGCCGGCAGTGGCATTGGCAAAGCCATCCTTGCTGTTGGTGGCAGCGGAGGAGAGGGAAGAGAGGAGGATGTCGAGGTTTTATCGGTAGGTGGAGTTGGGAGTGAAGAGGGTGGTGTCTGTGCAATTGTGATACAGATATGCGGGTGTGGCTTCAGTAATGAAAATTCTGATGAGGAAGAAGAAGGAGAGAGATAGGGAGACGGCGAAGGAAGACTTCATGGTTGGATTGATGATTGTATTAGCCTAGCGAGATTGGCCCGGAATTGTAGGAACAATGATGTTTGAATTGTTGTCCCATAAATTTGGTCCCATGCAACTTGTGTGACATGACTCCATCGAAAAGTCTTGTACAACTTTATGATGGATGTGTAGTTTCTGGACCAATGATGTTCGAATTGTCGTCCCATTGATTTTGTGCGTTCGTCCTGCAAGTTTCATGTGCTTGCATGACATTTCTCCATCGGAAAGTCTTGTACAACTTCACGATGGATGTGTAGTTTATGGACCTTTCGTATTTGATAAATTAATTAACTAAATTAACAGGAATAGTTTGAGATGATTTGTGGTGCGGAAGATCAGTCCCACTCCACTCTTTACTAAAATCCCGACTGTTGCTCACTCAATTGCGACAATCCGGTTCAGTTTGATTTAGTTAGTTCGTGAAAGAGAAATCAAAGATTACCCTTTGAAAACCCATCTTATTGAGAGTGACCTTTGAAGACTGTAGATGGACTTTCTGGCGATGACCAAACCATGGAGGACCAAGGTGGGATTTCGCTTTCAGGGCGACTTCGCTAATAAGCCTAATCTTGGCAATTCTCAATTTTGCAAGCTCTGTTCTAAATAATGTTTTGATTTCTTTTTGAGTTTATAACATATCAGGCTGGCGAAAAGTAAAAGATAAATGAGATTGACGAAATGAAGAGTTTGGTGTGAATTCTTATTGAGAAAACAATCAACTTGAATCTGTGGAAAATTTCGGGCAAAGAACAAAACTAAGAGAGAAAGTTGGTTGATAAGTTTTTTCTTTGTTTTGACTAAGCTCTTTCTCCAAAAATACAGAGATCGTCAAGAGAGAGGGGAAATCACGAAAATTACTAAAAAATTATTAAACTTATTACAATTATATCAATTCAATCATAATTTTTTTTTTGGTCACTTAAGTCCTAAATATTTTGCAATTGTGTCGGTTTTGTCTATCTGACCAAAATTGGCGACACTAATGTGGCCACTAACCAATACCGGAGATAATTTTTTAATAATATTTTATTTTTTCAATTTTATGTTTATTTTTTATCCTTTTTTTCTATTTTTTTTCCTCCCTCCTCCTTCCTTTGGCTCCGACGACCAACAGAGGGGAAGACTGGCCGGTCGCTGAATTGGAGCAGCTAGGTGAGCCCTCATCAGATTTGGCAAGAGCTCGCCTCGCTAGTGGATAGGTGAGCTCGCCCTCTCCCAGCAACAACAAGGTGAGTCCTTGCACAGGCTATTGATTCACATTATTAAAATGGATCTTTTCGTACTTGAAAAAGAAAATATCAAAACCAAAGAGATAATATCAGGAATGAGAGTCCCTAAACATGGGGGAAGCCCGTCAAAGATTTCAGAATGATTGTGCACTTGTAACATAAAAAATGAAAATCGTGCTTCAAAGTCTATGGGAGACTTTTGGGATTTAGGAGGACAAGTTAGCTTATTTGCCAAATCAATTAATAAAATATGAATTTCCTTTTATTATCTTCCATTAAAAAGATCTCAGCTTATTGTTTTGTTTTTTAATTGATTGAATGCATTTTGGTTTAGCAGTTATGGAGTGGACATATGTATGAAGAGGTGGATGACTCAAGTTCGGTAATTCCTTACGACAATTTAAAATGGAAAAAAAAAAAATTCTAGGTTCGATTTCCTCGTGACATGTTTCTTCCCAAAAAGGAAAAGAAAATAGACAAGAAAAATAAAACCTTCATCATAATTGATTAGTGGATTTTTAAAAACTTTTGTATTAGGTTACTCTAAATATTGCCATCTCAAGTATCATGTTCGAAGCCATATAACTCCTCTCTATCACGCATGCACTTGGTTAAATATAGAATGATGTCCGCTGGATAAATTATTCTTTACAATAATGATTGGAGTTACCCAAGAAAAGCTCAATGAAGTTAGAGCTGTAGTTCCCTAAACGAGCTAACGCTACTAGAAAAAACCTTACCAAAACGTCAAAATCGGTCCTAAACTCCCATTTTAGACGACTCGTAGATCATCAACTATCCTTGGTGAGGGTTTTGCGGAACCTATCGTCGTGACGGAGACGGTTTTACTTCCCATTCCCAGAGGATATCAATTATATGCTCGTCCCACCAACTCCATGATAAAAAAGATTGATGGAGGTAATCTAATTTAATACCAGGACAACTAACTAAAAAGTTAAATCAATTAATCAAAGAACTATGAAGACACAACTACAACAAATTTATTCATTATTTTCACAAGAGGATGTGCATTCACAAAGCAAGTAAATAACCTTTGTCTTGAGCTATAGAATACTATCAAAGAATACAAAGACTCTATCCTTTTTTTTGGGGTTTCGAATAATTCGCTAATTCGCTTTCATTTCTTCAACAAACGATTCCAAACAACAAAGAAGTACTTTTTGAACGAAGGATGGCTCAAAAGGGTTGAGGTGAGTTAGACAACCAATTACAAAGGGAGGGCTTCAATTCTCTAGGTCTTAACAACCCAGTCGGCTAACTAATTAACCTCATGATAATGGTGGACAACTTGGATTTCACAATAAAAAGCCTGCAAATCCCAATCTCATCCATGTTGATTAGCACCTTAGAAAAAGCCTATAAGAGATGGAGCATCTACGGCTTATAGGTATAGTTTTAACAACGTCAAAAACCAACTAGTTTCACAGGTGAAAATATGTACAGTTGTTGCGATCTAACATTTTCATTTGGAGGGAAATAGATGATAAGTTTAGGGATATTGCCTAAAGACAAGTCTACAACCCTTGATTAGGCGCAAGTTCTCCCAAGCTCATACCTCACTTGACATTGGAGTATTTGATGTTAAGTCAAATTGGCACTATAAGGATTTTCAAATAAGGAGTGACCATTATACGGTTTGCTCGAGCGAGGCACGAGAGTATACTTCACTACGCAACTAGAAAATCTAGCGCCAATGACTTTGTTACATTATTTGATCAACTAATACCCTTTTGGTATATAATCTCATTCATTTCAAGAAAATGTTTGTCAAACAATATAAATTGATTTTTAACTAATCTACTAATATGTGACACAATTATGCGGGTGCGTAATCATTAAAATAACAATCAACAATCAAGGAAAAACTAAATAAATTGCAATGAAAGGCAGAAATCTAATGCGACAAAATAGGAAGCATGCCATTCTTAACTAGGTTAAAGGAAAGCCACAATCAACATATTGGAAGTGCGCAATCGAGAGCATTGATCTTAAAAAAAATAAAAAATTAAACCTTATTGCAAAGTGCTAAAAATTTGTTCAATTTTAAACACGGTTTTTTATCAAAGATTTTCACACATTTTAAGAGGAAACTACTCAAAAACTAATTTTTAAGCTTTTTCCTAATTTCTGAAAAATATAAAAAAAAATTCGGAATTTTTTATATATTTATATATTTTTTATTTTTTCAAAATAATTTATAGAAAATAATATTTTATTCCGAAAATAGGGACCAGGGCCGTGCCTTGGGGCCCATCCAGAAAATGGGCTGCCGCAGGTCACACTAATCTGGGCTGAAGGACGCGAAATGGGCTTCACACATTAAGAGGCTTTAATTGATTGAAAAATGAATTGGGCTCAACTCATAGAATTAAGCCCCAATCCTCCAGCATTTGACTAAGCCCAATCCCAACGGACCAAGTTTGGGCCAAATCTAATTTAACAAGCCCGTCTAACCTATCCAGAACCCAAAACACACTAAGCTCAAATAAGCCCAAATTCGACAAAATCCAAATTCAGCCCTAGAACACGAATACGTGAATTTTTAATTATCAAAACTTGGGATCAACAAAAGAAAGCGCCGCTTATGGACCGCCACCTGGAGCATTATACGAAACCTCACCGTCGTTTACCACCAGCATGTCACCAGACCAACGCCTCCGAACATTACAATCATAGCTCCAAGAATACTCAGAAGGACAATATCAAAGCACCAGGCAAAGGCAACGGAAAGTTTTAAGAGATCCGAACTCTTATGGAAACGAAAATTTTAACTGAAAAGGCACTAAATAATCAAGAACAATCTTGCACTGAATTCGAATGCCTCTTAAACAAGTCAGAAATTCGACACTAAATTGGATGGATTTTGTTCAGGCATTTCTTTGAACATGTAGTGAGCAGCGAGTTGGATAGCAAATATGGACCTACCCGTAGCTCAAACTCACCCAAACTCAAGAGAAATCAGCGAGCAACATTCAAACCTAAGAAAAACCGACTCATTCGGCTCCGACATGGGTGAGGACTAAAGAAATCGAGCTTGCTTTGCTCTTTTAAAATCAAGCGGGATGCAGAAAAAAAAGAAAAAAAAAAGAAAAAGAAGAACGAGCACTCAATCGTGGGGGCCCTACCCGGTTTGGTGGTGACGTCCAGAAGCCAGTCTTAACACACATTGAGCTATAGCAAAACAGAAAATGGACCGGCCCACACGGGAAAGAGAAGAAGGAAAATAAAGAGCCGGGCTAGCCTGGACCTGGCCCAGTCTTGCTTCCACTAGTTAATAATAATGATAATTTTTAAATTTTTGAAATGCCTATTTAGAAAAATTATATTACTATCAATGCAAAACATGTTATGCAATTTAATTAAATTACTTTTGTTTAGGGTTAAAAATTGTTCTCCAATTTTCTATGCAATTAAATCCTAAATGAATAGGTAAAATTTAAGTGTCAACAATAGTATAGTGGGTTAGTTAACAAACACTTCAATTTGATTACAGACAGGAAAAGTAATATAGAACCTTATAGAAGCACAATAATGTACAAATGCGCTGAATTACAATGGATTGATGTATGATTTAGCCTCAATTAGTAACACAATTAAGAAGAATTATAATAATTAAGATGGATAACATGTGCAGCCCTCTTTCAAATGCACACGATCCCATTTGAGCAATTAAAAGCTTATTCTCCAAATACATAGATTTTTGCTTATGGTTAGTTAAAAAATCATGGTGGAAGGCCAAGCAAATATCACTGGGAATCCATGAGAACTATTGTGGCCAAGTTGGGTCTAATAGCCGGATCTTCTTGAATGCATAGTAAGCAAATGTGCAGGCATCAAAAGGACTAAGTTTTTACAAAGAAATTTCAATTTCTCTTGACCAAAATAACAAAGAGTATGGTGCCAATATTTGTCACAGTAGCATGATAAAACTTACGAAACTAGCAAGATACTAGCCCCCTCCAATTGGTGGTAGAAGTTATTCCTCTTGGCACAAATGATCTCTAGAAGTAGTATACCAAAGTTATAATCAGATTTCATTGGGAACTCTGTATGCATTTCGTATCTTGGAGACATGTAACCATTGCAAAAATAAGCATTAGCCACATTTATATTGCAAATTTAGGTTTGTATCACATAGCATCCTTGAATAGATAAAATGAGAAAGTCCGGTAGTTAATCACAAAGTCATCTATTCAAAAACTAAGACTTACACAGTCTTCACAATTTTATTTGTGTTAACCTAAATTTGATCATCTCCAAAAATTCTTGCCACGCCAAAATCCGAAATCTTGGGGTTTATTTCACTATCTATCAGGATATTATTATGCTTTAGGTCATGATGGATGATCAGGACACAAGAATCTTGAGCATTTCTCTAGTGATCCCAAATGCTATTTTGCAATAGAATGGCCAATTGAATTGTCCTCATTTTTTGGGATCTGCATCATACAATAAAATTTATTAATGTACTGGGATGTGGCACCTATTCAAAAACTCAAGGCCAAGTTCATCACACAATACCAAAATATATTTACTTTCATCAATCAAAGGTAGCTTAACAAAAAACTATAATAAGTTGAAAGAACAGAAAACCTTTTAATTTCAAGGTTTTTTAGCCAATGGAAGCTCGAGCATATGATTTCAAGCAAATTATACATTCTCCACGTATAAAAGTTAAACTGCAACTTACCAAATAAGAAGTTATCAAGGCTTTTATTTGGCACAAACTCATAGAATAGTTGTTTTTTATCTCCCTCCAAGCAACTGTACGAGGTATCTATGTTGAAGCTTCGCAATTAATAGAACTCCATTCTTGATTTCTTCTTCACTCTATCTTGAGTTTTGAGATAGCCTCTTCACCATGATTTGTTCCTCATTAGGAAATCCACCTTCAAATGTTTTGTGTTTAGCATTTGATTCCTTACCACATGCATCTTGTTTCCATATTATCCGATTGCACAGATATCTGTACCATATGCATCTTATTTCCATATTATTTGTGAATATTAAATTTACACCTGTTGTTCTCCACAGAAACGATTCCTTTTGCAATGGAATATTCTCTTTCAAAAGTTTTCCTCCTAAAACTTCTTGGAATGGAAAATGTGACGGGAAAAGTGCTCCAATAATTTTATTTTCAAATGGTTTCGTATATACGTGAAAATTCTTTTGGAAAAGTTATGCAAAGTCAAAAAAAAAATGATGATAATCAAGCTATTGATTGACAAATTACAGAGACCAGGCATCGCAGCAAAAGTCAAACTACGATACGAAGGCCACGTCGGCTTTGAGAGAAGGTGAGGGGCGAGTACTCGTTAAGCATAAATGCTTTCGCTCTAGTCATGAGCACCTACTGCACAGTTTGAAAACGTGAATAAGTTGAGATCTTAGTGAGACTAGCGACCGAAACCTAAATTGCATATGAAAACCTAAGTTTACGTTGATTTTTTGTTCTCTGTAGGTGTTTAATATTGAGCTAAATGATAAGATTCCGTTATTTTTTTTTTGAAAGATTTGGCTTTTGTGGTTACACAGCATAAGTGCCAATTTTGACAATTAACTTTGGAAGTTTTATATTCCGATTGCAAAAGATGAGTCCCACAAGAGCACCGTTACAAATATAGCATAACAGTACTGCTAGTACAAAGAATTCTCTTTTCTAATTTTCGTCTTTATGGCAAAATCTTAATGCAATGTAAAATGGCTTTCAATTTTCGTTTACAACAAGGAAATAGAAATGTTAGTATCAACTCTTCAAATGATGGCCCAAAATGAAGAGGAAAACAAAATTATCTAACGAAGGTTCTTGATAGGAACGTCCAGCTAACTAGGTATATCAAGTAGAAAAATAATTCTTGAATCCGTGGTGCCACAATGAAAACAAATTTTCAAACGATTGTCCGTATTAACCAAACAAAATCAAAAGATGAAAAGTAATATGTATCGACAAGTTGAAACCTTAAACCGGAGTTAGATTTATTAAAATTAATTTACAAGACTGTTTTACTAGGAGATAGGTAATATTGTGAGTGATTCTCTAAATAATCCATTATATACAAGAATCAATAATTGCCGAATACCTCATTTGATAAATTAATTGTATAAACTAATCTTAGTAAGTCTAGTATTTTCCTAAAACAAAACCCCATGACATTGGCTCAGTGATTTAGAATTTCGAGACGTATAGAGCCATCTCTGTTTGCGCAAATCAAAAGGGATCTTCTTGTCTTTAAAAAGGAAAATCTCAAAACCGAAGAATTAAAAATTCTACAAGGCTTACATCAGTGTTACCAACTCTGTATAAAATCGGGTCTATCGTTAAAGAAAAAAGCCTAGCTAACCGCACTGTTATCTTGGAAAATAGATGGTGAGTTCGTACATTTTTCATGAGAGAGGGGGAGATCTTTTTTTTCTTTTTCTTTTTTTTTGGGGGGAAACTTCGACGTGCTTTTATTTGAGAAAGGAAACTGTTGTGGCCATCCTTACCTTTAAATGAAGACATATAATTTTCTACGTGGAGACCATGTAAAGGGGAAAAGAAGGTACAGGGAGAGACATCATTTCACTACTGCTTTCGTTTATCTAGAGTGAAGCCGTGCGTGACCCGTTGCGTAGAGATGCAAGGCTGGCAATAAGGAATAGTTTGACTCAATATGTATTTTGAAGGCGGCTGGTTGAGGTTGTGGGTGTCACGCGCTGATACAGATTTGAGTGTCCGATTTTTAACTTTAGCCACGCATTTGAAAATAATCTTATTTCTATCAAAATAGAAGTTGTAATTTAATGTGTAAGCCCAAACAAGAAGCATAGGCACTATTGATTGACCACATAACGGACATGAATGGGGAGGGTTTTCTGAGATATCGTGAACATGATAAAAAAAGTCATTTCAAGTTTAGAAGATCATTGTGTTGAATGAAAATAGGAAACGAGTTTGTTTGTTCATTTCCACTCAATTGATTAGTTAAAGTTTGCCAAAAAGATGAAATCGAGAAGTTGCAGACGTTTCTAGTAGGAAAAATTGTCCAAAAAATCTTAAATTTATTCATTTATACCAATTCAGTCATAAATATTTTAATTTTGCCAATTTACTTCTAAACATTTTTACTTTTTTTTTTGTCAATTGAGTCCATTTGGTCAATTTTGGTTAAAATTCATTGATGTCAACATTGGTGGCACTACGTGGCATGATTGGTGCTGACGTGGACAATTTTTAATAATATTTTAATATTTTTGAAATTTTTATAATTTTTTCTTTTTACTATTTCTTTTTCATTTTCTTCTTCTTTTTGCCAGTGCCCAGCCACCGGTGAGTTCTGACTAGGCTTGCCCTTGTCAAGGCGAGACCCGGTGAAGGTCGATTTCACTGGGTGTCGGTCGAGCGAAGGCAACACTAGGCGAGGCCACCTTGGCCTGGGTTAGGGCCAGCCTCACTAGATCTAAGCTTGGGTGAGGCCGAGCCCCGAAGAGGGCTCCCACACTAGTGTGGGCACAGGCAACACCTTACGAGGTAGCCTTGGCTTGGGTGAGGGTCGGGCTCACCTAGTCTAGGTGAGGCCAACCCTTGCTAGGGCTCGCCCTCCCCCAGTTGGGCCTTGCCTGTGGTTTATGGGCAAGCCAAATGGCCATGGCCAGTGGCTGGCCACCAATAAAAGGAAGAAAAAATTGAAAAGAAAGAAAGAGAGAAAAATAAAAAATAAAAATAAAGAAAAAAATGTATAAAAAATTTCAAAATATATTAAATATTATTTAAAAATTTTCATGTTAGTGTCAACCGTGCCACGTGGCACCGCCGGTGTCCATGTCAACGAATTTCGATAAAAATTGACCGGATGGACTCAATTGGCATGAAGTAAAAAGGTTTAGACTAAATTGGTAAAATTATAAGGTTTAGGATTGAAGTGGCAAAAATGCAATAGGTTTAGAACTTTTTGGATAATTTTCCTGATTTTGGGAGGAGATATTGTCTAAGGTAGGAAGAGATATCTCCATAGGTGTAGACCATTAGAGAAGATTCATAAAGTTGACTAGGACCATCTTAAACCAAAGAGCTAGATTTATTAGAATAGTTTACAAAATTCTTTTCATAGGAGATACGTCAAATTGTGTGTAATCCTCTAAATAATTAGTTATATTAAAAAATTAATAATAGCCCAACATATCATTTAATAAATTATTATATAAATTAGACATAATAAGTCTAATATTTTGCTAAAACAAAAATTCATGACATATTTTTAATGGTTTAGAATTTGGCTTGTACATAAGAATTAGACGTATAGAACCAGCTCAGTTCCCCATACAGATTATCAATTCACATTAGTAAAATGGATCTTTTTCATCACTAAAAAAGAAAACCTTAAAACAAAAGAAATAAATACAGAAAAAGGTGTGCACGGACATGGGGGAAGCTCGTGTTGAATTGATTATCACTGGACCAGTCGAGATTCTAGATTGGTCATTTGCGTGTAACATGAAATCTGGGTTGACCTTCTAGAAGTTTGGGAGGATCACTTCCTGTCTTTACCATATCGATCATTAGAATATAAAATCGCCACTTGATGTTTTGATATCTAACTAATTGGGTAAATTTTGGTTCAAAGGTTAAGGAGAGGAGACATGTATGAATAAATGCGATTTGACTATATTCTTGTGCTAATTTATCGAACAAGAGAAGAACAAAATAGTGGGTAAACCGACCAATACACTTGGACCATCTTCTTGGCCCTATTTCTCCAAAAAGTCCCTGGGGCTTTCCGGCTTCAAGCTGTCCAAAAGGTTACTGTCATCACCAGCTGGTATGGTCATTCCACAGGTGATTTTTAATGTTTAAATACTTAAACGTTTTGTCAAGTGGGTGCTAGGAAATTCGGAAATGGATAGCTTATTAAATTAATGGATACTGTGAGGAGACAACTGTATTTGTTATAAATTGATTCCCAATAATCTTATGCTTGAAAGAGGTATGTACTAACAATCAAACACAACATGTCCACAACGTGAGTTAACTTGCTTCATGTCTTCCTTTCAAAGTCTTCTTAAAAAAGGTATTGTTATAGTTACATAGATGAGCTAACACTACTAGAAGAAACTGATAGCCGATGGGCAAAACCGTACAAAAAAAGAAGAAGTCGAAATTGATTTAAAACTCTCATTATAGATGGCTTGTGGATCAGTGACTGTCGTTGGTGAGGGTTTTGCAAACCTGTCGCCAAGAATCATTGGAAAAGGATAAAAATCAGACACTTGTCCAATCAACTCCATGACAAGATATTGATAGAGCTCATATAATTTAAATGCTGTGACGGCTAACAAAAAAGTTATATCAATCAATGAAAGAACTAAGAAGACACAATTGCAAGCAATTTATTCCTGATTTTGTAAGAGAAAGTGCATTCACAAAGCATATAAGATAATATTCGTCTCGAGCTATAAATACTGTCAAAGAGTACAAAACTTTTGGTTTGTTTTTTTCCTGATTGAAGGGATCGCTTTAATTTCTTCATCTAACAATTTCCGAACAACAAAGAATGCTTTTGAAGAAAGGATCGCTCAAAAGGGCTAAGATGGGCTAGGCAACCAATTACAAGGGAGGGCTTCAAGTTTGCTAACTGATTGGCCTCACGGTAACAGTGTACAACTTGGATTTCATGGAGTTGGGCTAGACAAAATTGGCATTTTGCAATAAGGGCTTGCAAATCCCACCAAGGTTGATCAATGCCCAAGAGAAAGCCTATCGGACATTGAGCACCTACATCCTATCGGTATAGTTTTAACAACACCAAAGCCCAACTAGTTTCACAAGTAAAGAAATGTATAGTCTAGCAAGCATTATTTAGTCTAGAAAAGAGAAGTAATATTCATCCTAATAGATGCACAATAATTTACAAATGTGCAATATTACAAAGGATCGATGTATGGTTTAGCTTCAAATGGTAACAACAACTTAGAACAATCTTAATGACTATGATGAATAACATGTGCAGAGTATTCTTTTTAAATGCACATAGACCCTTTAAGCAATCAACGCCTTATTTTCCAAATACATTGATTTTTTCTATGGTTCATAAAAAATCAAGGTGGAAGGCCAAGCAATCTCACCGTGAGACTATCCATGAAGAATAATTTTGCTTATGCAGCCATTCATCGAGGGTACAATTCGGTAACCGACATATCATTGGTCGATGAAGGCAAGGTCCTACTAGTAGATTGATTTGATCCAAGCTCTTTCATTGGGATGCTCAGTCTCCCTGATCTACTTCTGATGAAGAAGGCTGGATGTTGTGGCGATGGCGGGTTAAAGTAATTGCTACTGAGCATGAGAACTACAGTTGCCATGGTGGGTCTAATGGCTGGATCTTCTTGAATGCATAGTAAGCCAATGTGTAAGTAGCGAAGGACTTCATCCCTTGAATATGAATCCACAATAGCTGGGTCCAACACTTTCAAGGGTGTGCCATCCCTCCATTTATTCCATACTTACAAGAATGATTTTGGAAAATCGTAAAAAATTGTGGCATTAATTCAATGACTCATCATGGAAGACATTTGAATCTTGCAAATAACCATATATGACTAAGGAAAAGAACTATAAGTGTTTCTTTAGGCTAAATGACTTAGTTTTTACAAAGGATTTCAATTTCACTTGACCAAAATTACAAAGAGTGTGGTATGAATATTTGTTGTTGTAGCACATCGAAACTTACATAACTAGCAAGATATCCGCCCCCATCCAATTGATGGTAGAAGTTATTCTTCTTGCCGCAAATGATCTCTATAAGTAGTATGCCGAAACTATAAACATCAGATTTCACTGAGAACTCTCCATGCATTGCATATTCAGGAGACATGTAACCACTGCAAAACCGAACATTAGCCACACGCATATTGCAAAATTAGATGCATATCAACGAGCATCCTTAAATAGATAAAATGAGCATGTCTGGCATCCAATTAGAAAGTCATCTACTCAAGACCTAAGACTTACAAAGTCCCCACGATTTTATTTGTGCTAGCTTGAGTTTGATTGACTCCAAAAATCCTTGCCATGCCAAAATCTGAAATCTTCGGGTTCATTTCACTGTCTAACAAGATATTGCTACATTTTAGGTCACGATGGATGATCTGGAGATGAGAATCTTCGTGTAGATAGAGCATTCCTCGAGCGATCCCATATACTATTTTATAACGTAATGACCAATTCAATTGGTTGCTTTTTTGGGGATCTGCATTGTTGCACCAAAACTCATTATGTGTTAGCATGTGGCACCTATTCAAAAACTCAAGGTGAATATATTTACTCTCATCAATCAAAGGTAGATTAACAAAAAACTATAATCAGTTGAAAGAATAGAAAACCTCTTAATTTTAAGTTTCCCACAACTAGTGAAAGCTGGGACATTTGATTTTAAGCAAATACACATAAGAAGGTTAAATTGCCACATACCAAATAAGAAGTAATCAAGGCTTTTATTTGGCACAGACTCGTAGATGAGTAGTTTTTCATCTCCCTCCAAGCAAAATCCGAGCAGCCGTACAAGGTTTCTGTGTTGAAGCTTTACAACTAATAGAACTTCGTTTTTGAATTCTTCATCACCTTGTCTAGAGCTTCGAGATAGCCTCTTCACTGCAATTTGTTGTCCATCCAAAAGTCTACCCTAAAGTGGGTTGAATTTGCCGTTTAATTCCTTATCACAACTTTTTTAAAAATAACCTAAAAAAGCATTACATGTTTCTTTTTTGTTTTTTTGTTTTTTTTTGGCACCATTATCTTTAACTCATATGTAAAGCATTCTTCTTTATTTCTAACTTTATGTAATATATACCTAGAAAACTTCACCAAATCCACCTTCACCCAACTTGTTTTCAGGAGAGAAATCATTTGTTGCCGCTTGTATTGTAGCCAAGTCAAATTGCAAGGACTCCATAGTGGTAAGTTCATTTGCACCCGCATTACCAAAAAACGCAATTTGCTTATCAAATTGTATCGACATTGGCTCCTAGTGGCGTTAATATGGTTGCTAGTGCTTGGGAACATTATCACAATGAAGAGCACCGAATTGGGCTGGCACGGTTGTGTCCTTACCCCCAATGAAATCTTCCCCTCTTGATTGGTCATGAAGGAAAAAATTACAATATCATCAATACTATCGGTAACAAAGTAATGAAATGAATCTTGTATCATGATCACTTTTTCATGCTGAAGGTATTGCTAGGTTTGTGTGGTGCAGATGCTACCTATGCTTGGAGGGAATTGCGAAATGTTAGGAGCATTTTGAGGCCACGTTCTATGGTTGGTCATGTCGAATCTATATCCCTCTGGAATGACTTATGGCATCCGAATGGGATCTTACCAGATGTATTCCCAAGAAGAGTACTATATTTTTCTGCTCTTCTTTGAATTATAAAAGCAGCTGATATGATTTATGCTCTAAATGGAAAAGGCCCATTGGGAGGTCTGAAGACAATGTATCATTCTAGGCAGTTGTTTGTGGTGTAATTTGTTGAAGGCTTCTTTGGAAGACCAAAATTCTTGCACTGCTGCTTCTTGTGACATGCTTACCTCTACTTCAACTTTGGAGATTGTGAGGAAAAGAGCCACAAGAGTTGAATGGTATTGGCTAATTTGATTTTCATCTAATTTGCTAAGGTTTGGATTCATATTTTGGTTTGCAATACAAGATAAGCTACCTATATTTCAAGGAATTGACAGATAGTTTTCTAATCAAGGCTGAACTCTCTGCTTTTTGTGTCATGAAAGCACTGACATTAGATCCAATTTGTTCTTTAGATGCAGTTTCTCTAAGTGAGTCTGGAAGTGTGACATCCCAAATTTTCAATTATGTTTTCTTCTGATTGAATCGGGCATTTCATTGACGTGTCTATAGGGCTATTCTCAGAACTGATCATTCTTGAGATAACTAGACTATTTGGGGAAATTATTAGGAATTTTAAGGCAATAGACTTGAAAATTCGATTAGGAATCGGCTTCTCGACCGTGTCCATCTTTAGAGGTCATTACAGCACAATAAAAAATCGATTTGAAATCAGAGATAGACTGGATCGACAGTGATGTGTGGCTAATCATGGGTGACACCACTAAATTATAAAATTCATGTCGACCGGCGCTAGACTGATTTTCTTATTGTTTTGGTACCCTATGTCCGTATTTGGATCCTCGGGATTTTCATGACAATCGAGAGTCGCCAATGAGTTGAGTGGGTTCATAGTGGTTCGAAGAAAATCGACCACGAGTCAATTGCACTTTAAAATATCTGAAAGTTACTCGGTAGCCTAGGTCACGCTAAAAACACGTCGAATAGAAATTAACCGCCAATTCGAGTCCGATTTCAGAAATTGAAGTTTCGGTCACGTTACAATAAATTCTATGAGTGTTGACTCAGTCTCAGAAGATTTTTCTGACACTTGACACTTTTTGGGAAAAAGTCGTCGCCGGACCCTTTTTGTGCAATTGAAGCCGGAGATTTAATTTTGGTTATAAATTTGAGATGTAAAGTGGATTCAAAGATGAGGAAAAATACTGAGATGGTCTATGGATGAACAATTGAAATTATTGAGGCCAATTGTGACTAAATCAAGTGAGTGTGATGGTCCAATTGGAAGATGTGGTCTTCAAATTCGTGTAACCCCCCAAAGCCACAACCTTTGGACCACTTTGTCTTCTAGAAGGGAGTGTTTTGATGGCTTATTGAAGGCCAAGTATCCTTACATGGCCAAGAGTGATTTTGGAAGATATTTTGTGAAATATCAAGCCAAGTGGAGCCCCCTCCCTTCTCATCTCTCTTATCTCTTCCCTCACCTCTATCCTCTCCATCTCTCTCACCTCTCTACCATCCAAGACCCTTATCTCTTCATTTTCAAAGCCCTCAAGCCAACAAGAAGACCAGCAGAAGGAGCTGCAGCCGTCGCATGACTCCACCCGCACCACTGCCGGTTTTTGCTCCAGCTGACCTTTCGTCAAAGATTCGAGCCAAAAGTGGTCTTCCCGGATGAATCAGTGAACGAGGCACATATCAACGTGAAGAGGACATCCATACCGTTCCAACAAGACCAAAATCACCATGAACGGAGCCGCCGTTCGTCCTGTACGGCCGCTGGAATCCACTGCTCGCCGGACCGTCTGGAACCGCCTGGTTCCGCCTGTTTCGCGGTTTTCAGCCATTTTCTCCCCATTTCTACCCTACCTCCACCCATACCAACCTCTAATAAGATTTCCTTGACCTCCGGGAGCCACCGGTTGCCAACCACCCGCTCGCCGGAGCTCCGAGCGGCCCGTTTTCGCCGTTGAAGTTGCTGGTTTCTTCTCTGCAGTTCAGCCCAGAACAGAAGCAGAAGACAGCAAGGTTTTGGAGACTTCGTGGCCTATTTTCAAGCCCTTCCCAGCCTCCGTTGGTGTCGCCGCTTCGGGATTTATCGACCGCCTTGGCGTCGTGGTCGTAGTGAACTCATCGGCGCGCAAAACCGGTGAGTTTATCCTCTAAACCTTGCTTAGTAAGTTAATCATGCTTAAGGGGTGTTTAGATTAGTCTAATTAGGTTTAGGTGGTTAGATTAGATTATTTTAATGTAAATTAGATTAGTTGTATGATTAGTTTAATGGATGTTTAATTAGGGCTAATTGTATGATTAAATTAGTGTAATCTTGTTTAAGCCATAATTAATTATTTTTAATTAATTAATTATTTCGAAATTATAAATATTATTTTTATTAAATTATATTATTATAATATAATATTTAATTATTTAATAATTTCGAAAATTTTGCCGGGATGGTCGGTTGTTAGAATTTCGCACTGATCGCAGCAGTGCGGTCAATTTGTATCAATTGTATGCATAATTGCGAAATTGAGTGAAAATTATGATTGTGGTTAATAATTCCAAAAGTGTGGAATTGAGTGAAATTGGAGAAGTTTTGGTATTTAACTTGAAAATACCCGGTGTTGGCTTTTGGCACCGTAATTGGTTTGTAGGACCAGCTTGAATCGTTGGATGTTATTGGATTGTATATCCAGTTCTATGGTTTAAATATATGTACAGCTTTGGCGAGCAATTGATTTATACATGGGTCAGCTTGTGTGAGCACTGTATGTCAACTTGTGACAGCAATGATCGTTTATCAGCTTGTGTGAGCACTGTATGTCAGCTTGTGAGAGCAATGATCGTTTATCAGCTTGTGAGAGCAACGATCCATATATCAGCTTGTGCGACCTATCATCTATGTATATATCAACTTGTGCGAGCTACCATCTATATCAGCTTGTGAGAGCATTGCATCCATTTCAGCTTGTGTGAGCCATGATTGTATTAATGGATGAATAGATGGTATGAATGGATAGACGTATGAATTGTACTGACGTGTAAGAATGGACTGAGACGAGGTAAGTCCTCAATCCTCTTTGTGTGACTAGAACGCCTTGGGGCTTATTTTCTTCCTAATTGAGTTTTAGAGGGTAGGACTTGCTGAGACATTGTCTCACCCCATTGTGGGATAACAATTTCAGGTCCCTAGATGGCGGATCCTCTGGAGCTTTTTGGTAGACCAGTGAGGGTCATTGAGAGGATTTTTGACTTCGCCGATCCTGACTGAAGAGCTGGCGAATGGACCTATCTGGCTGATCTTAGGACAGCTTAGTTTTTTAGGACTGATCTTTTATAGATCTTTTTGTTAATAGCCTAGTCCTGTAACTGAACTGGTTTGACATGTATAAAGGTGTGTGGTTTGAATTTGAAAATGTGATCCTGCTTTTCTATCCCAATTGAGTTTTGTTTGGGGATTATTTATTCGCTTCCGCATGTGCAATTAAATGAATGGGTCGGCGACGTGTCCTGGGAAGTCGCATTTCTATCGACCGCAGTGGGATGTGGGCGTGCTCGAGGTTCGGGCCGTGATAGGAAGAGTGCCCGTCAGCTTTGTTTTCCTAATAATGTTATTGGTGATTGGGAGTTTGAATTGTCCTGATGCAGCATGCTATAAAAAGGGGAGATTTTCATTGGTATTTGGTAAATTTTTTGTAGAATTGCTGCATCTATTTATCTTGAAGGCTAGAAATGAGCTGTTTCATTTCCAAACTTATTGATGGCATTATGATTTTTGCTTGTGCAGTCAAGTATATTTTTGATGGTTGAAAGAGCATGAAGAATCGGATCTTTGTCCTCGATCTTTTCCATTTTATTACTATATTTATATCAAATGGACTCTTAATTTGTATGATTAATATATCCGATTCCTTATAGAAAATAACGAAGTTAAATAACATGCTCAACTATATGACACAGATAGTCTACGAAAAATAAAGGCAAATAGTCGATTTACCGTTATTTCGTTCGACGACTTCATCCATCTTTTTTCCTCCAAGCAAACAAGAAGTGAGAAAAAGAAGTACCATAACAACTCCAACAGGAATGGTAATGGCGATGGCTATAACGGTAGATTTGTTGCTTTTTCCTGCACAAGACCATTTTGTATATGAGACAATAGCCAAACTAATCTAAAAACATTTTAGATGAAAGCATATTAATATTTAAACATTCTAACACTTCACTTTACTAGGTTGGAATATGAACTAAGACTGATGCGTGAATACTGGCAATTTGTCACGCAAGAAGTGGCCTTGAGAGATATGAATAGAGAGGCTTAAAGGAGAAAGTCTAGACTTCAATTGCTGTTGTAGCATTTGTAAGTTTTGTTTATGATAAAATGACGTGGCTGAATCCGAATAAGTGAAAATATGAAGGAGCAAAAAAATTCTAGGGTGAACAACCCCTATTTCATCACCTATTAATAAGGAAATAAAATCCAAAGGAAGAGCATACTTAAGAGAAACTTGCACACTGTTTGATCACTGGAAGTATCATATGTTATATTAACAAAACTACTATCACCTATAGACTCCACCATAACTCATTTACTCTAATATTTTGGCCAGTCTCTCTTGTAGTGCCTTACCTCATCATAACATCAATATTTCTGGACATTGGACCTCTAATTAAAACGACTTTTCCATATGCCACTTTTAGACTCTATGCTTTGCGTCATATCATTTGCCAAAATCATATTTTTTGTAACTTCTTTTGTCATTCCTTAGAAATAAGGTGGACTTCATCTCTTCAAAGAAAATTTTAATGAGCCCCCCTTAGAAGAGTATCAGTAAAGTTTTAGAGATGCCAATGACAACATGCCTTGTTTTTCATTGGGAAAGGCTTCATTGCCATTCTTCAAATCCATCACAAATTTCTTTAACTCATCTGAATGGGCTCTAATTGATGTGCCTTCAGCCACCCGGAAGTGAAACATCCTTTTTAGCATATATAAAGCTTTCATAAGATAAAGTGAGGATAATTGTCCAAAACGTGCTAAACTTATTGTACAACGTTCAATTTAATCATATATCTTCCAATTATGTCAGTTTAGTCCTAAATATTTTAACAATTTGCCAATTTGATCACAAATTTTTCAATTGTGTCAATTTAGTTCTAAACCTATTATTTGGATATTTGGCCAGAAGGATTATATAGGCAAATGATCAAAATATTTCAAAATAAATTAATATAATTAAAAGATATATGATTAAATTGATTTTACAAAAAAAAGGGTACCGTGTGTTGTAACTGGAGGAGAGAACTTCCTACTCCTTTAGGTGTTGTAATCGGAGGAGGAAGTGGGGCCGGCAGGGCAGAGTTATTATAAAAGGGTTATAGTGTGACGTCTTTGATGGTATCTCCGAGTACTTGTCAAGTTGGCTCTCTGATGTTCCTGGTGTTGTACAATGTGACATCAGGTGATTTTTCCATGACCGAGAAAATGCCCAGGTTCAAGTAGCTCAACGTGCACTCGACATTCCAAATCACAAAGAGTTGTTGGTTAGGACATCTTTGCAGGATATCCTGGTTTCCAAGTGCCACACAATTACTGCACCTGGCGATGTTGAGGTCGCCGCGGCAAAAGAAGAGCTCGTTAGCCTGGCCTGGAAGGTTTTGGTTGGCATTGGCACGGGCAAAGCCATTGGTGCTATCGGTGACGGTGGAGGCGAGGAAACAAAGGAGGACGTTGAGGTTGGATTGGTAGATGCAGTTGGGAGTAAAGAGGGTGATGTTTTGGCAGTAATGCAACGGATAAGTTATTGATGATTCAGAACTTTGGTATTAAGTGCTAGTATGCCACATAAAATGGTTGGCGTTAACTAAATCGTCATGTTAGCGTTTTCTAGTCAAAATTGACCAAAATGACTACTTGGCAAATTGCAAAAGAATTATGACTGAATTGGTATAATTAAAAAGTTTATGATTGAATTGACACAAATGTAATAGTTTTAGAACTTTTTCGATAATTTTCCCCAAGCAAAAACCCTTAACCAATTCTAGAAACCCTAATTTGAGCTTCGATACAAATTGTTGAGAAATTACACAGAGCTTTGCTTATTGTGGGATGGACTCTCGAGCGTCCGTTTTCCTCCTTTAGAATGAACTCCCTTTCTCAATTTTGATGGCATTTTCCCTTTTCTTATTGGGAAACTAGTAGAATACTTTTAATGGATTAAAGTTACACGTAGTTTTAGGGAAGGAAATTTATGTGTAGATTAGCTAACAAATTGGGTATTTCAATCCTATGATTTAAATGCACTTTAGTTTTAGATAGGTCACTGAGAGGTATACTTTCTTTGTTGATAGAAGATCAAATTGGATAAGGTTTTACGAGGAGAGTAACAGCGTAAAACTCAACGTTTCCCCTTTTCTTACCCAAAATATATAAATAAATAAACTTAAGTCTACAAGAAACAAGTTCAAAATAACTGAGGATAAAAAAAAAAAAAAACGGGAGCAAAACAAACACAAATCTACCTTTAGGTCCGGTCACGGGAGCGGGAGGCGGAGGCGCGGACACCGGCAGGGCGGAGGCGTTATAAAAGGGGTAGAGCTCGTACCTCACGATGCAGCTCGGAGAGAGCACCCTCCCTCGCTTCCCCTGAACCAGATAGCCGCTCCCAAACTGGAGGCACGTGTTACAGTCCCACGCTGTCAAGTCCGGCGTGCACTGCGCGAATGCGTACAGCTTCTGCAAGCTCGTGAAGTTTGCCTCCGCTGCGGCAACCTTCTTCCCTAACCAGCCAGCTAAAGCCCTTGTGGTAACGTCTCTCATGGTTTCTAACAAGACATCCATCAACTGGGTTGTGTCGGTGACGTTCCCGGTGTTGTACATAGTGAAAAATGGCGATCGCTCCATGACCGAAAAGATGGACTGGTTCGCGTAACGCAACATGCACTGGTCGTACCAGATTACAGAGACTCGCTGGTTGGGGCATCTTTGGAGGATTTCCTGTTTTCCAGTGGCCACACAGTCGCTGCACGTGGCAGTGTCGAGGTCGCCACGGCAGAGGAAGAGCCCATAGGCTTGGTCAGGAGGGTTCTGGCCAGTGGTGGCGTTGGCGAAGCCATTGGTGCTGTTGGTGGAGGCGGAGGAGAGGGAAGAGAGAAGGGTGTCGAGGTTGAATCGGTAGGTGGAGTTGGGAGTGAAAAGCGTGGTGTTTGAGCAATTATGATATAGGTAAGTGGGTGCAACTTCAGTATTGAAGATTCTGATGATGAAGAAGAATAAGGAGACAGAGATGAAGAAGGTGAAGCTAGATATCATGGTTGGATCGATGATTGTATTGGCCTAGCGAGATCGGCACGGTATTATAGGAACAATAACGTTTGAATTGTCGTTCCAATAGTTTTGTCCATTCCTAAGATTTCATGGTTCCTTGCATTTGCACGCCATTACTCCATCGAAAATCCTTGTATAACTTTACAATGGATGTACAATTTCTAAGACCCCTCGTATATTAATTAATTAATTAATTAATTAGTAAAGAGAAACAAAAAATCTAAGACCAACCCAACCGTGGGTAGCTGCGCTGGTATTAGAGTCCCTCCCTCATCGTCGAGGACGAGAGTTCGAATCAATGCAGTTGCTAACGTTGTAAATGGAGGGCTATGGTATTGAGGTCCTGTGCTAGTCTCTTCCGAGATATAGGGGTCCGGCCTTTCTGTGCTGTCTGGACATGGGAGGCCTGTGGTGGAGTCCTCGGTCATAAAAAAAAAAAAAAAAAAAAAATTCTAAGACCACCTGTGGAGCGGAGGATTGGTCTCACCCACTCCTGATCGAAGTCTCTGCGTTGCGACTGGAATTTATCGGTTTTCTAGCGGAAGACCCCTTTTGCGACGGCCGTCACTCGCTCAATTGCGACGGTTCGGTTCGGATCAATATAATTAGTTCCTGAATGAGAATAAAAGATCACCGAGAATACACCTCATTGACCGACATTTCACGGGTCGACCACGGCATTGACCTACTCTTGGATTCGTCCCACTCAAGCTCTTTCAATTATCTCTCGGTGCTCCTTCGGAGGAAAAAGACCGGTTGTCGAGGCTAAGGAAGCTCAATAAAGTTGCTACTTGTTGGGGAGAATCAGGCAACAGTCACCAAGAACTAACCCAACCCATGATTCGTGTCTTCCCCAAAGCTAAACCTACGAAAATCGACTTAAGCCAATATATTCAAGCAAAACAACCTTGCAATATGTAAATATAATGCAGAAATGATAAGGAAACAAAAGAAACAACAACACTAAGATTTTACATGGAATGGCAATGCAGAAAAAACCACAAACCACTCAAAAACTTCCACTACTCACTTAGCACACAAAAAAGGTTTTTTTATAGTCATGCATTAAAGGCTCAATATCAACAATATGACAGTATTTAATCACTAAAAATATGGATTAACACAAATGAAGTGAGAAATTCTAATCGTGATCGGAGAAAACAAGAAACAATTCGGAGAAGAATTTCAATAAACGAAACCAATCAACTTAACTCTCGTTCTTATAAATAACATTGAAATTTTGAGCCAAGTCCGACCGACCTCATTTGGCCTTCCAACGGGGACGGCAAAGTCTTCAGACTCTTCACCCCTTTTCTTCTTCTCCACGTGCTCTCTCTCGATGAGCGACCCTAGTTCTCTCTCCACGAGCTAGCAGCCCCTTTTGCCCCTTTTCCATATTTCTTTTTGACTTCTGACTTCTTTTTTTATTTTAATTAAAATTAGCTGGGCCCCACATAAGCGGACCCGGTCAACCCCACTCGACATAAAAACTATGCTTGCCATGGTGAGTCTATTAGCTGTGTTTTCGTGAACACCAAGTAAAGCAATGTGGAGGCATCTAAGCACTTCATCTATTGAATATGAGTCTCCATTGAACATATCTAACCACTTCGAGCGGTGTACTAGTTCTCCAATGCTTCCACGCTTGTAAAAACTATTTCAGTGGAGGAAAGATTTGAATGACTAAATTTGACTAAAAAAGGCGAGCCTGAAAGACTAAACACTTACAGTCCAGAGTCCAATATCAATGGCTTTCGTGTGAAAGTTCTCTAAATAATCTAATCTCAGCAGTGATGTCAGAATCCACAATGTTTAACAGGTGTGAGAATGAGATAATTGCTCGGCCTACTGAGGAAATTTAGCACCTAACATGTGCCATATCTTGATTTCATTGGACGGAAGATTTGAATGAAGCATTGAAGTTAGATAAACAGAAATGGGAATCATCAGAGAAAGACATTGCCGATTTCTTTATGTTATTGGGAAGTGTGAAAGAATGTACTCTTATCAACAAAAAAAATCAGGTCTGGGTGTTACGGCTTTTTAAAATGTCAACAAAACCATTGATGCCCTTTTTTTCTTCTTTTCCTTTTTTCTCCCATTTGTATTTTCCTTTGCTTCTTCCTCAGTTCCACGGTAGTACCACCGCCCTCCTCCTTTTGTGATAGAGAGGCGAGCTCAGGGAAGGATGGGCCGATCCAATGGGCAAGCGATTGCCGCTAGTGGCGAGGCATGACAATGAGATGAGAGGTGTGTGAGCCACGGTGGAGGTGGAGAGAGAGATGGGGATCTATGATTTTGTGTTGATTTGCTGCATTCATTGATCGAATATACTTTGGAAGATAAAATGACACTTTTTGAAATCTAGTACGCAAAATTGTAAATACACTTTGGATGTTGGCCTATGTTCACACCTTATTGGATTCTCTGAAAAATTATGAATAAATTGCTGTTGGTTAGGCCATCAATACCGAGGTGGGGGGAAAGAGAAGAAGATGAACAGTGAGGATGATCGCCGTTTTGGCCTCGTGCAAGGTCACTGACAAGTTCAATTGCGTGATTTGCATTCTTTTGTTGAGTGGGGAGACTTGACCAACAAAAGTCACGATAACTTGTGGCGCTAATATCCTAGTTTAAAGTGATGGCGATGGCGATGGGGAGCACTTTGGACTAGGTTCATATGTACTCGTTACCATAGGAACTACTCGAAATGTATTGCTACCAATTGGACAAGTCTGTTGACCTAATACAACTCCACGTACGCCATGGCTAAAATCTCCGATGGAGGGGAGATTTAATGCATTTGCGTGTGTATAAGTGATTTGCACAAAAATTTGCATACTTTCATGGGTAGTCGCCTCCCGATGCCAATGGAAACACTTTCGGCTCGGAAAAGGACGTAATGAAAAATTACTACGAAATGTTACGATATTTTTACCTTACAATTAGCACGAAATGACTAAACACTCATGTGCTGTCCACTCTGAATGACATAAAATTACTTCATCGTAGAGTAGCTCCCAGTCATTTACGATCCTTTTCTAAGTATATAGTGATTCGTAGACCAGGGTGGCAAATGAGAACAATGGTGTAATTTAGATGAATGACCAGGAGAGAGTATTAAATTATAACTGAGAAAAGGAAAGGTTGCAACCAAGCAGCCCATTTAAAAAGGCTCGGGGCATTCCGATACGCAGACATAATTCGGATTCTCTAGTGAAACACCAAAGAAAACACGACGACGCAGAAAGAAACAAAGGCATACATAAACGGATATGGCTTCTTTTCAGAGAATTGTGGCCGCCATTATCGGTCTTCATTGCATATGGCAGATTGGGAGAGGCATGCCGGACGAGACTGTGGTGCAGCAAATATGCAGCAGAGACAAAAACAACGAGGGAGATGGTTACGGTTTTTATTTATACGGAATTCTGAGAGATTTTCACATCAGCGCCGCCGGATCTGGGTATAACTATTATGGACATAATAGAACTTTCCATGTCCAGTGCTATGGTCATGCGGCTTGCAATGATGCCCTTGCAGCATCATGCTCACGACGTGCTCCTGACGGAATGCTTAGGAATTGGGACTCAGCTCCATCTCGAAGATTGTGGAATGAGATAAGAGGTGTACATGATTAAACTCTTCCTTCTCTTAACAAATTGCTCTGTGCGTGGTTATTACCATACGAGAATCCTCCAATCTTCATGGTATTACTATCAGAAACTTCCAATCTTCACGGTATTACTATTAGAAACTATGTGAAGACCTAAAGCGACATGATAATGTTAGTGTAAGGAACGTACAATGAAAACCTCATACAAAAACGTTCGGAAACTAAAAGCATACTATATTTCGTTAAATGAATAAAGGCGATATATTATTGCAAATCCAAGAATTTATTATTGCTCCATCATCAGAATTTATTGAGTACATGATTAAACTCTTGCCACATAAAACCAAGGATCACAATATTAGAAAGGCATGCTATTCTTTCATCATACAACACCTCCACTACATGAGCCGAGTTGCTTCATCGTTTTCCCTTCTGTATCTTCCAAAAATCATGCTATTCCTGGAGTTCCCTAAACTTGCTAACACTCAAGATAATCGATAGGTGATGGGCAAAACTGTACGCGCAAGTCAAAATTGGTCCTAGACTCTCATTAGTGACGACTCATAGACCATCGGCTACCGTCGGTGAAGGTTTCTTGAAACCTGTCGCCAAAAATTTTAGGGACGGCTTAATTCCCCGTTCCCCGAATGATAACAATGATACACTCATCCTGTCAAGTCCATGATGAGAAGATTGATAGAGTTAATAATTTAAATACCGTAACAACTAACTGAAAAGATGCACCAATCAATCAAAGAAATAAGAAGACAAACAAATTTGTAAGTATTAGAATAATGGAAAACATATAGATGTCACAAAGTCATATAAGTAGCGACCCAAATCCGAGAAACCTTTCATGGCAAGACATCTCTGAATGTTGAATGAGTAGCATGGAAAGAAGTAGATGGTCTATAATCAACACCGTCAAAGGAATTCCCAACGTTAAGATCAGCAACTTCTTTAACTTTGGAAAGAAAATTAGATGTCTACAAGAGGAGAATAGAAGTCCGTTGAAACAGTGACGAAAACAATATAGCAACCTCTTTGAAATTGTCTGATTGAAAAGAAATAATGAAAATTACTTATAATGTTTGAAAGACAAGGGCTGTAACCTTGGAGTAAATGTTAGGTTCTTACTTTATAAAATTAAGAAGGGTATATTTGGAAATGAAAAGCGGAGGAACACTTTACTCTTTCTAATGGTAACGTACTTTCCAGAAGAGCAAAAAATGCGTAATTCTGAGCACAGAATAAATGAATTCTGCCAGATTTGAGATATTCTTTTGTGCCAAAATATCAGACACAACCGGAACAAATTTGTTCATGATTTCACAAGAGAAAGTACGTTGACGGTACAAATAGATAATCTTTGTCTCGGGCTATACTACTGAGAAAGAATATAAAGACTCGAAATACTTTGATTTATTAACAACACCGGAATTCAACTAGTTTCAATGGTAAAGAAATGTGTAGTCTGCTAGGTCACCTAACGAACACTTGAATTCGATTATTTAGTCTACACAAGAGAAGTAGTTGGATCGAGTCATATAGAAGCACAATAATGTATAAATGCGCTAAATTACAAAGGATCGGCATATGATTTAGCCTTGAATAGTAACAAAGTCTTAGATGAATCATAATAATATGAATAGACTCTTCTTTTAGAACTCCAGCCTCCAGAGCAATTAAAATCTTATTATGTAATTACATAGATTTTTGCTTATTGTTAATAAATAATCTTGGTGGAAGGCAAGCAATCTCACTGGAAGACCATCCACAAAGAAAGATTTCACTCACACCACCATTCACCGGGGGTAGAATTCGGTAACTGACATACCACCGGTCGAGGAAGGCATAGTACTGCTAGTGGATTGGTCTGACTGAAGCTCTTTCATTGGGATGCTTAGCCCTCGGGATCGACTTCGGACAAAGAAGGCTGGATGTCGAGGCGATGGCGGGTTAAAGTAATTGCTACTAAGCATGAGAACTACGGTTCCCATGGTGGGTCTAATAGCCGGGTCTTCCTGGATGCATAGTAAGCAAATGTGCAGGCATCGAAGTACTTCATCTTCTGAATATGAATCCATGATAGCCAAGTCCAACACTTTCAAGGGTGTGCCATCTCTCCATTGATTCCATGCCTACAAGAATAGTTCCGGAAAATCTTCACAAAATTGCAGCATTAATTCAACGACTCATCATGCAAGACATCTAAATCTTGCAAAAGATCATATGTGGCTAAGGAATTGAATCGGAAGTGTTTCCACAAGCTAAATGATTAAGTTTTTACGAAGGAATTTCAATTTCACTTTACTAAAATTACAATAAGTGCAATGTAAAGAGTATCACAGTTAAACTTACATAAATAGCAAGGTATTCACCCCCATCCAATTGGTGGTAGAAGTTATTTTTCTTGCCGCAAATGATCTCTAAAAGTAGTATGCCGAAACTATAAACATCAGATTTAACCGAGAATTCTCCATGCATTGCATACTCTGGAGACATGTAACCACTGCAAAATTGAACATTAGCCATATGTATATTGCAGAAATAGATAAAATGAGCAAGTGTGGCATCCAATTACAAAGTCATCCATTCTAAAACTAAGACTTACAAAGTCCCCACGATTTTATTTGTGCTAGCCTGAGTTTGATCACCTCCAAAAATCCTTGCCATGCCAAAATCCGAAATCTTTGGGTTCATTTCACCGTCTAACAAGATATTGCTACATTTTAAGTCACGATGGATGATTCGAAGACGAGAATCTTCATGTAAGTAGAGCAATCCTCGAGCAATCCCAGATATTATTTTATATCGTAATGGCCAATTCAATTGACCACTTTTTTGGGGATCTGCATCATTGCACCCAAACTCATTATGTGCTAGCATGTGTCACCTATCGAAAACTCAAAGCGAATATATTTACTCTCATCAATCAAAGGTAGCTTAAGAAAAAAACTATAATCAGTTGAAAGAACATAAAACCTTTTAATTTATGGTTTCCAGAGCTAGTGAAAGCTCGAACATTTGTTGTCAAGCAAATTATGCATTCTTAAGATAAGAAAGATTAAGTTGCAACATACCAAATAAGAAGAAATCAAGGCTTTTATTTGGCACAAACTCGTACGCTAGTAGCTTTTCACTTCCCTCCAAGCAAAATCCAAGCAGTCGTACAAGATTTCTGTGTTGAAGCTTTGCAACTAATAGAACTTCATTCTTGAATTCCTCATCACCCTGTCTTGAGCTTTGAGATAGCCTCTTTACCGCAGTTTGTTGTCCATTAGGAAGTATACCCTAAAGTGTCTTGTATTTATCATTTAATTTCATATAACCACTCCTTAAAAAATAACATAAAAAAGTGCTACATTTTTTTTTTTTGCACTATTATGTTCAATTCATATATAAAGAATTCTTGATTGTTTCTAACTAATATGTAATACCTACCTGGAAAACTTCACCAAATCCACCTTCACCCAACTTGTTTTCGGGAGAGAAATCATTTGTCGCGACTTTTATTGTAGTGAAGTCAAATTGCAAAGACTCCACAGTAGTAAGTTCGCTTGCACCTATATTTAAAAAAAGGGCAGTTTGATTGTCAATTATATTGACATTGGCTCCTATTGGTGTTTATATGACTAGCGGTGCTTGGGAACGTTAGCACAATGTAGACCACTGGATTAGATAGGTATGATTGTTCCACTACCCCAAAGAAATCTTTCCTCTCTTGACTGGTCATAAAAAAAAAATCATGAATACTATAGGAAACAAAGTAATCAAATGAATCTTTTATCATGATTGCTTTTTCATGCTCAGGGTGGTGTTAGGTCTACTAATTGTGGTGTAGATGCTACCTATGGTTGGACTGATAATGGTGAATCTATATCACTCTAACATACCTCATGGCATTCTAATGGGGTCTTGTTGGATGTATACCCAAGGAGAGTAGTTTATAATTTTAATCTTCTAATGGCGACTGATATAATTCATAACTCTAAATGGAAATGGCCTAACAGAATGTCTGAAGACTTGATATCAATCTAGGTAGCTGTTTGTATTGGGTGCTTTTGGGCTTTTCTCACTCCGAAAGCTAGCTGAAAGTGTAAAGTTTTTTCTTATGCTTTTAAAGCGACTACTAACCCATTTTGCAACAAATGTGGGACAACCTCAATAATCTCCCCTTAGACACCAGGCTTGAGTCAAAGCTACAATAACTTGTAAACCCGTGTGAATATTAGATCTAGACTTGTTGGCAACCTATACTCTGATACCAATGTTAGGTGGTCTTAGGCCTCTCTTGCCCCAGAAACTATCTCAATGTTTTTCCTTATATTTATCAATCGACTACTGGTCGCTACCGTAACAAATGTGAGATAACTTTAATAATCTCCTCCTAACACATTGAGTCTAGGTTGAAGCCGCAAAAACCTGTAACTTTCTTGTATGATTGTTAGGTCTGGACTCATTGGCAACCTAGGCTCTAATACTAGTGTTGGGTGGTCCTGGTCTTCTCTCACCCTAAAAGCTAGCTTAAAGAATGGGACTTTCCCTTACACTTATATACTGACCACTAGCTCTTTTCATGACCAATGTGGGACAACCTTAACAATCTCCCCCTTACTCGAGAAGCCTTGGGTCAAAGTCACAACAACCCATAACTCTTTTGTGTGACTATTGGGTGTAGACATGTTGGCAACATGGATTCTAATACTAGTGGTGGAAAAATCTTAGGCTACTCTCACCCAAAGCTAGCTTAAAGGGTGAGGTTTTCCCTCACACTTAAAAATCAACCATGAGCCCCTTCCACAACCGATGTGTGACAACCTCAACAATCCCCCCCCCTCACATATTAAGCTTATGTCGAAGCCACAACAAATCATAACTCTCCCGTGTGATTGTTGATTCCACACTTGTTGGCAACTCAGACTTTAATACCAATGTTAGGTGATCTTGGTCTTCTCTCATCTCAAAAGTTAGTTTAAAAGATGAGACTTTTCCTTACACTTATAAACTGATTACTAGCCCTAATCACAATAAACGTGGGACAACCTCAACAATCTCTTCCTTACACATTGGGCCTAGGTCGAAGCTACAACAACCCGTAACTTTCCCATGTAACTATTTTGTCCAGACTTGTTGGCAACCTAAACTCTGATATTAGTGTTGCGTGGTCTTTGGACTCTCTCACCCTAAAACTAGCTCAATGGGTGAGACTTTCCCTCATACTTATTAATAGACCATCAAACCCTTCCACAACAAATGTGGGACAACCTCAACAATCTTTCCCTCGCACATTGATTCTAGCTCGGAGCCACAATAACTCGTAACTCTCTCATGCGACTGTTGGATCCAAACTTATTGGTAACCTAAGCTCTGGTACCAGTGTTAGGTGGTCTTGGATTTCTCTCAAAAGGTGAGACTTTTCCTCACACTTATATACTGACCACTAGTTCCCTTCACAACTAATGCGAGACAACCTCAACAATTTGTGGTAAGATCTTTTCCACATCTTCTTTGTAACACCACAATACTAGCACTGTTGCTTCTAGTGACATTCTTGCCTCTGCTTTAGCTAGGGAGATTGTCAGGAAAAGCAGTGCAAGATAACATTGAGATTAGATCCCATTTGTTTGGCCATACAAGATAAGCAACCTATATTTCTAAGAATTGACAGAGAATCATCTAATCATGGCCAGACTCTATTTTTTGTGTCATGAAAACGCTGATATTAGATCCCATTTGTTCTTTGGATGTAGTTTCTCTAAGCAAGTTTGGAAGAGTGCCCTTCAGCTTTGTTGTACTAATAATGATATTAATTATTGAGAGTTTGAATTGTTTTGATGCAGCATCCTATGAAAGGGAGAAATTTTCATCGTGTTCAGTGAAATTTTTGTAGAATTGCTGCGCTATTTCATCTAGAAGGCTAGAACATAGTTGTGACTTTCCTAAACTACTCCTTCTATTGATAGCACTATAATTGCTGGTGGAGTCAATTACACTTCGAAGGTTGGAAGTGCATGAAGAAGAAGAATTGGAATCCTCCATTTATGGAATACTATCTCTTGAATCTTGATTGTTGTTGATTGTTTTCTAATGGTGGTTGTTGTATATAGGGGTGATCAAAACTAAGATGAGTCAGTTCCCAATCTAGATCTGGAACCAAATCGGTCAGTTCCAAACCAACCTGTTCCATCAGCTCATTTTTATATTTTGGGTAATAATTAGGTTTATTATTTAAAAAAGAAAATTCGCATTCTTTTATTACAAAACTTGTCATGTTTAAGTCGTCACGTGGTTACTTTCCATATTGAGGACATATTTAAGCTGGAGGTATCGGCTCGAAACCAAACAAACATGGATCGGGTCGGTTCCCAAGTTGGAATAGATCCAATGCTCATTCCTAGTTGTATGGCAGCAGTTATAGGAGTTCCTGATATATATGTTTGCTGCGGTATATCTCGTACTAAAGTCAATATGGGGTTCTGGGGGAACTAGTCCTGAACTCTTCTTGGTCAATGGACTAGCTCTATCATTAGCAAAATTCAAGTGTTATAACTTGGCACAAATGGACACTTAAGTGCCATAACTTACGAAAGGTATACTTAAGTGCCACATTCAAAGAAAAATGGATCACTTAAGTGCCGCTCTGGCCAAAGTTCGGCCAAAACGCCGACATAGCATTTTTCCGACGAAGCGAGTGCAAAACGACGCCGTTTTGCACGTTGACGTGGCCAAATAATGCAAAAATGGCGTCATTTTGGGCTCACGTGGTAAAAAAATAATATAAAATTAAATTAAATTAAATTTAAAATTAAATTTAGTTAAAATATTTAAAATTAATTTTTTTTTTAAAAAAAAAAAAGAAGAAAAGGGGGTGCGGGGCCGGCGATGGATGGGGGAGGGTCGGCCAGGGTCGTCGGGCCCTAGCCAAGGGCCGACGATCTCGACCAACCGGCGGCAAGGGCTCGCGAGCCCTCGCCCAGATTCAGCGAGGGATGGTGACCCTCGCTCGGCCGAGCCAAGGGTCACCGCCAGCCGGGGCAACCCTCGGCGAGGGCTGCAACCCTTGCCCCGATCTGGGGCGAGGGCTCGTGAGCCCTCGCCGCCTGTCGGCCGAGGTTGTCGGCCCCTAGCCAGGGCCCGATGACCCCGGTCGACCCTCCCCCCCTCGTCACCGGCCCTTCCCGGCGATGGTGGGGAGGCAACGGCTGAATACTTAGCCCCCGCACCCCCTTTTCTTCTTCTTCTTCTTCTTCTTTAATTTTAATTTTAAAAAGTATTATTTTTTAATATTTTAACTAAATTTAATCTTAATATTATTATTTTATGATATTTTAACTAAATTTAATCTTAAAATTATTTTTTTCATATTTTAACGAAATTTAATTTTAAATTAAATTTAATTAATTTTATATTATTTTTTTTACCACGTAAGCAAAAAACAATGCCGCTTTTGCATTATTTGGCCACATTAGCGTGCAAAACGGCGTCGTTTTGCATTTGCTTCGCCGGGAAAATGTCACGTATGCAATTTGGTCAGATTTTGGTCAGATTGGCACTCAAGTGATCCATTTTGCTCCGATTTTGACACTTAGGTATATATTTCGTAAGTTATGGCACTTAAGTGTCAATTTCTGCTAAGTTATGGCACTCTAGGGGTCCTCGTCTCCTCTATCGTTTATTGACCAAAAACATTCTATTGGTTAAGATTTCATGACATGGTTTTTCGGATCAAATCTTGAAAATGAGGAACCTTGAATTGCACCAAATTTATTCACATATTTGATGTTGATACCTCTCTATCAGTATGATCCTCGTTCTTTTAGTTAAAATACATGCATGTCCATGATTTTGAATTCTGTTTATTTCACGTTTGCTGAACTTACGGAAAAGTATTCGTTTTGTGGGGTGATAGAGATTGTAAAAGTATAATACTAGGGTAAAGTATTTTAATTTTTAATTTGTTTCATATCTTTTTTCAGGTCAATTAATGATGTAACATGTCTGGAATCATTTTATGCTTAAAATATGGCTAATTTTGTTTCATATTTATAGAAATCAAATAGTATTCTTGTGATTTTTCATTTGATAACACGAACTGGTGACAAATTAAATGACTACATTTGATAGGTCTATAGAATCTGTAAGTAGTCATACTATAATATGTAAGCTGTTCTTTTTTAAATCTACTTGCTGTAAAATCATAATAGCATTATTTTACAATTTTATTACAGTGACACAGAACTTTTTCGATATATAGGTAAGGGAAGCGACAATATGTACCGGTGCGTATCCTAAATCATATTATTTCTGCCCCATATATCAAATGCGGGCATTGAGAAATAAGGAAAACTACTGATATTTAGGCATTGAGAAATACAAATTCGATGTTTTTAAAGCTTGTAACAAGGATTAGCTCGACTTATTTGACTTGGCAGGGCTTGTCAGACCAGCTTGAGTTATGAAAGAAGGGGTTCGTAAAATGTTGAGCCAACATTTCACTGCTATAGTAGCTTAAATTAACTTTATGGAGTCGTCTCATCCAATTCTAAGGTATTACAATTGTAGAGTTTGTATTACCAAATTCACAAGTTACAGTTATGTCAAATGGACTCTTAATCTGTATGATTAGTATTTTTGAGTCCTTATGAATAATAACGAAGTTTTATGATATAGATCCTTCAAGAAAAAATAAAGGCTAATGGTCAATTTACCGCTTAATCCTTCGACGGCTTCATTCGCATTCGTCTTCTTTCTTCGAAGGAAACAAGAAGTGAGAAAAAGAAGTACCAAAGCACCTCCAACAGGAACAGTAATGGCCACAGCTATCACGGCCGATTTGTCGCTTTTTCCTGCTTTGTCGCTTTTGCCTGCACATGTCGCATTACTTGTACAAGACAATTATAGGAGCTTTTTAAATTAGGCTTCGTTTATTTTACGAAAAATGAATGATTTAGAAAAATATATTTTCCAATTTGATTTCTTGTATTGAAAATAATTAGTCGATAAAAAATGTTTCTATTAGTAATAATAATATTTATCTAAATATTTTTATGGACGATGATAATGTTTTTTGTTGACTCATTTTTATAATTGATACAGCCGATCATTAATAAGAAAATGTTATCCAAATATTTATCTTCATTAAAAAATGTATCCTTATATATTTCCTATATTGTTTTACATGCTCTAAGATAAAGTATCTCATCCATAGCAAAATAAAACCACTAGATATAGTAAATAGAGACGAGACATTATTTTGGACAAATCAAATGCCAATTAAGAATGCGCCACAAAAGTGAGTCTTAGAGATAAAACTGACGGAGAATGGGCAGGTTGCTATAAGATCAATGATGAAAAAGAGGCTGATTTTCATTCTTTAAATAGCAATAAGATTAAATTTTGAAGGAAATCCACGATAGAAAAGTAACTAAAATAAACCATTGAAGGCGATATTGTCTATTTAGTAAAAATGAGTAGATATAGCCTCATCCTTTCTAAATTCAGCAAGACTTCCAATCACAAGTTATTTTCATTTGATTTTTATCCTTTCCCAAAGCATCTTGTGAAGATAAAATTAAAGTTGAGCCTATAGTGCCATTAAGCAAAACCAAGGCAAATTTCTCGTGTTCAGATCTGAAGATTAACATTGACAAGCTTCAAATTAACAAAGCACACGATGCAATAGCCGACTAATGGTTAACAAAGCCATCGGCAACTTTTCAGTTTGCAAGGTCACAGAAGGATAGGCTCAGCTTAAAACTCAAATTAATATCAATTCCATATGTTTACTCCAAATTAATTTGTGCCTCATAAAAATATTTAGTGAAAACGGACCAGCACAATTTAGTGAGTAGAAGTTTCTTTTCAATTTTTTGGAATTAGAATTCCAAGTCTAATAGACGTGGCCTAAAAGGAGTGGAAGAGAGGCAAAATAAAAGTTCGACATACCTTCAGATGTTGTAACCGGAGGAAGAGGGCCTTCGGGTGTTGTTACCGGCGGAGGAGGCGGGGCCAGCAGGGCGGAGGCATTATAGAAGGAGTACAACTCGAACCTCACGTTGCAGCTAGGAGTAAATATCCTCCCTCCTTGCTTCCCCTGGGGAAGATTCGGAATCACCGACCGGAGACACGTGTTACAGTCCCACTTCGACAAGTCCGGCGTGCACTGCGCAAACGTGTACAGCGTCTGCAGGCTCGTGAAATTGGCCGTAGCGACTGCGACTTTCTTCCGAGAGTCGCCGTCCGAAGCGTTCCAGGCAGCGTCTGTGATGGTGTTACCGAGCACTTGCACGAACTCGGCCGGGTTACTGATGTTCCCGGTGTTGTACAAAGTGAGAGACGGCTCTTGCTCCATGACAGAGAAGATGGACTGGTTTGAGTACCGCAACATGCACTCAGTGTACCATATTCCCGAGACTCGCTGGTTGGGGCATTTTTGGAGGATTTCCTGTTTTCCGGCAGCCACGCACTCGCTGCACGCGGCGGTGTCAAGGTCACCACGGCAGAGGAAGAGCCCGTAGGCCCGGTCTGGAGGGTTTTGGCCAGCGGTGGCATTGGCGAAGCCATTGGTGCTGTTGGTGGCGGCGGAGGAGAGGGAAGAGAGGAGGATATTGAGGTTGGATTCGTAGGTGGAGTTGGAGGTGAAGAGGGTGGTGTTTGGGCACGCATGAAACCAATATTCGGGTGCAGCCTCAGTTCTGAAAATATGGATGAAGAAGAAGAAGAAGGAGAAGGAGAGAGAGATGGAGATGGTGAAGCAAGAATTCATGATGGATAGGGTGGGCTTGCGGCACAGGCAGGGGCACGGAGTTATAGGAAGAGAGGATGGTCTGCTCTCCAAGATATTTTTGTTGTGAGAACTATTCGAAAAATCTAGTACAAGTATGAAAACAAATCCGGACAGCCACATGATCTACACATGAAAAGCAAAATTGAGATTATTAGATTCGATATCAAAATTGAAAGTTTAGAAGGTGAAATATTATTTTGTTTTCAAAAATTTAATGTGAACCACGTCATTGCAAATTGAAATTCAAGGATCAAGTTTTTTGGACACTAAATTTTAAATTTCAATCCTCATGACATATCTAAAAGTTTTGAAACATATAAAAATCGGTATGTTAAATCATGAAAAGCTATTATATAGTTTGAAAGGTCAAAAGAGATTTTTTTGACAAGTCAAGACAAATTCGTATGCTCCCTTGGACCTAACCTTTTGGACTACTTCAAGCTTCTAGAAGAGGGCACTTTGGTCTGGAAATTGGCTGAGCAAGCCAGCTGGTGGTGGGGACCAATTTTGGGGAACAAATAGATAAGAAGAGAAGACTAAGGTGGTCCCCCCTTAGCCAAATGGTTCCCCCCCTCTTCTCCTTCCTCCCTCCTTTTATTTTTGGAAAATTCAATACAAGACGGATTATTGCATTTTGATATTCAAGGCCCGAGTTACGAACGTCTACAATTTGGAATTGTCTCCCACGCGACATATTTTATAGTTCTAAAACATATAATATTCATACCTTAGTTTTCGTAAGGTCCAATTTTTGACCAAGTCAAGGAAAACGGTGCGAGATTTTCCTTAAAGTCAAAAGAGCACTAAAGTCCATTCCTTTGTGTTAAAGCGACAGGAGTTGGGGTGACTTGGGTAGGCAGAGGCGTAAGATGGACGGTGAGGATGGAAGACAGCGTTTCCCCTCGTACGAGGTGGTTGACCAAAGTCAATTGCGTTCTAATTGGGTCCACGTGGAGACTGGAAGGAAGAAAAGTCAAAACATGTATCCCAGTGACATCATTGTAGAGAGAGAGAGAGAGAGAGAGAGAGATGGGATGGAAGTGATTTTGGTGGCCCTCATTTTCTCTGGCGGTCATAGCTTTGAATTTTCCACCAAAATTACGGTAATAATAGCAATACTATTGCAATATCAAAATTGATTCGTGCAATTCGATGCAACGGTCAATCGGTGTAAGGAAGGATCAAACCCTCTCAAACGTTTTGCTCGAATTACGCCTATTTATTTTGGAGATACAATGCGATTGATTTCTTTTAGATCACTGTATAACGCAATAATCTAATTCGATTTAGATATTACTCTCTTTAATTCATCATATACTAGCGTTACATTGATAAGTATTCTCACTCGAGCACATTTAGTATTGCAGTTTTCAATGCCAAATCATTTTTTCCGGATGTGCCTCTCACAAATTAGATCAAATCCACATGAATTATCTGGAGACACTATCACCTTCTCGGTGGATAAGTCCATTTATTCCTATTCCATTGTCATTCTAGAAGTCTAACGAAGGGTTGAATTTGCAAGGGGGTAAGTTCTCGAGAAAGTTCTCGAATCTAATATTAAATCTATCGAGTAATCTTGTTCACGTGAGTGTCGATATTAATGGTCATGTGACTCACATCATGGATTGAATTGGACGCAGTTCTAGTTAAGTGGCCATGGGTTCTCGAAAGTTGAATTACGTGAAAGTGAGTTTGAACTGTTTCGTCCTCAACCTCAGGCGGAGACTAGGAAAGATAAGTCGAGGATAAGGATGCAGACATTGGTAATTTGCAAACAAGGACAGATTGGACTTTACTCCACTTAAAATATTTTGTTGAGTTGTTGGGTATTTGACTACCAATTTTGTTGATAATTTAGTATTTTCGTCCTTCTCCATCATATACAAGTTCTTCAATTGATAATATATTTAATGAAAATTGACATAATTAAAGTGCTATATGTAGATAGTTTTTTTGTTGATAAAAAAAAATAAAAATCAGAAGGAGCAACCCCCTTTTTCCATGACATAAAAGATATATAACTACATAAGCCCCGCTGTCATCTCATGACCTCGGTTATTTGTCAATAAATCCATAAATAATTAGTTATTTATAAGGAGATCAACGACTTTTGTATTGAAAAAAAAAATTCCTGACATTATTGGGTTTAATATCTGTACTTAAAATGGAAGGCATATATTTGTTAAATGTAGGAACTTACATAGATAGCTAGATAAAAGACATCTCTAATACACTAATAATTAAATGGAATCTACCTAAAGTTTTATAAGATAATGACATATAATTACTAAAGACTTAAATTGAGAACCTAATTTGCCAGGAGGATGATGGTGCACACTCGCTCTTTGCAGGTGAGTGTATGTATTTCTGGGGACGGCTAGATCTAAAAATGGACTGACTGTACAAGCAAACAATAATTAAAGTTGATCTTTCCATGTGAAGGGAGTTTATAAGAAGTTGAAGCTGCCTGGCCAAATTATGGTTTTCTAGGAAAAGGTTGTGAGAATTTTTCTGGCTATATATTGTGGGCCAGCATTAGTTGTAGTTGTCGTTCGATAAAACTTGATGGTTGATCATACACATGGTAGCTCAGAAAAAAACTCTAATAAGTTGAAAGAATAGAAAACCTATAATTTCAAGGTTTCCACAACAAGTGCAAGCTCAAACATTTGATTTCAAACAAATTACACATTCTCCACATAAGAAGGTCAAACAGCAACATACCAAATAAGAAGTAATTAAGACTATTATTTGGCAAAAACTCAAAGGCCAACAGCTTTTCATCTCCCTCCAAGCAAAAATCCGAGAAACTGTACAAGGTTTCTATGTTGAAGCTTCACAACTAATAGGACTTAATTCTTGAACACCCTCTCTTGAGCTTTGAGAAAGCCTCTTCACCACAATTTAATGTCCATTAGGAAGACTTCCCTAAAGTTTGTTGCATTTATCAATTTATTCATTGTCAGAACTTCTTAAAAACTAACATAAAAAATGTTACATGTTTGTTTCTTTTCTAGCACCATTACGTTCAATTCACATATAAGGCATTCTTGATTGTTTCTAACTAATACTTCACCAAATCCACCTTCACCCAACTTATTTTCAGGAGAGAAATCATTTGTCCCAGCTTGTATTGTAGCAATTCAAATTGCAAAGACTCCATAGTAGTAAGTTCGTCTGCACCTGCGTTACCAAAAAAACATAATTTGATTATGAGATTACATTGATTTGGCTTGCAGTGGTGTTTATACTAATTTTGAGATTACATCAATTTGGCTCGTGGTGGTGTTTATATTGTTGCCAGTACTTGGGAACATTATCCCAATGAAGAGCATCGGATGAGACCGGTATGGTTGTCCCCCTACCCCGAAAGAAATCTTTCCTCTCTTGAGTGGTCATAAAAAATAAAGAAAACCATCAATACTATAGGGAACAAAGTAATTGGATGTATCTTTTATCTTAATCACTTATTCATGCTGAGAATAGTGTAAGGTCTGTTAAATGCGGTGCATATGCTACCTATGGTTGGAGAGAATTGCTAAAGGTTGGGAGTATTTTGAGGCCTTGTTATGTGGTTGGTCATGTCAAATCTATACCCTACTGGCATGTCTCATGGCATCCTAATGGGATCTTGCTGGATGTATAACTAAGGAGAGTAGTTTAAGATGCCGCTCTTCTCTGGACTACAAAAGCAGCTGACATAATTGTGACATCCTGAATTTTCAGTCATGATTTCAATTGAATAAATCGGGCCTTTCATCGACACGCCTATAGGCTATTCTCAGAGCTGATCACTCGTGAGATAACTAGACTATCTTGAGAATTCGACCAGGAATCTGCTACCCGACCGTGCTCATTTGTAGAGGTCATTTTGGCAGAGTAAGATCGATTAGAAATCAGAGATAGGTTGGTTCGACTGAGATGCGTGATTAAACGTGGGCGATTCCACTAAATGACAAAATTCTCGTCGATCGACACTAGATTGATTTTTCTGTCATCTTGGTACCCTGTGTCCGTATTTGAAATCTCAAGATTTTCACGACCACCGAGAGTCCCCAATTTGTCGAAGAGGTTCATTATAGCTCGAAGAAAATCAACAACGGGTCATTTGCACTAAAAATTTCTAAAAGCTACGTAGTAGCCTAGGTCATGCTAAAATCGCGTCAGATTGAAATTAATCGTGAATTTGAATCCGATTTCAAAAATTGAAGGTTCTATTATGTCACAAGTCATTTTAAGAACGTCAACTCAGTCTCCGAAGATTTTTCTGCAAACCGAGACTTTTTGGGAAAAAGTCGAGGTAGGGTCATTTTTGTCTAGAAAATTCATATGACAGTTTTTTATCGCGCAATTGGGATGCAAGTGGGTTCAATTGGTGAGGAAAAATGTCAATTTGATTAAGGGTATGATGGTTGGATTTTTAGAGGCCAAATTGAGTTGATTCAAAAGCCATTTAAGTCCAAATTGAACCAATTGCCTCCAAAATTCGTATGCTCCCTTGGACCTAACCTTTTGGACTACTTCAAGCTTCTAGAATAGGGCACTTTGGTCTGGAAATTGGCTAAGCAAGCCAGCTGGTGGTGGGGACCAATTTTGGGGAACAAATAGATAAGAAGAGAAGACTAAGGTGGTCCCCCCTTAGCCAAATGGTTCCCCCCCCCCTCTCTTCTCCTTCCTCCCTCCTTTTATTTTTGGAAAATTCAATACAAGACGGATTATTGCATTTTGAAATTCAAGGCCCGAGTTACGAACGTCTACAATTTGGAATTGTCTCCCACGCGACATATTTTATAGTTCTAAAACATATAATATTCATACCTGTTATAAAATACATGAATCAATGAAATACATGAATGAATATTCATTATATTCATCTTATCTAATGTACTTATTATGGTACATTTGTATCATACATTCTAAGTACATCTCCCTATACAATGAACGTTCATCTCCCTTATCTAGTACATGTATCATTCGATACATTGATATTAATGATAAGTACATTCTTGTTCTCCTATAAATAGGAGTTTAGTTTTGATGTACAAGAACGACTGTGAACAACCATCAGAATAAACAGTCACACCATCTTCTCTGGCTTTCTCTACTATCTCTGGTGTCTCATTTTCTCTACTCAATCTCTCTATTCTCTTTATTATATATTCGCCACGCAATATTTTACAACACGTTATCAGCACGAAGATTTACCGACTGAGTAAGTAATTTCTGCAAGCACGAGGATCTACTGACTGAGTAAGTAATTTTTGCAAGCACGAGAATCTACCGACTGAGTAAGTAATTTTTGCAAGGTGGGTATTCATTTTATTAATCATCCTATACTTCATCTTCTTCTATCAATTCTTCATCTTTATTTTTCTTGGCCCGAAACCAAATTTCAAATCTAAAAATATCCTTTTGCTCCTGAAGTGGCGATGGATATTTAGAAATCCTTCTAATTAATTTAAGGATTTACTTTTGCAAGGATTATGGCAAATATTGAAAAGCCCAAATTCCACATCCTGGAAGTGAGTGGAAAGAATTATTTATCTTGGTGCCTTGACATGGAAATGCACCTCCAAGGGCAAGGTCTCGCTAATGCAATTATAGAGGATAGAACCTCAAATGAAAAGGATAAAGCAAATGCGCTGATTTTTATTCACCGTCATTTGCATGAGAGCCTGTAGACTCAATATTTATCCGTTTGAGACCCTCAGATCCTGTGGAGGAGGTTGAAGGATAGGTATGATCATACCAAGATTTTTATCCTTCCTCAAGCACAATATGATTGGCAAAATCTCAGACTGCAAGATTTAAATCAGTGTCTGACTATAATTCTGCTTTATTTCTCGGCTTGAGTACTGCAGTATCAAACTCGCTGATGCAGAATTATTAGAGAAAACTTTCTCCACCTTCTATGCTTCGAATATTGTATTGCAATAGCAATATTGGCAACGTTAGTTTGCCACATATTATGAATTAATTTATGTGCTTCTCACTGCTGAGCAAACTAATAAATTGCTGCTCAAAAATCATGATGTTAGACCTGCTGGCTCAAAAGCATTGCCTGAAGCACATGCTAACTTTGAGAAAAATATTGGCCATTTTAAGGGCTATAAGTGCAGGCAAGAACATAATCTTAGAAGGAATGGCAGGAAAATTAACTGCCCTATGAAATCAAACTTTGGCCTGAATCATGGCAAATAAAAGAAGCCAAAGAAGGTGATTAATGAAAGTATTTATCATCGCTGTGGCATGACTAGGCATTGGTCACGTACCTATCGTACGCCAAGGCACTTTGTTGACCTATATCAGGCATCTTCAAATAATACGGGCAAGCGTGGTGAATCTCATGCCATTAAAATCAATCATACTGTCATAACCATTGTTGAGACCAATAATATATCCATTGGTGGGACTCCTCTTGCTCCTGAAGTAGCAAATGCATCATTGGATGTCTCTGATTTCTTTGAGGACCTCTGATTACTTTGATGAGGCATTAGATTGGTGGATGATGATTTAAACTTCAAATTTTATGATACTTGACACCTGAAGTTGTCAACATAAATGCAAATGGAAAATACCGAGAAAAATGGAGATGTTTGTTTGCTTAATAGTGCAACAACACATACTATATTTCGTAGTAGATACTTTTTCTCGAGTATGACATTGCGTAAGGCACAAATCCATACAATATTTGGTCTTGTTCCGATTGTTGATGGTTTTGGAAATGCCACAATTATTTTGCCAAATGGCACCATCCTGCATATTGAAAATGCGTTTCCAAGCATTAGATCCAAATGGAATCTGCTCAGTTTCAAAGATGTACGCCGTAATGGGTACCATATTGAGACTATTTATGAGCAAGATAAGGAATACATTGGTATTTCCTCTTATACAATGGGCTTGATGACCATCCATGAGAAGCTAGAAGCTTCTTCTATGGGTTTGTATTGTGTCATGATTAAGGCTGTTGAAACCTACGCCACCACATCCTGAAGATTGGTAAGCCCTGATCAATTTGGACTGTGGCATGATCGCCTTGGTCATCCTGGCGCTTCAATAATGCGTAGGATAATTCAAAATACAAAAGGGCACCCTTTAAATGATATAAAGGTATTGTTGTCCAAAGATTATAATTGTGAGGCTTGCTCACAAGGAAAGCTCATTATCAAACCTTCTATAACAAAGGTTAATCTTGAATCCCCTTTATTCTTACAAAGAATTCATGGTGATATTTGTGGACCAATACAACCACTAAATGGATCATTTCGATATTTTATGGTACTAGTGGACGCATCCTGTAGATGGTCCCATGTTTGCCTATTATTTACACGCAATGACACATTTGCAGGTTTATTTGCATTATTATCATATTCTAGCTGCAAATGCTCCAACTAGGATAGCTGTTCCCGAAGGACAGGCTAAAATGGATCAAAATCCCCTGCACTTGAAGTGTGGTAGACCGATAGGATCAAAAGATACTGCTCCTCGAAAACGAAGAGGAAAGAATCAGGAATCCGCTCCAGAAGAGCCTAGCGTTGTGCTTGCTCCTGAAGAGCTTATTGCCCCTGAAGAGGCGCAAACCCATGAAAGGAACATCAATCCCGGGAATACTGAGAATTCCATTACATATTATAATGAAATTTGGGATCGAAATGAAATCATCATTAATGATGTTTTTGCATTCTCAGTTGCCCATAAAATTATGGATGATGATTGTGAGCCGCAATCTATTATTGAATGTCGTCAAAGGCAAGATTGGCCTAAGTGGGAGGAAGCAATTAAGGCTGAATTAGCTTCCCTAACTAAACGAGAGGTTTTTGGACCTGTAACTCGTATCCCCGATAATGTAAAGCTCGTTGGATATAAATGGGTATTTATCCGAAAACGAAATGAGAAAAACGAGGTTGTCAGGTATAAAGCCCGACTCGTTGCCCAAGGATTCTCCTAGAGACCTGGGATTGATTATAATGAGACATATTCACCTGTGATAGATATGATTACATTTCGTTTTCTCATTAGCCTAGCAATCTTTGAAATATTGGAAATGCGTCTTACGGATGTTGTGACGGCATATTTATATGGCTCATTAGATTATGATATTTATATGAAAATTCCCGAGGGATTCAAAATGCCTGAAGCATGCACTCCCCGCAATTTATTCTCAATAAAATTGCAAAGATCCTTGTACGGGTTAAAGCAATCCGGTCGCATGTGGTATCAACGCCTAAGTGAGTACCTAATTAAGGAAAGGTTCAAGAATGATCCTATCTGCCCATGCGTGTTTATTAAGAAATCAGAAACCGGATTTGCTATTGTAGCAGTTTATGTCGACGATATAAATTTAATTGGAACTCTAGAAGAGTTAGCTGAAACTGCTGAATATTTGAAAAGGGAGTTTGAAGTTAAAGATTTGGATAAAACCAAACTTTGTCTTGGTCTAGAGCTTGAGCATAAAGCAAATGGAATAATCGTCCATCAATTAGCATACGTTGAAAGATTGCTTAAACGCTTCAACGTGGACAAAGCTCACCCATTGAGCACCCCTATGGTTGTAAGGTCTCTAGATCCCCAAAAGGACCCATTTCGTCCTAGAGAATCAAATGAAGAGATACTTGGTCCTGAAGTACCATATCTCAATGCAATTGGGGCTTTTATGTACTTGGCACAATGTACGAGACCAGATATCGCTTTTGCGGTAAATTTATTGGCACGATTTAGTTCTGAGCCAACTCGGAGACATTGGAATGGAATTAAACATATTTTCTGTTATCTCCGAGGAACCATAGATTTAGGATTATATTATTCCAAAGATTCCACTAACTCTGGTTTAGTTGGCTATGCTGATGCTGGATATAGATCCGATCCACATAAGGCTCGCTCTCAAACCGGGTATTTATTTTGTTATAACGGCATCGCTATTTCTTGGCGTTCTACTAAGCAATCGCTAGTAGCTACATCTTCTAACCACTCTGAGATTATTGCTTTATATGAAGCTGGAAGAGAGTGTGTTTGGTTAAGATCCGTTATAACGCATATTCATAATTCTTGTTGTTTAATACCGGTTACAAATTCTCCCACTATAATATATGAAGATAATGCTGCTTGTGTTGTACAAGTCAGGGGAGGATATATCAAAGGTGATAGGACCAAGCATATCTCGCCGAAGTTTTTCTATACTCATGAACTCCAAGAAAGTCGACAAATTGATGTTAAACAGATTCGATCCATAAATAATCTTGCAGATCTTTTTACCAAATCATTGCCAACATAAACTTTTGAGAAATTAGTATATGGCATTGGTATGTGGCGAGTTCATAAGATGCATGATTGATTAGCCCTAGAAGTGGCTATATGGCTCAATTGAGGGGGAGATATTATGAACTATGCATTGCAACATTGATATACTGCAAGTTCATAAGATGCAAGATCGATTAGCCCCAGAAGTGGTTATATGGCTCAATTGAGGGGGAGATATTATGAACTATCCATTGCAGCATTAATATGCGGCGAGTTCACAAGATGCAAAATTGATCAGCCCCAGCAGTGGCTATATATACATTGCACTCTTTTTTCTTTTTGTCTGGTTTTTTCCCACAGGGTTTTTCCGGCTAAAAGTTTTTAACGAGGCAATTAATGCATCCATAAAAGGGAGAGATCATAACATTTGTGCTCTGCACTCTTTTTCCCTTTTGTCCGGTTTTTGTCCCACTGGGTTTTTCCGGCTTAAGGTTTTTAATGAGGCAGTATTATTTGATGCACAATCATAATGAATACAATGAATATTCAAGGGGGAGTGTTATAAAATACATGAATCAATGAAATACATGAATGAATATTCATTATATTCATCTTATCTAATGTACTTATTATGGTACATTTGTATCATACATTCTAAGTACATCTCCCTATACAATGAACGTTCATCTCTCTTATCTAGTACATGTATCATTCGATACATTGATATTAATGATAAGTACATTCTTGTTCTCCTATAAATAGGAGTTTAGTTTTGATGTACAAGAACGACTGTGAACAACTATCAGAATAAACAGTCACACCATCTTCTCTGGCTTTCTCTACTATCTCTGGTGTCTCATTTTCTCTACTCAATCTCTCTATTCTCTTTATTATATATTCGCCACGCAATATTTTACAACAATACCTTAGTTTTCGTAAGGTCCAATTTTTGACCAAGTCAAGGAAAACGGTGCGAGATTTTCCTTAAAGTCAAAAGAGCACTAAAGTCCATTCCTTTGTGTTAAAGCGACAGGAGTTGGGTGACTTGGGTGGGCAGAGGCGTAAGATGGACGGTGAGGATGGAAGTCACTGTGTACTTCATGCACATGATCCCATGGCAACTAGCAGCCTATTTTCGAAAAACAAAGTAGCTTGTTGATGTTCATTAATGATCCCTAGGGAAGGCGAGAAACTACAGACTATATGTGGCAAAGGTGCTTTGGAGGTTCAAAAAATTAGGGTTTTCGAAGAGACACTTGAGATTGGCAATATACAATAGAAAAGAAAAAGGACATAAGAGAGGGAAAATAAAACGCATGCACACACGAGCTCTCTCCCTCGCGGTCCCGTAGAAAAATTCCAGCACACAGTTTCACGAAATCAACAAGTATGTATTCAATAATCATTGGATCGCGCTCAAATTTTGTAGATAGTATTATAAGACATTGTTATTGAGTTTTTCTTGTTGGATTGACAAAAAAAATTCGGAAGTATGTCATTTATCGAGAAAACCCAATCAGTCGGACTTGTGGATTAAGATTGGAGAGCACAACTCGCAGTCTTGCGAGAACGGTGATTATGCGTTCGTTCTAAGTTGGAATGTGTTGAAATTTTGAGAAGAAGTCCATGATAGCTAGTTCATCAACTTTACCAAAGGAATTGAGCATCAAAGATCTAAGGATCCCCTTGTGATGTTCACAGTCCTTGACGTTGTTGTTCTCGCCTTTTTTTGTTCCTCGCTAGCTTTCGCCACCGCAACTCTTCCTTGCGATCCCCTCACTATTGGTCGTCCTTTGAGATGGTAATCCAATTTAGGTAAGTTCCAAGTATGCTAATTTACTTTGAATATCTAGTTACCTAATTTGAATTATTTCGATTCTAACTCAATTCGGTGCATGTTTTAGGCGTACCCTGTATAGAAAATTGTTAGTTTGATATATTGAATATCTTTAAAATCCATGATCGAATCCCCGAATATCCTTGTTTCCTATTTTAAATGTGGTAAACATTTACTTATGTGGGTTTATGTATTGCGTGTTATTAATTTTGGAAACTTTCCTATTTTAGAAACACAAAAATTGCATTGCATTTAGGATAGTTTGCATTCATATTAGTTTCCTAGTTTAGAATTTCTTATCTAGGAATCATGGTGTACTTTTTAGGGAAGTACCTAATTTAGAATAGAATTTAATATAAATTATTTCCTAGTTTAAATTAGGTGTATCGCATATTTCTGTTAGTTTTCTAGAAAATCACAAAAAAGAACATACGTACATCATATAGAATTAGTTGCATCATTGCCACTTTAGATGTGATAGAAAAGCAATTGATATTGAAGTTGTTGCGCCAGCCAACCATAATGCCTTCTTTTAAGAGAAATATCAGCTTGCTGTGAATTCTGTTGCTTGTGATAATATGCATGTTCCTTTTACGTCGCGCATAGAAAATCTTCTATTTTAGTCCCAAGTTTTGCATAATAGTACAGGCGAGTTGCTTCCAGAAATGCAACACATGCGCAAGATTATTAAAGCTAGCTTATAGGAAAAGAAAGATCAAGATCAACACACATAGCCATGGATGCTTGTGGCAGGTTTGCAGCAATTGAAGAGATAAAAACTATTGATGAACCCTTCTGCAAATGAGGTGCCACATCATGTTTTATTACGAAACTAACTACTAAATTTGCAGATACAGGCAGCCACACAAGTAATAAGAATACCTACTGAGACCAATTAGTAGGTTTACTAATTGGATGGTTCGTTAATCCAAGTACAGACATCCAGAGACAGTCATCTATAAATTATAACGACTAATAAAAATGACTAAAGACATTCTCAGCAGGCTAAGGTTAGGTCACAGTATCATAGACCGGCAAAGAGTCTGACACTGTACCATTACAAGAGCTACTTGTAATTGCAATGTCTCTTTAGCAGTAGTATAGAAGTCAGGCACGAGTTTGTCACTATTAGGAGTAGTAAAGATGCTTTGACGTTTATTTTAACTTGTCAAGAACAGACTCTTGGGTTTCTAAAATGGGATCAACAAATGGATTAGCTGCAGCATTCAATACCACCACATCAATTTTTCCATATTTCTGCAACTCAAGCATTGAAAAAACAGTCATGACCTGAGAACATGCTTCATAAAACTTATTTTGACAAGCAATATCTCATGTTTTTCCTTTTAATCTAAACAAATTAACATACCATGATATCGTTTCCAAAGTACCCTAGTTTTTCTCTTCTCTGGTGCAAGGCATTCAACTTGAGCACTCAGCCCACTAGCAAGGACATTATTATTCTGAGGTTACTATCTCTCCTCAAATAATCCATAGGGTTCAACGTTGATATCTTGAACAGATGATCATAGCAATAATTGATCATTATATTGTTAGGGATTGAAGCATCCAGACCAGGGAGAAACTGTTATCTATGATCATACTTGACTGCCAGTCTTAACCAAAACTTCCAATCCAATATTCTCAAGATGGAGTTGATCCACATCTAAACCTAGCATGCCCAAAAGTAAGGGACATCCAGATATAGAATCTATGTAACCACAGAACATATTAATGCCCGAAAATGGGGCGGCAGACAAGGGCTAACAAGAGGAAATTGACTACGATGAAGTCCATTACCAATCTAACCAATCACTTCCAGTCCACTGAACAGGTAATCAATACGAAAAAGCAATAGATGATTCCTGAGTTGTTTCAAGATAAAATCGAAGCCTAAACAAGGAGAAGATCACTAGCAGTAAAAAGACAGTGCGAAAGAGGTGTCTTCGGAGAATTCAAATAGACATAAAACTCATTTTTTTTGAAATACCGGTTGAAACATTCTCCTTTGCTCAAGAAATCTATAGAAGTAACTTAAGCTTAAGCTCACTATGCTGAGGACTGAATTCCATCGATAAGACACTTGTTATGAACTGAACCTCAGATGATCTACAAAACCGTAATTCACTATGGCACTAAGAAAGTTACCAGCTAAATAGTAACACATATGGGAAATTATCATCATCTGGAACCTTTTCCACTGGAAAAAAGAACATTTTAAGCACATCCGCTAAAAAAGCTAAGTTAAAATTAATTCACTCAGGCATATCACTATAATCAACTCAGCTTAGATCACTTAGGCATATCACTATGATCGACTCAGCTCATTCAGGCGTATCACTATCCTTAGATATCATAGACAAACAAAATCCACTAGAAACTGTTAGGACTAGAATTAGCACCTAGAGGGGGGTGAATAGGTGATTAAAGCAATTTTAACAATTTCATCTGAATGAAGAATTAAAAACAATAATCGCTGCAAATGAAAGTAATGAAGTTGACAAAACATTTTCTTCAATCTAGTTTGAAGACTTACAGACTCAACTTCAAAATACCTGAAGAGAATTTATCCAACAATCTCCCCATTTTTTATGGTGACAAAACTTTCCTGCAGATTTGAATATTATTGCCTTGTAATACAACTTTTAAGCAAGCATTGATATCTTATAAAAGATTAGAATAAAAATAATAGAAGTTATCCTGTACACAGATGTCCTGACACAGATCTGCATCCATAGAAACCTCATTAGTCATGTGCAGACATTACTATCTTTATCTAATTTAATAGCTTAAAGTAATGCAATAATGAGCACACATTCAAAAAACTCAAGATAAAGTCAAAATATCAATCACAATCATAACAAATTTAAAAATGAAGATTTGGTTTGGTTTGAGGATAGAGTCTTGAAATTGAAATGTGCTTGAAATCTGCAAAGTCTTCTCCCCCTTTTTGTCAGCATTAAAAAATCAAGGAGGACGAGGAATACGAACAAGTTTAAAGTCCTCCATAGACTTGACAGTTCCTTCTAGCTTCCTCAAATCTTCCTGTAGTTGGGTAAGATCAGTGCCTTTTGCAGTATCCTGAATCTGACGCTGAACCTCTTTAAGCTGATCATGCATGGTGATGAACATTGCATGATTTTCATTCTGCAGAGTCTGAAATTCATACCCCATAGCATAGATTTGGCCTTTGAGCTCCAAGATGATGTCAAGCAACCTTCCAAAATCTCCTGAATTGTCAGTCTGTGTTCTTGCGTCAACTCGGTCTGATGGTGGAGTCAAGCCAATATGAATATCAGCAGGGAGATCAATATTTGGAGATGATGCCTCTCCCTCAGAAAACTGAGTAGCATAAACATCTTCTGCATCAGGAGGTGATCGACTAACACCTGTTTGGGTATCTCCCTCTGTAAAAGTCAGTAGAAGAGGAGTACATTCTCTTTGGGTATCTCCCCCTGTTTCAATGTCTTCTGGAGGAGAAAAGTACTCTTCTTTCTTAGGAGTTTCCTCAGTGACAGGTTGTCGTTGATCCTCTTTTTCTGCTGGAGAATCTGTTTTTGCCGGTTCGTCCCCTTGTTCTTCTTTTTCCTCTTCCTCTTTCTCTTCTTCTTTCTCTTCTTTCTCTTCTGCAAAATGTTGTTCTGGAACAGCTGAAACAGGTGCATAAAATTAAGAGACAAGAGCAGAGATGGGTAAAGCATCCTCATCATCTTCATCTTCCAAGATAATTGCCCTTCTCTTCTTGATAGGACTAGTCACCGGTTCCTTTCCTTTTCTTTTGGCCGCAGAAGAGTCTGCTCTGAACTTAATAGGAGTCTTCTCCTTGAACTGCTCCAGCTTCTTGCTGAGTTCTTTCAGATGCATCTTTGTTATCATCATCAGTCCGATGACCATTTTATCAATAGTCTTCACAGAGAGAATGTGAGGAGGCTGAATGTTCAGGTGTCTGAAAAGACGAGTGATGAGAGCAGCATAAGGGAGTTTTCCCTTGTCCTTTGCCATGGACCTGTACATGTGAAACATGATAGTGTGTGGTAGAGAGAAATTAAGATCAATCTTGATTGCATACATCAACTTAGCCTCTGAGATGGATACATCTGTCTTCGATGTTGATTTCGTTCTAAGACAGTTGATCACTATCTTGTGAAGCAGAGTGTTTGTTGCATTCATCCTGAAGTAGGAGAGACGACCTTTAGCAATTCGGTCTCTCGTAAGTTTTAGAGTTGCATGACTTACAGACACAGAAATTGATTGGAAAGCACCTCTTTCCACACCAATTACATCTGCCAGAGTGTCCGTATCAACAACATATTCTCTATCTCTCACACTGAATGAAAATATGCTGTTAATTCAGAATAAGCCACATCACATTCAGTACAGAACTTATGAAGTTGAAGTTTCTCAAACTTCTCTCTCAGATTGATGCTTAATAAATCCAGAAAATCAAAGTCCACTGTCCGTGGATTCATCACCCCACGCTTCAGCAGTTTCTCATACATCTTCCTGTGTCTGTCTGATCGAAATAGTTCATCATTCTTTCCTCGAAGGTTTGTAGCCACACCCATCCAAGGTTTAAAATGTATAAACATTTTCTCATCATCATTCTTTCCCTCTGGTTGATGTACACTACTAAACCTAGGGTCACTGGGAAAGTTTGCAAAGGCTTTTGTTGCCGTTCCAGCAGGAACAATGCCTGATCTCTCCATTACAGTGAGAAAATGTGTCTCATTTGTGTAACCTTTTTTCTTTCAAAAATTCATCAATGAAGGTCATTGCAGAACCTCCTTCCTTCAATGCAGAGTAAAGCCTATAAACAAAAGCAGGCTTGAGTGATCTTACAGGTTCAATATCTTCAAGAACTTCTTCCGCATGTTGAGAGCGACGATCATGAGGTCTAGTTGAGGAAGTACGCTGTTGAGATCGTTGAGGAGTTTGTTCTGTTGGAAAGTCACTTTCTTCTGTGAGATCGAAGTGCGTAGGCCCCTCACCAGAGCCCTGTGGTCCCCTGTTTGCTATCCTTGAGGATTTCCTTTGGTAAGACATTGTCGCTTTCTTGGAGAAACTTTCACACTTGTGTCGCAAGAAAGTTAAAAGCTTTGAGACGTAGAAATTTAGGAGAGAAAAATATAGAGGAGTGAAAAGCTTTTGAACTAGGGTTTCTGGGTAAAGTGAAAACGAAGGAGAAGGAGTATATAAAAGATAACTGATACGGGGTAACTCAAGCGTTGCAATTTGGAAATATTAAGAATTTCCTTTTTAAAAAAATAACTGCCTTAATAAATCGATAACCACCCTTTTTTTTAAAAAAATTAACTGCCTTAATAAGCTCAATTAGAGATAAACAGACAATCTTACCTTTTCGAAATAACAGTTTAAGTAAATGAACTTACAGTCGTGTCGATTGGTATTTTCAGTCTACAACCTTTTGAGTCTGATACTCTGTCAGACTTTAGATTCTGAGTCTGAGCTTCAACATTCTTCAAGAGATAAAATATTGAGTCTTGAGCGAATAGACTCAAACAAGCTTTTCTCAAGTGGCTTTGTGAAGATGTCTGCCAGTTGATTCTTTAAGTCTATGAATTGTATCAAGACTTCTTTGTTCTAAACATGATCTCTTATAAAATGATGTCGAATCTCAATATGTTTTGCTCTTGAATGTAGGATAGGATTCTTTGTAAGATTGATTGCGCTGGTATTGTCACATTTTATTTTTGTGCAAGAATCTTCAATGCCAAAGTCTTGTAGTTGTTGTTTTATCCACAGTATTTGAGAACAGCAACTTCCAAGGGCTACGTATTCTGCTTCAGCTGTTGAAAGAGCCACATTACTTTGTTTTCTTGAAAACCAAGATACTGCCCTGTTTCCAAGCAATTGACAAGTACTTGAAGTGCTTTTTCTTTCAACTCTACAACCTGCAAGATCTGCGTCTGAATAACCAAGAAGAGTAAAGTCTCCTTCTTTGGGATACCATAGACCAATCTTAGCAGTAGTAGCAATATATTTAATGATACGTTTAGCAGCACTTAGATGAGATTCCTTAGGATCAGATTGAAACCTAGCGCATATGCAAACACTAAATAATATGTCAGGTCTGGATGCAGTAAGATAAAGAAGTGAACCAATGATACTCCTGTATAACTTTTTGTCGATTTTCTTCCCTGCTTCATCTTTGTCTATCTTCAAGGAACTTGACATTGGTATATCAGTCTTTTTGCAATTTTCCGGACCGAACTTTTTAACAAGTTCTTTTGCATATTTCTCTTGATGAATGAATATTCCTTCCTTTAGTTTTTTCACTTGTAGACCAAGGAAAAAGGATAGTTCACCCATCATGCTCATCTCAAATTCATCCTGCATAGACTTAGAAAATTTCTTGCACAAAGTCTCATTAGATGATCCGAATATAATGTCATCAACATAAATTTGAACAAGTAGAAAACTTTTACCTTCCTTTTTAATAAATAAAGTGGTGTCTACATTTCCTTTAGAAAAGCCATTATGAATTAAGAAATTACTTAGCCTTTCATACCAAGCTCGAGGAGCTTGTTTCAATCCATATAAAGCTTTCTTCAGTCTGAACACTGAGTCTGGTTTCTTTGAGTCTTCAAATCCAGGAGGTTGTTCCACGTAGACTTCTTCTTGAATAAATCCATTCAGGAATGCGCTTTTGACATCCATTTGAAATAACCTGAAATTCTTATAACAAGCAAAAGCAAGTAGTAATCTGATTGCTTCTAACCTTGCTACTGGAGCATAGGTCTCATCATAGTCTATCCATTCTTCTTGCGTGTATCCTTTAACCACGAGTCTTGCTTTGTTTTCTCGTTACTTTGCCTTTTTCATCAACTTTGTTCCTAAAAACCCATTTAGCTCCAATAACTGATTTACCTTTTGGTTTAGGAGTCAATTCCCATACGTCGTTAATACTGAATTGTCTGAGCTCTTCTTGCATTACTTCAATCCAGCTTTCATAAGCTAAAGCTTCTTCAATATTTTTGGGTTCTATTTCATAAATAAGAGTAACAGCACTAGACTCTTCTCGCATTTTGGATCTTGTTCGAATTCCCTCATTAATGTTTCCAATAATGAGTTTTTCAGGATGACTAGACTTGTGCTTCCAGTTACTAGTCAGTCTAATAGATTGTTGATCTTTTTCTTGAGAAGATTCTTCATCAGTAGCTTGTTGTACTGATTCTGAATTAGTAACTGCTTCAATGGAGGTAGATCTAGCAATGTCTGGAACATATTCTGAATCTTTAGTCTGAATTTGCTAAATTTGTGGAGAGTCTTGAAATTTGGCATTCATTGATTCTTCCACAATCCGAGTCTTCTTATTGAATACTCTAAAGGCTTTGCTTGTAGTTGAGTAACCAAGAAAGAATCATTCATCTGATTTCTCTTCAAACTTACCAACACGATCATTTGCATTCTTTAGAATAAAACATTTGCAACCAAATACTTGAAAATAAGAAACTATTGGTTTCTTTCATTTAAAAATTTCATAAGGGGTTTTCTCAAGAATTGGCCTTAAAAACACTCGGTTTATAATATAGCAAGCAGTTGAGACAGCTTCAGCCCAAAACCTTAAAGAAATTTGATTTCCAATTAAAAGAGTTCTTGCCATTTTTTGTAAAGACCTATTCTTCCTTTCCACAACCCCATTCCGTTCTGGTGTATATGGAGAGGAGAATTTGTGCTGAAAACCAAATTCATCACAAAATTTAGTAAAGTCTTGATTTTCAAACTCACCTCTATGGTCTGTACGAATGCTCGAGATAGTGTGACATTTCTCATTATGCACTTTCTTAGCAAACTTTGAAAAGAGAGAGAAAGTCTCTGACTTACTTGAAAGAAAGTAGACCCAAGTAAATCGTGAGTAATCATCCACAATTACTAGACAAAACCTTTTTCCACCAATGCTTTGCGTTCTGGTAGGTCCAAACAAATCCATATGCAGAAGCTGCAGTACATGATTAGTGAAAACTTTATTTATTGATTTGTAAGAGTTTCTAACCTGTTTACCCAGTACGCATGGTGTACATAGATAAGACTTTGAGTAATTGAGAATAGGCAATCCTCGAACAAGTTTCTTGGTAGAGATCTTGTTGATTTGCTTCATATTGATATGGCCTAGCTTTTTGTGCCATAGATTAGCTTCATATTGTACTGATATTAAGCACTGTGATCTTTCTTGATTCGCATCCAGAAGATAGATATTTCCATGTCTTCGTCCAGTAAAAGATTGAGTAAAGTCTTTACTGATTCCAGAGCACGTTTCTTCTTGGAAGTTGATCTTGAAACCAGTATCACACAACTGACGTATGCTGAGCAAGTTGTAATTTAATCCTTTAACTAATGAAACATTATTGATTGACAAACTTTCAATCTTTACTGTTCCTCGACCAGTAATTCTTCCTTTGTTGTTACCACCAAAGGAAACTTTTCCTCCGTCTATCTGGACAAGTTTTATAAAGCAACTTGAGTCTCCTGTCATATGTCTTGAGCAGCCACTATCAAGATACCATTTAATCTTCCTTTTGATAGTAACCTGCAATTAACACGAATTCAAGCTCTCTTTGGTACCCATATCATCTTGGGTCCAGAAGTGTTAGAACAATAGACAGTCTTAGCCCAACTCTTTTTAACAGGTCTCCAAACCAAATGACATTCTTTCTCAAAATGTTCTAAGCTTTTACACTTGGAACATTTCAAAGCATTTTTGCCAACAAGTTTTACAAAAACTTTCTGGAAATTATTCTTATAAATAATTCTGGCTGGTCTCTGTTTGATTCTTTCCTTTACCTTTGGGAAATCAATTAGTGGAATAGTTTTAGAAGTCATACCAAGACCTAACTTATCAAAGTATGGTCTTTATATCGAAAGAATCTTATCCAACTTTTCAGAACCATTTGAAAATCTTTTTGATATGTTAGTAATATCATTTTTCAAAAGATTATTTTCATTTGAAATAAAGTCTGAGTTTTCTTTCACAACAACAAAGTCATTTTCCAACTTTTCAAACTTTTCTTTCATAAGTTTATCATGTTGCTTCAATGTAGAATTTTCCTTTTTTAATTCGGAGATCCTCTTGAGAGAGGTTTTTAGACTAAGACAAAGTTCATCAATATATTTAGAAACCTTGACAGGAATTTTCAGGTTACTAACCTCGAGTTCACTGTCTGAGTCTGTGTCTGAATCAAGGTCTGAGTCTGAATCTGATTTTGTCATTAAATATATATATTGGCATAATCGTCATCACTTTCTTCACATTCATTATCACTCCAAGTCTCTGCTTTGAGTGCCTTCCTGTATTTCTCAGTCTTTCATTTTCTCTTCTTTAATAGAGGACAGTTGGGTCTGATGTGTCCCTTTTTCTTGCATTCAAAGCAAGTCACTTCTTTGTTAGAATCATCTTCCTCTGTTGATTTGTTTTGAAACCTTTGAGAGCTTTGTTTCTTCCAATTGAATTTCCTTCCTTTTCTGTTCAACTTTCTGAATCTCTTTATCATGAGTGCCAGTTCTTCTTCAGAGTCTGTAGCATCAGAATAGTCATTAGACTTTAAGGCAATAGATTTCTTACCTTTTGAATCTTCCTCTTCGTTGGTCTGTTCCACTTCATAAGATTGAAGAGTCCCAACCAGTTCGTCTACAGAGAGTGGAGCAATCCTTTGCGTCTCTCTTATTGAAGTTTTTATGTAATTCCAGTCTTTAGAGAGTCCTCGTAGGAGTTTGTTGACCTTCATATGTCCTGAGATTGGATGTTCCTGATATTCAAGACCATTCACAATTTCAGTAAAGCGACTAAACATGTCAGTTATTGATTCTCCTGATCTCATCTTAAAGACTTCATATTGTCCCAAAAGAATATTGATCCTCGTTTCTTTCACACGATCAGTTCATTCATAGGTAATGTGAAGCCTATCCCAAACTTCTTTTGCTGTATCACAAGAAGATATTCTGTTATACTCAGTAGGGGATAAAGCACAATATAAGGAGTAAATAGCTTTGGCATCAAGAGTCTGTCTCTTGGTGATTTCTTCTTGAGTCAGTAGAGTGGGATCAACAGTTTCTTTTCCTCTCTCTGATTCTGATGCAGCAGCAGGAATGATTCATTTATCAACCACTTCTCATTCCGAAGGATCTTTCGATCTTAGGAATGCCTTCATCTTATTTTTCCATATGCTGTAGTCTTTTCCATCAAAGTATGGAGGTCTGGTATTGCTTTGACCTTCAACCAACCCTATAGGCAACATACTAGCTATAGATCTTTTACTCAGAAGTAAAGACACTTCTTATGAACGAGTACACAAGCTCTGATACCAATTGTTAGGACTAGAATTAGCACCTAGAGGGGGCTGAATAGGTGATTAAAGCAATTTTAACAATTTAATCCGAATGAAGAATTAAAAACAACAATCGCTGCAAATGAAAGTAATGAAAGATAAAAGGATTAGGGATAGAGAATCAAGACTCCAGATTTATAGTGGTTCGGCTTAGACCAAGCCTACGTCCACTCTCCCGCACGAACAACCCTTTTGGCTGGATTTCACTAAGAATCAAAAAGAGTGATTACAGTCTCACGCTCTTGAATCCACAGTGTAGAAGCTCTACTACACTTCCTCAAGGTCTCACCACAATATGATCTCTCTTTTGATTACATATAACGCTCGAAGAATAAGATCACAAAATAGAAAAGGAGATTCAGACTTTGGAATTCTTCTATCCGACACCCTTCAACAACTGGAGCATCTCTCTTATATACTTCTTCATGCCTTCAATACCGTTGGCACCTTCCAAAGAAGTTCTTCCAATCAACCCGTTGGACAGAATCAATTAGAGAGATCTCGAGCTCTTTAAGGTAAGTATTGATAGCCCATCAATCCTGCTCGCCCATACAATCAGGATCTTGGTTTCCATAAGTAGATCCTTCCAATTATAAGTTGCGAAATCTTTAGAGAATCTATACATATTAGAATACGGAAGTAAGATCTTCTAGTGCTGAATCCAGTAGAAAGATATTCTCTAGCCGTTAGAGTGAAAACCATATAAGATCATAATAGAAGTTGGTCTGGAGACTGTCCATGAGAGTAGACTTTGAAACATGAGTCTTGCTAGCTTCAGACTTTGATCTTCAGACTTTGCCAGTAGAGTCTGTAAGTCTTCAAACTAGATTGAGGAAAATGTTTTGTCAACTTCAAAATACCTGAAGAGAATTTATCCAACAGAAACATCATAGAAATCGTTCCAATTCAACTCACACACCAGGTATTCATCGAAACTACCTCAAGAGAAGCAAAATAGTTATTTCATATGAGGACATTGGAAAAAGATACCTGCTTGCAAGAGGAGATGACAATGGAGGCGCCTTCGAGGTCGAGACGCTTGTGCCATGGTGATGGCAAAGCCAATGAAATCGAGACTTTGCTCATTTTTTTCGTATTGATTGATCAGAGAATTCACGAGTTCAATCAATGGACCAGAAGGCGGAAAGTGGCATGTAATGAATGAGAGAATATATTAGGTGGACATGTCTTGCCTCGTACGCAATGCGTCACTCCACTCATTGCTCGCCACATCCCCAAGTGGGCTCACTTTTTGGTTTTTTCTCTCTTTCAAGAAAAGGAGGACGGTTGGATGTCTTTACTATAGAGATTGAGAAATGGATAAAATGGAATGCCAAAAAAAGGTGAAATGTCAAGCCAATGATGAGAGAACTGTCGTAACTTTTTTACTGCCTTTATTTGGTGTATAGTCGTGTTTGTTCCTTAATAGGAGAAGCCACAATGTAATTCATGCGCATGATCCCATGGCAGCTAGTAGCCTATTTTCAAAAAACATAGGTGCTTATTGAATTGTTCAGTAATGATCCCTGTGGAAGGCCAAGGATCTTAAGGTCTTTGTGAGACTATCATAAAGAAAGACTCCACTCATATCACGATTCATCGAGGGTACACCTCAGTAACCGACATTTCATTGTTCGACCATGGCATAGACCTACTGGTGGATTCGTCCAACTCAGGCTCTTTCAACTGTCTCTCCGTGCTCCTTTGGAGGAAGAAGGCCGGTTGTCGAGGTTGTGCAAGCTTAACAGAGTGGCTGGTCAACATAAGGACTATGCTTGCCATGGTGGGTCTATCAGCTGGATCTTCCTGAACACTTAGTAAACCAATGTGGAGGCATCTAACCACTTCATCTATTGAACATGCGTTGCTAATGAATGGATCTAACACTTCAAGCGGTGTACCGGCTCTCCAATGCTTCCATGCCTGTAAAACTTATTTCAGTGAAGGAATTTCGACTTAATTAGATTGGTAGAGCATAATATTTGCCCTAATAGGACATAAACAACTTACATAGCTGGCAAGATTTTCACCACCATCAGATTGGAAGAAGCAACTATTCTTTTTGCCACAAATGATCTCTAAGGTTAGAACACCAAAACTATAGACATTAGACTTTGCTGAGATTTGCCCACGCATTGCATACTCAGGAGACAAGTAACCACTACAAACCAAATACATGGGTCGTAGCATCCATTATGTTATTATAAGTTGATAAAATAAGCAAGTGGCTAATGACCCAAATTCCAATGAATATGTACAAGGATTAGCATGTACATGAGCATGGTGTTGTTTCTGATTCTTAGATCAACCATAAGATAGATCATATAAACAAGAAATTATAAGTCATCTAAGAAAGAATTTGAGACTTACAAGGTCCCCACGATGTGATTAGTCTTTGCCCGAGTTTGATCTGCTCCGAAAATCCTAGCCATGCCGAAATCTGAAATCTTCGGTTTCATATCACTGTCTAATAGGATATTGCTTGGTTTTAGATCACGATGAATGATCCGGAATCTAGAATCTTCGTGCAAATAGAGCATTCCTCGAGCAACTCCAGATATTATCTTGTAACGTCTTGACCAATCCAACTGCCTTCTCTTATCAAGATCTGCATATTTACACAATTAGAATCCAATTGTTCTAAGTTGATAAATTCTCGAGGAACTTTCATCATGTTCCCCAGAAGCTAGTGAGAGTTTCAATTTAAATTTATGTTAATCACATACGGTTTCTTCCACATAGAAAATGACAACTTAAGAGTCTATCGAAGTGTGGAATGTACCAAATAGAAAGTAGTCAAGACTTTTGTCGGCATGAACTCATAGACAAGTAACTTTTCTTCTCCCTCTAAGCAAAACCCAAGCAGCCGCACAAGATTTCGATGTTGAAGCTTTGCTACCAAAGCAACCTCATTCTTGAATTCTCCAACACCTTGTCCTGAGCTTTTAGATAGCTTCTTCACAGTTATTTCTTGTCCATTCGGAAGCCTACCCTAAAATTTTTTCATTTGATTGTTTGAGTACACATGAATAGCTTCTGACCACAACTTCACATTGAAAACATCAAAGATATTGAGATAATTTCATGAAACGTTATATGAATCTAACGGATGATACCTGGAAAACTGCACCAAATCCCCCCTCGCCCAACTTGTTTCGATGAGAGAAATTGTTTGTGGCAGCTTGTATAGTAGCTAAATGGTACTGCAAGGACTCAGTAGTTGTAAGTTCACTTGTCCCTACGCCACGAAAAAATAGGAGATAAGTCATTCACCGATACCATGGAACAGTGTATCTCGTGTAGACAGTTTGGAAATTCTATCCGAGTATGAGGCGTGTGCACGCCCGTCTTTATGTACCCCCTTCAGCTTGGACAACTTCATACGTCTTTTTTGTTTTACTCCGATGCCAATAGCAAGCTACAAAGAGAAGTATGACAGCAATGCCAACCGGAATGGCCGCGGCAATGATTATCGTGGTCAATTTATTGCTTTTGCCTGCATACGTGCAACCATCTCATAGGAGTACATTATATTTTAGAAAAACAGATTCAAAAACAGTACAGACTAAATAATTCTGCTATCTTCAAGCATGGGATTTTATCTTGTTAAAAAATGTCCTGCTTCCAGAGCAAATGTGTCGCGACCTAATTTTTTCGGGTTCACCGCCTAAAACTAGGTTAATGGACTGCTAAGTTTTTTTAAACTTAGCTCGGGCTCTCCCAAGCCCATACCAAATCGCAACTTGAGTCTAAACTTTTTAAACATGCAAAATACTATCTAGGAGTCGCCACTAATCTGTTTTTGGTAGGTCGATTAGACACCTAAGCAAAATAATGGGAGAATTATTTTACTCCTACAAACCAGAGACTAAGGGTACGGGGACTTGGTTACACTAGACTATCCTAGTGCCCTTTCGGTACCATTTCTTTTTAATTTTCAAAAATGTTTTGCAAGCAGTTTGATTTGATTTTAATTCATTTTCCTAACGTGTGGGGCGATCATGCGAGTGCACAAACCACCAATTTAACACTCGAGAAAGCGAATAAATAATGCAGGACTTACCTCAAAGCAACCAAAGCAACTGCGATGTTAAATCAGAATTCACATCAATAATCCTAGATATGATTCCTAATTAATAAGCAATCACTCAATTTTTTTTTTCACTTTATTTAATGAAAGTCGTGCAATGCATGCTACTAATTTAACATGAAATGATATGACGTGGCAATATGACCTAAACTATATAACATGAATAAGCATGCAATCCATCTTAAAGCATGAAATGAATTTATTCTAATTTTTTGTATTTTCCATGAAATTCGAAATTAAAGAAATGCAACAATTAAATATGCAATTTAATCAAATGACCTAGTTCTAATGACGAGCAATGAACTTAGCAACAATCACTAGATGACGAAAATTTCATAAACCTAATCCTACATGTCTGATTTACTAAACCTATATGCTCAGGCAGAATTTTTATTTTTTTTAAATAATTAATTATTAAATAAATATTAAATATAAACTATCAACAAAATAAAGCAAGAAAGGATTAAAATAATCGAAAAAATAACCTATTGTCTCACAGGTCAAATTAACGGTTATTCTAACCCTAATTATCACAACAAGGAGATCAAAACAATTACAAATCTAGTCCGAAGTCCTACGAACCAAATTAAATAATTATTGTGATTTAACAATTACAATTTCACCAAAAAGCCCAAAAATTAATATAATAAAAAAATGATCCGATGTCTCTCGGATCAAATTAATAATTACATTAATTTCGGACAAAATCCCTATGGATAATGCATACAAAATGCACAAATATTAACATTGACAAACCATATTCTAACTTAAACAATAATAACAAAATTTAAAACGCAATAATATAACATAAAATAAGCAAAAGAAAGAAATAAAAATAAAACTAAAGGAGGGGAATTGTAACAGCGTTGGTGGGCATATGGCTAGTTCTTTATTTGATCATTTGCTAGTCTCCTCCGAGAACTTTTTGAGTGGACGCCCCCCTTCTCTTGTCGTCTCTCTCTTGCCAATTATGGTGGAATATGGAATTGTGTGGCCTTTTGTTCGGCATTGAATTGCCTGTGACCACAACATCAGAACAAAGTAAATTAGGTGAAAATATGGGGTGAACAACTTTAATAGGGAGAGAAACAACCCGGTTTTATCACAGTGAAATCACTGGATGGCAATCAGCGCTTAGGTACGTTGGCCACTTCGATGTCTCGCTGCTGGAATTATCGTCGGAGATGTAGGAGTTTAATCTAGGCAAGAAAAAATAAAATCACCTTAGTGCGAATAGCAAATTGGAATTGCACACAATCAAACTTAAAAAAAAAAGAAGAAGCTCGACTTAGCTTTATGCTTGTCGTCAATATCCATGAAGCATGATGAACATGGGGCATCGTCAAGAGGACTGCACCATCCAATAGACCAATCGAAGAATTCTCGAGATCGTCGACTCCCCTAAAGAAATTTGAACTCGAAAGAAACGAAGGAGAAAACCTTCCTCACATTTGCTCTGAATTTTTTTAAAATCGCCTCCTGAGCTCCGCTCTCCTCCTCTCTTTTTCACAAAATTTGGTCTCCTTTTTATAGTGGTTCCGAGCACCATCTTCCATGGCAATTTTTGAGCTTTCTTTTTTCGTTGCCTCAATTTATGGTCTGCAAATTGGAGCAAAATCTTGCAATCGGTTTGATTTTTCCTCGAATGTTTTGATTCCTTCCATTTTATCAAAATCCCTGCCCTTTTATTCACTTGATTTCTCTGATCGAGAATTTCCTTCCACATTTATTATGATTTGAAAATTCGCCGGAGCAAAGATTGCTAATCAGAATTTCCACATTCCATTCATAACCAAATCATATTGATCTTCCCCTTATTTTCCTTTTGTTCAAAATGCAATTTTATTTTTCCAAAATTAGGTGTCAACAAAATGTCTAAAAGAGTATTGTGGTACTTCACTATCTGTCCATCTCACATTATGTTTTTCCTGTTCTAATTTTTATATCTTAGGATAGCATCGATCATAAATTCAGTATAAGCGAATAACTTGACTAAAAGTCCACTAGCAATATCTTTCATGTTAAAGTGGTCTAAGGCACTGTTTGGTAACCATCCAAATAGTGCATAACTATAATTTTTTGTTCCCGGGAGCAGTTTGGGAACATAATTGCGTTTGGATAATTTTTTGTTCCCGGGAACAAATTTCTATTTTTTTGTTCCCGAAATTAGATTTGGAACATAATCAAGAATTAAAAAAAAATTGATTTTTATTCCGGAAACAAATCTAAGAATCAAAACCAACTCTTCTTCTTCTTCTTCTTCTTCTTCTTCTTCTTCTTCTTCTTCTTCTTCTTCTTCTTCTTCTTCTCTTTTCTACTTCTTCATAGACCACCATTCCGCAATTGCCATCCGCCGCCGCCCACCGCCCGCCGGCAACCGATCCAGCGAACTCACTGGAAGCTCGCCTAGCCCAGGCGAGGCCCGCCTGGCGCCTGGCGAGGCCGAACCTCGCTGGAGCTAGGCAAGGCCCCGCGACGCCCATCCCCGGCGAGGCTCTGAGGTCGCCGTCCACAAGAAGAAGAAAAAGAATAGGAAGAAAAAGAAAAAAAAAAGGAAATAAATGAAAATAGTAAAAGAAAATTATTTAAAAATTAAAAGAAATTGATTTGTAACAGAATCAATAAGAACGGTACCAAACGCAATTCTATTACAGAATTAGAAATTTTGAACAATTACCAAGCGACTTAAAATTCTTAGAAATTGTTCTCGGAAAAAAATCATTTCTAATCAGAATCTGTTCCCAAAAAAGAATCGTTATTAAACGCGCTTTAAATAATCTATTTTCAAAAGTGATATTAGAATCTACCCTGTTTAACTGGCATGAGATTGAGACAATTGCCAGATCCACTTGGGAAAGTTTCCACCTAAAATGTACCTCATCTTGACTTTATGGGACAGAAGACTTGAATGAAGCATTAAATTTATAAAAAAAATGGAAAACAAAACAGAGAAAAGAATGGCAAACATTTAAGTAATTATTTGAGAAAGACAATTTGCCAGGCAAAAGCGACAAAGCAACAAAAGTAAAATCTTAAAATCAAAGGTACGACACCAAAAGAATATGTGGCCAATATCCATGGCTGAATTTGTATAAGCGCCATGTTAGCAAATGTCCAGATTATTAAGTACACATTATAAACAACTAACAACATATAACGCAAGAAAAACAGTTCATTTAAAATTATGAACTTTCTTTATCTGATTACTTAACCAGTTCTCAGTGACATATCTTAATAAAATCTTTTACATTATTTAATAACGAAAACTCTAGTCCCCACCAGTAAATACACCCACATTCGTCCCAAAAAAATCACAATAAGAATAGCTGGAAAGAATTTATCTACCCGATACAGGATGGACATAAATCATCACCACAATCTATGAACAAATTATGTCTAAATCCATCTCCTCGATTCAATCAAACACGTACCTTTGGGTCCGTGCACCGGAGCAGGAGTAGAAGAAGGAAGCAAGGGCACCGCCTCCACGGCCGAGGTATTATAAAAGGGGAACAGCTCGAACCTCACCGTGCAGGTCGGAGTGAACGACCTCCCTCCTCGCTTGCCCGGAGGTAGATTTGCGATCACTGCCCGGAGGCACGTGTTACAGTCGGAGCCCTTCAAGTCCGACGAGCACTGCGCAAGTGTGTACAGCTTCTGCGAGCTCGTGAAGCTCGCCTCCACGACCGCAAACTTCTTCCCCGATTCGCTGCCCGAAGCCGTCCCTGCCGCGACGTTCATGGCCTTTCCTAGCAGCTGCACGAACCGATCTGGTTCAGCAACGTCCCCTTTGTCCGGTATCGTTTCTAGAGGTACGGTCTCCATCACCGAGTAAATGGACTGGTCCGAGTACCTCAACATGCACTCGTCGTACCAGATCAACGAGGATCTCCTGTCAGGGCACCGCTGGAGGATGTCTTTCGCTGCCGTAGCCACGCACTCGCCGCATGTGGCGGTGCTGACGTCACCGCGGCAGAGGAAGAGCCCATAGGCACGGTCAAGAGCGTCCTTCCCGGCAGTGGCGTTGGCGAAACCGTCGGAATTGTTGGTGGCGGCGGAGGAGAGGGAAGAGAGGAGGGCGTTGAGGTTGGATTGGTAGGTGGAGTTGGAAGCGAAGAGCGAGGTATCCGGGCAGTCGTGCCATTGATAAGTAGGTGCAGCTTCAGTAGTACGACTGGAATTGCTCAGAAAATTGTGGAAGAGGAAGAGGGCGAGGGAGATGAAGAAGCGAAAATTCATGGTCTGATGATCTCTAGTTTGCTTGCGGAACTGAGACTTATCGAAAGAAGGAAGAGAATACTGCTCCGTTCTCTCGGAAAAATATCTTGGAAAAATGTTTAGAGGTACCAACCGAAGTCTAAGGAGTCGTTTCAGTGACGTGACCGCTCGAAATTGTACTAAGACTTACGAACGAACCAAGTGAGATGACGATTTTGTGGCCCAGAAGAGAGGTGAGACGACAGCTTCAATTGGGAAACGAAAGAAAATGGTGCGCTCCTTTCGAAGGAAAGTAAGTAACAGGAAAAGTATTTTTTTGAAAAGCAATCGTTTATATTGTTTATAGATTTAAATAAATAAAAATATTTTTCATTATTTCAAAAAATAATTAAACATTAATTGCTATCAATAATGATAATATTAGCCATTGATTAATTTTTTAAAATGATATATGCACTCATTTTTTCAAAAAACATTTTCCAAATATCTCATTCTTTGCGGAATGGACACACGATAGAAGAAAAATTATCACAATATTAGGTAAGTATAAAGTTTTCATCATTGTTCTAAACATTCTGAAAGTGCTAGTATGAACACCTAGAGGGGGTGATGTAAAAATAAATTCTGCAAAATACAGTGAAAATCTTTACTTTTAACCTGAATCTGAATAACAACAGACTTTTGAAACTGAGTCTGAAGAGAAGCAAACTTTAAGCGAGATCAAATTTTAGCAGTTAAATAGAACTACGAACAAAATAAAGAGATTCAGGGAAGAGAATAAGAACACAATATTTATAGTGGTTCGGCTTAATCCAAGCATACGTCCACTTTCCCACGCTAACAGTCTTCTTGGCTGGATTTCACTATACAATCAACAAGAGATTACAACTTTGAGTACAAACACTTAGTAGTAGATCACACTATCTCACTAAGTCACTCTTTTGGTATTTCTCTCAAAATCACAAACGTTTAAGCTCACGAGAGACAAGTGTATAATCGAAGATCGCTCAAACTTTGGAACTATAAATTCTACGCTCTATCTCTCACTTGCTCATCGGTCCTTCATCTCCTTAAATACTCCTCCACTTCCAAACTAGCCGTTGAACAGCATCTTGAGGATCGTCTTCCAATATACCCATTGGACAGATCTGTATCTAGAAGATTTGGTAGCCGTTGAGTGACAAGTAGAATCCCGAATTGATTCCGATCGCCCATACAAACAGAATCTTGGTTTCCATAAATAAAGTTTCTTCGTATAGAAAGTTCTTATCTTCAGGATCCAATTGTTAATCAATTAGATTGAATCAATCAAATCAATCTTGATGTGGAATCCAAACCAAATCACTAGCCATTATATATTCGGGGCTTGTGTTACGTTCTGTCGAATCTGGATTTAAAGTCTGATAGCAATAGACTTTACAATATGAGTCTGAGTGTGATAGACTTTACAATCTGAATCTGAACATATTCTGCTTTTGAAAAGATTTAGCTTTAAGGTCTGTACCTAGTTCAACTTCCTTTTGGTTCTTCAAAGTATAGACTTCAATAATATCCTTTATATGTTCTATCATCTGCATTGTCTATTACTCAACCATTAAACACGTTAGTAGCATTTGATTTATTTTGTCATCTTCAAAACATCATAAGGAATTTCCCTAACAATCTCTAAATATGCAGATTTGTAAATATATTTTTGAAAATATTAATTTAAATCAAAGGATATCAAAAGATAACAAATAGATTGAGCATAACAATATATAGAAAAATAATCGTAGCTCAATATTATGCAATACATAATATTACCCAATCAACACATATGCATATTCATATTCTCTCCCCCTTTTTGTCATAATCAAAAAACGATAACAAAGAGTCATGTAGAGAATATAAAGTGATAGCAAATAATTTTCAAAAATCAGCTTTTATAAATCGAATATTAAAAATATGCAATATAGCTCACGGATGCATTATAAAATTCACTTATCCTTTTTGTCATAATAAAAAGATAATACCAAAAAAATATTTGTTATGACAAAAGGTAAAAAAAAAAATGCACTAACTGGATCTTGTAGAACTTGGTAAGTTCCAACACATTTACCTTTTCCTTCATTCCATAATAAACAATATCACGATCAATTTAAAAAGATTTTTCCATAATTGATCAAAGCTCCCCCTCAATTTGTTGCATTTTTGAGATGATCATGATTCTTTCCTTTTTCTTGGATTCGCTTTCTCCCCCTGTTATCATGACAATATTTGTGAATAGAAACAATTGTTGCTTGTGCACGTTGAACAGAATATTTTTCCAGTATTTCCTTTGCAGTGACAACATCTGCAACGATCACTTGCATTTTGAAATTCGAGACAAAAATTTATTTTCTTCAATCAAGCTCTTCTCGAATTCAACCTGCATAAACTTAACAAAATTTTTGCACAAATAGGCAGTAATAATATCCATATAATATATAATGCCCTTTTTTCACATAAATAAATTGAATAGCATATATAAGATTATCAAATATTTAAAATCAGAGCTACTCAACATTTCATATGACACATTAGGGATTTCCTTAACAATTCACAAAAACATCACGTAATACCTTCCTCTGATTTGCGGATCAAACTTGCTAGATATAAGATATCTTCTAAAATGTAGCAAGAATATCCATAAATATGCAATAATATATTTCGAGATCAAAGGGATTTCCTTGAACATAAATCTCAAAAATATATTATAAATTCATTTCATAGAAAGAAAGATGATATTGCTATTACGTGCCAAATCAAGAAAAAAAAAATATTGCAATGCATTATATTTATGAGAAGAAATATTTGCAATATTAATGATAAGCAATCGTCCAAAATCAGGATAAATGCATGTAGAAATTTGTATGGTGGGATGATTAAAAAAAATCTCTTACCCAAGGTATATGTTCGAATTGTATACTATTGATTAAAAAAGATCATTACCAATCTTCGTAGGAGATACTTTTCTGATTGCACCAAAATCTGCGTAGATTCGCAATCATTCTTGTCTTATTGAATTTCCTGCAATCAACTCATATCCTTTTTGGTATCCATCAACGTTGACACCTAAATTTTGACGGCCCATTTAGAAAATTAGGGGTTAATTTTATTAATTGCATAGCGTATAGATTTAGGTTGCATTTATTTTTTATTTGCATTTTTTTGCTTTTTATTGAATTAGTGGCGGATGGGTTCAAATTAGTTGGCCAAACTTTTTTTTAAATGATCAGAAATTATCTTGTGAGAAAATAAAAATTTGAAATTTTCCGGGATAGGGCAAGTGGAAAAAAAAACGAATATTATGAAATATTGTGATTTGGCTTTTTAGGATTTGGAATTAAAGAGTAATCTTATCGAAATCTTGGATCGTTATCAATAGGTGAAAATTTTGTAAAAAGATTTGCGAAGATTGACTCGAGGAAAATTTTGAAAATCCAATTCCTCTCCTTATAAAAGGCCATGTGTACGAGAGGTTTAGGGGGCTGGCTTTTCTTTGGAATCAAAGAGAAAAATACACAAGGGAAAAAGGGGAAAGGTTTTGGCTTCTTTGACCAAAAAAAGAAGAAGAAGAAAAAGGTGAAGAGAGAGGGAGGTCTTCGTGGGTTTTGAGGAGAGAAGAGACACCAAAGTAAAAAGCAAAAAAAGCAGAAGCAGCAGAGGAAGGGATTGGACATCTACTATTCATCGTCTTCTCCAAATTTTCTCTCTAACGTTTGCTGCCCTGCATCTGCAACAGACCGAACCAGCTCCTTCGCGGCCTCGCCTCAAGCCCCGTATGCGACGCCGCCTCACCGTGCCGGACGCCGGACTTCCACGCCGCTCGCCCACGCACCACCACGCCGCTGCCACCAGATCTATTTCTCCAGATCTTGCGATTTCGGTGGCCCGCCGTCGCCTAAGCCCACGCCGTTGCTCCCCTGCAACAGCTGAGGCCCGAGATCCGCCCGCCGTCCGCGACTACCCAGCACCCGAGCTCCGCCTGTCCGCGCTCCACCCGTCGCCGCATCGACGCTCGCCCCTTGCCGTCTGCTGCCAGAGACCCCGCAACGGAGCTCTCACACCGCAAGCCCACCTCGTCTGCAAACCGAGCCAGATCGGTAGCCCATCGCTACTCTCATGCCCGTCCGGATCCGAGCTTCCCTAGCTCCGCTCCCCTGTTGCCGCCCCGAGCGCCGCCCAGCACCGCCCCGAGCGCCGCCCAGCACTGCCGCCGGCTCACTTTTGCCGGAGCTCCCTTTTGCCGGACATACCCTAGCTGCCATTGGAGATCCATAAACCGTGCTTTTGGGAAAGGAAAAAAGACAAAAGCAAAAAAAGCAAAAACAAAAGAAAAGAGGAAAAGAAATTAGGTAGTTTCTTTTGTTTTTATTTTTATTTTTATTACTTATTCACTTATAGTTTTTTCTTTCTTTCTTTATATCTTGTTTTTTTAGTGAATTTGTTCATTTAGGTATGTGATTGATATTCTGACATAAAAGTGCCCCTCAAATTAGAGGTTGTTAGTCCGATTTTCGCGCCCGAAATCCGACTCGCAATTCCTTATAAAAATCGACAATCCGATCTCATGCTCGAGATTCGATTCGCGATTTAATTTTAAAATTGGACAGCCCGATCTCATGCGCGAGATATGGTTCGCCAATTTTCAAATATCAATTTTATCTTGTTTGATTTGATGTCATGGTGTTTGAGTCAATTTTATTTTCGTAAAAGGAAAAAGAAATAAAAAAAAGTTTGAATTAGGGTTAGGTTTGTTTTTTTTTAATCATATCGCAGGATTAGATTAAGGATTTTTATTTTGAATCATGAAATAGAAAAAGAAAAAGTGCATTCATTTAGGATTGTTAGTTTTTCTTTTATTATCTGAATTGCCTGTTTGATCTTAATTTCGAATTTCATAAAAATTAGGAATTAATGCATTATTTGCACGTCATGGCATATTAGAATAAATTGCATGTTTTATTAATTTTTGCATCTTAGGTTAGAGCTGGCTAGGTTAAGATAATATGTTAGTTTAAATTAGGATTTAGTCTGACCTGATCCTTAATATAAACTAGATAGAATCTTAATCTAGATAATTATATTTTGCATTTTCCTTAATTTCGAATTTCATAAAAATTTGTTTTAGGATAAATTAGTTTCAATTTCTAGAATATGTTGCATTTTTCTAGAATAGAAAATTCATGTGCACGTCATATAGAATTAGGTTCATGAAATGCACGTCATTTAGTGATTATTATTAGGTTCATTTAATTAGAAATTGCCTGTCATTAGAGTTAGGTCATTTGATTAATTTAGATTGCATATTTAATTATTGCATTTCTTTAGAAATTACCTTTACTCATGTCATATAGTTTAGGTCATGTTACCATGTCATATCAACTCATGTTAGATTAATAACATTGCATCGCATGATTCTCATTGAATAAATGAAAACAAAAAAGATTGAGTGATTGCTTGTTAATTAGAAATCATATATAGGATTGCTGATGTGAGTTTTGATCTAACAACGCAGATGCTTTCGTTGCTTTGAGGTAAGTTTTAATTTATTCATTGCTTTCTTGGGTGTTAAATTGATGGATTGCGCACCCGCATGATCACCTCACATGTTAGAGAAATAAATTTAAAATCAATTCAAGCTGCTTGCCAAACATTTTTTCTAAAGAATGGTACCGAAAGGGCATTAGAGAAATCTAGTGTAACCAAGTCCCCGTACCCATAATCTCTGGTTCGTAGGAGTAAAGTAAATCTCCCGTTGTTTTACTTAGGTGTCTAATCGACCTACCCTAAACTGATTAGTGGCGACTCCTAGATAATGATCTTTTGCATGTTAAATCCTTAAGTCGCGATATGGTATGGGCTTGGGAGAGCCCGAGCTAAGCTTAAAGGCTTAGTAGTCCATCAACCTAGTTTTAGGTGGCACACCGAAAAATTGGGTCGCGACAATCAATTTGGATCCTTCCATTCCGTTAGAGCAAAATATGAAATCTCCATAGATAAACAAATATTCTTTCTTAATTCATCATAACAAAGTATTCAAAGAAAGAATAGTATGCACAAAGATATTTTGAAAAATAAATTCTCACTTAGTCATAGTATGATAAAAACAGAGAGAATAAAATCTTTGAATATCTAAGAATATCTTGCATCATCACGTAAAATAGATTTTCACTTTGCAAAATATGACTAAATTTGAGAGTAGAAAATTAGACAATATAATTTGAATTATCTTAAATAATCACACATATTAAATCAAATCTCAACTTACGAATCACAAAAATAAATCACACGATTCTTTCTTCAAAAATATGATCATAATAAAAATCTGAATCAACCAAGGATTTATTGAATATCAAGTATAATGAGAAATTTTAAATTGTGTACTCAAACCAAATTGAGAATAAAAAATATACATTCCTTACCAAACTCTCATTCTTCTCTTCCACACGTTGTATTCCTTTCCATCAAAATATGGTGGCCTTGTGTTGCTTTGTCCCTCCATAAGTCCTGGTGCCAACATACTAGCCATAGAAGATCTTTAACTCAAAAGTAAAAATACTTTTATAAACCGAGCACTTGGCTCTGATACCAATTGAAAGTGCTAGTATGAACACCTAGAGGGGGTGAATAAGTGTAAAAATAGATTCTGCAAAATACAGTGAAAACCTTTACTTTTAATCCGAGTCTGAATAACAACAAACTTTTGAAACTCAGTTTGAAGAGAAATAGACTTTGAGCGAGATCAGACTTTAGCAGTTAAATAGAATTACGAACAAAATAAAGAGATTCAGGGAAGAGAATAATAACACAATGTTTATAGTGGTTCGGCTTAATCCAAGCCTACGTCCACTCTCCCACGCTAACAGTCTTCTTGGCTGGATTTCACTATACAATCAACAAGAGATTACAACTTTGAGTGCAAACACTTAATAGTATATCACACTATCTCACTAAGTCATTATTTTGGTATTTCTCTCAAGATCACAAACGTTTAAGTTCACGAGAGACAAGTTTATAATCAAAGATCACTCAAACTTTGGAATTATAAATTCTACGCTATGTCTCTTACTTGCTCATCGGTCCGTCATCTATTTAAATACTGCTCCACTTCCAAACTAGCCGTTGGACAACATCTTGAGGATCGTCTTCCAATATACCCATTGGACAGATCTGTATCTAGAAGATTTAGTAGCCGTTGAGTGACAAAAGTAGAATCCCAAATTAATTCCGATCGCCCATACAAACAGAATCTTGGTTTCCATAAGTAAAGCTTCTTCGTATAGAAAGTTCTTATCTTCAGGATTCAATTGTTAATCAATTAGATTGAATCAATCAAATCAATCTTGATGTTGAATCCAAACCAGATCACTAGCCATTATATATTCGGGGCTTGTGTTACGTTCTGTCGAATCTGGATGTAAAGTCTGATAGTAATAGACTTTACAATCTGAGTCTGAGTGCGATAAACTTTATAATCTGAGTCTGAACATATTCTGCTTTTGAACAGATTTAGCTTTAAGGTCTGTACCCAGTTTAGCTTTCTTCCGGTTCTTCAAAGTATAGACTTCAATAATATCCTTTATATGTTATATCATCTGCATTGTCTATTGCTCAACCATTAAACACGTTAGTAGCCTTTGATTTATTTTGTTATCTTCAAAACATCATAAGAGATTTCCCTAACACATTCGAAGCTTTGGCTTTATACACACACATGCAAGTTGTTTTTTATAATCACTTTAGCAACTATTTAATCATAACAAATCTCTAATTCTGCGTTTGTAATTGTTTTGCATATCTTAATCTCAATAATTATCGATAAGGATACCGCAAGTGTCATAATTTTCGTACAACTCAAATTTTGTGTCATAACTTTTTTCGACTACTAAAGTGCCATGACTTTTGGAAAGAGGTTAACTAGAGTTCTATAACATTTTAAAAAATCATTCATCAAAGTGCCAAGAATCCGACGTAGAATAGCAGTTGTAGTACACATTTTAAAAAAAACTACACTTAAGTGATCGGAAAAAAAAAATTACTGTATTCAAGTGAATGTCATATATAAGTTATGACACTAAGTGATAAAAATAAAATTATGATATTTAAGTGAGCGCTACATGAAACTTATGACACCTATGATGTCATTTTTCCTACTAATTGTTTATGTATATATAGATATATCGAGGAGATTTTGGAAGAGACAACACTATAGGATACCTATCATGACATAATATCTAACTATTAAGAATATTTGACAAATAATAATTATAAAAGATCAATCTCATATTGATTCGTATTTGAAAAATAAATATCAACAAAAATTAACCATCATTACTAAATAAAGGGAAATTTTACCTAATCAATCCTAAATATATTATACAACTATTAATTCAATTATAAATCTTTTTAATTCGATTAATTTAATCCTAAACATTCTAATGATTTTCTAATATATTTCATCTAACTAATTTTGGTCAAAAAACTCTTACATGGTGACCTAGCTGTCATATAACTAGGTAATGACATAGAAGGACGTAAGTGGAACGAAGAAGTTTTGATTTTATTATCTCAATCTTCTTCTTCTTTTTTCTATTATTTTCTTCTTCTTTATTATTAATCTTCTTCCATGGACGTGGCTCGTCGACCTCCCCTCCTCAACTCTAGTTGCGTCACGTCCGCCAGGTGAGCACAACTAAGGTTGTCGCGCGTACCTTTCGAAGTAATCTCCCAATGAACTCAGTCATGCACGGCTCTTCTTCTTCCCTGCGAAATGAAGTGATAGTATCCTCCCTGCAACATGTGTTTGCACCCTGGATGAATGTCCACTTTGGATCTTGCGATGTGCTAGGATGTTCTTCTGCCCATCAATGGTCCCCAATCATCTTAAATCCTTTCAATTGAAGTCTTGAGAACTCTGATTTTTTGTGTGTGCTCTAGAACTGCGTATGACAACATTTCTATTCCTCCGGATTTATGTTCTTTTGTTCCCCGGAAGAGAAAGTTAGCCCAATAATAGATTTGGAGCAGAAACGAGAAACAAAAAAGAGTTGTTTCTTGTTCCCGGAAACAATTTCTAGAAATAAGCAAATTTTCTTTTTTATTTTTCTTTTATTCATCTCTCTTGCTGTAGCCACTTCCAACCGCCCAGAGCCATCGCCGACCACTGCCCGTCCCTGCCGCCCGTCATCCGCCGCCGCACGACCGCCGGCCGCCCATCCATCACCGTTGATCGCCGGCCCACAGCCCATCGGCCGCCCCCTCCCACAGCCGCCCGTCCACCTCCGGCGGTCAGCAACAGCCGATGGGCTGTGGGCCATCGATCGACAGTGACGGACAGGCGGCCGACGGTCGTGCAGCGGCGGCGGCGGGCAACGGTCAGTCGTCGGCGATCCATGAATAAGAATAAAAAATAAATAAATACAAAAAGAAATGGTTTCATTACCAAACACATTTCTATTATTTTTCTATTCCCAGAGTATAAATTTTGTATAGTTATCAAACACGTTTTTTTACTTAGAAATTGTTCCCCATAATAAAAATAGAAAATAACTATTTATGAAAAAAAACTTTTTCCCAACCAAAAAATATTGTCATGCGTAACCTTAGATGTCGGTCTTTCTGTCCATCAATGTCCACCTCTGAATTTTTCTTTTTCTTTTTTTGGGGTGCAAAATCCCCCAATCATCTCTCCGTGGCTCTGCATCACTCAGGTAAGGGTCAACAATGGCCCTCGTTGCTAGCGCCGGTCATGTAAGGCTGCTGCTGACCCGTCTGGACCTCTGATCGACCCGGATCCAAGGCCGACCGAGCCCCCCAGCCAAGTTCTCGTCCCTCGTCCTTTGTTGACGCCGTACCTTAGTTGGGAGCGGCCGAAGAGAGTTGCCAACATGGCTTCCTACTAGAGAAGGTGCTGAAAAAGTCGAACAATACCACAACGACCCCAAAAAATAAAAAAAATAAAAAAATAAAAAAAATAAACAATTCAGAAAAAGAATGCAAAACAACATCATTTGCTTAAATTATTCCTCATCAAATGCCAATCATACCATGTACAACGATTAACGAAGATCGAATCACCATGTTATTATTTTTCAAATAAAATTCATGAGAAATTTAGGTAAATGTTTTGGAATAAATTTGTCAAATCAAAAAATTTAGGATTAAATTGGGTTTACGACTAATCAAGTAATTTTCCAAAAAAATGCTTTACAAATAAATAAATATAACAAAGGTACCCATCATTACATGTTGAAGGAAACAAGTATTTGTTCAAAGGGTCCTGTCACATGACTGTGTATATTGAAAAAATAAGCATAATGAAGGATATAACATGTGATGACTTATGTTGAAAGACAATTATAGATATACATTATGACCAAATATTTAAGCGTATATTATGAGAAATTTACCAAAAAATCATTAATAAGATTGAATGACATAATAGCCTATGTTTAACAAACAAATGATATAAATAAGTACCTAGACGATATTCAACAAATAAATTATATTAATAAGTACTAAATGTGTGCTGAATAAGGGTGCGTTTGATAACGTTCTAGTCTGGGAAACAATTTTTATTCAGAAACATTTTTTATATTTCTATTCCTGAGAATAGTTTCTAAACATTTGAACGCATTTGGTAATTACACAAAATTTATATTCTCGAGAGAGAAATACTTTTGGTACAACCCGATATATTTTTATGATTTAGAATTTCTTTTAATTTATTAATAATTTTATTATAGTTTTCTTTTTCTTCTCCTTCCTTTATTCGATCATCGGCCGATGACTGACCAGAGAAGGGCCGGCAAGGTCAACCTCGGGGGAGGCTCGTCGGCCACTAGCGAGGTCACCCTGAGCCTTTCCGTGACTGGGCGAGGCAAGGCGACCTCACCCGGCCATCACGCGAGGTCGAGCCTTGCCGTGGTTGGTCGAGTCTTAACCTCACCCGGCCAAGGCGAGGCTAAGCCTTGCCCTCATCGGTGGCCGATGAGCTCGAGGCAACCTTGCCGGGGGCCGACGAGGCTTCGGCGAGATCATCGGGCCTCATCTAGCTGGTTACCGGCTAGGGGAAGAAGGGAGGAAGAGAACGAAAAGAAAAAAGAAGAAAAGAAAAGGGAAAAAAAAAACTCGATTCTTGATTTTTGTTTCTTTAATTGTTTCCAGGAAAAGAGAGTAAATTTTTTTTTTTGTTTCTGTTCCAAATTTGTTCCCGAAAGCAAAAAACTTACCAAATGCATTTCTATTCTATTTCTATTCCCGAGAACAAAAAAACATAAACATCTGCTCTCAGGAGCGTTACCAAACGTGCCCTAAAATGTTCACAAAGAGCTTAACACTGTAGAAATATCAATTTTAACATTGTAGTCTATATCTTTTACATATATACTAATATCAATTTTAACATTGTAGTCTATATATTATATATACATATATACTTCATGAGTAGTTTCTGTTAACAAATCGATGAAGAAAACTACATAACGTGATAGACCATATTCAATAAATAAATTTTATGAATAAGTACTAAATATGTACTGAGTGCTTACTAAGAGTTGAATAATGTTACAATATCTATTACGAAATGATAGCCTATATTTGACAATTAGAGGTTTATTTTTATTTTTTTTAAAAAGTATCTTTCATTACAGAAAAGATTATATCAAATAAATGAGTACCAACAGTAAAAGAAAACAACTATTCGCAAATCATAGGAAAAACTCGTTCATTGTCATTAATATTATAATGCAATGAAAATAATACACATTTAGAGGGTTGAATTCCACAGTTACACATATATCACAAATAAATATGACTTAGTGCACAACTGTTGATAAATCTTATTATTAAGCGCTACTAACATAAAAAATCACAAACTAGTATAGCGTGCCACATTTACTCTAAATTTATTTTTGTGCCACGAAAACTTCCAAATTAATACACCCGGGCCACATTTACCCTAATTTAATTTTCGTGACATAAGAGATTCCTAATTGGTATACGCATACGATACTTACCCCAAATTAGCACACCCATATCACATTTATCTCAAATTGTGATAAATTTGAGATTCTTTTGCAATAAATATGACACGAGTGCATTAGTTTGGGGTAAATGTGACCCAAATATATTGATTTGAAATTTTTATGATACAAAAATTAATTTGAGGTAAATATACTATGAATATATTAATTTGAGAGTATTTATGATATAAAATGAATTTAGATTAAATGTGACTCCATCGCCGCCACATCGAGACATTGTGAAAGGGGTATAGCTTGAACCTCACTCCGCAGCTCGGAGTGAATGACCTGCCGCCTCCTTCTCCCTGAGGTAGACTTACGATCATTGCCTAGAGGCACGCGTTACAGTCCAACCCCATCAAGTCCAGCGTGCACTGCGCAAGTGTGTACAGCTTCTACAAGCTTGTGAAGTTCACCTCTGCGACCGCAAATTTCTTCCCCAATTCACTCCCTGAAACCCTCTCCGCCACATCATTCGTGATCACTCCTAGCAGCTGCATGAACCCATCTAATTCAGTGACTTTCCCGGTCTCTAGCATCAAATATCCAGGTAGAATCTCCAATACCGAGTAAATGGACCGGGACAAGTACTTCAACATGCACTCATCGTATCGAATCACGGACGGAGGATGTCTTTTATTCCAATAGCCACGCACTCGCTACACTTGACTATGCTGACATTAGGGGTGAGTGCGCTAGACCGCCCAAATCGGGAACTGCTCAGACCAGACTGGACTAGTCGGATCGGTCCGATTACTAGAGGGATCAGTTCGGTTCCCGATTCCGAGGGGAACCAAACTAGACCGGACCAAAATCAGACCGGACCAGATCAAACCAACTAGACCAATCCTTTTAAATATATATATATATATATATATAGTAACAATTCTTATGTTTTTCTTAATTTTTAATTTTTTTTTGCTAAGTAATTGGTTCTATGTGACCAAACCGGACCCGACCAATCGATCTGGTCCAGTTCTCGATCCTAGGTTGGTCTAGTCGGTCCGATCGGGTTCCCGGTCCAAGGTCGGTCCGATATGATTCTCGGTCCCAAAAATTGGGGACCAATTCTCTCGATCTAGTTCTCGGCTCCTAGGTGAAATTGGATTGAATCAGGAACTTATCACCTCTGGCTGACATCACCGCGACAAGGGAAGAGCTTGAAGGCACATTCAAGAGCGTCCTTCCTAGCAATGGCATTGGTGAAGTCATCACCGTTGTTAGTTGTTGCTTGTTTTTTTTATAAAACAAACAAAATATTATTTTTTCTTTGCTTGACATGGAAAAGTTAAAAGTATGTCATCAATTATATAAGTGTAGATGTCTTCTAATTTATTAAAATGAAGATGATCGGATGTGAACTAGATCCCATAATACCCGCTTGTGGGTGAGTGATTTATTAGGTACACTTAGTACTTGGCACGCTCGCAGATCATAATTATCAATAACCCTTGTTTATTATTTTTTTTCAAGTGGTTATTTTGCTAATATTTATTAGGCATCAAAGGTTATATTGTTCAATCAGTATGTTTCAAAAGTTATGAAATTTGAAATTTTAAAAAAATTATTATTATTATTGTTATTGTTGTTGTTGTTGTTGTTTATTCAAACTTTTTCAATATGTTTATCCAATGTGTCTTTTAATAATGTATTTGTTAAAATATTTTCTGAAGGTTTGCTTCTGCTCAGAAAATTGAGATAAATACGATGATTTTTAGTTTCAATAATTATCAAGTTTCTAGAAATATACTAGAATCGCTATTTAGAATTTTCATTTGAAACTTTTTTGTATTCTAGAAGACTTTTGCCGATAACTTTTAGTAATATTGTGAAATAAATAATTTCTTAAAAAGAGTGTTGTCATGCTTTAAAGTGTGATTCCTTTTCTCCTTAATCCGAAGCATTTTTTCCAACGTCGGTGGCAGGGGAGGAGAGGGAAGAGAGGAGGGTGTTAAGGTTGGACTGGTAGGTGGAGTTGGGAGCAAAGAAAGTTGTGCTCGGCAGTACTACTGTAGATAAGCAGTTGCAACTCTAGTAATGTGACGGTGATTGATGAGACAAGGAGATAATCCAGCGAAAATTCATGGTCCGATGATCTTATTCTGCTTGCGTACTGAGCATAGAATTATCGAAACTATTCTGCTCTCTCGGGAAAAAGAAAATTGTTACGGGGAGCTTTACCCGATAATTTGCCTTTGATAATTACATTTGCAAATCTCGAATTCTTATCCATATCTTGGTAATATAATGGTGAAAAGGAGAAAATTTTATTCTCAAGAAAATTCTACACAAATATCTTGCTCACATTTCCTGCACCAAGTTGATGAGAAAAAGGTGAAGATTTCGACAAATAGATAAAACAAAAGAGGACAATTTATGTTAATAATTTATGCTTTCATGCTTCTTATTTGTTCTTATTATTTTATTGCATGTATTTATATTGTGATTCCATAAAATTCTACAATTGAACGTCTCATATTTTCTTTTAATCGGAGCTTGTATGATGGGATTTGGATCCACTTTAAATGAAACTCCACATAAGCTCTAAGTCTGCTTGATGTAGATGTTCATATTTTTATAATTTTTTTTGGTAAAGATGCACTTCAAAACCTACATTGAAAATAATATAACAAATAAATCTTAATTTGTGCATGCACGGATGTCTTGCTAGTTTTTGTATATGCATTTACGTAGTTTATTTTGTTGCGTATATAGATCCTCTGAACTTGAGCTAATTGACATGTTTTCTCCTCATGAGTGCAAATTGACCTTCGCAATTTGCTGCATTAGGAGATGACTCATTAACATAAAGAATAGAATCGTCTGAATTTATTCTTCCTATTTATCTCTTTCTTTTCTTTTCATTTTCTTTCGCATATTTCTCTTTTCCTTTTCTCATTTTACGGTTTTTTGCATAATTCCTGGGTAGTGTCACCACCCTCCTCCCCATGTGATGGAGGCGAGCTTGTGTAATAGCCGATAGTGGCGAGGCACGGCAATGAGGTGAGGGCCGTGTGAGCTGCGATGGAGAGAGAGAGAGATGTGTTGGGAATTTAAGTTTTTGTGTTGATTTTGCTTTCTTGACTGATCGCAAAGCAAGATAAAATGTCTCGTGGGTTGACCAACTATGCATGAATGGCTGTTGGTGGTGCTATTTTAATTCAGGTGGGGAAAGATAATAGGATGAACGGTGAGGACGGTCGCCTTTTTGTCCTCGCGCAGGTGTCATTTGTCAAGGTCAGTTGCGTGAGTTGCATTCTCTTGTTGAGTGTGGAGACTTGACCAACCAGGGTCCAGATATATGCAGCTCTAATAATCTCAGTTTCAATTGATGACGGTGGCGACAGAGACCGTCGATGGTCTGGGATCATGTAACTTTCTAAGAAATTTTTCAAACTTCCCTCGATTTGACACGAGAAAACTTATCGGGTTTAATTGCACAAGGTAAGCGGGCTCTACCTGAGAAGAAAGTAACAAGTGGTTACAAAGTTTCCCTTTGGCTGATGTGGCAAGCACTAATGTACTGTACACCAATCACGAACTGACATGTGTCACTGACTGGCTCCACTTCTTGGAGGGCACGGCTCAGATCTCGGATGAAAGAGACATGTGAGAGGATGTTGGTGGACAAAGCTAATCAACTATGGAGTTTGGCTGATGTGGGGCCGGCATCGGCTCACCGTGTATGGATCGGTAAGAGAGGGAGAGAGAGAGAGAGCGAGGGAGATGTTTATTCTTGTGTATAGATGAGGAATTGTACGAGTGGAAGGATCCGTGCTTAGTTGCTTCCCTTTCCATCAGTAATCAACCACCAATCATTATAATCGAGTAACTATGCAAGTCACGCCAAGGAATATATATGGAGGTGAGGTTTATGACCTCGATTTCTAAAATGCGACAAAAATAAAGTGGTGCAAATTACGTACAAATGGATATATCTCCTCATACATCATGAAATGTTATGTAAAAGATGACGATTAATGAAACTCTAGTCGTTTCTTTTCATTATTTCTTTAGACAAGGAAGAACTTATATTCCTCAATAAGACCACACACAAATGTACATAAATATAAACAGCCTCCCATGCCAAAGGTGTTTGCTCATTGTTCATTAGTGATATCGTTGGACTGCTCAGGATCTTATGACCAAGGTCTCTAGGTGACTATCGTGAGGAAAGATTTCTACTCACATCACCGTTCAACGAGGGTAAACTTCGGTGACTGACATCTCATTGATCAACACTGGTGCAGACCTGTTGGTGGATTGGTCCAATTTGAACTCTTTCATCGATGTCTCTGTCCTGCTCCGAAAAAACAAGGCCGGTTGTTGGGGGTAGTGCAAGGCTAATAGAGTAGCTGTTCAACATCAAGACTATGTTTGCCATTGTGGGTCTATCCATTGGATCTTCCTGAACACATAGTAAACCAATGTGGAGGCATCTAAGCACTTCATCTCTTGAATACAAGTCGCCAACGGCGGGATCTAACACTTCCAACGGCGTACCATCTCTCCAATTTTTCCAGGCCTAAAAAACAGTTGATTGAGAGAAAAAATTTCAATACATCAAATCTACTTTGCTTAACAATTTCTTTTTAGTTATAGTCAATCTCTGCAACTTACATAGCTAGCGAGATCTTCGATGCCATCTGATTGGTAGACGGAACTATTCTTCTTACCACTAATGAGCTCAAGAAGTAGAACACCAAAACTATATACATTGGACTTCACGGAGAATTGTCCATGCATTGCATACTCAGGTGACATGTAACCACTGCAAAACATAATGCATTAGCAATATAAGTATACATAAGCATAAAAAGTAGAGAACAAATTTTAACAATACTTACAAAGTCCCCACAATTTTATTGGTATTTGCATGTGTTTGATCGACTACAACAATTCTTGCCATGCCAAAATCCGAAATCTTTGCATTCATTTCACTATCCAACAAGATATTGCTTGCTTTTAGATCTCGATGAATGATCCGAAGTCAAGAGTCCTCATGTAAATAGAGCATTCCTCGAGCAATCCCATATACTATCTTGTAACGTCTCGACCAATTCAATTGCTTGCTCTTTTCAGGATCTGCACGTATGCACAATTCAAATTTGGGTATCTTTACTTAATAAATCCTCTTAAATAGATTTTATGCAAACTAACTTTAGGTTCCCAAAGCTATGGAAACATTCAACGTAACTGGTGGTTGCTCAAATGCTCCCTCAACAGGAAAAGCAATAGCTTTGCAATAAATTGAACGTAACATACCAAATAAAAAGTAGTTGAGACTTTTGTTTGGCACAAACTCATAGACAAGCAGTTTTTCTTCACCCTCCAAGCAGAACCCGAGCAGCCGCACAAGGTTCCTATGTTGAAGCTTCGCTACCAGCAGGACTTCATTCTTAAATTCTACAGCACCTTGTCCTAAGCCTTGAGATAGTCTCTTCACAGCTATTTGTTGTCCATTAGGAAGCCTACCCTGAAAAATTAGCATTTTGATGTCTAAGTACACATGAATAGCTCCTGATGACAACTTTTCAAAATTACCAAATAAAAAATCTTCAAATCTTTTCATACTAAAGATCTTTCAAGTACATTTAAGCCATTCTTAATCTGCTTTCCGACTAACCATACCTGGAAAACTTCCCCGAATCCACCCTCACCCAACTTGTTTTGGTGAGAGAAATTGTCTGTAGCGGTCTGTATGGTGGCAAAATCATACTGCAAGGACTCGGCGTTTGTAATGTCATTTACGCCTACATGACAAAACAACATAAGATGGTCATTTCACCAAAAGCATTGAACAGTATATCCTGCGTATACGGTTTCGTCATTCTATCCAACTATACAGTATAGGTACGTATTTCATACTGCTTTGATCTTCTCGAACGACTTCGTACGGCTTGGTCACTTTCCTCTGCCTCAAACAGCAAGCGACGAAGAGAAGCACCACACCCACGCCAACAGGAACAGCGATGGCAATTATTATCACAGTAGTTTTATTGCTTTTGCCTACATATGCACAGCCATATCTTAATAGCATCAGTATGTGTTCATGACTGAGATTTTTGAAACTGGAACTGCTAACATAGGCCAGAAGAAACGTAAACAACAGAGAAAAACAAAAAGAGTGCGCTTAAAGAACAAATGTCCAGAAGAAACCAAGCTGTAATCCATAATCTGTCCAGCTCAAAAATCCATTATTTTTGTAATTCCCATGTGAGTGCACCAATTGTTTATATGGGATTAACCATTAATTGATTAAAAGCCACCTTTAACCAATTGTTACGTAAACAATCTAATCTCATAAGTGGATGTAGAACCCACCATGTTCAACCGGTAAGATTGATTTGAGATAATTGCTCCACCTAAGAAAAACTTCTCACCTGAACTGTACCTTGCCTTTACTTTGTAGCCTACGTTTTTTTTTTTTAAACAAAAAGTTGCAGCATAAACACCCGAGTCACCACTCAAATTAAAAGCCAGCAACAACAAACGCACTAAGACCAGAAAAATATCATCTCATGTCTTCAATCAACCAATTACGTTAACTCGAAAAGTCATTATGCTAGAAATAAAGAGCAGACGCTAAAGACAGACACGAAAAGAGGTCAGAGCATTTTTGGAGCATTTTTTGGGAGCAGCTTTACCTTGAGGCTTGTAACCACCCACTCTCTCAAAACAATTATGCATAAAGCTGCTTGTGTAAATATATTATAATTTAATTAACATTTAATCCAAAAAAGGAGAGTTAGGACAGAGGAAGACAAGCAATACGATCGCACATTTACCTTTAGGTCCGGTCACAGGAGCGGGAGGTGCCGCAGCGGGAGGCGGAGAAGCTGGTGCCTGCAGAACCGTGGTGTTATAAAAGGGGTAGAACTCATACCTCACGCTGCAGCTCGGAGTGAGCACCCTCCCACCTTGCTGCCCCTGAGGTAGCTGAGGGATCCCAGTCTGGAGGCACGTGCCACAGTCTGATGCCGTCAAGTCAGGCGTGCATTGCGCTAATGCGTACAGCTTCTGCAAAGCTCGTGAAGTTTGCCTCCGCCACCGCGACCTTCTTCTCCAACCCGCCAGCTGAAGCCCTCGTGGCAGCGTCGTTCAGGGTTTTGTTCGATGCAAATTACGCAACCCCAAGATCTCCATAACTAGAACAAGAACATGCATAATTGAAAAGAAATATTAACGCACCTGTTTTGGGATTCATCATACATAAAGCGGAAGTAGAAAAGGGATTTCCCACATATCAAGGGGATCCACGCATCAAGTCATTCTCCTCTATTGCCCTCCGTATCACTGGCTCAATGAGGCGGCCCCCCTCACGTTTAGCGTTAGGTAAACGCCCCTTAGGTGAGGATACATGTGAGAATTAGGGTTAGAGGAGAGACTTTAGCACTATTTATAGAGTTTCCAGCTAGGCCCCCTCATTACGGGCCAGGCTCAACTCGGTCCACACTAGCCAGCCCATATTAGACTAATTAAGAAACATTTTATCTCACCTTAGACCAATCCCCGTAAAACGGTAAACGTTAAACGGTAAATTACAATATCAATTAATGTAGTCCACATTAGGAAAACTCTTACATTCTCCCACTTGGACTATATTAATTGAAATCGTACTGTATGTGCGCACATGGGTCAAGAGATAATTCTTAATAGTCAATCCTATCCCATAAAGTCTCAAACACCGAATCATGGCGGTAACTGCATGTATACACACAGAGCCTTCCATGGTCACAAATGTTATCAACTCTATAGATATGGATCCAATATGGTAGTGTGTCAAATGGACAACATCTCTCATAAATAGATCTCATTTGTCAGTCACCATTATCTTACCTTAAGCGTCACAAAAACTTGTGCCACTAGAGAATGCATTTATGGTTCCATGAACCCACATATGTCTTGTCCTTACAGTTAACCATTCTTCATGTATAACAAGACATATGGACAAGGCTAATAACCGGATGCCCCTAGCCTTCACTCAAGGTTTATACAGTACCTTGAGACTTTATCAATATGTATTTACCATAATAACAAGACATTCAAAAAAAAAATTATTGAATGCAAAAGTTGATACATATCAAACCGTTACAAAATGTAACGAACACAGAAAACCTTTATCAGAGTAAAGCCAAAATAACTCCCACTAAACAATAGCATCTCATGATACTCCTAAGCCCATGCTAATGACATGTCGCTTAAAATACACATGGGCGTAGACCTTTAGTTAGTGAATTTACTACCATATCATCTATGGAAATATGTTATATTAAAACGTCAGCTTTCTATACCGTTTCCTTTTGGTCAAAAATTTTTACCACCATATATTTAGACCAATTGAGACCTCTATAGTAAATAAATAATACTACAAATTTGTTATCTCAATACAACCGTATGGGTCAATCCATAAAATTAAAAGCGGTCAACTCCTTAATGAGGTTCCGGAGCCTAATAGCCCAAGTAACAGCCTAAAAGAATGTTACTAACACTGCTTTCATAATAAAAGATGACATAAAACGTTATTTACTGCACTTCCTGCCAACATAAATATGTATTTCGTTATTGATATTATATCATCCTAATAACTAATAAAGTTTACATCTAAATATCTTACTAGCTGCAAGAATTGAACATATCCACATATTAACATATAATCTCTTATCCTCTTTAAGTACCTTAAAACCTTCTTGGCAGCAACGCAGTGATCGCGTCTTGGATTTGACCAATATCTGCCTAGAAGTCCCGTCACAAAGACGATATTTAGTCTAGTGCAAATTCAAGCATACATTATACTTTTAAGTGCATTGACACAAGGTACATCCTTTAATTAGATTTTCTCAATATCTAAATAAGGACAATGTGATAGATTCAGTCCATCACCCTTAACAACATGAGCAATTCCTAGCTTGCAATAATGTATATTGAATATTTCCAATATACAATCAGTAAATGTCCTCTGAGAAAATCTAATATAATATGGCAAAAAATAATCCTTACAGACCTTAGTACAAAGGATAAAAGATGCCTCGAGGTCATTAATTGTAAACAAAATATCATGTACATAGTGTATGAGAAAAATAAATTTCCTCCCACTGACCTTGCAATATATTGAATTACTTTGTTCTTAATTGAACAAAATAACAACACTATGAAACTTTAATAATATTGTCTGGAAACTTGCTTAAGACCATGAATAAGACTTTTCAGTCTACACACAAGTTTACTTGAATCATCTGCAAAATTCTCCAGTTGCACTTATATAGATTTTGTATCTCTTAGACGTAACTCCATATAAAATAAATAAATATCAATGCCACGTTCACTCTGAAAGAATCTCTAAAGAAATAATTATTTCTTCACTAATTATCCACCCCTCTTTCAGAGTGAAAATATTATTATCATTTTTTTTATGGCATCTAATCACATACTTAATTAAGAACAAGAAACGACATTTATATAAGTTGTTAAAACAACCATGTAATGGATATTGTAATCATGCTCTCACAAATAGACTATATAGTCTGATGATATAACTGATCGTCTTTCCCTAACAATTCTCCTTAATAAAGCGGCAGCCATTTCATTCTGCACTTGAGAGGTTTAAGAAATTTCATTATAAACTATATCAAGAATAGTACCTTAAACCTCAACAAGTTTAGTCTATGGTACATGAGATTCCATAATTATCTGTATAGGTAAAGACAAAAACACAGTAACCCCCATCATACTATTATCTTTAATAATCTGAGAGCAGCTATCCTCTAAAATTACGTCGATCTTAAGAAACTTTAGAGTATGTGATTCCATAATTCTTGTATCTTTTTTAGGGTCATAAAATTAATACCCCTTTTAACAATCTAGATAAGATACAAAATAATATCGAGTGGATCTAAATTCCAACGTACTTAATATTGGATTAGATAACCTCACTCCTACATGATACCTCTAAATTTAATATGATTCAATCAATTTACGTCCAGTCCATAACTCAAAATAAGTTTATGAAACAACTTTGATGAGAAATACGTTTTGTATGCGAAAAAAATTGCTTTCAAAATATCAACCCACAGTAGACCGATAAATTAGTCTTATTCATTACCATGTTAATTATGATGCAATTATGCCTTTTGGCAAATCTTTTTGTCAGGATTTTTAGGTATAGTAATTAAATTACCACCCCATAATATACCAAGTATTTTACAAATGACCCTTTAAGCAATTCAGTATTATCATACTTGCCAAAATACTTACCACTGCAATTAGGCCTGACAACCTTCAAGACTAATTTTAACCATTTTATTCTTTATCTCGGTCATTTTCCTTAAATACAAAAAAAAGAACTTTTGGAAACAACCTTTTAACCATATACGAGATGTATATGTCATTAGGACTTAAACATAATCTTTGCAGATATGTCCTAATTTCAATATTATACAAAACATAATTTCAAGCAACTAAGGCTTCCATCATATTATAGCAATGCAGTCCACAGACAAACCTCTTTTCAAGTGCTCTAGAATGGAACGCTTTATGGACAGTAAACAAATTTTATTGCATTCTCAAGCAACAAATCATATGTCCACAACTTAAAATTTGAAGTAGTAAAAACCTCAATAATAGTGGAATTATTAATTACAGAAAATGTGACTGAAAAACAAGCAATGTATATAATTAGCATCATGTGAACACTGTGTAACTTGACATACAAGTACACATCCATAATCATATAATCACCTTTGGGCAGAATACATGACATGCAGTTGTACACTCTCCACATGATAGCGGTTATGAGAATATATTCCAATTCTTCGTGAATTCATCACCTTTGGGCATATGAATCACTAGAATCAGTCACTCCTCCACCATACCATCATGTATCCCTCCATGAACTAATACACAATCACCTCCTTTGGGAGTATAACTACACATTAGATCAGGAGACATCTCAATTATTATATGAGACAAATATTTCTCAAACCCAATCAAGCGTGCCACTTTGGCGGTCACTACTCAATTGAATCCTTGAAATTCTCTCATACCAGGGATATAAACTTTACTCCTCACATACACCATATACATGTGATTTTAACTTTAGTGATAGGGGCACCAAATCACCAAAATCACATATTATGCTAATTACACTACTTTATTCATTAATTAAAATTAATCATACAATGAGATCACCGTTCACAGCAACACAAGAAACTTCTCATAACATAGAAGCAAGCATCTCTTGTGTACCCCAGTTACTGATTACTAGAACAATATTAAAGAATGCTAATCTAGAATATCTCTCACAAATTAACATCAATAATAATACAGGGTACACCAAATCGACAAGCTTGACAGCTGATCCATTATCACTCATGAGTTCATAAGGCAAAACATGACTCCAAGGCCAACATCTAATTTATTAGCCAATTTTTTAAGTAATAAAATTATCATTGTTATCAACCAGTAGCCTATTAATTGAGTCAAATCAGAGAACCAAATATATAAAATTTAACAGTAGATACTATTGCTCTACGTAAATGTTGTCATACTCCTTAACCATAAATAAATAAATAAATAAATATATATATATATATATATATATATATATATATATATATTCAACTTGATAGACATTAACAAGTGACCAGATGATTTTAGGAACATCATCTAATAATTTAACTGATATGCATTACCCACATTCAGCAAATGTGTTAATTAGTACAATCATAGTCACATGTTCTTAAAACGTCCATCATGCAAACGTTACTAGCATGTAAAGGAGTATGCATGAGTAACAAAAGTTTCATAACTTTTACTGTCTCTCATTACCTCAATACATACTTCAAATACTATCTCATAATGGTTGTATCTCATTAAACCAACTTCAATTCACAATAAAGTTTAATTTTTTATTAATGAATCACACCATTATAATGTTTATGTGATAACATACCTGTAATCCAACACTTATATTTCCAAAATCACAGAAAATATAAGAAAAATATGCAAAAATACACTAAAAATACACGTATTTAGGGTTCCGTATGTATTTTCACATCCATAAAATGATCAAACATGTAAAATAAACATACCAAAAGATAGAGGATGAAGATACGAGTCCAACGCCATCGACCACCTATATATTTATATATACACAAATACAAATCTTCACAAACCCCATTATCCTCGTCTCGAATGAATTCGACATTGACTAGTAACTGCAGGCAAACTCACCACGGCAATAGAACAAAACCACCGAGAGGAGAAAGTCGATTCCGAAATTAGAGACGGACGAGCAAAAGAGTGCGCACGATGACCGACAGTTCATAATTCAAACGACACGATGTGACGTAACGAGTGGAGAAGAAAAACGAAGGTAACGCTGGAATGTAACTTAAAATTCTAGAACTTTTTCTATGTATAAACCCTAGAATTTCAAATTTCAAATTCTCACTCAATTTTCAACAAAATTATTCAAATTATATATGGTTGGAAAGATCTCGACATGTAGAACAAAAGCCCCATGGTTTCGGGATCAATCGAGCAAAAAATCCACATGAAAAAAATAATGATCTGGCGGCGCGTGGGGCTGCGTGCGGCCTTCTTCCGCGACGCGTCGCCCATGGATCTTCTCGTCTTGTCGAGCCCAATCCGAATTTGTGATTTAATTTTATTTTTATTGAACAAAAAATCTCGAAAATCACAAATTAGGGCAAAAAACTTATGCGTTCAAGTTCTAGGGTTATGGAGGCTCTGATACCACATGTTGGATGCAAATTGCGCAACCCCAAGATCTCCATAACTAGAACAAGAACATGCATAATTGGAAAGAAATATTAACGCACCTGTTTTGGGATTCATCATACATAAAGCGAAAGTAGAAAAGGGATTTCCCACATATCAAGGGGATCCACGCATCAAGTCCTTCTCCTCTATTGCCCTCCGTATCACTGGCTCAATGAGGCGGCCCCCCTCACGTTTAGCGTTAGGTAAACGCCCCTTAGGTGATGATACATGTGAGAATTATGGTTAGAGGAGAGACTTTAGCACTATTTATAGAGTTTCCAGCTAGGCCCCCTCATTACGGGCCAGGCTCAACTCGGCCCACACTAGCCAGCCCATATTAGACTAATTAAGAAACCTTCTATCTCACCTTAGACCAATCCCCGTAAAACGGTAAACGTTAAACGATAAATTACAATATCAATTAATGTAGTCCACATCAGGAAAATTCTTACAGGTTTTTCCCAGGAGATCCAGGAACCGGGTTGTGTTGGTAACATTCCCGGTGTTGTACAAGATGAGAGACGGCGCAGTCTCCATGACCGAGAAGATGGACTTGTTCGAGTACCGCAACATGCACTCGTCATACCAGATCGCAGAGACTCGCTGCGTGGGGCACCTTTGGAGGATTTCCACTTTTCCGGTGGCCACGCAGTCGGCGCACGTTGCAGTGCTAATGTCGCCGCGGCATAGGAAGAGGCCGTAGGCCCGGTCAGGAGGGTTTTGGCCGGCGGTGGCGTTGGCGAAGCCACTGGTGCTGTTGGTGGCATCGGAGGAGAGGGAAGAGAGGAGGGTGTTGAGGTTGGACTGGTAGGTGGAATTGGGAATGAAGAGGGTGGTGTTTGGGCAAGCATGAAATAGATAAGTGGGTGCAGCTTCGGTACTGAAAATTTTGATGAAGAAGAAGAAGAAGGAGAGAGAGAGAGGGAGATTGTGAACCAAGAATTCATGATTAGCTAGCTTGATGAACTGACTGGACTTGCACCACGAGAAAGGGCACGAATTATAGGAAGAAGAAGAGCATGGTCTGCTCTCCAAAGATACTTTTGTGGTGATAACTCCGCAGAGTCTCGATTTTGATGAACATCTATTCTTAGTACAGATCTGGACCGTCCCGTTTGACCAATAATTGCAGCATGAACGGTACCATGTACACAAGAAACTGTAATTGTAAAAACCATTTTTAAATATGGGGTCAGGCTTTCATGCTTTTAAATTATGCAGCTGTTGGGTTGCCAATATTTTATCTTAGTTATTGATCTTCAAACGATGGTGGGGATTCAATGGCTATAATTGCAAGAAAGGCCCAGGTCAAGTGGAATTCTAGTATCTAAGGTAATCACTTGGACATTGTCATATACCAAATTGTGTTTATCACAACACACTGCTAATAATACCTTAGAAAAGTATCTGAAGATATAGGCTGGCTTGTGGTAGGAAATTGCGGTTTTTATGTAGGATTCGCTCCTCTCACTATTTTTTAATACATGATTGATATAGTTACTTATAAAAAGCATCATGTAGTCTACACAATGACATTTAATTTTTGTGTAATATGTAATCTGAGCAATTTTATAATCACCTTTTTTTTTGGGAAGAATGTAATTGAGATTATTAGATTCAACAGCAAAATTGAAAGTTTGGAATGTGAAATATTATCTTGTTTTTAAAAATTTAATGCAAACCGCATCATTGCAAATTGAATTTCGGGGATCACGTTTTGGACGCTTACAATTTTAAATTTCATTCCTCATGACATATCTAAAAGTTTTGAAACATATAAAAATTGGTATGTTAAATCATGAAAAGCTATTATATAGTCTGAAAGGTCAAAAGCGATTTTTTTTACAAGTCAAGATAAACCGGCGTGGGATTTTTCCTTAAAGTCCATGCCGTGAGGTTAAGGAGACAGGAGGTGGGGGTAGGTGGGCCATCAATATTTCTTCAGGGGGGACGGAGGAGTAAGACGGATAAGGATGGAAGATAGCATTTTACTTCGGCTGAGGGCGTTGACTACGTCGGCTGCGTTCTAATTTGGCTCCAAGTGGAGACTCGAAGAAGAAAAGTCAAAACATGTGTCTCAGTGATGTCGCTGTAGAGAGAGAGAGGAGAGAGAGAGAGAGAGAGAGAGAGATGGGATGAAGGGGATTTTGGTGGTGCTTTTGGCTTTGAATTTTCCATCAAAATTACGGTAATAAAAGTAATAATTTCGAAATTTGAAATTTGATTCAACGGCGTAAGGAGGAATCAAATCCCTCCAAAACATTTCACTCGAGTTACGCTTACTTATTCGGAAGAGGAAATGCAAATGATTTTTTTTCTTTTTAGGTCATTGCGTGATGCTCTAATTCAATTTACTCAAAATGTTGCCCTGATTAATTTATCGTACACTTACTCTAACGGTTATGTCTTTAGAAGGCCACCAAATTCGGTAGTGTTTTCAAATGGGCACGTTCAATATTGTAGTTTCCAATGCCAAATTGTATCATTTCTTCATAAGACACATTTTACAAATTATATTTGGATTCACACGCATTATCTAGAGAATTGACACGTTTTTAGTGGGCGAGTTCATTTATTCCTACCTCCATTGCAATTCCAGAAGTCTCATGAATAAATTATTACGTAAAAATAATTTATATACTGAATTGAATTGCAAGGGGTGAGTTCATGTGAGAACTATCGAATTTGATGGTCCGACTTTATTTTAATATATTTCTACTAAATTAACTTAATAACTTTGTTCACGTTTGCGCTGGCATTAATGTTCACATCCCTTTGCGTCATGAATTGAATTGGACGAAATTCTAGAAACGTTGGGCTCTTTTGTCCTCAACCTCAAGCGGAGACTTGGGGAGATAAGGATAAGGATGTAGACGTAACTAAATGCTAGAGAGAGAGAGAGAGAGATGGAAGACATTCATTATTCTTGCAAACGTCATTGTCAATTTGCATAAGTTTTCATCGACGAAAGTGACTTCTCTACATTGACTTCCATGTCACCAGAAATTACTACATTAAAAGTGATTTGCAAACGAGGACTAATTGGACTTCAATACACTTAAAATATTTTGTGGAGCTGTTGGATATTTGACTACCAATTTTGTTAGTAATTAGTATTTTTCGTCCTTCTCCTTCATATACAAGTTCTTCAATTGAGAATATTTTTAATCAACGTTAACATAAAGTAAAGGCCAATATATAGTTAATTTTTCTTTGTCTAGTCAAAAGTAGGAACCTCGATTTTTATGACATAATCGATAAATAGATGCATACGCCCCATTATCATCTAATGACCTCGGTTATTTGTCAATAAATCCATAAAAAAATTATTTATTTATAAAGAGATCAGCGACTTTTGTACTGAAAAAATCCCTAACATTGTTGGATTTAATATCTATACTTAGAATGGAAGCAAATATTTGTTAAATGTAGAAACTAACATAGATTGCTAGATAAAAGATATCTCTAATACACCAGTTATTAAATTAGATCTCCCTAAAGTTTTATAAGATAATGACAGATAATTATTAAAGCCTTAAATCGAGAACCTAACTTTTGCCAGGCGGATGATGGTCCACACTAGCTTTTTGCAGGCGCGTGTATGTACTTCTTGGAAGATAAAATGTCACTTGGTTGGCCAAAAAACTATGAATGAATGGCTGTTGGTAGTGCCGTTATGATTCAGGTGGGGAAAGATAATAGGATGAACGGTGAGGATGGTCGCCTTTTTGTCCTCGTACAAGGGTCATTTGTCAAGGTCAGTTGCGCGAGTTGCATTCTCTTGTTGAGTGTGGAGACTAGACCAACCAGGTTCCAGATATAGGCAGCTCTTTCAGTTTCAATTGATGGACTGGGATCATGTAACTTTGTACCAAAATTTTCAAACTTCCCTCGATTTGACACGAGAAAACTTATCGGGTTTAATTGCACAAGTTAAGCGGGCTCTACCTGAGAAGAAAGTAACAAGTGGTTACAAAGTGCTACTTCAGCTGATGTGGCAAGCACTTATGTACTGTACACCAATCACGAACTGACATGTATCACTGACTTAGCTCCACTCCTTGGAGGGCGTGGCTAAGATCTCGGATAGAGAGAGACAGATGAGAGGATGGCAGCGGAAACAGATAATCAACTATGGAGTTTGTCTGAAGTGGGGCCGGCATCGGCTCGCCATGTATGGATCGGGAAGAGAGGGAGTGAGGGAGATGTTTACTCTTGTGTATAGATGAGGAGATGTACGAGCGGAGTGCTTAGTTGCTTCCCTTTCCATCGGTGATCAACAACCAATCATTATAATCAAGTAACTATGCAAGTCACGCAAAGAATATATCTAAAAGTGAGGTCTATGACCTCAATTTCTAATACATGCGACAGAAATAAAGCGTTGCGAATTATGTATAAATGGATACATCATGAAAAGTTATGTAAAAGATGACGATAAATGAAACTCTGGGCATTTATGTGGATTATTTCTTTAGACAATGAAGAACTTATCTTCCTCAACTTAACAAGACCACGTAGACATGTATAAAAATATAAACAGCCTCTCATGCCAAAGGTGTTTGCTCATTGTTCATAATTGATCTCGCTAGACTGCTAAGGATCTTATGACCAAGGTCTCTGGGTGACTACCGTGAGGAAAGATTTCTACTCACATCACCGTTTAACGGGGGTAAACTTCGGTGACTGACATCTCATTGATCGACACTGGTGTAGACCTACTGGCAGATTGGTCCGATTTGAGCTCTTTCATCGATGTCTCCGTCCTACTCCGGAGAAAGAAGGCCGGTTGTTGGGGCAGTGCAAGACTAACAGAGTAGCTATTCAACATCAAGACTATGTTTGTCATTGTGGGTCTATCCATTGGATCTTCCTGAACACATAGTAAACCAATGTGGAGGCATCTAACAACTTCATCTCTTGAATACGAGTCTCCAACGATTGGATCTAACACTTCCAATGGCGTATTGTCTCTCCAATTTTTCCAAACCTAAAAAATAGCTCATTGAGAGAAAAAATTTCAATACGTCGAATCTGCTTTGTTTAACAATTTCTTGTAGTTATAGTCAATTTCTACAACTTACATAGCTAGCGAGATCTTCGCCCCCATCTGATTGGTAGAAGAAACTATTCTTCTTACCACTAATGAGCTCAAGAAGTAGAACACCAAAACTATATACATCGGACTTCACCGAGAACTGCCCATGCATTGCATACTCAGGTGACATGTAACCACTGCAAAACATAATGCATTAGCAATATAGGTATACATAAGCATAAAAAGTGGAGAACAAATTTTAACAATACTTACAAAGTCCCCACAATTTTATTGGTATTTGCCTGTGTTTGATCCACTACAACAATTCTTGCCATGCCAAAATCTGAAATCTTCGGAGTCATTTCACTATCCAACAAGATATTGCTTGCTTTTAGATCCCGATGAATGATCCGAAGTCGAGAGTCCTCATGTAAATAGAGCATTCCTCGAGCAATCCCACATACTATCTTGTAACGTCTCGACCAATCCAATTGCTTGCTCTTTTCAGGATCTACATGTATGCACAATTCAAATTTGGCTATCTTTGCTTAATAAATCCTCTTAAATAGATTTTATGCGAACTAACTCTAGGCTCCAAAAGCAATGGAAACATTCAATGTAACTGGTGGCTACTCAGATGCTCCCTCAACGGGAAAAGCAATAGCTTTGGAATAAATTGAAATGTAACGTACCAAATAAAAAGTAGTCGAGACTTTTGTTTGGCACAAACTCATAGACAAGCAGTTTTTCTTCACCCTCCAAGCAGAACCCAAGCAGCCGCACAAGGTTCCGATGTTGAAGCTTCGCTACCAGTAGGACTTCATTCTTCAATTCTACAGCACCTTGTCCTGATCCTTGAGATAGTCTCTTCACAGCTATTTGTTGTCCATTAGGAAGCCTACCCTGAAAAATTAGCATTTTGATGTCTAAGTACACATGAATAGCTCCTGATAACAACTTTCCAAAATTACCAAATAAAAAATCTTCAAATCTTTTCACACTAAAGATCTTTCAAGTACATTTAAGCCATTCTCAATCTGCTTTCCGACTAACCATACCTGGAAAACTTCCCCGAATCCACCCTCACCCAACTTGTTTTGGTGAGAGAAATTGTCTGTGGTGGTCTGTATGGTGGCAAAATCATACTGCAAGGACTCGGCGTTTGTAATGTCATTTATGCCTACATGACAAAACAACATAAGATGGTCATTTCACCGAAAGCATTGAACAGTCTATCCTCCATATACGGTTTCGTCATTCTATCCAACTATATAGTATAGGTACGTATTTCATACTGCTTTGATCTCCTTGAACGACTTCGTACGGCTTGGTCACTTTCCTCTGCCTCAAACAGCAAGCGAGGAAGAGAAGCACCACGCCCACGCCAACAGGAACAGCGACGCCAATGATTATCACAGTGGTTTTATTGCTTTTGCCTACATATGTGCATCAAAATCTTAATAGCATCAGTATGTGTTTATGACTCCGAGATTTTAGAAACTGGAACTGCTACTATAGGCTAGAGGAAACTTAAACAACAGAGAAAAACAAAAATAAAAAATGCGCTTAAAGAGCAAATGTCCAGAAGAAATTAAGCTGTAATCCATTATCTGTCCATCTTACAAAATCCATTCTTTTCCTAATTCCCATGTGAGTGCACCAATTGTTTATGGGGGATTAACCATTAATTGATTAAAGCCACCTTTAACCAATTGTTATGTAAAGAATCTAATCTCTAAAGTGGACGTAGAACCCACCGTGTTCAACTGGTATGACATTGAGCCATATAATTGCCTGTGACCCACCATCTTGACTTTATGGGACGAAGGACGTCGATGACGTATTTATTTCTATACCTTTTGGCACTTATTAATAATTTCTTCAACACAGCCGCTCAACAGTTTCTTTAACAAAAATTTACAACAACACCTAATTCATCACTCAAAAAAAAAAAAAAAGACAGGACCACAAGACCAGAGGATTTTATGTAATCGAAGATCATGTTTTCCTTCATCTAACCAATCACTCAACACACATGTTATCCATATATTTTTCCTTGACAGAAAAATATTTATGGTAATTAATGCTTCATGATTAATAGGATGGATAGACAAGACAATACCTTCTAAATCAAGATCTTGATTCAAAGCTGAAAGAGGAGACTTAGGGGAAAAAAATTGCATTTGACTCTAATAACAAGTATGCTAGAAATAAAGAGAAATTAAAAAGGGTAAGAATAAAAACATGCGTAGGTGCTTAATGGATAGCTTATCTGTGTGGAATCAAAAGTTATTTATTTCCTTCCACTCATAATTTTCCTTCAAAGTTGAAGATGCAAAAGAACACTTTTAAGTTTGGGAAGATTATGGAAATTATATATAATTTTAAATATCAGTATTTGTATCATATATATTTTAGAAGTTCGTGCTAAAAAAGTTAAAATTAGACTTCATTCCAAAAGAAAAATGACAAGAAGTAGAACTTACAAACCAGAGGAAAAAAAAATGAAAAATCTACATCGTCAATCAAATTATTAAGAGTACAGCGAAAGAGAATGAGACCCTGAAAAGCCCCTAGAATACATCCCAAAGCTTGATTTATCACCGCTGTGTATGAATCATTGACAGCACTTCATAGTTTATTTTTGTTAAAGAAGTACAATCGAAGAATTTAAACTATCAAGTAGCATCAGTAGTTGCCCAATGAATAAATGCAGTAGATGTTTCTAGTATAGAGGAAGACAAATAATAAAAACAAAGGCGTACCTTTAGGAGCAGGAGGAGGAGACGGAACCTGGGATGGCGGAGGGGCCGGCGCCGCCAAAGCGGAGGCATTGTAAAAGGGGTATAGCTCAAACCTCACGTTGCAGCTCGGAGTGAACGTCCTCCCACCTTGCTTGTCCTCGGGAAGGCCCGCAATCGCCGCCCGAAGGCATGTGTTGCAGTCCGACGCTGACAAGTCCGGCGTGCACTGCGCAAGAGTGTACAACTGCTGCAAGCTCGTGAAGTTCGTCTCGTTGACCGCAACTTTCTTCCCCGACTCGTCAGCCGAAGCCACCGTGGCGATGTAGCCCATGGTCTGTCCCAGGAGTTGCATGAACCGGGTTGGATCGGTGATGTTCCCGGTGTTGTACATCGTGAGACCAGTTACTTGTTCCATGACACCGTAGATGGACCGGTTGGAGTACCTCAGCATGCATTCCTTTTTTTCTTCATTTCCTTTTCTTTCTCGTTTATGTTTTTCTTCGCTTCTTCCTCAGTTCCACGGGTAATATCACCGCCCTCCTCCTTTTGTGATAGAGAGGCAAGCTCGGCGAAAAATAGGCCGATCCAATGGGAAGCAATTACCGCTAGGCACGACAATGAAGTGAGGGCCGTGTGACCCACGGTTTCACCGAAAAATTGTGAATACTTTGTTATTGGTTAGGCCATCAATACTCAGGTGGGAAAAAGAGAAGAGAAGAAGATGAACGGTGAGGATGGTCAGCTTTTTGGGCTCCTACGGGGCTCACTGACAAAGTCAATTGCGTGGTTTGCATTCTCTTGTTGCCGGGGGCAGGGGGCGGGGGGGAGGGGAGACTTGACCAACAAAAGTCGAGATAACATGCAACTCCAATATCTCAATTTCAAGTGATGGCGAGCACTTTGGACTAGGTTCCTATGTACTCGTTGCCATGGAAACTATTCAAACTTTCCTTGATCTTACATGAGGAAAAGTATTGATCCAATTGGACAAGTTTGTTGACCCGGTACAGCTCCTTGTAGGCCACGGCTAAAATCTCCGACGGAGGTACACATTACTGCTGCTTCACGTAATGCATTTGCGTGTGTATAAGTGATTTGCATGAAAAATTGCCGAACAACTTTTACAGATAGTCACCTCCTGATGCCAATGGAAATACTTGCAACATCGATTGAGTTAAGGACGTCTATTAGCTTGTTCGGCTCGGAAAAAGACTTATGAAAAATTACAATGAAATGTGACAATGTTTTTACCCTACAATTAGCACGAAATGACAGAACACTTGTATGCAGGTTTCGGATCATCCGCTCTGAGGGACATGGAATTACTTCATAGTAGAGTAGCTCCCAGTCATTTACAATCATTTTCTAAGTATGTAGTAATTCGTAGACCAGTGTAGTGTAGACGATCCCCAGGGACATGAAGTTCTTTTATGAGTGACAGGAAAAAGTGACGGAAAAGTGCTCTAATAATTTGATTTTCAAATGGTTTCGTATATACGAGAAAAATCTTTTGGAAAAGTTATGCAAAGTCGACAAAATACGATAATAATCAAGCAATTGATTGACAAATTACAAAAGCCAGGCATCGCAGCAAAGTCAAACTACGATACGAAGGCCACGTCGGTTGGAGGCGGCGAAGGCGAGGGAAGAGAGGAGGGCGTCGAGGTTGGACTGGTAGGCGGAGTTCGGAGTGAAGAGGGTGCTGTTTGGCAATGATGATACAGATATTCGGCCGCCAGTCCAGTACTGAAAGTTTTGAAGAAGAAGAAGAAGAAAAAGTAGGGAGAGAGGGAGATGGCGAAGCAAGATTTCATGGTTGGATCGATGATTGTACGGCTATAGGTAGATCAGCATGGAATTATAGGAAGAACAACGTTTGAATTGTCAATTCTACACGTTCTACGCACTTGCTCACCACGTCTCCATCGACAAGTCTAATATTTTCCTAAAACAAAACCCCATAATGTTGGCTCAGTGGTTTAGAATTTGGAGATGTATAGATCCAACTTGGTTCCCACAAGGGTTATTGATTTGCAAAATCAAAAGGGATCTTCTTGTTGTTAAAAAGAAAAATCTCAAAACCAAAGAATTAAAGATTCTACATGACTTTTAATGTTTGAATACTGTTATCACTAGCTGGTGTAATCATACCACGTGACTTTTAATGTTTGAATACTTGAACGTTTTGTCAGGTGGGTGCTAGGAAATTCAGAAATAGATAGCTTATTAAATTAATGGATACTAGGAGAAGATAACTGTATCTGGGGAGGGATGCTATTCGTCCTCATCTATGCTAGTCAGTGGGTGAAGGTCACGACATCAGAATAAGGGGCGACCATTGGTTACCTATAGGCATTCTCTATGGACGGAACAACAAAGATGATCCATTGTTGGTGGTGGATCTTATTGATCCGACCTACCAAACTTGGAACCAACCTATACTCCTCCCTCTATTAGGCGAAGATATCACAGAACAGGTACTTAATATACCTATCAGACCTCTACCCATTGAAGATCGCATCATTTGGACAGCAACGAAAGATGGCGAATATACAGTCAAGAGCTGCTACCATAATCTACTTCAGACAGCAAGCACTAACAACAATAATACAACATCATCATCATATCAGAATCCCAAAATCCTATGGTGACGAATTTGGTCGATGCAAACTGCATCGAAAATCAGAGTATTTACCTAGGCTGTTTGTCATAATTCCATTGCGACGAGGGCCAACTTATTTCACCGACACATCGCCTCTGATCCTTGGTGCCCTCTGTGTCAACAACAGAGTCTGGAGACCATCGAGCATCTCTTCCTCCATTCTGCATGGACTCGCGCTGTATGGGAAGATCAGCAGATTAATATTCCACTCTCCCTTCCGCACATCCAGCGGATCGATCAATGGCTATGCGCTAGAGCGACTACATCGAAGCACTTACCAGGGCTTGAGCTCACTGCCCATACCCTTTGGCAGATTTGGAGAATGCGCAACGATGTTGTATTCCGCGATCAGAAGCCAGATCTAGGAAGGGTTGTAGAAACGGTCGTCGCTCAAACTAAGGCCTTCACCTCCCCTGCTGTTACCCGATCGAGCTCAGGGCTTCACCTCCTCAATCCCACGCACCTATGGCGAACTCCAGCCTTCAGCACTCTCAAGTATAATATCAACGGTGCCTTTCAACCGGGCGACACAGAGGGGTCGATGGCTTGTGTCTGCAGAGACCACCAAGGTAGGCTATTGGATGGATTCTCTTGCACGTTTAGGTCGACATCAGCAATGGAAACTGAGATCAATGCGCTCACCTGTACCCTTCACCATCTGCTGCGATGAGAGCTTCACAATACCACACTCGTGATTGAATCTGACTGCCTTCCCCTCGTTGCTGCTGTGCGTCATGGAAGATCGCCGTGTGGGAGCTTTGGTCGCTCGTGGAGGAGGCGATTAGGCTGCTCCCCCGCTTCTCTGACCTAACCCTCCAGCACTGTCTGAGAGAAGCGAACCGGGCCGCGGACTGGGCTGCAAAGGCCCATTGCACCATTGATTCGGCCTTAAACTGGTTATCTCAACCTCCTGCTGTACTTCTTAATATACTTTCTATGGATGCTGCCACTTCAGAATGTAATTTCCAATAATATGAATGCGAATGTTAATTTCGACAAAAGAAAAAAGATATATATGTGTCGACAAGTTAAAACCTTAAGCCACAAAGTTAGATTCATTAAAATTAGGTTACAAAACTTCAACAAAAAAAAAATTAGTTTACAAAATTGTTTAAAGTACTAGGTTTTTACAAAGGAATTTCAATTTCACTTTACCAAAATTGCAAAGCACGGTGAAATTATCTATTGTAAGAGAATGGTGAAACTTACATAACTAGCAAGATATACACCCCCATCCAATTGGCGGTGGTAGTTATTCCTCTTGCCACAAATGATCTCTAGAAGTATTATGCCGAAACTATAAACATCAGATTTCACTAAGAACTTTCCATGCATTGCATATTCTCGAGACATGTAACCACTACAAAAACAAACATTAGCCTCATGTATATAGCAAATATAGATGCAGCCATTTAGCATCCTTGAATAGATAAATGGGCAAGTCCATCATCCAATCGCAAAGGCATCTGTGACATCCCAAAATTTTTGATTCTGTTTTCTTCTAATTGAATCGGGCGTTTCATTGACGTGTTTATAGGGCTATTCTCATAACTGATCATTCTCGAGATAACTAGACTATCTGGGAAAATTATTAGGAATTTTAAGGCAATAGACTTGAGAATTCGACTAGGAATCGGCTTCTCGACCGTGTCCATCTTTAGAGGCCATCTCGGCATAGTTAAAAATCGATTTGAAATCAGAGATAGACTGGATCGACATTGATGTGTGGCTAATCGTGGGCGACACCACTAAATTAGAAAATTCATGTCGATTGGCACTAAACTGATTTTCTTATTGTTTTGGTACCTTGTGTTCGTATTTGGATCCTCGGGATTTTCACGACAACCGAGAGTCGTCAATGAGTCAAGTGGGTTCATAGTGGCTCGAAGAAAATCGACCACAAGTCAATTGCACTTAAAATATTTGAAAGTTACCCGGTAGCCTAGGTCACGCTAAAAATGCGTCGAATAGAAATTAACCGCCAATTCGAGTCCGATTTCAGAAATTGAAGTTTTGGCCATGTCACAATTAATTCTAGTAGTGTCGACTCGGTCTCAGAAAATTTTTCGGAGATCTCGAGATTTTTACGAAAAAATCAATTCGGACGCCGCGGAAATTAACGGAAATTCAATTGAGCCGATTTGAAGGAAGATTTTGATTTCTATACCAAACTATTTGATGACGGACATTTGTAGAAATTCTACGGGCCTTTTTCCAAGACGGAATTGGACGTCGATTTGAAATGAAATTCCATAAAGAAATTAAAGCTCAAATTGGCAAATTCGGAGCCATGGCTTGGAGATGGATTTTTAACATCAAAATTTGGATAATTTTGGTGGATTTTGGCAAGAAAGTATTAAGAGAAAACATTGGGATATTTTCCATAAAGATCTAGGGGACATGCAATTAATTCAATGGAGTGGATTGTTTGACTTTTTGGCCTCAAGCTTGCCGTGCGCGTTGCTGCCCCAATCTTCTTCGTGCGACAAATCCCACAAAAGACCGGCTGCTTCATTCACGCAAACTCCACTCTCTCTCTCCGTTTTATCTCCTTCGAACCAACATCCCATGTGAATCCGAGCAACCCACTGAAGATCTCTCCCTTCCTGCTCCATCTTCGGTTGCTTGCAAGCCACGGAATCTTCAATCAAGCTGCCCCTCTCCACTAATTGCTGTCCCCCACCGGTCAACTCTCCTCACTGAAGATTGACCGAAGCCACGTCCACGCCCGTCGACCCGATGAAGCCACAAAGTCTTGGACCACTGCAATTTTGGTGTTCCGCCAGCTGCAACACCAAAATTCCCAGCTCGCCACTCGTCCAACGGATTGCTGCTCCGTGTCTTCTCGCAAGCTGCCAACGCTAGTCAACAAAGAGGAACTTCTTCCACCATCTTTGACCGAAGCCTTCGAATCTGCTAGCACCGTTTGAAGACCTGCAGCTCCTTCCTTGCATCGGCGCCAACGAAGCAGCACGCCCACCGACCCACTCAGCTTCTCCGCGCGTCCCTCAGCACCAGCGATCCCTTCGATGTTTCTGTCTCAATTTGGACCGCGTGAAATCGATCAAGCCGACCGCTAGCCCACTTCCAAGTTCGGGCCAGCATTTTTGCACGTTCAGCCCAGTAGCTTTCGGTCCATTGATCTTCAAGTTGTGGGCCCATCTCCATCAACAAATCGGGCCTTTTTGCTGCAGCCCAAGTGGAGTTTAGTTAATTTCAGCCCTTAATTTGAAGCCCAAGTGTAATCAGCCCATAATTTTAGTAGGCTCAAGCCCAGAGTTCTCGCGGGCTTGCAAGGTTTCTTGGCCCGGCCCAAGTCCGTCGGTGTCGCCAAAAATCCGATTTCGACCGCCGTCGCGTCGCCATTGCGGTGATTCGGTTCCCGCTTTTACCAAGTGAGTTTTACTCACTAATGCTTTCTTAGTTTGTTAATTATACTTAGGGTTGGTTAGATTTAATTAAATACAATTAGGTGATTAGATTAATTTAGATAAATTAAATTAGAGACTTAATTATGCATGTTAGGTGGTTAGAAATAGACACTAGCAAGTAGAATGCCATGTTATTTATTGAACGAGTCTCGGTAATTTTCCGGGCTTGTCTCGGCTTCCAATCAGGCAATACAGGCCTAAATTGGATTTTTAGTAATTATTTATTTAATTTTCGAAATTAATTATTTAATTATTTATTTTTCCGGAAATTCAACTTGGATGGCCAGTGACCAGAATATTATGCTGATGACTGTGGTGAAGTCCGTTTATTTAATCGGGCTTTATTTTGAGCTAAATTGAATTTCTAATATTTATTAGTTAATTTTCGAAATTAATTATTTTTCGAAAATTATGGCTGAGATGGTCGGTGACCGAAATTTCGTGCTGATTGTCGTGGTGCAGTCCGTTTATTTAATTGAGCTTCAATTTATATGGAATTGATTTAAATTGTGAATTTTAGGACATGCTCCTAATTAGTTGACTTCAATTATGTGATGGGAAAATGTTTGGGTACCGATTGTCAGTATCGATGGTGGAGTGGTGAATCGGTGTGGCATCTAAAAGGGCACGTGGACTCGGTGACTTGATGCATCACTTTGGTGAACGAGTGCCTGAGAGAATGCACGTGGCCCCAGGCATCGTAAAAAGGGCACGTGGGCTCGGTGACTTGATGCATCACTTTGGTGAATGAGTGCCTGAGAGAATGCACGTGGGCCTAGGGAATTAAGTGAGGCATCTTGGAAGAGACACGTGGGCTCAGTGATTTGACGCATCACTTTGGTCAACTAGTGCCTTAGAGAATGCACGTGTGCTCTATGACATGTAATCGACTAGTTCGATTTGTTATGAGTAGTTGGGTGCCTATTATGAATTGTACTGATTTGCAGGTAGAATCTGAGGCCAAGGTAAGTCCTCTGACCTGTACGTGTTTAGGCAGCCCATAGTGTATTGGCTTACTAATCGAGTCTTAGGGGGTAGAACTCGCTGAGACGTGGTCTCATTGGTTATTGAATAACCATTTCAGGACCCTGAGTAAGAGCTGAAGAGGAGGAACCTGAGAAGGAGAGCACTGACGAGGATCCTGAGGAGGAAAAAGATTTTAGAAGAAGAAGATGATCCAGAGAGGGATCTTGAGTACAACCCGGATGTGGATTGAGATCCCATTCCTTTTATGATGTAAATAAAAGTGTGGTTGTGAATTTCAATATGAAAAATATGGCCTGCTTTTCTATCCCATTGTTTTATTATCTGGAGGTTTTTAACTGCTTCCGCATGCGCATAATAAATTGTAAGGGTCGGCGATAAATAGTCCTGGGATATCGCACTTTAAAATCGACCAAGGTAAGGGATGAGCGCGTGCCCGAGGGTCGGGGCGTGACAGCATCTATAAGACTTACAAAGTCCCAACAATTTTATTTGTGTTAGCCTGAGTTTAATCAACTCCAAAAATTCTTGCCATGCCAAAATCTGAAATCTTTGGGTTCATTTCACTATCTAACAAGATATTGTTACATTTGAGGTCACGATGGATGATCCGAAGACGAGAATCTTCGTGGAAATAGAGCATTCCTGGAGTGATCCCAAACACTATTTTATAACGTAATGACCAATCCGATTGTCCCCTTTTTTTTCGGGATCTGCATCATTGCACCAATATTCATGAATATGTTGGGATGGGGCACCTATTCAAAAAACTCAAGGCGAAGCTCATCACACAATACCAAAATATATTTAATCTCATTCATCAATGGTAGCCCAAGAAAAACCTATAATTAGTTGAAAGAACAAAAACCAACGGTTTCCAAAGCTAGTGAAAGCTTGAGCATTTGATTTCAAGCAAATTATACATTCTGCACATAAGAAAGTTAAACTGCAACATACCAAATAAGAAATAATCGAGGCTTTTATTTGGCACAAACTCGTAGGCTAATAGCTTTTCATCTCCCTCCAAGCAAAATCCGAGTAGTCATACAAGGTTTCTGTGTTGAAGCTTCGCAACTAATAGAACTTCATTCTTAAATTCATCATCACCCTGTCTTGAGCTTTGAGAAGCCTCTTCACCGCAATTGTTTGTCCATTAGGAAGTCCACCCTTGCATTTATCATTTAATTCCTCATTAAAACTTCTTAAAAATTAACTTTAAAAAGCTTTAAATGTCTCTTTTTCTTTGACATCATTATGTTCAATCCAAATGTAAAGCATTCTTGATTGTTTCTAACTATAATCTAATACGTACCTGGAAAACTTCACCAAATCCACCTTCACCCAACTTGCTTTCATGAGAGAAATCATTTGTTGTGGCTTGTATGGTAGCCAAGTCAAATTGCAAGGACTCCATGGTAATAAGTTCATTTGCACCTGCATTACCAAACAAGTCAAGTTGAATATCAAATTATATCGACAATGGGCTCTTAGTGGCATTTATAGGGTCACCAGTGCTTGGGAACATTGTCACAATGAAGAGCACTAGATTAGACTACCATGGTCGTGTCACCCTACCTCAAAGCAATCTTCATTCTCTTGATTGGTGTTGACACCTATATTTGGTGGCCCATTTAGTCATTAGGGGTTAATTTTATTTTATAATTCAATTGCATAGCATTAATTTTAGGTGCGTTTATTTTTAATTTACATGTTTTGCATTTTTTATTTTTAGGACGGCGGATGGGTTGAATTAATGGTTTTGAGTTTCAAATTAGATGGGCTAAGCCCACGAAAAAGCAAAATTGGCCCGAGCCTATTTTCTTTTAATGAAAAAAATTACCTAAATCGAGATTTGATATTGCGGTGGTTTTTCAAATTTAAGAGAATCGGGTTGAAGTCTTATCTTTAGTCTTTAGGTGATAACGTTTTTGAAAATATTAAGGAGATAAGGATTTTTGTGATTCGGAGGATATAAGGAATTTTTGAAATATTTTGTTAGGATCACATTTTTTTTTTTTGCTATAAAAGGTGTACGTAGGGTTCGGTTTTTGAGGGGGCCAAACATTGAGAACATACGGCCACAAAAAAAAGAGCACTCACCTTCTTCACGGTGAAGGTTGGCAATTCGGAATCTGATAGCACTTTAGAGAGTCCACAGATTGATACACGACCACACATGGAGAGAGAAAGAGAAAAAGCGGGGTTATACTTCTTCATGGATGCAATAGATACAGAGGAGATGCATTGAAAAGAAGACTAGCACTTGCCACGTCTCTTGTCATGCACTCTTTGGTTTTTGATTTTCGGTGAGCGCAGCGAATTCTCGAACCGATCGAAGCCCATCAATTTTTCGAAGATTTCTCGACGTTCGTCTCCAGTTTTGTTGCTGCGTTGACCACCGCTTGGAATCCCTTTTGCTATCGCGACCTTCGTTCGCTGCTGTTACTCCTTCGACGTTCATCAGTCTCGTGATGAACTGCAATTTCCAAAGGACGCATGGTTCTAACCCGCACCTGTGATGCAGCAAGCCGACCCCGACAATCTTGTTGCTGCGGCAACGTTTTTCCGAGTTTGAGTTGCCATCCCCGACACTGTACCTGAGGAGCACCACGTCTTTACCTACCTTGGTGTGTGGACATGTCTTGCACTGCATCGCTCCCCGATAGCCATGCCCTCCGGTGTTCCAATTCGCCACAACCCTTCGCTGGCACACGTTCAAGTCTACGGCCACAACATTATTTTCTTTTGCATCTTGGTGTCCGCGAAACCCAATTTAAGGTCAACTAAGGATTTTGTCCTCACTCTGACAAGTTTTGCAGGTTTGTCGAAGGTCTCTTTTACGGCTAGCAAGCTTTTGTTTTCTTTGGTGAATATCGGAGCACCCATCCCACATTGCGGCATCATCAATGGCTGAGAGTTGGTAGAAAAGAAAAATACAAAAGAAAGAATCAAGACACAAGGAGAGAGAGGGACCCAAGGAAAGTATACGACAAAAAAGTTGAGCAAAACACGTGAGAATCAAGCGAAAAGGTGGATCGTGAGGGAGAAATTGATAACGAACAAAGTTCGACCTTTTTGCTTGCGGTAGAGCCTCCATCGACGTCGGTGATCCCACGCGTGCCTGCAGCTCCTTCTCGGTGATGATATCGTGTCCGTGAAGAGCGCACCACAATCCATCTTCTGCCATGCCAGTTGCTTCGTGGTCGTCTCACCATGCCCCATCTTCGGCCAGCAATTCAGACGTGCTTTTAGGTGGTCGGGACGGTGTCGCCAACGCCCATTGATTTGTGCGCATGCTACTGCAGTCCAGGTGTAGCCTCGAAGTTCCCTAGCACTCCAGATTTCCCTGCCAAGATGTGGTGTGTGCTTCAAAGCGGACTGAGCAGCATCAATCCTTTGGGGGCGATTTGCGGGTTCTTCAAGCTTGAATGGTGCCCAGCGTAGCCCAGCCCAACATTGGCGAAATCCTTTGGTCTTGCCGAATCAACGTTGATACTCACGGTTTGTTGTGGCTTTGTCGAGCCACGCCAAGTCACCACCACAGTCCATTGAATTTGTCGCGGCCTTGTTGAGTCACTGCGAATCTCCATTGCGATCCATACCTCACCGTTTGGATTTTTAGAAAGAAATCAATTTAGGTAATTTTTTTTATTGTTTACTTTATTTTATTTCTTTTATTTACTTATCTTATTTTATTTGATGTTTTTTTAGAATTAGTCTTTAAGGTATGATTGAGATTCCAACATGAAAGTGCCCCTCAAATTAGGGATTGTCAGTTCGATTTTTGCGCCCGAAATCCGACTCGCAATTCCTTGCAAAAATCGCCAATCCGATCTCACGCTCGAGATTCGATTCGTGATTTAATTTTAAAATTGGACAACTCGATCTCATGCGCGAGATATGGTTCGCCAATTTTCGGATATCAATCTTATCTTGTTTGATTTGATGTCGTAGTGTTTGAGTCAGTTTTATTTTTTGTAAAAGAAAAAATCCAAAAAAAAGGTTTGAATTAGGATTAGATTTTTTTTTTTTTTTAAATTATATTGTATGATTAGAATAGAGATTTTATTTTGAATCATGAAAAAGAAAACAAAAAAGGAAAGTGCATTCATTTAGGATGTTAGTTTTTTTTACTTGAATTGCATGTTTAATTTTAATTTCAAATTTCATAAAGAAAAATAAAAAATTAGAATTATGGCATTCTTTGCACGTCATGGCATATTAGAATAAATTGCATGTTTTATTTTAAGTTTAGATTGATTTTTGCATCATAGGTTAGAGCTTGTTAGGTTAAGATAATATCTTAGTTTAAATTAGGATTTAGTCTGACCTGATCCTTAATATAAGCTAGATAGAATCTTAATCTAGATAGTTATTTTGTGCATTTTCCTTAATTTCGAATTTCATGAAAAAGATAAAATTTGTCTTAGGTTAAATTAGTTTCAATTTCTAGAATATATTGCATTTTTTTAGAATAGAAAATTCATGTGCACGTCATTAGAATTAGGTCATTTTGATTAATTTAGATTGCGTATTTAATTATTGCATGTTCATTAAAAAAATTCACAAAAGCTTTTACTCACTCATATAGTTTAAGACATTTTACCATGCCATATTATTTCATATTAGATTAGAAGCATTGCATTGCATATGGACTATATTCTCATTTAAAAGTGAAGGCAAAAATTGAGTGATTGCTTGTTAATTAAAAATCATATCTAAGATTGTTGATGTGAATTCTGATCTAACAACGCATATGCTTTCGTTGTTTTGAGGTAAGTCCTACATTATTTTATTTGCTTTCTTGAGCGTTAAATTGGTGGTTTGCGCACTCGTATGATCACCTCACGTGTTAGGAAAGTGAAATTAATTCAAGCTGCTTGGCAAACATTTTTTTTTTTAAAAGATAAAAGAAAAGGTATCAAAAGGGCGTTAGAGAAATCTAACGTAACTAAGTCCCCGTACCCAAAATCTCTGGTTCGTAAGAGTAAAATGATTCTCCCATTATTTTACTTAGGTGTCTAATCAACCTACCACAAATTGATTAGTGGCGACTCCCTTTGCATGCTAGATATTTGAACCTAAATCGCGAGTTGGTATGGGCTTGGGAGAGCCCGAGCTAAGTCTAGGCTTAGCAATCCATTAACCTAATCCTAGGTGGTTCACACTCGAAAAATTGGTCGTGACAATTGGTCATGAGGCAAAAAGAAAAAAACAAACAAACAAAATAAAAACAAACAAACAAACAAAATCATCAATGCTATAGGAAACAAAGTAATGAGATGAATCTTGTATCATGATCACTTCTCTAGGCTGAGGGTAGTGTTAGGTCTGTTAATTGCAATGCAGATGCTACCTTAGCTTGGAGGGAATTGTTAAAGAATAGGACTATTTTGAGGCCTCGTGATGTAGCAAGTTATCGTAAATCTATGTCACTCCGGTATGACTCATGGCCTCCTAATGGCATATTGCTGGATGTATACCCAAGCAAAGTAGTCGATGATTCCATTCTTCTCTGAACTACAAAAGTGGCTATCTAATTTTTAACTCCATCTGGAAATGGCCCACTAACAGGTCTAAAGACTTGGTATCATCCAGGCAGCTGTTTGTGGTGAATTTTTCCTAGGTCTTCTTAGGAAGACGAGATACTTGCACTGCTACTTCAAGTAACATTCTTACATCTGCTCAGCTTGGGAGATTGTTAGGAATAGAGGCACAAGAGTTGAACTGCATTGAATAATTTGGCTTTCACGTAGTGTGCTGATGTTTGGATTCATATTATGGTTAGCTATACAAGATAAGCTGCTTATATTTCAAGGAATTGACAAATAGTCTTCTAACCATGGCCAAACTTGTTGTTTTTTGTGTCATGAAAGCATTGAGATTAGATCCCATATGTTCTTTGGATGCTATTTCTCTAAGCAAGTTTGGAAGAGTTCCCTCCAACTTTGTTTTCCTAATAGAGATATTGGTGACTGGGAATTTAAATTGTCTTGATGTAGCATGCTATGAAAGGGAGAGATTTCTAAAGGTGTTTGGTAAAATTTTTGTGGCATTGCCGCATGTACTTCATCTTGAAGGCCAAAAATGAGCTGTTACATTCACAAACTATTCCTTCCACCGATGGCATCATAATTGCATGGGCAAACAAGTACAATTTTGAAGGCTGAAAGAGCATTAAAAATCGGATTCTTCCATTATCAAATACCATCTTTGAATCTTGGTTGTTGTATGTAGGAGTGACTAGTTCTAGAGTGGGTCGGTTTTGATCAAGTAGCAGGAGCCGAACCTCTTGGTTCTAAGCCGGCCTATTCCACTAGCACATTTTTATATTTTGGGTAATACTTTAGTTTATTATAATGAAAAAGAAACAGGGTCCATGGTTAAATGGTTAGATGGTTATTTGTACATTTTGAAGGCATAGTTCTAACCTTGTTGAGTGCAAAAGTTTTGATTTTTTCTTCAGAAGTTTCTGAGCCAGTTGAGAACCTGTTCAATTCAGGGACAAGCCTGGATAGAGGGTAACGGCTTGGAGCCGAACCAACCAGGCCGTTTCTAGCCGGTTTCCTTATTGAAATGGACCTGATGCTCACCCCTCGTTGCTATAGCAACATGTATAGGAGTTCCTAAGATATATGATTGTTGTGGGACATCTTGTCTCTTCTTGGTCGATGAACAAGCTTAACTTATCCATCAAAAAGAGGAATCCAAGAAATCCTATCCGACGACTAATGGAGTTCAATTGATGAAGAAATTTGAACGAATGTATGGCCAGCTCTATTGTTTTATTGACAAAACATTCTGTCGGCTAAGAATTTTTGGCATGGGTTTCTATATATCACATCTTGAAAATGAGGAATCTCAAATTGCACCAAACTAATTTACATATTTGAAATTGATACCTCGCTAAGTAAAATACTCGTACTTTTACTTAAAATACACTTATGCATTTACTTTTGAATAAAACTTCCTTTTATCGCACTTTTGCTAAGTTAACAGAAAATTACTTGTTTGCTTTTTGGAGTAAACCAGATTATACACATACAAAGAAAGGCCATAATATAGTTGGGTAGACTTGTTTTAGGTTCTTTCTTGGTTCAATTAATGATATGACACCCAAAATATGGTCAATAAATTTCAACTTTATAGAAATGAAACATTATTCTTGTGATGCCCGTTAGATAACACGAATTAGTAACATATGTGAATTATTAGGTTCGATATCTACATTTCTATATTTTTGAATAGTCTCACGTTAATATTTTTCTTGTTTACAATATAGCTAATGTAATCATGATAACGTTATTTTAAGATTCTATTATAGTGACACAACTCCTGTGATATACAAATAAAGGAAACGATAATATGTACGCATAAGTATTCTGAATCATATAACTTTAGTCTTGTATGATACTGACAAAAGTTGATACCGGTCGTCACTTAATTGATTCTAATATCCAATGTACTTTGGCTTTTAGTAATAAGTTTAAAGGAAAACTAATTGATAAATACAGATACAACATTTTTAAAGCTTGTAATAAGGATTAGCAGCTCCACTTGTTTGATTTGATACGGCTTGCTAACTAGCTTGAATTATGAAAAAAGGGCGTTGGCGCAGTTTCTATCAAATGTTCAGCCAACATGTTATTGTTGTAGTAGCTTAATTTAAGCTTATAGAGTTGTCTCGTCCAATTTTAAGGTATTGCAGTTTTAGAGTTTGTATAACTTGTCATGTCATGACCTACTTTTTTTGTCCGGAGGGGAAAAGACATAGGCTCATGGGCATTGTGTAAAGGCGGGCCTATAGCTCTTGTTTTATATGCGGGCTTTCCCAAGCCCATACCTCGCATGAGTTGGAGTATTCAAATTGACGCTATAAGAATTTTCAAATAAGAAGTCGCCACGAGTTTATTGGAATTAGCTAAAAATCAAGTGAGATACGGGAGCAAACCTCACTTCCTATGTAATCAGATAATCTATGGTCGGGGACTTGATTATATCAATTAATCAACTAGTGCCATTTCGGTACTTAATGTTTGTCAGATAGTTTGGATTGACTTTAAACCTATTCATTAACATGTGAGGCAATTGTCTGGGTGCACAATAATTAAAATAACAATTACCAACTAGTGAAAACATTAAATAAATTGCAAAGTAAAGTGTTATCTAACGCTAATAAATAAGAAAAATGCCAATTCTAACTAGGCCAAGGGAAAACCTTAGGAGTGCGCAGTCTCATAACAATCGAAATAGAAATGCGCAAATGATGACCTAGCATTTGCCTCTAAGAACACTCTAGTCCTATGGTAAAGTCCTAAGAGCTTATTCAATTTTGAAAATAATTTTATCAAGGATTTTCACACATTTTAAGAGAAAACAACTTAAAAACTAATTTTTAAGATTTTTCATGACTCTTAGAAAAAAAAATTCTGGAATTCTAATTTTTAATATTTTTTATAAAAATTATATATATTTTTAATTTATAATAAAAATATTTTATTTAATTAAAAAAAAAAAGATCCGGGTTGTGCTGGGCCCGGACTCGCTGGCCAGGGTACGCGTATTGTTCCGCGATCTCGTTTGGGCTCAAGAGCCCAATCGGTTCAAGGCCTAGACTCCTGTATAAGGCCTATGGGCCCACAAGTTCACCTTTCTAATTTACTTTTCTTCAATCCAGCCCAACCAGCCAGCCCAATTTTAGTTATCCTAGCCTAAAATCTGACCGGCCCAGCTCCCTACTCGGCCGAACCATCCCAATGTCTCCTAAGCAAAAGCTCTAAGCCCAACTCCAAATCCCCTCCTCCCGAACGTCCGCACAGGCATACTCCTCCAGCCTTTTTTTTTTTCTTTTTTTTTCTTTTACTATTTTTTTATTTATTTCCCACTTCATGCTTCTTCAACGAGAACCCACTATTCTTGCCAAAAACACACCATTCCTCATCGTCAATGCGCCCCGGGAAACTTCTTTATCGACCTCAACGTATAATGCCAACACTATTGGAGAATGCCACCACTGACCCTATACCTTCGTCGCTAATCGTGACCGGAGAAGAACAAAGAACACGGATTTGGCTGGGACATTTTATCGAACATCCGGCGGGCATCAACTGAGGGGGAGGAGCATTTACTCAATCAAGACTCGAGCTCTCATTGTAATCCACAAAGAATCAACAATCAGGACTGGAAATCAATAGGGTGGCGACCCAATCACATTCGATACAAGCACGAATGAGGAACAACAATTTCAGTCTCGGGTTTTACCAGAACGGAGCAAAACGGGCAGCGTTCTCTCATCGAACGCTTGGTGTACGTCGGCTGGAGGGAAGAATATTCACTCACTCGGGGACCAGACCCACACCAAGACCCACAACGAATCGGCGAATCAACAAAACGGAAAGGCTGGTCCGAACCCAGCTAGAACGAAACAGTGAAAACAGGTCTCGGTCTCTAGCTTGACTGAGGCAGAATGAAGCAACAGGCTGAGCAAGGGGTCCCTACCTGGCTCGGAGAAGGCGGCTAGATGGCGAGCTCGAGACGAATCGAGCTATGGCTAGTCGCCTTGGTGTCTCCGAACCAAGATCCTCGAGGCAAGGGAAGTTCGGACCGAAAAGACACTTACCTAAGATGTGGGTACCGGGAAAGCAAGGTCGGGACGACGAGGATAGCGGCCAGGGGTCGTCGATCTTGACTCCAGCGTGGCCAAACGACCGGGGAACTCCATCTCCGCTCCTCTCTCTGTCACTTCTCTCCAAAGAACCCCCAAACGATCCCCCTCAAACGAGCCAGTCCCCCTCACTTTTAAGCAACGGCGCGCAGGGCTTCCTACCGTACCAGCTGGCACTGCCGGGCCACCCCCAACTGAACATCTCGCGAGCTCGACGCCCTGCCCTCCGTCACCCTTGTCCTCCCTCGCGTACGCCGTCCTTCTCTCCTCCCCCTTTTGTCTCTAGTGTTAAAAGGGAAGGGAGGAAGAGAGAAAAAGGAGAGGGCTAGGCTAGGAAAAACTAAAGAAGCCGAGCCCAATGGAAGAAAACGAGAAAGAAGGAAGGAGGCCGGGCCGGCCCATCCCCGGCCCATCCCCAGCCCATCTTCGCCCTTTTGTTTTTCAAATAATAAATTATTACAATAATAAAATTTTAAATTAATTTTTTAATAATGCAAATGCTCCCAATGTCCGTATACCTAGTTTTGCTAGGGGTTAAATAATGAATGATTAAATTGGTCGTCAAAATTTAGGAATTGGCGTAACTCAATTTACAAGTTGCAGTATTTCATAGAAAATTTTTAGCACAACATAGTTACAATTATATTAAACAAACTCTTAATTTTTATGATTTATATATCTGATTCCTTGCAAAAAATAAAGAAGTATCAAAATATGATCAATTCTATGCTATAGATAATTTACAAAAACATAAAGGCAAACACTCAATTTACCACTTTTGCCTTAGACAACTTCATACTTCATCTTTCCCCCATGAGACAATTGCCAAACTAATCTGAAATTTTTTTAGATGAAAGCCGGTTAACGTTTAAATATTCTGTTGACACCTAAATTTTGGCGACCCGATTAGTCATTTATTGCATTAAAAAGTTAGGGGTTAATTTTATCCCTGAAAAAAATATTAATTGCATTAGTATATAATTTTAGATGCATTTATTTATTATTATTACATTTGCAATTGACCGGCGACAAATGGATTTGAATCGATGGTTCTTAGCTTTAATTTAACAAATTGGAAGTCCACGGTGGGAGAATTTGGTCAAGATTATTCTTTAAATGGGTCAATCTTAATGCCAAGGTGGAAAATCGCTAATTAAGCTTGATCTTAGGAAATATTGAGGCAAACTAGGATAGTGATTACAAGAAATCTTTTGTTCACCTGGCAAGCAATCGGTATGATTCTCAAGGTACTTGCGTGGGAGCTTAAAAGGAGCAAATAATCCGTGGCCGATTCTGTTAATCGTGAAGAAAAAGAAAGGAGGGGCAGGAAGAATTCTTTTGCTGACCTAGTGAATATAAACATGCAGACAAAGATACCGAAGGAAGAGCATGGAAAGATCAACATTATTGATAAATGGAAAGGGATTTTTAAAAGAAATTTTTGTGGCGTGTAAGAGGGGCCTTACATTGTTTGAACGAGCTGTCTTCAAAAAAGAAAGGACTCGATTCTTCCAAGAGGATGCATGGATTCGCAATACATACAAAGGAAAAAGTGAAAAATAGATCCTCACAAAAGAGGGAAGTGGATACGTGACACTCTTTCATATATTCATGTTTCCCCTTTGGAAGTTCATAATCGGCCAGCATAAAAGTAGGACGTTCAAGAAAGAAAGGGGGGATCCTTCGTGTAGTCTTCCTCCAGATGGCCACAATTCTGAAAAGGAGAGGCCAGACAATAGAAATACGCGGTCACAAAGAAAGAGAACTGACGTTCTCCACGGTGGGGATCGGCAGTCATAATCTCAAAGCTCACTTGAGAGACACACGGGAGAAAGAGAGAGGAGGGTTCTCTCGGCCAAGCCATCGTATGCCTCTCCACCTTGTCGTCGCTGCTGCGTCAAAGCCACTGCGATGAGTCATTCCCATCCCAGCTGTTCTGAGGCCCCTTGTCGATTTGCTGTCCAAGCCAAGGTACGATCTTCAACGACGATCACTCGCCAAGGAGCCTCTCGCGCCAACGAAGACGACCGAGAAGACCTCGTTGGATTACTTAAAAAGAAAGCCCGCGACAATCAGATTTCGTGGCTCCCATTAAGGTCCACTTGGCGATACTTGGAAATCAAAAAGGAATGATGGAGAAAAAATATATATTGCTGAACCATAGCAAAAGTTGCAATCTCCACAGTTTGTAGCAAATTCGGACAATTTTGCAATGCTGGTCCATCTCTTTCTGACGTGTACACGTTGCTCAGCCGCACCTGACAATTTTCTTGTAGATTTTCCAGGTTCTCCTTGAACGTGCACCACAAGAAGCTGAGTTGAACTGAGGCCACGGAGCTCGCGACCTTCCTGAGGTCTCATAGAGCCCGTTCGGGATCCCATCGTGACAACAACCACAGAGATCCTTTGCCGTGGGTCAGCGCTCCCGTCCCCACAGCTAACCGAGCACCACCAAAGTCCGGTCCTGATATCCAAGTCCGAGCTATGAGTCTCGTCGAGCATTGCCATATTGCGTAGCGAGTAACCGTTCGAAGTCCAAATACGGAAGTCAATATTCGGAATAGGTAAAAATTTTGTCTATTTTGATTTCCAAAAATTATGTTTCCTTAATTGATATATTCATTGATGCACATTATTGAAATTCTCAATATGCTGAGATATTTGTGAACTCGAGTAGCCTTCTAAATTGGGAAATTTTCCCAATTTCACAACGTGCATATGATTGACAGTCCGATTTTCGCGCTCGAAATTTGACTCGCTATCGCATGGAAAAATTGCCAATCCGATCTCATGCTCGAGATTCGATTCGCGATTTTGTTTAAAATTGGCCAATCCGATCTCATGCGTGAGATATGATTCGTCAATTTATGGCTTGCCTAATTTGCTGTCGTTTGAATCGATTTTGTTCTCGTAAAAGAAAACCCCAAAAAAATTTGAGTTAGATTAGGTTCATTACTTGTTCTAGGGTTATTTTGCATGTTTAGAATAGGAAATTTATTTATTTCAATTTAAAAAAAAAAACAAATCCAAAAACATTAATCTAGGATGTTAGATTTTCTTACTTAAAATAGCATGCGTAATTATTGGGCACATTTAATTTCGAATCTTAATTAAAAAAAATCATGAGCGTGTGATGCAAGATTAGTTCATTCATTACATGTCATTAGTAAAGTGCATATTTAGGATAATGCATGACATGTTAGCATAGTTGCATTAATCTTTTCCCATCATTAGATTAGGGCATTTACTAAATGTCACATGACATATAATTCGCATGATAGGTTGCATGTTGCATGTTATTTTTGTTAAAATAATTTGTACGTCATTGCATTACATTGCACATAATTTCTAGGCTTCATTAAATAAGTGAAAACAAAAAAGAAATTGCGTGTTAATTAGAAATTATATCTAGGACTGTTAATGTGAATTTTAATCTAACAATGCAGATGCTTTCGTTGCTATGAGATAAGTCCTGCAATTTATTTAGTGCTTTACTTGGGTGTTAAATTGATGGTTTGCGCACCCACATGATCGCCTCACATGTTAGAGAATTAGATTTAAAATCAATTTAAGCTGCCTACAAAAGCATTTTTGAAAATAAAAGAATGGTACCGAAAGGGCATTAGAGAAATCTAGTGTAACCAAGTTCCCGTATCCAAAATCTCTGGTTCGTAGAAGTAAAATGATTTTCTCATTATTTTACTTAGGTGTCTAATTGACCTACCAAATATAGATTAATGGCGACTCTTAGATAATAATCATTTGCGTGCTAAATATTTGAACTTTAAGTCGTGAATTAGTATGGGCTTGGGAGAGCCCGAGCTAAGTCTAGGCTTAGCAATCCATTAGCCAAACCCTAGGTGGTTTACACCCGAAAAATTGGTTGCGACACATTCAAACACCCCACTTAACTATATTGGAATTAGACCTAAGACTGAAGTGGGATGATTTGACATGTAGGAAGGGGCCTTGAGATACCTCAATGGAAAGGCTTAATCGAGAAAGTCTGAACTTCAATTGCAATTTTATTATCTATAAGTATTTGGTTAAGGTAAAATGACGAGGCTGAAGGAAAAACAAATTCTAGGATGAACAAACCCCGTTTGATCACCTACCAATATGTAAATTAAATTTGAAGGAAGAGCATACTGACTATCATCTATTATGATAATTACATTATCATCACATGCATACTCCACCTTAACTCATTTACCCTTGCACTTTGAACCGTGATTCCTATAGTTCCTCACCTCATTGCAACAACAACAACATGGATGGTTACGAATGTTGGACCTTTATTTAGAATGGCTCTTCCATTTGCTACTTCCAAACTCTCTTTGTTTTTCTCTTTCTCATTTAGCCAAACCTTGCATCATAGCATATGTTGTGTTATATTATCGCTACTTCTTTATCACTTTGTATAGAGCAAGACAGACTTTATCATTTCTAGGGAAGTTGTAGTGTGCCCGATTAGAAGAGTATTAGTGAAGTTCTCAAAAGAATCCGATAGTAATGCCAATAACATTATGCCTTGTTTTTCATTGGAAAGGGCTTCATTGACATTTTCCAAATCCATCTTGAATTTGTTAAATTCAGTTAAAATGGGCTCTAATTGATGTACCTTTGACCATGCTAAATTAAATCATCCTTTTGAGTATATATAAGTAATGTCGAGACCTAATTTTTCAAGGTGAACCGCCTAAAATTTGGCTAATGGATTGTTAAGCCTAGACTTAACTCGGGCTTTCCCAAGCCCATACCAATTCACGACTTATGTTTAGATTCTTAACATGCAGATAGATTTTATCTAGGAGTCGCTACTAATCTATTTTTTGGTGGGTCGATTAGAAATCCAAGTAAAGTAATGAGAGTTTTACTTTACTCCTACAAACTAGAGACTCTAGGTACGGAAACTTGGTTACACTAGATATCTCTAATGCCCTTCCAGTACCATTCTTTTATTTTCAAAAATGCTTTTGCAGGCAGCTTAAATTAATTTTAAATCTATTTCCCTAACATGTGAGGCGATCATGCAAGTGCGCAAACCACCAATTTAATATTCAAATAAAGTAGTAAATAAATTGCAGGACTTACCTCATCGAAACGAAAGCATCTGAAATGTTAGATCAGAATTCACATCAATAGTCCTAAATATGATTTCTAATTAACGCGCAATTTTTTTTTTCAATTATTTAATAAGAATCAAATCTATATGCAATGCAATGCTATTAATCTAATATGAAATGACATGACATGACAACATGACCTAAACTACATGACATAAATAAAGTGCAGTTTGTCCTAAATAATGAAATTGATTTACTCTAAGACAAGTTTTTGGTATTTTCCATGAAATTCGAAATTAAAGAAATGCAATAATTAAATGTGCAATATAAATTAACCTAATGACTTAATTCTAATGACGGGAAATTCCTAATTAAATGAACCTAGCAATAATCACTAGATGCCGTGCATTTCATAAGCCTAAATCTCCATGACATGCACGTGATTTTTTGTATTTTTTTATGAAAAATTCGTAATTAAAAATTATTAAAAATAAAAATCTAACTAAAATTAGATATTATCTAATTTAAGTTAGGAATAGACCAATCTGAATCCTATCTTAATCTAGAAAATTATCTCGTCATACAATTCAATCTAAAAATATTATCTAACCTAAATACTATCTAAACATGCATTTAAAAAAAAAAAAACTAACTATTCTATCATCCAACTTTATCTAAAAAATCAATTCTAATCTACATGATATGCAGACGCATTTTTATTTTTATTTTTTGTATTTTTGGGATAAATAAAACAATTAAAAGATAAGCACCAAATCATTCACGATCATCAAAGATATTATCAATCGTTCTAATCTAGAAACAATATCTAATCAACTTCTATAATTTCGCTAATAAAATCGATAAATTGATGTTAAGCCTTAAAGATCAAGATATCAATTTTATTCCCATGTGTTGCGGATTAGGCAATAAATAGATATGCATGTTAGATATTAATAGACATATATTAGGTAGTAAAATATGCAAATATATTAGAAATGTGCATCTTACCTAATTCGAGGATATTCTTTCCAAATTTAGACTAAGTGCAATCGGACCGGGATCGCAATCGGTTTCTCGACGGCAAGCGTTATGTGTACGGCGGCGATGCTTCACGGCGGTGTGGTTGGCACTCGGTTACAATGTAGGTTGAAACAAAGCACGACTCCACTGACAATAAACGGCATTAGTGCTCGTGCCGACAAGGCTAGCGCGCAAGGCTATGCACGGCCAAAAACTCGACTAAGGACCGAGTCTCCGCGAGCAGCAAGAACGTTGTCGGGCAGCTCGTCGTCGTCGCAGGTGGTTGGATGCGTCAACAAGTTGACGCTAGGGAACGACACGCGGTCACGTAAAGGCAACAACAGATGGGGCTCTCGGCAATACGATGGGCGGCTCGTGTGAAGGCTAGGTTCAGCCGAAGAAGACTCCTCTCCTCTCTCTCTTTCTTTAATTTGTGAAAGCTTCTAGAATGCTCTGTTGTTGTCCCTGTGTTGACTCCTTTCTTCGTGTATTGCTCCCAATATTGCTGACCTTCAAAACTTTGACCAGGCCATTGGATAGTCCCCAAAATCACCTCCTGGAATCCACTGGACGATCCGACTCAGTCCATTAACGATGGTCGGTCTTGCGCGTGAGCCAGATGTCCATGGAGATCGTGGATGAAGGTTGCACTTGTAGTGAGGCCGTGGACATTGGAAAAAAAAAAACCGGAAGAGAGAGTTGTTGATGAGCGACTCTCGAGCAGTTGTCGTTGAAAATTCAGCAACGGTGCATGGAGGCAGTGAACGGGAACATCAAGTGTTTCGTCGTGGGCTGGCCATGAATCTTGAGGAAGAAAGAAAGTAATCGCAGGATGTGAGGGTGAGCTCTTGATGAAGAATCGGTACCAATGTCCTCTTGGCCGTGAGCTTCTTTCAATGGTGGGCTCTATATATCTTATTATTTTCTCGTGAACGAAGGTGCTCTCGTTCTCTTTGCTCTGAATTGTGGCCGTATGTATCGATTGTGTGGCCTTCTGGAACCCTATGCCTTTTTCTTTATATAAGCCATAGATTAGGGTTTCAATCGATATCCACGAAGATTTTTTTTCCAAAAGCAATATTTGTTTTTGAATTGAAATATTACAAAGATAAATCCGTAAAATCTCTCTGAGAATACAGGCTTGGGCCGATTTGCTTTCTTTGTGGGCTTAGCCCAACTCATCAAATTAAAGTTCCGAACCATCAATTTGAACCCATCCGTCACCAGCCCAATGTAAATGTAAATTAAAAATAAATGCACCTAAAACTATATGCTATGCAATCAACTATTTTTTTAGGGATAAAATTAACCCCTAATTTTTTAATGCAATAAATGACTAAACGGGTCACCAAAATTTAGGTGTCAATAAGTAATTATTCAAACCCTTTGTCAGATAAAATGACTCAAGTTTTTTCTCATAATGCTATCATAGCATTTTCTTCAACCACTTCAATCAACACCTTATCTCACAAAATCAACAAGATTATGCTCTTTTCCTCCTTCATCAATTGTATTTCATCATTATCTTTCATTTCTTTCAACAGCTTATCCTTACTATCCAACTCCTTCTCTGAATTTTGGATTGTTAAGGGCATGCATCTTAATGCTCCATTACTTGCTCCTCCAGTTTGACCTTCTCAATCTCAACTCTTGCTCCAAACATGATCCCAAATACAGTATTCCACACCGTGATCAGATAACAAAAATGCTAGTTCTAGAAATCCTAAATTTAGGTTTGATATCGGTTCTCATGAAATAGCATTGAAGCCAACGAATATTGCAATTAAGTACTCGTCAATTATAAGATATTGAAATTATTAGAGAAATCAACCAAATAATAAGAACACCATATGCTTACATGATTCAGTTTGATTGTCGGTATTTATTTTACAAGGACAACCAACTGCAAAGAAATCCACTATGAATTCGTAGAATTAAAGAAACCACTCAAGTGTTTCCACCCTTGGATTATACTCAAGGAATTTCTTGTGTTTACCTACAACCTCTAATGGTCTTTGTTGACACCTAATTTTGGAAAAATAAAATTGCATTTTGAACAAATAAAAAGAAAAAAAAAATGAAAATGGGGGAAATTGATTTGATTGAATTATGCAAGGAAATATGGAATTCTGATGGATGTCCGGATTTTGTTAAATGCAGCAACAATTTTGAAATTAAGTGAAAAATGGGCAAGAATTGAGCTGATTGCCAAATCATACAGATTTGATTTTATGTGACAAGAAATGGCAACTCGGGAAATGCCATGTAAAGAGACCGTTTCGAATCACTATAAAAGAGAGACTCATTTTCATGACAGGAGAGGCAATTTTCAAAAAAAAAATCAGAGCAAAAGTGAGGAAGGTTTTCTCCTTCATTTCTTTTGAGTTCAATTTTCTTTAGGGGAGTCGACGATCTCGAGAATTCTTTGATTGGTCTATTAGATGGTGCAGTCCTCTTGACGACGTCCCACTTTCATCATGCATCATGGATATTGATGACAAGCATAAAGCTAAGTTGAGCTTCCTTTTTTAAGTTTGATTGTGTGCGATTCCAATTTGCTATTCGAACTAAGGTGATTTTATTTTTGTTTCTTGCCTAGATTAAACTCCTACATCTCCGACGATAATTCCAGCAGCGAGACATCGAAGTGGCTAACGTACCTAAGCGCTAATTGACATCCAGTGATTTCATTGTGATAAAACCGGGTTGTTTCTCTCCCTATTAAAGTTGTTCACTCCATATTTTCGGTATTTACTTTGTTTTGTTCTAATGTTGTGGTCACAGGCAATTCAATGCCGAACAAAAGACCACACAATTCCACCATAATTGACAAGAGTAAGACGACAAGAGAAGGGGGGCGTCCACTCAAAAAGTTCTTGGAGGAGACTAGCAAATGATCAAATCAAGAACTAGCCATATGCCCACCAACGCTGCTGCAATTCCCCTCCTTTAGTTTTATTTTTATTTCTTTCTTTTGCTTATTTTATGTTATTTTATTGTGTTTTAAATTTTGTTATTATTGTTTAAGTTAGAATATGGTTTGTCAATGTTAATATTTGTGCATTTTGTAGGCATTATCCGCAAGGATTTTGTCCGGAATTATTGTAATTATTAATTTAATTTGAGAGACATCAGATCATTTTTTTAATTATATTAATTTTTGGGCTTTTTGATAGAATTTTAATTGTTAAATCATTATAATTATTAATTTGATCCGTAAGACTTCGAATAAGATTTTTAATTATTTTGAACTCTTTGTCGTGATAATTAGGGTTAGCATAATCGTTAATTTGACCTGTGAGACAACAAGTTCTTTTTTTCGATTATTTTAATCCTTTATTTTATTGATAGTTTAGATTTAATATTTATTTAATAATTACTTATTTAAAAAAAAAATCAAATTTCTGCATGAGCATATAGGTTTAGTAAATCGGACACGTAGATTTAGAAAATTATTTTTGGACTATATTTTTAGGATTGTTTTTTTTTTTAGATATCTTTTTAAAATAGGTTAGGGTCAATCTTAAACAACCTATTTTTTTAGAGTCTTAGATAAAATTGGCATATTTTTATATTCTCATTTTTAAAAAAATAAAATAAAAAATAGTTTTCTAAGACAAAATAGGGTTTAAGTCAAAATTAATTCCAAAAATGAATTAGAAAAATATTCCCTTTTTAGATAGTTTAATTAGGGTTTTTATTAGTTCCAAATTTCGGTAAAAAAAATACAAAAATACTAGGTGCATATTAACTAGTTTGCATAATAGGATTATTTGATTAGAATATGTTCATTAGTAAATTAGGTCATGAAGTGCATGTTAACTAGATTGCATATTAGGCCCATTTAATTTGAATTTGCATATTAGTAAAATCAGGTCATTTAGCTAAAAAATGCATTTTTTTTTATAAAATTCTAACTCTTAAGAAAACCCAAAAAAAAAAAATGTTTGTTTTGTGTGATGCAATTTATTTATTTATTTTTTATTTGAATATTCAATAATGGTTGAGCACTCGTGTGATCACCTTTTGACATGATAGAGTCTAGTTTAAAATAAATCTAAGCTGCCTGCAAAAACATTTAAAAAAAATAAAAAAGAAATGGTACCGAAAGGGCATTAGAAAATTCTAGTGTAACCAAGTCCCCGTACCCTGTCTCTGGTTCGTAGGAGTAAAATAAATCTGCCTTTATTTTACTTAAGTGTCTAATCGATCTACCGTAAACTGATTAGTGGCGACTCCTAGATAATATTTTGCATGTTTAAAAAATTAGACTTAAGTCGCAATTTGGTATGGGCTTGGGAGTGCCCGAGCTAACCTATTACGCTTAGTAGTCCATTAACCTAGTTTTAGGTGGTGAACCCGAAAAATTAGGTCGCGACAGTCTCCCTAAGAAAATTCAAAAGGGGAAAAACTAGACACTCCGAGCTTTATCCGTAATTGAATGGATGAACTCCACTTGTAATTATGGCCGCTGCCGTAGCACATGAGCACTTGACTTTACGAATATATTATACCGCCACAAGAAGTCCAATTTTGGTATTCTCCATGGGCCGCACAGCGAGTTGGACTTGTTGGAATTCCTTGGCCAGAATGGACTTTGACTCCAAGTGGAATTATGGTGTTTGTTTCGCCTTTAAATTCGATCAGACTTAAGTCAGCAACCAAGTTCTAATTGCACGAAAATTTGTATTTTCACACATATGGGCTGGACTTCAATTGGGTCAAGTTTTCAATCAACGGGTTCAAGCTCGACACTTAATTTCGAGATTATAATCACAAGTTCAAGCTTGAGACATAATTTAACAGGTACATTCCCTCTCAGCAGTCTCTGTCATGCATGATCAAGCTTTGCACCTTGGGACAAATCAAGCCTCACCATAGCCCTTCCTCGATTAAGGACTATACGGCTTTCTGATTACCTCTTTCTTCGTTGAAAGAGACCCTCAGTGTCCAAACATATATATCTTCCTACTAATACTAAATAAACTTAAATCTAACAAGAAACTAGTTCAAAATAGCTAAGGAAAAAAACAAGTGCTCCCGATAACATGTTTTTATTAATGATAATTCCTCATCTGCATCTGTAACTAAAGGCAAATCTATATTCACCATTTTCCAACTTTTTGATATAGTAAACAGAGACTTGATTTTCTATTAAGACAGAGAGGTATAACAAATAACAAATGTACCACAAAAAAATTGAGTCTTTGATATAAAAGTGACCGAAGAATGGGCAGGTTGCTACAAGAGTCATGATGAAGACAGGACTAGTTTTTATTCGTAAAATAGCAATAAATTTAAATTTCAAGGAAGTAGGAAGGAAAGTAAATAATAGAACGAAACTACACAAATATGGAAATCATTAAGGGCAATATTGTCGATTTAGTGAAAAGGGACAGATTTTTTGATTTTTTTTTTTTTTTTTGCCTCTTTAAATTGGCAAAAGGTAGAGATTTAGTCGGCGGATATAGTCACACCCTTTCTACAATCTACAGACTTCTATGCACCAACTATTTTCATTTGATTTTTTTCCCTTTCGAAAACAATCGTTGGAAGATGCAATCAAGGTAAATGGTGCCATCAGCAAAACCAATGCAAATTTGATGTTCTCATAGCCGACAATCAACCTTGACAAGCTTCAGATCATACGGTCGACAAGGCCGTGCACAAAGTCACGGTAGGACAGACTCAGCTTAAAATTGACTTTAATGTTTAATAAGTTAAAGACTCGTCCATTTTACCAAAAAAAGTTAAAGACTCGTCCCTTCTGTGTCCCATCCGAATTACAAGAACCTTGGACAAGCAACAACAGACCATAGAGTTGAAAGGAGGAAACAGTGAAGGGATCTTCGTCGATATACGTGCTGTTTTTCGTGAAACTGGGACAAGAACAATTTGGTGAGCAGAAGCGCTTTTTATCCTTTTGGAATGAGAATTCCAAGTCCAGTAAACTTACCGAAGCGAAATTTTACACCAGTGGTCTAGAAGTAGTGGAAATAAGGCAAAAGAAAAGTTCCACATACCTTCAGATGTCGTAACCGGAGGAGGAGGCGGGGCCCGCACGGCAGCGACATTGTATAAGGGGTGCGACTCGTAGCTCACGTTGCAGCTCGGGGTGACTGTCGGCGCTCCTTCCTTCACCTCGAGAATATCAATCGCTGACAGGAGGCATCCGTCACACTCCAACTCCGTCAAGTCCGGCGTGCACTGCGCCATCGTGTACAGCTTCTGCAAGCTCGTCATATTTATCTCTGCGCACGCTAATTTCTTCCCGGACGTGCTGCCTGAAGCCCTATAGGCAACGTCCCTCATGCTCTTTCCAAGTTGTTGCGTGAACCTGGCCCGTTCACTGATGTTCCTGGTGTTCATCGTTCTGGCAGGCTTCTCTTCCATGACGGAGAAGATGGACTGGTTCGAGTACCGCAACATGCACTCGTCGTACCAGATCATAGAGACTCGCTGGTTGGGGCATCTCTGGAGGATCTCCTGTTTTCCAGTGGACACGCAGTCGCTGCACGTGGCGGTGTCGAGGTCACCACGGCAGAGGAAGAGCCCGTAGGCCCGATCGGGAGGGTTTTGGCTGGCAGGGGTGTTGGCGAAGTCATCGGTGCTGTTGTTGGTGGCGGAGGAGAGGGAAGAGAGGAGGGTGTCGAGGTTGGATCGGTAGGTGGAGTTGGGAGTGAAGAGGGTGGTGTTATAGCAGTAGCAGCGAGAGAAATATTCACGTGCAGCTTCGGTACTGAAAATTTTGAAGAAGAAGAAGGAGAGAGAGAGAGAGGGAGACGGCGAAGCAAGATTTCATGGCTGGATATGTTGTGAAAAGCGAGCGATCGAACAATAATATAGATAGAAGAAAAATAAATCGGACACCAGATTTACGTGATTTAGTCATAAAGACTTACGTCCATAGGGAGAGCAGTAGCAATTTCACTATAGATTAAGCGATATAAGGAGATTACACACTTAAGTCACTCAAACACTCTCTTGGTGTTTCTCAAGCCCTAATTACACCCAACAACGCACGCAATGTTTAGCTCCGAAATTCCTCAAAAATAATGTTTCAATCTCACGAATGAATTACATGCAAATCTTATCACAAGATTTAAATCGGTTACAAATACTAATCTTTCTTTGATGTAATTCACGGACAAAAAAGACAAAAAAGAATCCCTCCTAAGCACTCGACTACAAGACGGCGCTTCAAGAACACTTCTTCATGATCAACCTTCTTCCATCCACGGCCACAAGTCTATATATATATATATAAGTGAGATATTTATTCTTTTGCCAACTTCTCATATGATTCTGTTATCTATCTTGCCCGATTTTATCCAAAACATATGTCCGTATATTTTAAACAAAATCCAAGTCAAAGTCAAAGTTGAACTTTCCTATTTCGGCGGCCAAATTTTCCAACGCAAATTCAAACTTTGGGAAGTTGATCTTCAGATCTTCTTTGCTTAATTTCGAACGTCCGCAATATATTCAATTTGGAATATTCGGAATTTCACATTGTACTCAAATTCGAGACATATTTTAACAGGATCAATGATTGTATTGGCTATAGCTAGATTGGCATGGAAATATAGCAAAATAATGTTTGAATTGCTGTCCCAAGAAGTATTGTCCGTTCTACAGGTTCCGTGCATTCGCACACCACGACTCCATCGACAAGTCTTGTGTAACTCTATGATGGATGTCTAGTTTGTAGACCCCACGCGTTTTAATTAATTAATTAATTAGATAAATAGAAACCAAAAAATCTAAAACCAATTGTCGGGCGGAGGATCGGCCCCACCAGCTCCCGACTGAAATCTCCACCGCGAGTGGAATTTATCGTTTTCCCTCTTGCGATCGCCCGTTGCCCAGTTAGTTGCGACCATTGACTCTTGATTTTTAATCGACAAATTTGTAACACACAATTAGATGGTTAAAATAAAGAAAAAGAGACCAACTTCCTTAGCTCAAAATCTCATCTCATAAATTGCATATCTCAACCCATTCGGTGCGTCAAAGAGAGCTACAAAAAATTCGTGGATTTAGGAGTGTAGTTGTTCCTATGCCCATCCGATTGACATATAATTACTTCATTGTAGAGTAGCTCCCAGTCATTTATGATTTTTTTCCATGTCTGTAGTAATTCGTAGACCAGGATGGCAAATGAGAACAATGGCATAATTTAGGTGAATGACTTAGTGTAGCGTAGACGATTCCGGGGGAGAGCGTTAAATTGTAACTAAGAAAAGGGAAGGTTGCAACCAACCAGCGCATTTCAAAAGGCCTGAGGCATTCCAATATACAAACATAATTCGGAATCTGTAGTGAAACAGCAAAGAAAACACGAAGACGCAGAAAGAATCAGAGGCATAGAGAAATGAATATTGCTTCTTTTCAGAGAATGTTGGCTACCGTTATCGGTCTTCATTGTATTTACCAGATTGCGAGAGGCATGCCAGACGAGACAGTGGTGCAACAACATTGCAGCAGAGACAGATACAACGAGGGAGATGGTTATTGTTTCTGTTTATACGGAATTCTGAGAGATTTTCTCATTAATGTTGCCGGATCTGTGTATAGCTATTATGGACATAATACGGCTTTCTATATCCAGTGCTATGGTCTTGCGGCTTGCAATGGTGCCCTTGCATATATGATCGTACCAGGTGCTGGGAGCATCATGCTCACGACGTGCTCCTGACGGAATGCTCAGGAATCAGGGCTCAGCTCCATCTCGAAGATTGTAGAATGAGATAAGAGGTGTGCTTATTTACCGAATAAATCTTCCCTCTCTGAAAAATTGCTCTTTGTGCGTGGTTATTACTATATGAGAATCCTCCAATCTTCATGGTGTTACTGTTAGAATCTTTGCGAAGACTTAAAGCGATATGATAATGTTAAGTGTCATAGGCCATCGGCTATTGTCGGTGAAGATTTTTTGAAAAACGTCACCCAAAATTTTAGGGACGGCTCAATTGCCTGTCCCCAAAGGATAACAAAGATACGCTCATACCGTGACAACTAATTGAAAAGATACACCGATCAATCAAAGAAATAAGAAGACAAACAGATTTGTAAGTAGTAGAATAATGGAAAATAGATAGATGTTTCCATAATCATCTAAGTAGCGACCCAATGCTGGATGTTGGATGAGTAGTATCGAAAGAAGTAGATGGTCTATAATCAACACCATCAAAGGAATTCCCAACGTTAAGATCAGCAACTTCTTTAACTTTGGAAAGCAAAATTAGACGTCTTAAATGGAGAATAAAGGTTGTTTGAAGCAGTGACGAAGCCACCATAGCGACCTCTTTGAAATTGTCAGATTGATGAGAAACAATGAAAACTACATAAAATATTTGGAAGACAAGGGCTGTAACATTTGGTTAAATGTTAGGTCTAAATGATTTCTTTATAAAATTAAGAAGGGTCTTTTTGGAAATGAAAAGTGGAGATACACTTTACTCTTTCTAATAGTAATGTATTTTTCAGAAGAGCAAAATAGGTGTAATTTTGAGGACAAAATAATAGAATTATGCTAGATTTGAGAATTCTTTTGTGCCAAGATATCAGACATGACTGCAACAAATTTATTCATGATTTCACAAGAGAAATTACATTGACAATACAAATAAATAATCTTTGTCTGGAGCTATACTACTGACAAAGAATATAACGACTCAAAATACTTGGATTTATAAACAACACCAAAACCCAACTAGTTTCAATAGTAAAGAAATGAGTAGTCTACTAGGTCAGCTAACGAACACTTGAATTTGATTATTTAGTCTACACAAGAGAAGTAACCAGATGGAGTCGTATAGAAGCACAACAATGTACAAATGCAGGATCGACTTATGATTTAACCTCAAATAGTAACAAAGTCTTAGACGAACCATACTGACATGTATAGACTCTTCTTTTAGCACTTCACCCCCCAAAGCAATTAATAGCTTATCCTCCAATTACATAGATGTTTGTTTATTATTAATAAATAATCTTAGTGGGAAGCCAAGCAATCTCACTATGAGACCACCCATAACGAAAGATTTCACTTCCACCGCCATTCACCGGGGGTACAATTCCGTAACCGACATGCCATTAGTCGACGAAGGCATAGCCCTCCTAGGGGATTGGTCCAATTCAAGCTCTTTCATTGGAATGCTCAATCTCTGCATTCTACTTTGGACGAAGAAGGATGGATGTCGAGGCGATGGTGGAGTAATGGAATTGCTACTGAGCATGAGAACTACAGTGGCCATGGTGGGTCTAATAGCCGGATCTTCTTGAATGCATAGTAAGCAAATGTGCAAGCATCGAAGTGCTTCATCTCTTGAATATGAATCCATTATAGCCGGGTCCAACACTTCTAAGGACTTGCCATCTCTCCATTGATTCCACGCCTGTAAGAATAATTCCGGAAAATTTTCATAGAATTGTAGCATTAATTCGATTACTCATCACGCAAGACATGTGAATCTTGCAAAAAACCATATTATGACCAAGGAATAGAATAATAATCATAAGTGTTTCTATAGATTAAAGGACTAAAGTTTTTACCGAGGAATTAGAATTAGAATTTACAAAGCTACAAAGAGTGCGGTGTAAATATTTGTTGTTGTAGCACAGTGAAACTTACATAACTAGCAAGATATTCACCCCCATCCAATTGGTGGTAATAGTTATTTCTCTTGCTGCAAATGATTTCTAGAAGTAGTATGCCAAAGCTATAAACATTGGATTTCACCGAGAACTCTCCATGCATTGCATATTCTGGAGACATGTAACCACTGCAAAAAAAACATTGACCACGTGTAAATTGCAGATTTAGATTCATATCGAGTAGCATCCTTAAATAGATAAAATGAGCAAGTTCGGCATCGAATGACAAAGTCATCTATAAAACTAAGATTTATTTGTGCTAGCTTGAGTTTGATTAACTCCAAAAATTCTTGCCATGCCAAAATCCGAAATCTTTGGGATCATTTCACTGTCTAACAAGATATTGCTACATTTTAAGTCACGATGAATGATCCGGAGACGAGAATCTTCGTGTAAATAGAGCAATCCTCGAGCGATCCCAAATATTATTTTGTATCGTAATGGCCAATTCAATTGACCACTTTTTTGAGGATATGCATCATTGCACCAAAACTCATTATGTGCAAGCATGTGGCATCTATTAAAAAAATGAAGGCGAATATATTTACTGTCATCAATCAAAGGTAGCTTAACAAAAAAAAAAATAAAAAAACTACAATCATTTGAAAGAACAAAAAACGTTTTAATTTCAAGGTTTTCATAGCTAGTGAAAGCTCGAATAGTTGATTTCAAGCATTATACATTCTCCATATAAGAAGGTTAACGGCAACATACCAAATAAGAAGTAATCAAGGCTTTTATTTGGCACAAACTCATAGGCCAGTAGCTTTTCGTATCCCTCCAAGCAAAATCTGAGTAGTCGTACAAGGTTTCTATGTTGGAGTTTCGCAACTAACAGAACTTCATTCTTAAATTCTTCATCACCTTGACTTGAGATTTGAGATAACCTCTTCACCGCAATTTGTTGTCCATCAGGAAGTCTACCCTAAAGATTTTGAATATATTGCATCACAACTTCTTGAAACTAACATATAAATGCTTTATATGTTTCTATTTTTCTTTTTTGGCGCCATTATGTTCAATTCATGTGTAAAGCATTCTTGATTGTTTCTATTATGTAATACTTGCCTGAAAAACCTCGCCAAATCCACCTTCACCCAACTTATTTGCAGGAGAGAAATAATTTGTCGCGGTTTGTATTGTAGCCAAGTCAAATTGCAAGGACTCCATAGTGATAAGTTCATTTGCACTTGCATTACCAAAAAATGCAATTTGATTATCAAATTAGATCAACATTGGCTCCTAGTAGCGTTTATACTATTTCTAGTGTTTGGGAATATTATCACAATGAAGAGCCCCAGAGTAGATTGGTAGGGTTGTCCCTTTAAGTTTCCCCTCTTGATTGGTCATGAAAGAAAAGAAAAAAAACACAATATCGTTAATACTGTTGGTAACAAAGCAACGAGATGAATCTCGTGTCATGATCACTTCTTCATGTTGAATGTAGTGCTAATCTGTTAATTACGGTGCATATGCTATCTATGCTTGGAGGGAATTGCTAAATGATGGGAGAATTTTGAGTCCTTGTCACAAGGTGTTGGGGTTTATTTCACATATGTGTGGAAAGGCTGGTAATCGGTTTACAAGTGTAAGGGAAAACTTCACCCTTTGAGCTAATTTTTTGGCATAAGAGAAACCCAAGACCACTTAACATTGATATCGAATTCGATTATTGGTGGCCATTCCCAATATATATCAATGTTTAATGAATATTTCAAAGAAGGAATTTGGTGACCAACTTGGTGTCCAAATAGATAGGCATTGTGGTGTAGCAACATGGGGCTTTATGGCAAACTTCATGGCTCGGTTCAGAGATAGCGACCTAGGGTGAAGTTAGGCGTCAGAGATTCAAATTAAGATAAGTTGATGCTGAAGGATACCTAAATTGAGGGAGAGCAAACCTAACACTGGAGCTCACATGTCAATGAGAGATTATTAATATAAACATGTGAGTTGTATTAGAGAAGTCTCACATCAAATAATTGATGTGGTGTTGAGCAGTTAATATATCCTAGTTGGCTTATAACTCATTGACTTAAGCTTTTGAGTGAAGGTAGGTACAACTAAATATGTTGATGGGCTTGGACTTGGCTATCTCTTGGAGATATCCTTAGGTGAAGGTATCGAACTTCTGATGTACATTTCCAACACTTCGTTGGTCATGTCAAATCTTTATCCCTCTGGCACGACTCATGGCATCCTAATGGGATCTCGTTGGATATATACCCAAGGTGAGTAGTTTATGATTCTCTTCTTTGAACTGCAAAAGCAGCTGGTATGATTTGTGCTCTAAATGGAAAAGGCGCAATGTGAGGTTTGAAGACTTTGGTATCAATCCAGGCAGCTGTTTGTGGTTTAATTTTTTCAAAGTCTTCTTTGGCAGACCAAGATACTTGCACTGCTGCTCCTTGCGACATTCTTAACTCTACTTCAGCTTGGGAGATTGTGAGGAAAAGAGGCACAATAGTTAAATGGAATCGGCTGATTTGACTTTCGTCTAATTTGCTGAGGTTTGGATGCATATTTTGGTTGGTGATACAAGATAAGCTTGTTGAGTGATCTTGGGCCCTTCTCACTCCAAAAGGGAGAGATTTTCTTTGGTGTTTGGTAAAATTTAATAGAATTGTTGCATCTATTTATCTAGAAGGCCAAAAATGAGCTGTTTCATTTCCAAAGTATTCCTCTTACAGATGGAATTATAATTGCTTGTGTAATCAAGTATAGTTGTGAAGGTTGAAAGAGCATGAAGAATCGGATCTTTGTCCTTGATCTTTTCCATTAGATATGCCACATTAATATAAAATGAAATCTTAATTTGTGTGATTAATATATCTGATTTCTTACGAAAAATAAAGAAATTTCATTATATGCTCATTTATATGATGTAGATAATTTACGAAAAAATAAAGGCAAACGATCGATTTGCCACTTTTTCCTTTGACGGCTTCATACGTCTTCATTTCCTTTCTTCGAAGCAAACAACAAGTGAAAAAGAGAAGTACCATAACACTTCCAACAGAAACGGTAATGGCAATGATCGTCACGGTCGACTTGTTGCTTTTTCCTGCACACGTACCATTACATATGCGAGACAACTAAGTTAAAAAACATTTTAGATGAAAGTGTGCTTAATATTTAAACATTCTAAGACTCTACTTTTTTTTTTTTGGTCAGTATTCTAAGACTCTACTTCACTACGTTGGAATTAGACCTAAGACTGACACGTGAAGGTTGGCAATTTGACACGCAATAAGAGGCCTTGAGAGATCTGAATAGAGAGGTTAAACGAAAATAAAAAAATCTACGGTGAGAAACCCCTATTTCATCACCTATTAATGGGGAAATTAAATTCGAAGGAGGAGCAGACTTAACAAAAACATATAAACTGTTTGATCACCGGAACTATTATATGTTATAACAACTACATTACCATCACCTGCAAACTCCACCGCAGCTCATTTACTCTGGTACTTGAGATGGTCTCTCTGTAGTGGCTTACCTCGATATTGGACCTCTATATAGAATGACTCTTACATATGTTATTTTCAGACTTTATATTTTTCTCTATCTTAGATAACCAAACCTTGCATCATATGATGTGCCAAATCATATTTTTCGTGGCTTCTTTTGTCACTCCCTAGAAACAAGGAAATCGTAGTGCGCCCCCTTAGAAGGATATCAGTGAAGTTTTGGCAGAGATGCCAATAACTACTTGCCTTGTTGCTCATCAGATAGGGCTTCATTTTTATTGTTCAAGACCATCATGAATTTGTTAAACTCATCTAGATGAGCTTTGATTGACGTGCCTTCGGCCACCCCTAATCGAAACATCCTTTTTAGCATATCCAAAAGACTATTCAAACCTTTCATAAGATAAAGTGACCCGAATTTTACTAATAATGTTGCCACATCATTCTCTTTCCACTTCAATCAACACTTCATCTGACACATTCAATAGGATTATGCTCTTCTACTTCTCCATCAACTCTCGACCACTTTCATCACTTCTGGTAACTTAACCTTGCCATCCAACAGATTCACCAAACTTTGGATTGTTAACATGGCACACATCTTAATGCTCCACAACCCAAAATTATTCTTTCTAATGAGCTTCTCAATCTCACGTCTTGCTCAGACATAATTATATATAAAGTATTCCAAACAATAATCATGCAAAAGCCCTAAATCGATTGTAGAAATCCTAACTTTGATACCAATTGACGTGAAATGACACCGTAGTTAATGGATCTTGCAGTTTAATATCAACCTGAGATAACGAAATTGTTTGAAAAACCCCCCGTGTATTTTGATGATTTGGAAACTATCCTTAGTTTAATATCTACTACATAAATGAAAATGTTTAATGTGGTTAAGTCGTGATAATTTTCGGAAGGCTTTGACAGTATCGTTGGTCTCCTTGTAGTTCAGTTAAAGACGTTTACAAGGATGACGACCTTGACAAAAGCAAAACAATTTTTAATACGTGGATATTACCATGATAGAATCCAGAAAAAATTGATCATGAACGACTTTTTTTAACACTGTCAAATGTTTACAAATTTTTATTTTTGTGGTGATATCACCGTTAAACTATTTCTTATAATTTTTCTTCTATATACTAGCATTGGGGTAACCACATGAAACCCCAAAAAAAAAAAAAACTATTAAAGATTTGCAAAAACAATATCACAATTACATTTCTCAATGCGAAAATTTAAAAAGATGAGATTTAATTAAATCAAACTACTGCGTACAATATGATTTTTTTAAATGATAGTTATTTTATTTATTTTAGATTGATAAAAATTAATATCATTCATGAAGTGTCTGCGGAAAAAATAACAAAATGCCTCGATGTGCATACATTTTTTATGTCACTTTTCTTTTTAATTTTACTTTTAGATATTCCTATAGCATTAAACACAAACTTGGTGAATAGGTAACGTTGTTATTTCCTAAGTCAAGATCTTGCTTCATGATAAAGAGAAAAGAGTTGGGAAAAGAAAACATACGTTAACTCGAAAAGCAATCATGCTAGAAATAAAGAGAAGAGAAGACAAACAAGAACATAAGTAAGACTATTCTTCAGCGCAACATGGAAAATTTGTTTAGACTCTCTAAAAAGCCCCACGAATTTAAATTCACATTATAAATAATACAAACTAAATAATCAAATTAAAATGCGCCAAATTTATCACAATTTGAGCTATAACACGCTTATTGGAGTCAAAATGCGACATATGTGGGATCATCATTATCAATGGATCAACACAAGTTCATAGGTTGTTATTAAGTGAATCTAAAGAATAATTGTAAAAGAAAATATATACAAGTGGTTTGATCCACTCTTAATTTAAGGATTATAATTACTGGCTATCTCAAATCAATGTTGTGTATAGCCACTTGTGCAAAATATTTTTTATATAGAGTTTGAGTAATTATTTTGGCCCACTGGATTCGATCTAATAAAAAGGAGAGTTGGCGCGGAGGAAGACAAGCAGTACAAACGCAAATGTACCTATAGGTCCAGTCATCGGAGCGGGAGGCGGAGGTGCTGGAGCAGGAGCCGGAGTCGCCGGAAGGGCTGAGGCGTCATAAAAGGGGTTGAACCTGTAATATTAGGCTTGTGGGCCCAAAAGAAGAAAAATAAAAAGAATGTTGAAAAGTCAAAGAAGAAGAAGAGTGATGAGGAGGCATCGTGAACATTCGGGGAAAGAAGGAAAGAGAGAAGAAAGAAAAAGAAAAAGAAAAGGTGGTGGGACCCACTTTAAATAAAGCAAGAAATAAAAAGAAAACAGAAAAAAGGGGGAGAGATAAAAGAGAAAGCAAGCCCACGTTCGGGCAAAGAGAAAAGAAGGAGAAGAAAAGAAGAAGAAGAAGAAGAAGAAGAAGAAGAGAAAGGAGAAGAAAGGAAAGGGTTTTTGGCACGTGCACGCCATGGATGCCTTGCCAAGCGGACTCGACTCCATAACACGGCACCCGGTAAGAGATTAGGCCCCTCGTTTGTCCAATTGAAGTTATTTTTGAGTTTAGGGCTCAAATTCGGAATTGTTGGAAAATCAAGTGGCGAAGTCCGATTTTGGAGTCGTTGAGCCGCGCTTTTTCATAGGAATGATAATTTAGGGTGTTGTGGAGCCATGAGATTTTACGGATCGTGATTTGAGCTTGTGGTTTGTCCGGAACAAAATTTCAAAGTTTCCCGCGCGCAGTGAACAGTACGCGTCCAGCAGCTTCGGGTTTGTATTTTGTTACTTTTCGGCTTGATTTTGAGACGGTGAAGTTGAGATTCTTGTAATATGTGTCAAGGGCTCTCTATGGACTATAAATTCGTTTGGATCGGGGTTCGGAGGAGGAAGTTATGGCGTGATCAAGTTTTGCGTTTAACTCCGTGTTGCGTTTTGTTAGCGCGTAGAAGTCCTTTTGTTATAGTTCAGGCGTAATTTAGTCGTTTCGTAGTTAAGATAAGAGTTTTATTAGATTTTAACATTATTCCTCGGTTATTTGATAGGGCCTTGAGTTCGACGATACGAGTATCGTTCGTCGTTTGGTCTTAGACGACGAGGTGAGTGGTACTATATCTTCTTTGGTTTTATAAAATCATGTCTTGAAATATATATATGTATATATATTGAATCGAGAAGAGCATTTTTATTGCATAAAGGTCGAATCGAGCATTTACTACCCTTTGGTTGATTATGAGTATTTGAAAAGCGTGTTATATAAAGTTTGTGGAGAAAAATATATGAAATTGCTTTGCGATTGATTTATGGAAATGTTTATAATGATTTGAGGAATTGATATGAAATGGATGATGGGCTATGCTTCAAAAGGTTATTTGCTTGATTTACGATATTGATTTATGGATTGAATTTTTGGTTTTGGATAATGGTTATTATGCTCAATATGACTGTGAACCCAATGAGGGGTTTTTGGGGTATGCATACCAGGTTTAGGATATCCTTCTGGGCCCAGCCATCGGCTTTGTAGGTGGAGACCTTGCCAAGGGGAAAAGCTTGGTCGCCTTGTCACAAGGCGTTGTGTCGTGACCATGGTGGAATATTGAGCAATAGATTAATCAATGGATGGACCATTGATATGTGATATTTGATGAAGAGATTATTCAATGGACTTGACCATTGATACTTGACTTTTGATGATGATTTAAATGAGTTTTCTATATTAGTATAAAGCCTTGATGATATCAAATAAGTCTTTTATGATTCAATATGTATTTTATATATTGAATTGGCGTTATGAAGTTTGGTATTGCTTTGTATACATGCATAGTGGTTGTTCGATCTGCTTAGAAGATATGTACTACTCACTGAGCTGTTGTTGCTCATTCCACTCCTCCTTTAATCTTTTCAGGTTCCTCGGTTAGTGGCGAATAGAGCGAGTGCGCCGTTGGTGGGAAAATTTTTGGGGAGTTCTATTTTGGGTATGGCCTAAGGAAGTGGTGCACTTTCCTTGCTAGTGTTTGGTTTGTCTGAGTTCTATTTGTATATTTCTTTTTGGTGGATTATAGAAACTCTGATGTTACAACCAATCTGTTGGTCTATCTGATATGTATATATATGGTTTGATATATATATAAGTTGATATCAGGTTGTTGGTTGTGTTTGAGGCTGCGTCCTTTGTGTGGAAGGACGGCCGTGTCATCCCTATTCTTTGTAGTTTTGGGGTGTGACAGAACCCGTACCTCACGTTGCAGCTCGGACTGAGCACCCTCCCGCCTTGCTTTCCCACGGGCAGTTTACCAATCCCGTTCTGGAGACACGTGTCACAGTCTGAAGCCGTCAAGTCCGGAGTGCATTGGGCGAATGAGTACAACTTCTGCGGGCTCGTGAGGTCCCCCTGTGCCACCGCGACCTTCTTCCCTGACCGGCCAGTTGAAGCCCTCGTGGCGACGTCATTCAGGGCTGACGCCAGGAGGTCCATGGACAGGGTTGTGTCGGTGACGGTCCCGGTGTTGTACCTAATGCGATTTGGCTGTAGCTCCATGACTGAGAAGATGTAGTCGTTCGAATACCTCAGCATGCACTCATCGTACCATATCACAGAGACTCGCTGGTTGGGGCATCTTTTGAGGATCTCCTGTTGTCCAGTGGCCACGCAGTCTCTGCACGTAACGGCACCGAGGTCACCGCGGCAGAGGAAGAGCCCGTAGACCTGGTCGGGAGGGTTTTGGCCTTCGGTGGTGTTGGCGAAGCCGTTGGTGCTGTTGTAGGCGGCAGAGGCGAGGGAAGAGAGGAGAGCGTTGAGGTTGGAATGGTAGGTGGAGTTGGGAGTGAAGAGGGTGGTGTTTTGGCAATAATGATCTAGATAAACGGCCTCCTGTCCAGTACAGAAAGTTTTGAACAAGAAGAAGAAGTAGAGAGAGAGGGAGACCGCGAAGCAAGACTTTGGATCGATGATTGTATGGGCCACAACTAGATCGGCATGGAATTATAGGAACAACAATGTTTGAATTGTCAATTCTACACGTTCTACGCACTTGCTCGCCACGTCTCCATCGACAAGTCTTGTATAACTTTACGATGAATGTAAAGTTGGGAGGCCCCTCGTTTTTTAATTAATTAGATAAATAGAAAGCAAAAAATCTAAGACCACTTGTGGTGAGAAAATAATAGGTAGTCCAGCACGATTCAGCGGCTGACGTGTGGTGCCGCGTGGCATGGGTGGGTCCCGTGGACGAACCCTCTCTCCCCCCAACGTTCATTCTCTCCAACACGCTACTTTTTGTCACGGTAAAACACTGTTCAGATCTTGGGAAACAGGAAGGAAAAGAAAATGGAAATCAGGAGCTAGGCTCACCTTAGATCACACGACAGAAAGGAATCTCGCCATGGCTGTGACCGGTTCTGGTCGCCCCGCCAAGATACGGCCGGTCGTCGGTGCCTGCCCGATTTCATTTTCTCTCTCCTCTGTGTAAGTGCGATTCATCACCACCTCTTTTATTTTTTATGCATTCTCGTTCCAGATGATACGGAAAGTTGTCTTTTTCTTTCCTTATTTATTTATTTATTTATTTTGCTTTTCTCTGGGATTGGAGGAGATGTACATAGATATAGGTACATTTTAACTTTCAGTGAGAAGCCGACAACGATGCCGTAGGTCGCTGTTTGGGGGTGGGGAAATCATAGGCTCTGCCATTGACTGGAGAGGGTTTTGGGTGATCCCCCTCTCCAGAGGCAAAGCCCTTGGTGACCATGTGGGTTATCCATGAATAGTGGAGAGAGAGACTTGGAATGAAATTGGAGGATTTGTGGGGGAAGATGAACAGTGGAGAGAGAAAGAGGGAAAAAGGCTTTGTTTGTGGAACCACTCGCACCACGTGGCGCAACGTGTCGATTGCTGAATGGCGCTAGACTACAGTGACATGAAGGAGTTGGACTACCTAATATTTTTTCAAAATTAAATTTAAAATGTTAATTATTTATGAAAAATTGAATATTTATGCATTGCGATATCCAACAAAAATCGCAACGGATGGTCAATCAATAATATTTTAGGATAATAAAGACAATATGTAATACATTCTAAACAGAACTTACTAATATGCTAATAATATTAAAATTTTGATTGGACATAGCAACACTACCTCGGCTGGCCCGAGCAACCTGCATAATAAATTTTTATGGCAGTTGCACTCCATGTCATCGCATATGTCATGTCCCATCATTTGAAATATATGCAAAAGTTTGCGGACATTATTTATACACTGCATGACAGCCTTGGTCTCAGATTTCTTTAATCTTGAATGAGTCTTATATTCTGATGCCTCTTCCTCTCGGTCAACTATCCAAATCAGGTAAATTGATGTTCAAACGGGCCATATGTTGTCTGGCCGGATTGGTGACGTGAAGTGTAAGAGTTTCTGAAGTTGCAAATGTCAATTGACAAGAGGTTTGTGAATTGTGATTCCTGAATGCCTCGTACAGAACCCGTGCTTCACTCATAGGCTGATTGTGTGTGTGTGTGTGTTTTTTTCTTCTTTTATTTTATTTTGTGTAGTCGTTGTTCACCGGCTAGAAAATATAGCCATTAGTCACTAGCTATCGGTCAATGGAGATTTTATTTAAACTGAAAAAATAATTCAATTAATTTAGGAAAATTAACAAAAAGACACTTATTCATATAAGGATGAATAAATACAAGTACATCTTCAATTTTTGGAAAAAGAAAATACACGTACAAGTGCTCTGACAATGATTAAAAACAAATTATAATGAAGAAGATACCTAATTTATTTGGCGTATTCAGTGATGTGTCCCTCACTGTAATTTATATGATAAAATGTCATGGTTGTCCTCTTCTTTGCGTTGGGCATGTGCACAAGATTAATTTTTTGTTGAATCGATTATGCTTGCAAACAGTCATTATTTACAGTCAAGTTTGTACCTACTGTCTTTTATTATCCATTGACTAGTATTGAACGTTGATTCTTATGGGACCCTAGACCTTGTGGAGAGTAAGTGACAAGCCATGGTGGAAAGAATCGGGGAACACGAGACTTTACTATACCACCACCTTAGAATGTTGATATTTTCTTCACCAACTCTTTGAATGTACTTGGAGTAGTTCATTACCTAATACATCTCGATTTCATTTGTAGATGAAGATGAAGAGCTAGCAAAAGCTGATGGGTATTCTTCTTTTTTGTGAAGCGATAGCCATATAGATTTCCAAGCATTTCTCCTTTTTACATCTTATACATGAAATGATATGACATGGCACTATAAGCTAAACTATATGACATGAGTAAAGTAAATTGTTTTTGTTTTCTTAATGAGCATGCAATCTATCCTAGGGAATAAAATTAATTCTAAGACAATTCTTTTTGGCATTTTTCAAGAAATTCGAAATTAACGAAATGCAATAATTAAATGTGAAATCTAAATTAACCTAATGACCAAATTCTAATGACGGGCAATTTCTAATTAAATGGACCTAGCAATAATCACTAAATGATGTGCATTTCATGAACCTAATTCTATATGACATGCGCATGATTGATTTTTTTTTTGTATTTTTTTTATAAAAATTAGTAATTAAAATTGCTAAAAATATAAAAAATCTAACTAAAGTGAGATATTATCTATCTTAAGTTAGGATTCTGAATCCTTTCTTAACTTAGAAAAATTATCTCATCATTGCAATTTATTTCAAAAGATATTATCTAACCTAGATACCATCTAGACATGCATTTTTAAAAAAATAAAATAATCTAACTATTTTATCATGCAATTCTATCTAGAAAAATCAATTATAATCTACATGATATGCAAATGATTTTTTTTTTTTGTATTTTCGGGATAAACAAAACAATTAAGAGACAAACATCAAACCACTCATGGTCATCAAAAATGTTATCCACCATTTGAATTGAAATTCAAACTTGATTATTTCGCTAATAAAATCATTAAATTGATCTTAAGCCTTAAAGATCAAGATATCAATTTTACTCATGTGCGAATAATTATTCCATCTAAAGCCTTATAGATAGAATAAAAATTCGTGTGCGGTTGCGAGTTAGGTGGTACATCGGGAATTTCAACCATGCATCGAGAAATATTTCAAACAAAGAGACAAAATATCAAAACTAAAAATAAGATAAATCTACCAAATAAACCTACCTAATAAAATAAATCAACCTAGTAAAATAAACCTACCTAATAAAGTAAATCTAAAAATAAAGTAAATCTCTACCTAAATTGGAATTTTGCAAAAATTTGATTTGTAGAATGGACCAAGGCTTGCCGCGGCACGGCTCAAGGGCAATGGCTGTGATGTTGAGTCAGCCAAGGGCTCCAGTGAGGGTGATATGCATGGTCGTCGGAGCTCCAGCGAAGGGCGGCAGCCAACGTTCTAGCAGTGGCAGAGGGGGGGTTTGAGCAGCAAGGATAGCAAAACAGAGGCAGAAGCTTGGCGTCCGATTTGGAACTTGCTGGCGTCGTTTGGTCGCTGGGTTGAGTGATGCACAGGGGACCGGCATCCGATTCAGAACCTACTGCAGCGAACGGAGCAGCGCCAGATTGTCGGATCAGAGGTGGAGCAGCTTGGGTTGCAGCGTCGGGTCGCTGGTCGAAGGTCACGGTGGTCGAATCTAGCTGCAAGAGCGGCAGAGATCGGCACAGGGGTGTGGAGGTTGGCGGAGGTGTGGCACGGAGGTGCGGCGCGGAGGTGCAGGCGCGGATGTGCAGCGTAGAAGCTTGGAGCGGAGGTGACCGGTAGCAGGGGAGCTCGGCGATCAGTCCTAGCATCGCGGGTCGGTAGCAGTGGTGGGCGTCGACACTGCGTCGTGGCTGCATAAGCGGCAGAGACCGATGGCTCAGCAGACGTTGGGGAGATGCGGGAGCAATGGAGGCTTCACGGACGGCGACTGGTAGAGTGACGAGCGGGCATTGGGCGGTAGGCTGAGCAGTGGCAGACCATTGGTGAAAGCAGGGGCGGCGCTTGGCGCTGGGATGCAGGCGAAGGCGACGGAAGCAGCAGAAGCAACAGTAACTTGCTTTTCCCTTTTTCCTTTTTTGTTTTTTCTGTTTTTTTCCTCTCCCCTCTGCTATATGCACGTTCTTCTCTCCTCTCTCTTCTTTGCACACTTTCAAAACCCCACATTTTGTATTGACTTCTCAAAGGCACGAATGAAGAGCCCACGCAGACGAAAGAACTTTTTTCTTTTCCTTATTTGTGTGTTCTTTTTCGACCCCCAAGAGAAATAAAGGAAAGCCTCGAAAAATAGAACCCCATTATGCGACCGTATATTCAATGTGTGGCCGCCCCTCCAAAACCCTACACGAACAATCATATTTATAAGCCTCAGATTAGGGTTTTAATTTTTCTAAATTGATATCCACGAAGATTCTTTTTTCCAAATGCAATATTCATCTTTCACATTTGCCCTATCCAAAAAATTCATCATATCTCAAAAAATTTCGAATTCCTATTTTCTCACGAGATAATTTTCAATCGTTAAAAACTGGGCTTGGGCCAATTTGTTCGCTTCACGGGCTTAGTTCGACCTGTCAATTTGCAGCTCAGAATCATCAATTCAAACCCATCCGCCACCGGTCCAATAAATAAATGCAAAAACTGAAAATTAAAAATAAACGCACCTAAATTTATATGCTATGCAATTAATATATATATATATATATATATATATATATATATATATATATTAGGGATAAAATTAACCCCTAATTTTATATGCAATAAATAATTGATCGCATCGCTAAAATTTAGGTGTCAACAGCTGCCCCTCTTTGAAGGTGAGCTTATAGAGGTTGCTTTCAAAGACAAATTAAGACCTAAATTTTGAGCATGCACATGTATTGAATCATTTTTTGTTGGAAAATGAATTCCCATTTTAAAATGTAATTTATATGATGCATGGAAATGCTAATGCAAATGCATGATGTGAAAGGAAATAATGTACTTACAATTACTTACCAATCAATGCGGTAAAGTAGCTTGAGGTACATGATAAATTCCCCTTTACTCCATAAGTACCCAACTCTCACTCAGGTTCCTTGAAGAGTCTATCTGGTAATAAATTAAGACATCGAGACTGAGAAGAACATTCACATCCAAAGTGAAATGTTTAACGAAAAGAATTGAGACATCCAGATCCAGACTGAGATGTCAAGATTTTTGAAGTCGAATACCTAGATCCAGACTGAGGTACAACGAGAAAGATCGAAAAACATTCACATTCAAAGTGAATGTTTAATGAAAAGAATTAAGACATCCAGATCCAAACTGAGAGGTTAAGATTTTTTTGTACCCAAAATACCTAAATCCAGACTAAGGTATAACGAGAAAGATTGAAAAACATTCACATCCAGAGTGAAATGTTCAACGAAAATAATTCAGACATTCGGGTCTAGACTGAGATGTTATGATTTTTGAAGCTCGAAATACCTAGATCCAGACTAAGGTATAACGAGGAAGATCGAAGAACATTCACATCCAGAGTGAAATGTTCAACGAAAATAATCAAGACATCCGGATCCAGACTGAGATGTCATAATTTTTGGGATTCTAGGCTATGAAAGCACGCTAGGTTGATAAAAGAAATCCGGGCTACGGAAGCATGCCAATTCGATAAAAGAGACTTTGGGCTACGAAAGTACACTAGGTCAATGGACACCGGGCTACGAAAACATGCCGGGTCTATTAAAAGGGACAACGGGTTACGAAAGTACACCGTGTCAATGAAAGGGACATTAGGCTACAAAAGCACGCTGGATCAATATAAAGGAGCTCCGGGCTACGGAAGCACACCGGGTCAATTATAAGGGACATCGGGCTACAAAAGCACACCGAGTCGAGGAAAGAGACACTGGGTTACGAAAGCACGCCGGGTCAATATAAAGGAACTTCGGGCTATGGAAGTACGCCGGGTCGATAAAAGGGACTCTAGGCTACAAAAGCACACATGGTCAATATAAAGGACTCTGGGCTACAAAAGCATGCTAGGTCAATATAAAGAAAATCTGGGCTACAGAAGCACGCCGGGTCTATTAAAATAGACATTGGGCTACGGAAGCACGTCGAGTCAATTATGAGGAACATCGGGCTACAAAAGCACGCCGAGTCGATGAAAGGGACACTGGGCTATGAAAGCACGCTAGGTCAATATAAAGGAACTCCGAGCTACGGAAGCATGCCGGGTTGATAAAAGGGACTCTGGACTACAAAAGCACACTAGGTCAATATAAAAGACTCTGGGCTACAAAAGCACGCCAGGTCAACATAAAGAAAATCCGGGTTATGGAAGCACGCCGAATCCTAAGGCTTTAAGGAGTAACTTGAACGTCAAGTATTCCTTGGTCTTCAAGGAAATATTACCTGTCAAACATAATTAGAACTAAAACTGGTATGCATTCATCAAAGAGGTAAACAATTTGAGCTACTTTAAAATGTACATTTCAAAATTCAGTGAGGTTTTCATCATTTCAATCAAGGTTTATACATAATGACTTTATCATATTTGCATCACCCAAATTTTCACTAGAGGGAATTGTCATTCAAGACAATGACATGGATTTCTTAAGAATACTAAATGAGAGACTTTTAGTTAGAAATGACTTTCACTCACTCTCATTTAGAATGGCTATTTTAGGAGAATCACTCCATCTCACCATCATCATATCGACAAGGGTCCGAGTATTCTCGCAAGCAGTACGACCTTACCAATCTGAGAGGTCTTTAATAGGGACCATAATGTGGGCTTGGTCAACGGCTTAACAAAGGCGACTCTTTGAGTCAAGGCTATTGAAAGAACAACTCCACAATCATCTCCGGGTTTACAAGTCAAGAACCTTGCAAAATGAGAAAGAAATAATCTTGCTCGCACTTCTTCGAGCGATGCTTAAAACATGTGAACCCCTACGTTAATTCAAGTGCCCTAATCAGAAGAGACTTTGCAAGGGACGTAACATAGGCTGAGTTCATGGGTTGAGAAATGAAAGGATCATTAGGCTCAAAATATGTGTAAATGGTGAAAGTTAATGATCATCTTGGCATTGCCACCAGTTTTCTTTTTCACCATCGGGGATTGTCTTCATAAAGCACCCTATTGATTGTAACAATTGTTCTTTGAGTATTGCTCCATGAGGGATGCAACCTTTTACAATTAATAATCACCTCTCTTGACTTTCCTCTTTTTCATCTATGGGCATCGGCCTTACTTTTACCAGGCATATCGCTTTTTCGAGCCCCTAATTCTCATTCATTTTTTATTCACTTCTTTTTTCATGGGCATTGGCCTTGCTTTTATCAGACACATTGTTTCTTCATGCCCTTTAGTTATGTTTTTTATTTCAATTCTTGTGCAAAATGCGTGCATCAAATAATTACACTCTGAATGACACTCGAACTTTTCAAAAGTCTTCATCTGCCTTTTGCCTTGCCCTAATGTGGGGGATGATCACCAACTAAGTTTAAATAAATGAAATTGCAGGCTCAAGTGGGCTGTGCAAAGGATATAGTTGTATAGGATAGAGAAAGAAATGCTCTTCATCATCCTAAGGCACCTAAATTACCACATGAATTCAATGTAATAGCACGACTTGAAGATTGATGCAAGTGAGAGCAAGAAAAATTCTTTTCATTTTCCTCACCTCATGATGCTGTCTTACCTCCAACTTGCCCCGATGTGGGGTGGTTCTTGAAAAAAATGTCCACAAGTGTATAAGGCTCAAAGAGGTTAAGCAATAGATCACATGTAGTGTTTGGGATAGAGAAATGAATTGCCCCTCATCACCTTGGTCATCGTACCTTTCGCAAGAAAACTCTTTTCCTTGTAGATATGGAACTTTTTACTCTAATCTCACAAGTGTATAGGTAGGGACTGTGTATAGAATAAAGATTGCCTTTCATTTTCCTCACACGTCTCATTTCGCATTCTTAAGCATTTGATATCACTTCAATGAATTGTCCATGTTGACAAATCTCCAAATGAAATTGGTGAGTTAAATAAGCGAAACCACTATCGAAATTCCATTTTCAAAAGAGTCCAACAATTTAAGCATGAGAAGCTTTTATGATTTCAAAACAAACAATTTACCACACTCAAAACATGATTTTAAGCATTCATTCAGGGGATTGCCCCAGAAAGGAATTGCCTCCTTGGATTGCCCCTTTGAATTAAGATTGAAAATCCAATCTTTGATTTGATAAACTCCACTCTTGCTTTTGTCCCAAAATCTGTCATGCCCTCAATCTGTCACCTGATACGTCCTTTTCAAATGCTTTTTCATTAGGGCAATAAAGTAATGCTCTAAAACACGAAGTAAATGGGTCAGAAAATTAAACAGGGCTAACCTGATGCATGCTTTTGGAAATGGCTTGAAAAGTGATTTTTTTTTATTCTCCTTTTTTTGGAATTTTTTTTTACGAGGAAGCATGAAGAAAGCCCAGTCCTCAGGCTTTCTTCATGGATGATATTTTCTTTTTATTGTTGGATATTGTCACCGGGTTGGTTTGGTATACCCCATCATGTCCTCAAAATTGGAAATATAATTGTAATTTAATTGAATAGAATCAAATGAATTACATTATTGGAATGGAAAATGTAAACAAGCCAAACCCTAGAAGCAAAAACGGTACTTGAAATTTCAGAAAGCAGGAAATCCTAAACAAAACTTGAAATCATAAAAGATAAGAACTTCTTCACTCAGTGACAGTGTTTGCATCTCCATCATGGTTGGATAGAGGATTTTTCTGATTACTGCTGAAAGAGAACGCTTTTGTATCCAAGAGGTCTTGGACCTTACGCTTCAAAACATAGCAATCATCAATGGAGTGACCAACCTCTCCCATGTGATAGTCACATTTTTCGAAGGGATTATATGTAGGATAATGCTCGGAATTTGGTCGCTTCGGCTCAGTAGAGAGTAATCTCTTCTTTTGGAGGACAGGCAAAACCTTGGTTAGGGGTCTAAGAAGAGGTGTAAACTGTCCCCTAACGTTACATCATCGACCTGAGAACTGATTTCTCCACCTTGTTGCTCAGTAGAAATCTTGATTACCTTAACGCGATTGGATGTATCATGGTTCGGTTGAGAATAGGCCATATTAATCTCAGCTTCAAGGTCATTCTCCTTCTTGGTAGAAAACCGCTTGTTAGATGGCTCATTAAACCACCATTCTCTTATCCCCATCTCGATTTGTTCTCCCACGGGAATAAGTTGATTGAAGTTCTCAGCATATGTGCTGGCCATTCAGTTACGAAACTCAGACGGGAGAGTCTTGATGAACAACTTCATCAATTCCTTGTTAGTAGGCTCAGGAGTCATTTGAGCTACTAGATTTCGTCATCTCATGGCATACTCTTTGAACGACTCGCTCCTCTTCTTCTCCATCCTCTCAAGATCTTCTTGAGAATGTGCAATGTCCATATTAAACTTATATTGCTTGAGGAACGCATCAGCCACTTCATTCCAGGTGTCAAGAAGGTTCACATTCTTCATCATATACTAGCTTAGTGCGGGCCCGGTCAAACTTGCATGAAATGATTGGATCATGAGGGGCTCATTCTTGACATATTGGGCCATGCGTATGCGGTACATCTGCAAATGAGCTTTTGGGCAGGAAGTTCCATCTTATTTCTCGAACTTCGGCGTCTTAAACTTCTTTGGCATCTTAACCTTCACAAACACTGACAAGTCAAAAGGGAGCGAACTCTGCAACTCTTGCAATTGCCTCACTTTCTCCTCAAGTTTCGCAAAGTGTTCATCTCGCTCCGTCCTGGGGACCATGTCAAGCTTTGTCTTTTTAGCGATGATCAACATCGGGTCATCTTCCAACTCAGGCATGTTGTCATCACCCATTTGAGCCTTGTTTGCTTGATTCGAGACAACTATCTTGGGGAGAGCGAGTGTAGGAGTCAGATTCACTCGGAGGGATTGGATTTGATCCAACATAAGTTGCATAGAGGCGAGCAAATGTTGGAGTTGGGCTTCCATAGCGGACATACAATCACGCATTTCAGTTTGGTCGGCCATTCTAGCTCTTGATCACATAATTATGGGCAAACGTGAGGGATCCGTTATCACCTAAATTTGAAATGAATGAAAATATGTAAGCACGAAATTTAAACAAAGAGCCAATTCATGACAATGATTTAATCGAGTTTTTCATTTTTTTATTTTTATGAAAAGTTCGTACAATAAGGGAATTTTCTAAAAAAAAAAGCTAGAAAACTAGACACCCTAATAAGACCAAATTTCCTAAACATGAATTGAAAACAAATTCTCCATTTTTTTTTGGTTATTTTTCAAATGATTCATTGCATGGCAATTTCCTCATTTCATTTCTAATTGACAAAATAATTAAATCAAACGACTAACTTAGATTGTCATAGACGGACCAAAAGTATGACAAAGTAAGTAAATTGAATAGTATAGGGATAGAAGACTTACTTCACTAAGAAAAATCGACAGCAACCACATAGACAAGCACATGAGATGTGAGGCTCGATTTCTACTCTAGACAGGCTTAGCAAAGTGAAGTTAGCATGGTGGGATGACTAGTTGTAGTCTTGCATACTAAGTCAAGTCCTCCTAACTCCGGCTTAGTCAAGAATGATACCCCAATGCAACACAGCCTCGCGGGCAGAGGTAAATATTCTTGACACCAAGAAAAAGCTTTCGGGATTGAGTTGGGCAACCTCTACTACACAGCCTCGCGGTCAAAGTCGTATCCAACTCAATACCATCCTAAGTAACCTAGTGCGGCCCATGTCCGATGGCAGGTTGTGTGTGCAAGAGTGTAGTGTAAATGCAAAGCATGCACAATAGTTTATACCAAGTAACACTTCATATGTGCAAGTAAACCATACATTCCTATATCTCCCTACAAAATGAAGTTCATCACACACTTCCTCTTATACCTCCCATCCTGCAAAAACATTTAACACCTTAAACGTTAAGGATGTCCCTAAGATCCTTGCTGCCAAACAAAAAAAATTTCAAATGAAGAGAAAATTGGCTTAAGTCCACTAAGAGTTTTGACGCTAATCCCCAATGGAGTCGCCAAGTTGTCGCAACCAAATTTTCAAGTGCACCACCTAAAATCAGGCTAATGGACTATTAAGTCTAACTTAGCTCAAGCTCTGCCAAGCTCATACCAATTCGCGACTTAGGTTCAAATATCTAGTATGCAAAAGGTTTTTAACTAGGAGTCGCCACTAATCTATTTTTTGGTGGGTCGATTAGAAACCCAAGTAAAGTAAAGGGAGGTTTACTTTACTCCTACGAACAAGAGATTGTGTGTTCGGGGACTTGATTACGCTAGATTTCTCTAACGACCTTTTGGTACCTTTCTCTTTTATTTTGAAAAAAATGTTTAGTAAGCAGCTTGGATTGATTTTAATTCACTTCCCTAACATGTGAGGTGATCATGCTGGTGCGCAAACCACCAATTTAACACTCAAGAAAGCAAATAAAAAAGATGCAGAACTTACCTCATAGCAACGAAAGCATCTGCAATGTTAGATCAGAATTCACATCGACAGTCCTAGATATGATTTCTAATTAACATGCAATCACTTAGTTTTTGTTTTCACTTATTTAATGAGAATCTAATCTATATGCAATGCTCCTAATCTAACATCAAATGATATGACATGGCAGTATAGGCTAAACTATATGACATGAGTAAAGTAAATCTTTGTTTTTTTCCTTAATGAGCATGCAATCTATCCTAGAGAATAAAATTAATTCTAAGACAATTCTTTTTGGCCTTTTTCATGAAATTCGAAATTAAAGAAATGCAATAATTAAATGTGTGTTGACACCTAATTTTGACCATGCTATTTACTTATTACATTAAGCATGTCAATCATTGCATTTAGGTAATAATAACATTTAGGATTAAACTTATCTTTTAGAAATAAAAAAATAGAGGATAATAAATAACACATAAAATGAAATAAAAATTTGGAGGGAGATTTTGGAAATTTTTAAATAATAAAGCATTTTTCTTGTTAAACATATCTCCTCATTTCAAAATTCAAAAAAATTAGTTGTTGTGTGATTTTGGAGCCATTTTTTTGTTAAGTGGTTGAGTGAATATCTCATTTGCAAAAACAATTTCGAGTTTTCCTCTATAAATAAAGGATGCGAGGTTTCGAAATAGGGGGGCCACACATATCGATACACACGGTCGTATGTACAGGGAGGCTTCTCTCGAATTATGGGTCAAAAAAGAGCACACAAAGAAGGAAAAGAAAAAAATACCTTCGTGTGAGCAGGCTTTTCATTCATGCCTTTGAAAAGTCAACACAAAAAGTTGGATTTTGAAAGTGTGCAGAGGAGAGACAGGGGAGAGGATGTGCGACAAGTGTGGTAAAAATAGAAAAAAGAAAAAAAAGAGAAGAACAACAACTGTTCATCTTCTTCATGGAGTCCTTGCTGGCGCCCGCCTCCTCCGCTCGTCCCCCATGCGGGTAGCCGCTCGGCAGCCAAAGCCCGAGCCCCTCGCTCACCACGCCACCGCCATCCAGCTTCTGCCACTGCTGTTGTCCCTCTACCTGACACCACTGCTCGCTTGCCACTCAATTCACCGCGACGCCTGTTGCTTGGAGTTGAAGACCAGTGACCAACACTGCTGCTCACCATCATCGCACCAACGCTATGCCTCCCCGCTGTTGTAGCCATCGTCCGACGCCCCCACCTGCAAATTTGAGTTGCGCCTCCACCCTTCGATTGATCGTGTTTCTGCTTCGCCTGAGATCTGCAATTTTACCCATTCGAGTTGCTGCTCTGTTCGAGCTCGAGCTGACGCCGGGTCTCCTCTGCCTTACGATCGCACTAGCTGCTGCAAGTGCCTCACGACCCTGACTCCCTGCTGCCTCCGCACCGCACCACCACCATGCGAACACCGCCGTAGCAACAAGCCCGAGCGTGATTGTCGCTAGTAGCTACCACGTCCCCTACTCGACTCCTCCACGCTCGCGACCACCGCGCGCCTCCAGCCAGGGCTTCCGCCGTTCCGCTACAACTGAATCATGGGCCCATCACGCCTACGACTTCTGCCCGACACCACAGGAGCTTGCGCTGCTGCCTCGCTGCCTTTGCCTTCGTCGGTGGTCCGCCTCCAATTCGACGCCCAGTAGCCCGAACCAGTCTCAGTAGCCAGACGCCCTTGCCTGCAACATTGCTATCGTGCCCACGACCCATCTGCTGCCATGCCCACGACCCACCTGCTGCCTCCCCTATTTTTGTTGCAGGTCCGGTTATCACCTGAGCCTCGCCGGAGTTCTGACGAATAGCCCCTGTTCCGAGCGGTGACCCATTACCGAACCACCATCGCAGCTCGGCCACCACTGTTTCTTCGCCATTCCTCAAGTTAACCATGAGGTAGACTAGGTAGATTTTTAGATTAAGTTTATTTTGAGTATTTGGACTCATAGTTTTCTTTTTATTCTAACTTGATTTTTAGATTAAGTTTTTTTAAAGAAAAAGCCAAAGATTATTATTGCATCATTATGTTGTTTCTTTTTAATAAGAATTGTTAAATAATTTAAAAAAAGAAGAAGAGAAAACACAAAAAGGTCATTCATTTGGTTAGTTAATAGGTTAGTTCATAATTAATCCCACTTTATGTCATCATTGTTTAGCGTAGGTTACATACATAAAAAAGAATCATTAAAAAAAATCACAAAAAGAACATGCATATGGAATTATTATGTCATTCATCCCATATCATGAAACACATGCATATTTAGGATTATATAAATTAGATTGCATACATATAGTGATAGTTCAAGTTATGCCATATGAATTGCATCTCACATATCATTAAAGTAAAATTCATGCATATCAAATTTAAATTAGGATTACATCTAATTAGATATCATGTCATTTAGAAAATCATGTTTAGGGCATGCATTTTAATAGCATTGTTGTAAATGTTTTTTAGAGGATAGACTTTAATAAAGTTGTAGTTTATGATTTCTTACGAATCTAGCATTTTGGTTTATTGAATGTTATTTCATTGATTGTGCACCCGCATGATCACCATTTGCATGTTAGTATCTTAGGTTAAAATTAATCAATAATGCCTGCAAAATATTTTGAAATTCAAAAATAAAAAGGTACTGAAAGGGCGTTAGATTAATCTAGCGTAACCATGTCCCCGGACCTATTGATTCTCTGGTTCGCAAAAAGTAAAGTAGTCTCCCATACTTTACCTGGGTTTCTAATCAACCCTAATTGGTTAGTGGCGGCTCCAAATTGAAATATAATTGCATGTTTTAATGGGTCAATTTCTTAGTATCAAGTCGCGATTGGTAGGACTTGGGAGAGTCCGTGCCAAGTCTTCGGACTTAGTAATCCATTAGCCTTCTTTAAATAGTTCACCCTCGAAAATGATGTCGCGATAATGTGCAATCTAAATTAACCTAATGATGTGCATTTCATGAACCTAATTCTATATGACATGCGCATGATTGATTTTTTCTTTTTTTGTATTTTTTTTTAAATTAGTAACTAAAATTGCTAAAAATATAAAAAAAAATCTAACTAAAGTGAGATATTATCTATCTTAAGTTAGGATTCTGAATCCTTTCTTAACTTAGAAAAGTTATCTCATCATTGCAATTTATTTGAAAAGATATTATCTAACCTAGATACCATCTAGACATGCATTTAAAAAACAAAAAATAATCTAACTATTCTATCATGCAATTCTATCTAGAAAAATCAATTATAATCTACATGATATGCAAATGCATTTTTTTTTTATATTTTTGGGATAAACAAACCACTCATGGTCATCAAAAATGTTATCCACCATTCGAATTGAAATTCAAACTTGATTATTTCGCTAATAAAATCAATAAATTGATCTTAAGCCTTAAAGGTCAAGATATCAATTTTACTCCCGCGCGAATAATTATTCTATCTAAAGCCTTATAGATAGAATAAAAATTCGTATGCTGTTGCGAGTTAGGTGGTACATCGGGAATTTCAACCATGCATTGAGAAATATTTCAAACAAAGAGACAAAATATCAAAACTAAAAATAAGAAAAATCTACGAAATAAACCTACCTAATAAAATAAATCAACCTAGTAAAATAAACCCACCTAATAAAGTAAATCTCTACCTAAATTGGAATTTTTCAAAAATTTGATTTGTAGAATGGACCGAGGCTCGCCGCGGCTTAAGGGCAATGGCTGTGATGTTGAGTCAGCCAAGGGCTCCGATGAGGGTGATGGGCACGGTCGTCGGAGCTCCGGCGAAGGGCGGCAGCCAATGGACCAGTAGTGGTTGAGGGGGCATTCGAGCAGCAAGGACAGCAAAACAGAGGCGGAAGCTCAGCATTTGGTCTAGAACTTCCTGGCATTGTCTAGTCGCTGGGTCGAGCAACGCGCAGGGGACCGGTGTCACATTCGATGCTGCTGCAGCTAACAGAGTAGCGCCAGATCGTCAGATCAGAGGCAGAGCAGCTTGGGTTGCAGCGTCGGGTCGCTGGTTGAAGGTCACGGTGGTCGGATCTAGCTGCAGGAGTGGCAGAGACTAGCACAGGGGTGCGGAGGTTGGCGGAGGCACGAGCTTGTGGGCAATGGAGGCGCGGCATGGAGGTGCAGGCGCGGATGAGTGGCACAGAAGCTCGAAGCAGAGGTGACCGGCAGTAGGGGAGCTCGGCGATCGGTCCTAGCGTCGCGGGTTAGTAGTAGTGGTTGGCGTCGGCGCTGCGTCATGGCTGCAAAAGCAGCAGAGATTGGCAGCTCAGCAGACGTTAGGTAAATGCGGGAGCAGCGGTGGCTTCACGAATGGCGATTGGCGGAGCGACGAGCGGGCGTCGGGCGCTAGGTTGAGCAGAGGCGGACCGCCTGCGAAGGCAGGGGCGGCACTTGGCGCTGGGATGCAGGCGAAGGCGACGGAAGTAGCAAAAGCGACGAATCGGGCGGCGAGGGATGGCTGAAGAAGAAGCACAGTAAGTTGCTTTTCCCTTTTCCCTTTTTTTCTTTTTTTTTTCCTCTCCCCTCTGCTGTACACACGTTCTTCTCCCCTCTCTCTTCTCTGCACACTTTCAAAACCCCACTTTTTGTATTGACTTTTCAAAGGCATGAATGAAGAGCCCACGCACACGAAACAACTTTTTTCTTTTCCTTATTTGTGTGTTCTTTTTCAACCCCCAAGAGAAACGAAGAAAAGCCTCGAAAAATAGAACCCCCCTGTGCGACCGTATATTCAACATGTGGCCCCCCTCCAAAACCTTACACGAACAATCATATTTATAAGCCTCAGATTAGGGTTTTAATTTTTCCAAATTGATATCCACGACAATTCTTTTTTCCAAGTGCAATATTCACTTTTCATATCTGCCATATCCAAAAAATTCATCATATCTCGGAAAAATTTCAAATTCCTATTTTCTCACGAGATAATTTCCGATCATTAAAAACCGGGCTTGGGCCAATTTGTTCGCTTCGTGGGCTTAGTCCGGCCTGTCAATTTGCAGCTCAGAATCACCAATTCGAACCCATTTGCCATCGGTCCAATAAATTAATACAAATTAAAAATAAATGTACCTAAATTTATATGCTATGCAATTAATATATATAATATATATTTTTAGGGATAAAATTAACCCCTAATTTTCTATGTAATAAATAAATGATCGGATTGCTAAAATTTAGGTGTCAACATCAGTTTATTTGGTGCGTGCAACCCTATTCGTCAAATATTATGACCAAAGTTGTCTTAGACATAATTAATTTTGTCCCAATATTTGATCTTCACTTCCGTGTTAACACCTTGATCTTTGTCTAAGCAATTGTTATGAAGGTAAAGGATGATAGAGACTGGAGTAGAATATTCAAAGTTGATTTTTTCCAACACGGCTCTTGTGGCTCAGGTCAAAGTGCTCTTGTCCAACAAGACTGAACCGCGTGCTGTGGCTCTTTATTATACTCACCCAGCAATCGGTGTCCCGATTGGACGGATGACCATAAAGTCTCTGGAGCAACAATTCAACATAAAATGAAAAGGAAAAGACTTAAGAATTTAGTGATTGCTAAAGAATAATGGATCAACCGTATTTTGGTCTCTTAAGTCTAACATTGACCACTAATGATGAATGTCTAGGGTTATGGCATGGCTATTTATGTAGTCCTTTCAACATTTTCGAGATAAATATAGTACGGATATCCTTATTTTCATACGGCACTCATTTGAATATTATAACTTTTTTTCCATCATTTAAGTATCATAATTTTAAAGAAAAAATGTTCATCTAAGTGTTGTAATTTTCAATCGATGAATGTTTAAAAAAATTTATAGCACTCAAATGATAAAAAAAAAGTTAAAGTAATTGGAAAAAAAAAGTTATACCACTCGAATAAGTGTTATACAAAAGTTATGATACTTGTATTATCTTTTTCTCCAAAATTTTCTCATGTGTGGCCAAGAAGTTGACTTAGAAAGTTTTACTTGGAGAAAGTTACAATTATGATATATTAGAACTTTCTATTGTATATCAAAAGTCAAAAACCCTGTAGATAGCGATTGAATTTTAGGTATAGGGTCACATAGAGTTTTAAGGCGAAAGTACACCTCAAGTTCCAAAACTTGACACTCATGGACACTTAAATGCCAAAACTTTTAAAATGTATACTTAAGTGCCACTTTTTTCTTTTCTTTTTTTTGAAAATTGGACACTTAAGTGTCAATTTCAATGAGACTTGCTAAAGATCCGATGTTGCATTATTTTAATAAGAAAACTAATCTACGTGGCTTGTCGGAATGTCCACTTAGCAATGTTTGTCCCAAAACAACATCGTTTTGCCCCCAATTTTTTTTTATAAATTTAATTTAATTAATATTTATATTTAAAATCAAATTTGGACCAAAATGATGTCATTTTGGACTTATCTAGCCATGTCAGTGCCACATTGATAAATTTTTCTTAAAGAAATGTCACGTCATTTAAATTCTCCATGTTAGTAATTTGGCCATAAATTGTTGCCGTTGGCACTTAAGCATTCCTTTCTTATTCAATTTTGGCACTTAAGTGTATCTTTTGGAAGTTTTGACACTTAAGTGTCCATGTAACGAGTTGTGACTTCCCAGGGCGTCACGTACTAAGCGCAAGCGGAAATTATTATTATTATTATCTTCCTAAACTTGTAACCTCCTTCTTATATATCTATAGTGTTTACCATTGAAGGTTAGCATGTATAACATGGATTATTTAAAATCTATAGTTTGTACTATGAGGTTATCCTACAAATACTCTACCGATTATTAATATAGACCAATGTATTGATGCACGTAGATAAGATCACAAGAAGCTTCATTTCTTCTTAACATCTTCAGGGCCTACAAAATTTATCAACCTGGACTCTTTCCATGTCCACCGCCTATATATACAACATATTTATAACAAAAGTAAGGCGTAACAAAAGCCAGGGATAAGAGGGTGAGGGTGTCTACTTCATGAGTTCCCACACAAGCCCACGTTCAAAAGAAAACAAAAGATAGACAGCTTCTACGTGATCAAAGGCGTCTAGGCGCCATCCGTCCCAGCTCCTGCTCCATCATAGCTAAAAGGGATAGGGCCAAACATCGCTCCATCATGCTTGACAAACCATGCAACAAACTTCATAGGGATCATCTCAGCTCTACCATCATCCATCCACATCGTGGCCTCATATTTGGAGAAGGTCAGCTCAACATCAACGTCATACACATCAGTGAAAGTAACCTCAATGTTCGATATCACACCATAACGAGCTAATGGCGGCAAATCCATACTATCAATCTGAAAAATGTAAGGTATGAGCAAAAATATGCCCAGTAAAGAATGATAAAACTCTAACTTAAACAATCCACAACCATCAATATTACAAGGGAATCACAATCCAAGCAATTTAGGATACAATAATAGAGTTGTCACAAGCATAGACAATTGAATATTAATACATCACATAAGTAATCACCTTATATGCATCCATTTCTATGCTTACCCGTCACAAACTCAATTTCACATCAAGATACAATGTAACAATATTAGATGAACTCACTCGCCAAATAGAATTATATTTAGAGTGCATATGATCCACCCTCGAATCAGTCATAACCAGAACTCTACAGGCTTGATCGAGTCACTTCCGGAAAGTACGTTATCTGGACTTCCACAACATCTCTAATTGTGGGCATCTCACTCCGAGGCATCCCGGCATCACACAACCGAGGTTCCTCCCAAGACCACTCAGCAAGGGGCATCTCACTCCGAGGCATCTCAGTATCACACAACTGAGGCATCCTTGATCACACACAAGGGCATCTCACTCCGAGGCATCCCGGTATCTCTTTACCGAGGCATCCAAGACCACTCAACAAGGGCATCCCAAACTTCCGGGGGCATCACCGGTATCTCTGTACCGATGGGTTCATTCACTCTTTTAAGCACACATTTCACACTACCACACCTTTAATTAATGCATTTATCGTATGCAAAAGAAAAGACTTCGAGGTATCTAACTATATATCTAATTCTCATGATCCTAGCACACGTGCGTGTCCAAATTATAAGATAAAATCCATTACAACATGTCCCATACCATGCCGAACGAATATTTATCCCATAATCAAGCACTATGCACTGCACACATTGCACTCGCATGATACTATATGCACTTATATCTCAAATGATGTATGAGACTTATTCTTACATGACTAATATCTATTACGAGCTTGTTAGACTCTATGTATATCTCACGAGTCAAATATATATAACACAGTATATATTATATGTTCTCGGGTTAGGACAGTTTACTGGTTAAATGCACAGTTTCTGTTTTGGATACAACAAGTATATCGATTCTTGTTGAAACATTACCAAATTTTAGTTCGTTATATTAGAGACATAGATCGACATTTTCCGTGAAGAAAATTAAGTTTGAATCTTACTGTGTTGAGAGAAATAATTGCTTTAATCTTTACTAACACCCTGTACCGGTGTCCAGATTTTATATCCACTAAGAAAATTGTTTTACTAATCAATTCTTATTCATTTAATCTCAAATATTGACACGTTATTCCTTAAGATGTGTTCTACAATTTTCATTAAGAAATTAAGGTCCAATTCTAACTAGGTAATTACAGAAAATTTGTATAATCAGTAAAGGTCATACAGTTTCTCATGAAAATAGTTCACTGATTTTACTAAATTCCCTTTTATCACTATATTTTTATATTCATATGGTTATAGCTACTTATATAACTTGATACTATAGATGTTCCATTATGTAGAATAATTTCTTTCCTATTTCCAGTAATCATACATAAGGAAAAATAACTACAAACGAAAGATTCCATAACCGTTTTTACCTAGAACTGAATATGTACACGATTTCCTTTACTTCTATCCCGACTAAACCATTTATCTTTTCACAAACTTCTTCTATAATACTTCAATACCTAATCACATCAACTTAAAGCAACTTCGGCATGTCTTTCTTAACAAATAATCAGTCCACAACTCGGCTCGAAGTATTGTTGCATCCATGAGATCACTCACCATGATTTATACCAAATCTATTCACTTGGTAACCATCTCATCACTTCACTTAACAAAATAGCACACTCACACTTGGATTTCAAAACATGCAAGGCTCAAAAACAACATGCAATGGCTTCTATCTTTAATCTAACACTTACTCAGCTCAGATTAACCACAAAACAACAACTACAAGTCATATCCTTCATAGTTTGGTTAGATCCACAAGCTTTCTTGATGAAATGGTGGATAAACTTCAACTTAGAGTTATATCTTTCCTTACCTTTGTTCAGCTATCAAACAATCACAAAGATACTCTAAGATCAACACCGAAATCTCGCATGCAAAGGAAGAAGCTTGCTGTTTTGCTTCTGGTTCTTCACTGCTCGTCCAAGAGAAACACGAAGAAGATGGGGGATGGGTGTTTCGGTTTTGGAGAGAGAGAGAGAGGTCTTTCGAAAATTTAAGAAGGAAATATGCCTACTAACTAATCCCTAGGCTAGGCAAATGATGAGATTTGCTAATGATTATTTCTCTTTGCTTGTTTTGGTTGTGAAGGCATTGAATCCGTGGGTGGTGAAGAGAAAAACGAAGGGGAAGAAAGGTGTTGTGGCCTGATCCTTTGCCATTTGTCACTTGATTTTAATTAGGTTTTAATTCATGTCATTAGTTGCAACATTAGTTTCTAATGTTCTTCAATTAATTCCTTTCGTTTCTACTTGATTTCAATTACAAAATCATAACATATATAACATATCAACTAGTTAATGTTAATCTAAAAAGAATCTATCACAAAATGCTAAAGTCAGAAAATTACAATCATTAATCAAATTATCTTGTTTATAATCCATAAATCTCTAACCAAAAATAAAATCACTCGGGCCTAATTATTTATCTCTGGCCCAATGGGCTTAATCTATAACAATCCGGCCCACTAAACTAAATTTACGAACCTAATAATCCCGAACCTTGGCCCACTCAAACCAAACCCATAATCTCTCACTCGAGTCTAATTCGAAATAGTCATACGGCCCGCTTGCTCCTCAAGCCCATTCTATCCTCACGGTCCATCGGGTTCACTTCTTGGCCCGATTTAAAATAATCTAAACTCCTAACGATCCAATTACACTAATGAATGCCGGTGAAATTTGGGATGTCACAGTCCATCTGTGTCAAGTTTTAATATTTGAGGTATGAGGCACTCAAGTTTTGGTATGATATTTTAAAATCCACTTAACTTCGTTCTGTGCCCTCTAATTTCAGGGCGTTGTTCTCCTATTTTCGCCAATCTAGATGAACTAGTACATACTGTTAGTGAATTAACCTTGATGACGTTGAGTAAACCCATCGTCCACTACACAAGGAGTCCACTACTTTCCTTAGAGATCAGAATTGCTAAAAATAATAGAATTTCCATTATATTTTCCACCTTTCCACCACATATTCTCCGTTTTGATTTCTAATGAACTTAACTAGAATTTAGACCTTTCAAAAGAATTAACTTAAGTAAACAACAACCTGCATCATCTTAGTTCCAAATTCAGCGTTGATCCTTTCAGTGATTTTATCACCTAGGTTGTGGATCTGTCATCAAAACTTCATTTATTGATGTTGTTGTTGAGCCATTGATAGATATAGTCGACACTTCTCTACCACTGGCATCTGTCAAATATGCAAGTTGTGTCAACGTTGGGAGGGTTGGCCTTTGGCTCACCAACACTAAAACCACCGATGATATATTTGGTTGTCTCAATATGCTCTCTTGAACACATAGCAACACAATGTGGATGCAATTTAGGGTGTATTTGGTAATGTTTCTATTCTTGGGAACAATTTAAGTTTAGAAATAGTTTTTTTCTATTATGTTCCCTAGATAAGTTTTAGACCATTCGAATGCATTTGATAACTGCATTAAATCTTTATTCCTAGAATAGAAAAAAAGCAGGAATGTGTTTGGCAGGCTTTCAAATTTTTTTTTCTGACGTATAATTTCTTTTAATTTTTTGATATTTTGATATTTTTCCTTTTCTTCTTTTCCTCTTTTCTTGTTCCTCCTCGAGCTAGTTGCTAGGTCTGGTGATGGTCAATGACTAGCCAAGGACAAGAGATAGCGACCTCGTTGGCCTCGAGGGAGCCTCACTTCACCCAACCGCCACAAGATCAGCTTTGCTCGGCCACAACAAGTCTCCACCTCGCCCAGCTAAGGGGAGACTAACCTCACCCAGCCACAATGAGGTCGTTGGATCTTGTCTCTAGCCGGTCACTGTCTATCACTAAGGCCTAGCGATCGGCTAGAATAGGAGGAAGAAGAAAAGAAAAGAAGAAAAATGACTTGTTTCAGAAATTATTCCTAGGAACAAAGAAATAACTTTTTATTACCTCTTGTTTCTATTCCAAATCTATTCCCTAGCCATAGATCTATCTCAGGAAAAAGAAAAATTAGCGATCTGGCACACATACTGAACTTCAAAGAAATTGAAGTAGACGACTAAGTGTCGTATGTTGAGGAACCGATGCGGATCGTGAATTAGAAAGAGTATGTCCTGCGTAATAAGGTCATTCCCTTAGTTAAGGTCCTATGGCGACACCATGGCATGAAAGAAGCAACTTAGTAAAATGAAGATATTATAAAGTGTCAGTACCCACATCTTTTTTTATGCTTAGGTATTAAGGGTGAGCCGTTCTAAGTTCCTTATAGGTTCCGCTTGGAACCTGGAACCTACCATCGGATACAGGTTCCTCATTTTTTGGAACCTGAAACCTACCCTGTCACAGGTTTCAGAGTCGGTTCCAGTTTCCAACAAGTTTTTTTTTTTTTTTAAATTTCATTTTTTGTTTAAAAAAAATGGAAATGAACATAACAATAATAAACAAGCTTGTCATTCATCAAAGAGAATACAATATGAAGAAAACTATCAATAGAGGAAAATGAATTCTTAACAAGGAATTTAACTAGATAAAAGAGAATACCAGCATCAATCGATTATCTTTCTTGACCCGGAAAAGAAGAATTCGTTAGACTAAATATAAACTTAAAACCTGACGATCTCGATTTATCAATAACAGATAAATTCATACAAAATTTGGGATCGAATTGCGGAAACGTAAAGATCAACATACCTCCAGCCATTAATGAAATCTGGAAGTGGGAAACCTCAAAACCTTTGATGGATCCACACAACATGATTGATCTGCAATATAGAAATTGTACGTCCTGTTCTACTAGCCAATACCCCTCAAACCTGATGGTGTGTTTTTCTGTATTGATTAGGGTTTGAACTAGACGACCTGACGTTTTTATTACATTTATTACATTACCGATATCTTCCATCAAGACCATTATGGTAATATATTAACGGGCAAATATCACGTAATACACGTGGGTAATAAATTGGGCAATAAATCGGAATTTATTGGGAATACAATATTGGGATCATATTTAGAATAATAAAAATATATTACATATTATAACATTCTCTCAATTGATCCCAATATTCCATTAAATAAATTATTAACCCAAACCCACATAAACTTCATGTTGAAATAAAACACATGAATCATGGCGATGAGTCCTCTTAGAGCGAGTATTATCTTCCGTGTATCACAATGTATTTCATCAGCCCATAAGTGATCAAATAACTTAACGAATAAACCTTATGTTTACTCCAAGTCAAACGTAATTGTTATTTTTTTGGTAAGGGGTAATAATATATTGAGCTTTAACCAATTACAAGTAAGGATAGGCACCACAAAACTCGCACTCAATAAGACAGACACGTCTACTCGAGTGAGAGGGCGCCAACCGCAAAACACCGCAAAGCGGTCAAAGCAAGCAATGGCCGAAATATGAAGCCCAAAGAAAGCCACGCAGGGCCAAGCTACCAACGTAGTTGTTTTTCTCATAATAACTGAATGTATACAATTGTATTGAGAAAAACATTATAAATGAATAAAAGTCTCACAAATTCTTCTATATAAAGAAAAATTTACATGATTGGACCAATGGCCATTCTAGATACATGATCCTTATAACTCAATGGTGGCATGCCTTTAGTTAAAGAATCAGCTATCATCAATCCAGTGCTTATGTGTTCTATGACCACTTTCTTCTCTTTAACATGTTCTCTGATGGCTAAATACTTGATGTCGATGTGCTTGCTTTGACTACCACTTTTGTGGTTCTTAGCCATAAAAACTGCAGCTAAATTGTCACAAAACATTCTTAATGGCCTAGCAATGGAATCCATAACTCTAAGCCCCGATATGAAACCTTTCAACCACACACCATGTGAGGTGGCCTTAAAACAGGAAACGAACTCTGTCTCCATAGTGGAAGTGGCAACCAAGGTTTGTTTTGCACTCCTCCAGCATACAGCTTTGCCAGCAAACATAAAAATATATCCCGATGTTGATTTACGAGAATTAAAGCAGCCAGCAAAGTCTGAGTTCGAGTAGCCAACTACCTCCAAGTTGTCCGCCTGTCTATACATAAGCATGTGTCCCTTTGTTCCTTGAAGGTACCTCATCACCTTCTTTGCAACTCTCCAATGGTCCATACCTGGATTACTTTGGTATATTCCCAACATTCCCATAGCAAAGGCTATGTTAGGTCGAGTGCAAACCTGAGCATATATCAAGCTTCCGACAGCAGAAGCATATAGGATGTTCTTCATTTGTTTCATTTCAAAATCGTTCTTCGGGCATTGGTTTAAATTAAACCTATCACCCTTCACAATGGGTGCTATACTTGGTGAACAATCTTTCATCTAAAACCTCTCTAAGACCTTATTGATATAGGTTTCTTGAGATAGTCCTAATATACCTCGAGGTCTATCTCTATGGATCTTAATGCCAATAACATAAGACGCTTCACCCATATCCTTCATATCAAAACTCTTAGAGAGAAATTGTTTCACTTCATATAACAATCCCTTGTCATTGGTTGCAAGTAAAATGTCATCTACATATAGCACAAGGAAACAAATTTTGCTCCCACTAACCTTTTGGTATATACATTGATCCATGACATTCTCTTTAAAATCGAATGAAGAGATGACCTCATGGAATCTTAAGTACCATTGGCGGGATGCTTGTTTCAAGCCATATAGAGACCTTTTAAGCTTGCATACCAAATGCTCACCGGCATTAGAGAAGAATCCTTCTGGTTGTTTCATGTAAACCACTTCTTCCAATTTTCCATTGAGGAACGCCATTTTCACATCCATTTGATGTAACTCCATATCAAAATGAGCAACCAATGCCAAAATAGTACGAAGAGGATCTTTCTTGGATATAGGAGAAAACGTCTCCGTGTAATCGATTCCCTCCTTTTGAGTAAATCCCTTGGCAATAAGTCTGGCTTTGTATCTCTTTATATTGCCTAATGAATCCTTCTTAGTTTTGAAGACCCGTGTACAACCAATGGCCTTCACACCATCAGGCAACTCAACTAAATCCCAGACTTCGTTTGATGCCATAGAATTCATCTCTTCCTTCATGGCATTGTACCATAAATTAGATTTATCACAACTTATGACTTGTGAAAACGACTCAGGATCACTTTCAGCTCCAACGTTATAATCAGATTCTTGTAGATACACAATATAGTCATTAGGAATTGCTGATTTCTTCATTCTAGTAGACCTTCTTAATGTTGCATCAACATCCTCCCAAGGAGTTTGTTCTTCAACTTGAAGTTCAACAGTATCTAGTAATTGCTGAACAGTTTGGTCTACCGGATCGATATCAGTAGGTTGTGGATCTTCAATGATTGGTTGCTCAACGACCGGTTGAACTGAAGGGGCGTTGTAAGCAACAACCAATCTAGTACCTGAGGTGGAAGGTTGAGTATCTGAATGATCTTCTTCAGGAAAAAAGTCCCTGAATTAATCACTCCCACTAATTAGGTCATTCTCAAGAAATTTAGCATTTCTTGATTCCACAAACCTAGTGATGTGAGATGGACAATAAAACCTGTATCCTTTGGACTTTTCATCATATCCAACGAAATACCCACTTATAGTCCTTGGATCTAACTTCTTTTCCTGTGGATTGTAGACTCTTACTTCAAATGGGCATCCCCAAACACATACATGTCGCAAACTCGGTTTCCAATCTTTAAATAACTCAAAAGATGTCCTTGGAACGGCCTTTGTTGGAACTCGGTTTAATATGTAGCCGTTTTAAGAGCCTCAGTCCACAAAAACTTAGGAAGTTTGGAGTTGCTGAGCATACTCCGCACCATGTCCAATAATGTTCGGTTTCTTCTTTCTGCGACACCATTTTGGTTCGGTGAACTAGGCATAGTGTATTGGGTAATAATCCCATGCTCTTCAAGAAACTTCGCAAATGGACCAGGTCCTTGTCCATCTTTAGTGTATCTACCATAGTATTCTCCACCTCTATCTGACCTCATGATCTTAATTTGCTTGTCGCATTATTTCTCTATTTCGGTTTTAAATACCTTAAAGGCATCTAGTGCTTCGTGCTTATTACGAAGCAAGGGGAGATACATGAATCGTGAATAATCGTCTATGAAAGAAATGAAGTATCTCTGACCATTTGAGTCCACATCTGGACTACAAATATCTATATGTATGATTTCTAATATTTCTATACTCCTCTTAGCAGCTTTCTTTGACTTGTTGGTCTGTTTTCTTTTTATACAGTCCACGCAAGTGTCATAATCAGTAAAATCTAGAGTATTAAGTACTCCATCATTTACTAGTCTCTTAATTCTATCCATGGAGATATGTTTCAACCTCCGGTGCCACAACATAAAGGAATCCTCATTCACAACACAACGTTTTATACCAGCATTATCATGAATGTGCATCGCATTATTAATGGCATTGTCTTGTAAATTAATTTGAAAAAGACCGTCAGACAAAATACCACTCCCAACAATTTCAGATTTATACGATAAATTGAATGTTGAATCTGAAAATTCAAAGGAGTATCCCAAAGGTACATGTCTTGAAACTGAAATTAAATCCCTAGAAAAATTAAGAATATAAAAGGCCATTTCTAAAATTAAAACAAAACCACTACTGAGAACTAATCTGCATGTCCTAATAGCTTCCACACGTGAGCGCATCTTGTTTCCCGAATAGATGCCTTGTTCATTTCCCACTAGTTTCCGCTGGTTTTGAAAACCCTGCAAGGAATTCAAAATGTGGATTGTAGAACCAGAATCAATCCACCAAGTGTTGTAACCCACATCGACCATATTAGATTTGTAACAAACATATGAAAGTTGGTTACCTTTCCTTTTTAGCCAGGCTTTAAATTTGGCGCAATCCTTCTTCATGTGTCCCTTCTTTTTACAGAAGAAGCACTTGGATTCCTTCTTAATGCCAGCTTGGGGAGGTAGAGGCATCTTACCTTTTCCCCTTTGCTTGCCTTGCCCTTTATACTTATCCTGTGTTGCCATATGAGCACTTTCTCCTTTCTCCTTAAGTAGCCTCTCTTCCTCTTGAACACACGTGGTCATCGGTTCATTGATTGACCATTTAGTGTTATGTGTGTTGTAAGAGATCTTGAAAGGGGCATACTCTTGTGGGAGAGTATTTAGGATATAGTATACAAGAAAGGATTCTTATATCCCAACCTCAAGATTCTTCAGCTGAGCTACAATGTCCCTCATCTTCATGATGTGCTCACGCACACCTCTTACACTGGTAAGCTTCAATGATGAGAACTTCATAATTAGGGTCATGGCATGCACCGTCTCTAAAGACTCAAATTGTGCATCAATAGCCTCCAGCAATTCCTTGACATTGTTATGCTGAATAACTTAACCATGAATGCTAGCAGAGAGTTTTGTCTTTATGTACATCACACTGAGACAGTTGGACCGCTCCCATTGAGCATAACGAGTATGTTCAACATGAGTACTATTCTTAGTAGGTTCAAGTGGTTCGTCTGACCTTAGAGCATAATCAAGATCCATGCACCCCAATTGAAGAAGAACTAATTCTCTCCATTCTTTAAAGTTATTTCCATTAAGCTCGTGAACAATTATACCAGAACTAATCGTAGGTGGTAAGACTGCATCATAATCAAAGAAAACTTATGTATCAATATATTTGAGGCAAATAAACTTAAATCATATTTTACCAATGTAAAACATGTCAAAAAATATGAATCACATAACATCAAAAACTACCTGTGGGCTAAGTTTCTAATTTAAATTGATTCATAATTACTTCATGATGAAACTATCAAATTATATTCCCTTCCTTAATCCCTGTGGGTAAATTAAGAAAGATAAAATAATATTTTATTCTAATTAATCACATTAATATATTGAAAATTCCTGTGAGATAAAATTCATAATATTAATGTGAATAATTACAATTATTGTCTTTGACTATATGTGATCCAAAGGCTCTTAATATATATAATTTAATATAATCAAAGGTGTTGTGGCTAATCCTTAATTAATTAAATATATATAGATCACTAGACATTTAATTTCATAAAAAAAAAATTCATAAAATTGCACCTTAGGGTAGAACAGTAAAATCACGTGCAAAAGGGGTAAACTGGAATTTTGCATGCAATGCCAGAATTGGAATTTTACTTTTAAGGGGTAAAACAAGAATTTTACACCCAAAAGGGCAAAATCGTAAGTTTTCACACCCCAGGGGGGCAAAATCGGAATTTTGCACGGGCAAGGGCAGAATCGCAATTTTCCTAAAAGTGGTGGGGCAAAAATGAGAAACCGTTGCATGCGCGTTTTTCCCTTTTGCGCGCCCGCTGCAGCCCTTCGGCCGCGTGCATTGCACGCGCCTGCTAGTGCGTTCGGCTTTCTCTTCCGCCGCTTCTTCCACTGCGACCGCCTTTGTTCCGCCATCTGGGTCTTCTCCTACAACCCATGTCCGACCAAATTGGTTGATGGATTTCGAAGAGAACGCCAGGACGTACGAATAAATTCGAGATCCGGCAAAAACGACCATGTATGGACCAGAATTAAGCCAAAAAACAATATGCCCTATAAAACCCTAACCACCAAAATTTCATCACTTGATTAACCTCCAACGATCAGTAATATGTCGAAAAATTTAAGGGTTTCTCTTCCTAATGGCGGTGTGATCATTCAAATCCATTATCGCGTGGTGGGTCACCCGAATTTGGCTAGAATTCTAAATTCTAATCCAAGCCATATACAAATCCGAAATTTACCCATATATAATTCAATAAAAATAAATAAATAAATTCCCAAAGGTTTCACCAAGGCAGAGATTGTAAACATGCTTTGATACCAACTGTTAGACTAAATATAAACTTAAAACTTGGCGATCCCGATTTATCAATAATTAGATAAATTCATACAAAAGTTGGGATTGAATTGCCGAAACGTAAAGATCAACATACCTCTAGCCATTGATGAAATCTGGAAGTGGGAAACCTCAAAACCTTTGATGGATCCACATAGCACGATCAATCTGCAATATAGAAACTATACGTCCTGTTCTACTAGCCAATACCCCTCAAACCTGATGGTGTGTTTTTCTGTATTGATTAGGGTTTGAACTAGACGACCTGATGTTTTTATTCCGTTTATTACATCACCGATATCTTCCATCAAGACCATTATGGTAATATATTAACGAGCAAATATCACGTAATACACGTGGGTAATAAATTAGGCAATAAATCGGAATTTATTGGGAATACAATATTGGGATCATATTTAGAATAATAAAAATATATTACATATTATAACAGAATTATGATCTGATGGAACAAAGAATCAATCAATGCATTTGAAGTTTCAGCAGACCCATGTTTTTGGCTATAAGGATGCTAGAAAAAGTCACAAAGCCACGGCCATTCCAATTATTTGCTCCTTTCTTCTACATTGCAACATCATAATTCAAAAACAACCAAGTAGCAGTAAACGAGGCCTTTAAACACTTTGTCCAACATGACATGTATAGATTCACGGCTATTCACATCTGTATACATAATTCTCTTCCCTAGAAGTTTCATTAACTTATTTTCGATGACTTATTCCAGCTTCATGATTGCTAATTTGTCAACGAGACAAATTAGACACGGATCTGAAGCTATGTAGCTCTCAAGTCGATTGGCTTGTATTTGCCTGAATCATTTTCATGAAGTATGCCATCTAGAGACAACAAGCATCAGAGAGCGAGGAAAAACTAAGCCTGACATCATCACATGAATAAGCCGAGTCCCAATAAGGACACATCCCACAATAAAAATTCAGTCTCCAAGCAAGTGGTTAATGCTGGAAAAAGAAGCCAATAAGAAAGAATTTAGCCCCCATTGAAATCTGACAAGTGCGCACCGGCAACTTGGCAATCCATACCCTTTACTGCCCAAGAGCTACAAGAAAGGATAACGAACAATTTAGGGCAATCAGATAACCAAAAACTTTGAAGACATCATGCAATTTGATGGTAGTAATGTAAGCTCTAGACCCCTACCAAGAGCAACAAAGCACCCAATGGAAAAGTAGCTACTCATTGACAAACTTATGAATTTGAGATCTCGTCTGGCCTGCATTGTGCGAACAAGTGCAGATCTATTAGGAGCTTAATCTATGAAGAAGTTAGCTCCTTTGACGACAAATGGAGCAATTCAGCACATAATTGGATATGAGAACTATTTAGTTTCCTTTTCTTTCTCTATCTTTCAATCCTATTGTTTTTTCCTCAAACTCTCGGCAATTTGGCGTGATATGATATTAATGCATGTAGTTTCGCGAGTTTACTAAGGTCTGGAAGTAGATGTACAGACAACTAATGCAAAACTGGAGTTGTGAGTGCAAATGCTAATGATCCTAATCCATTCTATATTGTGAGTTATTCAAAAGTATCAGCTCAAAGATGGATTTGCTAGGAGTAAGGGGTGACAGAATGTGGAATTAGTAAGTTGGGGTTGAAATGATTTTTTAGAAAAGCGAGATATTGTACTTATTTCCCTTTATTTGAGGGAGAAGGACAAACTACAAACATATATAAAAGCATAACTGAATACATGCATCTGCATAAAAAAAATAAAAAAATCTCTATGATTTGCTGGTGTTCCACATAGCCCATCTGAAAAAATAAGGAATAAAAGTGGTTGGACAATGATAAGAGAAGTTTGGATCAATCATAGTTCAAGCGCATTATGCTAATAGAACTCACATTAGTTACTACTTGCAGAGGTTTGAGAGAAAATTATTGCCATAATAATGAACAAAATTTCTGGAAGAATGCCAATTCTTCCTTTTAACACAATCAGCAACACTAAACTGTTGTAGGAATAGCTAAACAAGGGATTTAATCTACCCTACACTATATGTAGCATAGTTCCTTTGCATAACATATCAAATCAGCAATGACATAGGACAAGCTTGTTCTTTAAGCCCTAAAGACTCAATTATTTGCTAGTTCAAGAGCAACTAGCCTAGTTTCCCAAACTTAGCTTGTTTCACTTCCTAGTTCCCTCCTAAAGTGGCACCTAACTCCCCTTGTAATGCCCACTAAAGTTTGTCTTCTCTCAATTAAATCTCAAGAAGCTAAATAGGTTTCAACTCTAGGGCTATTAGAGTCTATATCCCTAAATTAGCACATGTTTCCACTTAATGCACTTATGGACTATCCTCCAAAATTCTAAGGATAGGTTTAAGCCTTGCTAGACAACTTGTCCCACAATCACTCTTAATTAATCCAAATTCAAGAGAACAAAGTATAAATAAGAGGACTATTGAATTACTATCTTAACCGAGCAAGAATATCTTGAGATCGCTCTCGATTGACATTCGTAATAGGACCGGGGTTTGTGTCTAAGTTTTGATCGGAATTGGCCTTAATGCGACCTATGCTAATTAAGCGGCATCCGTGGTGCTCACATGGCCAAACTCGAACCAAGTTCGACGCCTATCTGGGATTCTGCACGTGACCCATGGTTGAGCCTGGTTGATCCATAAATAACCCTCGATTATCTTGTAATCATGTAGGATCTATCAACTTCCTTGGCTCACAGTCGCGTGGAATCAAATTAGGGTCATTCACAAATGGTATAGTAAGGGTTTGCATGGTAACATTTTTGTTTCTCCCAATTTCTATTCTTTTGTTCCCTGGAACGAAAAAAGAACAGAAATCTGTTTGGTAAAAATTTTGTTCCCGGGAACAATTTCTCTATTTTTTTGTTCTCGAGAATAGTTTTGGAACAAAAACAAAAAACAAAAAAACGTAACTTCTTGTTTCCGGGAACAATTTCTAGAAATAAGCCAATTTTCTTTTTTATTTTTCTTTTGTTCCTCTCTCTTGTCGCGGCCACCTCTAACCGCTTGGAGCTACCGCCGCCGTCGTCTGTCACCGCTGTCCGTCGTTGACCGTTGTGTGGTGGCGATGGCGGGTGACGACGGACAGTGGCGACCGGCGGTAAGCGGTGCAGCACAGCAGGCTACGACGGACGGCGGCAACGGACGGCGGCGGCCAGGGATCCGTGAGCAAGAATAAAAAACAAATAAATACAAAAAAGAAACTGTTTCATACCAAATGCATTTCTATTCTTTTTCTATTTCAAGAGTAGAAATTTTGTGTAGTTACCAAATACCTTATTTTACTTAGAAATTGTTCCCCGGAGTAGAAATAGAAAAGAACTATTTCTGAAAAGAAACTGTTCCACAGCCAAGAAGTGTTACTATGCACACCCTAACCGTGTAGAGTCACCCACGACTAGTATATATACTCGAGCCAAATCGATCTATATCCATCCATTGATCAACTCATGATGGCACGTAATTGTCCATATCAATCCTTGTCGTCGAACAACCTTTTCATGGTCGAACGCTCTGGTCGAACGTAATAATAAGCTAGTTGGCTTGTGAACAATCCCTAGGATTGACTCACAGTCCATTCTCATTATTAGCATATCAATCATTAGTTCATTCCTTGCGCCCAAGATATAGGTCCGAATTGAGAATGTCACAGGATATATAGAGTTAGTGCACTAATTTACCAAGGCTTCCATTCAAAGCTTATATCACTTCTCCTTCCGCCTTGTGCCCAGTAGGAAATGCTTTTGTCTTCAATCATTATCCCTTATGTGATCTCCTATCTTGTCGGAAAACCTCTGCCAACTCCCAGGTAGGCTCTCTTAACCGCTGACGCTAAGTCGGTTTCTATGCCTCTGGCTATGCCCTGCTTTGTCCCCCTGCATGTTGAAGGTTTTGTAGCACGTCGTCGTGAGCACTCAAGAGAACCATTGACTTAAAGAAGAAAGCACAGACTCTAGAAAAAAAAGAGTCATCCAAAGGATTTCCAGATAAATAGAACCTGCCCATTGTTCACTAATGGTATCCACGGAAGGCCAAGCAGATCAAGGCTTGTGAAGCTATTACATAAAACAATTACTTGTATCATCGAATGTGTGATTCCGTAATTGTCACTCCATTGATGATTGCTGTATTGATCTACTAATGGATTGGTTTGTACTTCGAGGGAAGAAGGCTGGACGTCAAGGCTGCGGCATAATTACAGGCCCTCTGCTGAGCATGCGATGCACTATTGGCACGGTGGTCTATCAACTGTATCTTCCTGAACACAAAGTAAGCTAAGGTGTAGGCATCTCAACACTTCCATCTCTTGAACGCAACTCTAGGATGGCCGGGTCCAAAATTTCCAATGGCGTCCCGCTTCTCCAGTGTCTCCATGCCTGTTTACAATCCATTTGAAAGAAAACGCCCTTGGTAAATTGTAGCATTAATTCAATGAATCATTTAATTAGTATTACACAAGTTATGTTAACCAAAGTTGCAATACTGTAGTTAAGTTAGTTTGGACGAGGCAAAATGTAGATGTACTTCCTCTACCGGAGTTCGGCCCGACTCAATCAAAATACTAGAGAGTGCTGTGTGACATTTGCATCCATAACCTGGTCAATGACCATAATACAAGCAACTTACATAGCTAGCTTAATCTTCACCTCCATTTAATTGACATAAATGATCATTCTTCTTCCCAATAATAATATCTAGAGGTAGGATGTTGAAACTATAGACATTGGATTTAACCGAGAATTTCCCACTTCTTGCATACTTCGGAGGTATGGAACCCTTGCAAATGAAAAAATCACATCGATTATAACACACACGTGCCTAAAATAGAGGATATAACAGCTATTTAATCTCCAATATTGCTGCAAATTTGTTGGCTTTTCTTTGCTGACTCAACTTTTCGGCAAGCTATGTAGGCGACTTAATATAAGTCGCTTCGGATTTCGAGCACCATTTTGTCAGAGTTGACACTTAAATGTCTCATTTTTCAAAGAAGTCACATTTAAGAAGAACACATCTCTTGACATGACCAAATGATTAGCCAATGTAATAAGATTTTGAAACTTACCGGAAAATGCATGCATCCACCTGCTCATGACTTGACTTTAAGGCGGCATTTTTTTTTTGGAAAAATATTATATAGAATCAATCAATATCGTAGTAGGAGTTACATAATCAATTACCATGATTACATCGATCCGGATATATTAAGTCTATCTTCATCTTTTGTCTTATTAAGTGAAACAAACTTGACGACAGTATTATGATGAATGTTATCATGGAAATTTGGGGAAAGTACACTAGAAGTGCCAAAAATTGTGTATAGTGCTCACTTTGATGCCAAAAGTTTGCGTCGGATCACTTAAGTGCCAAATCGAAGAAAAAACAATCACTTTGATGCCACCGATGAGAAATTACGGCTAAATTAATTACATAACTTTTATATTTGAAAAAAGAAGAAGTTGTGGTGGCTTTTAAACGATGTCGTTTTGCCGTCATACGTGGACAGTCTCACAAAAATGATGTCGTATAGCTCATATGGGGACTGAAATTAGGGTTCTTTGTCCGATCCTCATCCAACGCCAACTGTCATTGCTCGGCCACCATCATTTGCCCACTGTCGATCGACCACCGTCACTTGGCCACCATCATAGTTGCTCAACTATGTGAGCAAGGAAAGGCTGAGGTTGTTGCTCAGGCAAGAAGTGGCAAGAAGAATAGGAGGCGAGGGCAGAGGAGAAGGAGGAAGAAGGGGGGTCGAAGGTGCCACTGCTGGTGTCGCTGCTGATGCCGCTACTGTTGTCGTTGCTAAGCCGCTACTGGTGTTGTTATTCGGGAAAGAAGACAAGGAGGAAGCCCATGCCTTCTCTCTCTCTCCCCCTCCCAATTTGGGGATATATGGTCCTTATTTGGGGGAAAGATGCCAAACAACATCATTTTGTTGTTTGGATGTTGACTGCACTCTCCGACGAGCTACGTCAGTTTAAAATATTAATAAAAAGGTATCACGTCGGATTTCCGGCCAATTAGATTGACGTTAACATTGAAATGATCATTTTATAAATTTGTTGGCACTTAAGTGATCCAAAATAAACTTTTAGCACCAAATTAAGCGTCGTACACAACTTTTGATACTTCTAGTGTACTTACCCCTGAAAATTCAATGATTAAACACCATTTGTATAAGAAAATTGACTAATGCCCAAGCAAAAAACAGCTATTTAATCTCCAATATTGCTGCAAAGAAAAGGATTATTATTATTTTTTAAAATAAAAACAATACTAGGTACCTTTAGATCCGGCTGCCGGAGCATGAGCAGAAGGAAGCCAGACCGGTGGTGGTGGCACTGACTGTCGTCACAGTCATCAACGCGACGGCATTGTAAAAGCGGTACTCCTCAAACCTCACGTTGCAGGATGAAGTCAACACCCTTCCTCCCATCGTCCACTGAGGGAGACGTGCGACCACCCACCAGAGGCATGTGCCCTAGTCCGATTCTGTCAAGTCAGCGTGCACTCAGCGAGCGTGCAAAGCCATTGCAAGCCCATGAACTCAGCCTCTGTGGCGGCCACTTTCTTCCCCGATCTGCTGCTCCGGGGCCTTTGCGCTTCAGTGTCCATGGTCTTTCCTAGGAGTTGACTGAACTGAGATCGGTGGTCTGTGACGTTCCAGCCGTTCAACTTGATCGACACAGGCATTTTTGCAAGACCGAGTAAATAGGCTGATTCTTGTATCTCAGCATGCATTTGTCGTACCAGATGATGGAGGATCTTTTGCCGGGGCATCACCAGCCAATTTCTTCCACTGTGGTGGCTACGCAGTCACTGCAAGTCATTGCATCATGTCACCACGGCAGAGGAAGATCCCGTAGGTCTGGTGTGTCGGGTTCTGGCTAGCGGTGACATTGGCGAACCTGCCATTGCTGCTGCTGCTGTTTCCGGAGGAATCGGCGCCTGAGGAGGAAAGTGATAAGAGGAGTCCGTTGAGGTTCTTATGGTAGGTGGAATTAGGAAGGAAGGGTGTGGCGTTGGGGCAAAAGTTGTCAATTAAAATAGGTGCTGCTTCGCTCGTGTGAGAGACGCTGATGAGCAATTTGATGGAGAAAAGGAGGAGGAAGATGGTGAAGGAAGAGCTCATGTTCTGATGGATATATTACCTTTGGCTTTCGTTGGTTATTGAGATGTTCTGAAAGTCTAACCTTTTGGTTATCATAGGCTTCTATAAAAGTGCAATTTTTGGTTCTTAAATTTGTATTTTTCTCTCGATCGAGTCCATGAACTTTTGAGTTGTCTAGTTAAATTCTCAATCTTACGTTATCTTTCTATTCAAGCCCCTCCCCGTTCCGAATTCGGTCAAATGCGTAGCCGACAAGAGTCCACCTTCAAAATACTTTTTGCTTTTCTGTAAGGCAATCCACCATGGGACCGAAGGAAATCTGGCAAATTGACCGACCTGTTTAGAGCCAAGCAGCACCACCATTGGACAAACTGAATATATACCATACCAAGGATGTCACGCCCCGACCCTTAGGCACGCGCCCATTCCTCACTTTGGTCGATTAAAAAATTTGCAATATCCCAGGACTATGTATCGCCGACCCTTTCTTTTTAATGCGCATGCGGAAGCAATTAAAAATCCCCAGACAATAAAACATTGGGATAGAATAGTAGGACTAAATTTCAAACTTTCAAAAACCTCCACTCTTATATACACGGTGAACTATTAAATTAATTCACATTAAGCCAGTTTAAAAATAAGGTCCGCAAGTAGAAGTGGGGTTCTACAAGCTACGGGTTCCGTCCTCCTCTTCATCATCCTCCACACTCCAACTAAAGCCTTCAGCAGACTGCACCAGACTTTCAAGATCTTCAAAATCCAAGTCTATTGCATCTAGGGACCTGAAATGGTTATTCAATAACCAATGAGACAATGTCTCAGCAAGTTCTACTCCCTAAGACCCGATTAGTAAGCTAATACACGTTAGGGCTGCCTATGCATAACACGAGTCAAAGGACTTACCTTGGCTTAAGATTCCACCTGCATATTAGCACAGACTAAATAGGCACCCAAGTAATCACAACACTGATTGAAGCATTGATCAAATCGACATAGTTGATTACGTGTCAACAAGACCACTCATCAATCATTTACATTCAATCAACCAATTCACAACATCATATCAAAACAATGATTAATCGACTTAGTTGATTACATGTCAATCAGATCATACATTCCCTACAATGTATATCTAGTCTCCGAGCACAAGTGCATTCTCTAAGGCACTACTTCACCAAAGTGATGCATCAAATCACCAAGCCCACGTGTCTCTTTTAGATGCCACTCTCAAGATTCAATGGCTTTATGGTCCCACTCGACCTTTTTGAAATTCAATGGCTTTAGGGTCCCACTCGACCCTTTTCGAAATCCAATGGCTTTACGGTCCCACTCGACCCTTTTAATATTTAATGGCTTTACGGTCCCACTCGACCCTTTCAATATTTAATGGCTTTACGGTACCACTTGACCCTTTTCAACGCGGCCAACAATATTGCACTTCATAATTAAATTCCTCAATTTCATAATATCTTGGCCTAATTTGATGGTATCAAAGATACTCGCTAAAATATCGTGTGTGGGTACATGATCGGCCTTAGCCAAAATATAATAATTTCCTTTCTATAAATCCCACTGTTTTTTGTAGTCTATCAAAACATTTTTGGCATTATCAACCCATGCCCGGTTATTTTTCAAATAATAAAAAAAAATTATTCAATTAAAGAATAATTCCCCATTTCACAAATAATTCAATTCAACACAATATAAGGCTCAATTAAATAAATGGATTGCACCACGACAATCAGCACAAAATTCTAGTCACTGGCCATTCCGATTGAATTTCCGGAAAAATAATTAATTAAATAATTAATTTCGAAAAATAAATAAATAAATATTAAAAATCCAATATAGGTTCGTAATGCCTGATTGGAATCCGAAACGGGTCGGGAAAAATCCTGAGATGCATTCAATAAATAACCGAACCTTTCTACTTGCTAAAGACTAGGTCTAACCACCTAACATGCATCATTAAGCCTGTAATTTAATTGATCTAAACTAATCTAACCACCTAATTGTATTTAATTAAATCAAACCAACCCTTAGGCAAAATTAGCAAACTAAGAAAGCATTAGTGAGTAAAACTCACTTGGCAAAGCGAAGATCGGAATATTGCGATGACGACGCAACAGTGGCCGAATTCCAAAAATTTGGCGACTTTGATGCACCCTCGGGCCGGGACAAGAAACTTTACAAGCCCACCAAAATATCTAGGCTTGGGTCTGCTGGAATTCTTGGGCTGAGCTAATAAACCGACAACGGGCTGAAGACTGCTGAAGATGGGCCGAGCAAAGTTGGATCATGGGCTATCTTCTTGGGCTTCAAGTGAGCTAAAATTGGGCTCAATTTATTGGGCCTACGAGACTGAATGAGCTGGGCCAAACTATTGTTGACTTGTGGGCCGATTGCTTGGGCTGGGCTTCGGCTCCACGGAACTCACGAATCAACCATTTTCGCTGGGCTTGAAATCCAATGGGCTGAAGTTGCTGCAGAAGACGCGCGGGCCGAAGACTACAGGAAATCACGGGCTTGCTTCGTGCAATTCACACGGCCAGATGGAGACAGCAAGCTGGGCAGGAGAATCGAAGGTGGCGGAAGCAGATGCTGGCGTCCGTTGGGGGTGTCGCGGTCAAAGATGGGCTCACTTGGTGGGAGGGGGCGCCGGTTTGTTGACCGAAGAAGCTGCAACCTTGGACGTGGCAGCAGGACGTCGAGGCCTCATGAAACAGCTGCTCGTGTGGGCTTCATTCGGTGGAGAATTTGACCGAGATGTGGCGGAGGCGGAGGGGAAACACAGGCGCACGTGGAGACTTCGTTGGCGCAAAGACACGAAGCGATGAGAAACTTCGGTCAACAAACGGCAAGAAGGATGCGGCTGGGTCTCGCGGCTTTGACTGGACGCGTGGGGATTCTTCTTTGATGGGACGCGTGGGCGTGAAGCACGCGGTCTACTGACCGTTGCTGCTGACCTTGGTGAGCTGATTTGAAGATGGGGAGCGGTGGAGCGGCTGCAAGGGAAATCGACTTCAAGGGAGAATGAAAGGAAATGCTGGAAAAGAGAGAGAAGTTGGCGTGAACAAAGGAAACTGAAGTAGCTGGTCTTCAGTGGGATTTGTCGCATGAAGAAGATTGGGGCAGCAACGTGCACGACAAGCTTGAGACCAAAAAGTCAAACAATCCAATCCATTGAATTAATTGCATGTCCCCTAGATCTTTATGCATAAATATCCCAATATTTTCCCCTAATACTTTCTTGCCAAATTCCACCAAAATTATCCAATTTTGATGTTAAAAATCCAGCTCCAAGCCATAGCTCCGAATTTGACAATTTGAGCTTCAATTTCTTTATGGAATTTCTCAAATCGGCGTCCAATTCCATCTTGGAAAAAGCCAGTAGAATTTCTACAAATGTGAAATCGGCCCGATTGAATTTCCGTTAACTTTTTTGCGGTGTCCGACACGGTTTTCGGTAAAAATCTTGGAATCTTTGAAAAAATCTTCTGAGATTGAGTCGACACTCTTAGAATTTATTGTGACATGACAAAAACTCCAATTTCTGAAATCGGACTTGAAATTGGCGGTTAATTTATATTCGACGCGTTTTTAGTGTAACCTAGGCTACCAAGTAACTTTCAGATATTTTTAGTGCAAATGACCCGTGGTCGATTTTCTTCGAACCACTATGAACCCACTCGACTCATTGGCGACTCTCGGTTGTCGTGAAAATCTCGAGAATTCAAATACGGACACAGGGTACCAAAACAATAAGAACATTAGTCTAGTGTTGGTCGACGAGAATTTTCCAATTTTGTGGTGTCACGCACGATTAGCCACACATCTCAGTCGAACCGACCTATCTCTAATCTCAAATCATTTATATCTGTGTCGTAATGACCTCTAAAGATGGACACAGTCGAGAAGCCGATTCTTGGTCGAATTCTCAAGTCTATTTGCCTTAAAATTCTCAATGGCTTCCCCAGATAGTCTAGTTATCTTAAGAGTAATCAGCTTAGAGAATAGTCCTATAGGCGCGTCAATGAAATGCCCGATTTATTTAGTAGAAAACAGGACTGAAAATCTGGGATGTCACAAAAGAGGTAAGCCCGTAAGTACCGGTCCTCACGAATAATGCCCTGTCCGCTCACTCTAATACAATTAAGAGTGTCAACGATTCGATTCGATTTGAGTTTCCTTAAAGTCTGAATCAAAATCAAGTGTCGCGAACTGCACTCATCGATTTGGTTTGGTTTTTCAATTTTCTTTTCTGAAATATTAAAAAAGAGATTTAGTGAAATTTGAGAGAGAATGTGTAAATTATAATACTAAGTGTCGCGACCAAATTTTCGGGGTTTGCCACCTAGAACTAGGCTAATGGATTGCTAAGCCTAAACTTAGCTCGGGCTCTCCCAAGCCCATACCAACTCGCGATTTAGGTTCAAATATCTAGTATGCAAAAAGGAGTCGCCACTAATCAGTTTACGGTAGGTCGATTAGACACCTAAGTAAAATAATGGGAGAATTATTTCACTTCTACGAACCAGAGATTTTGAATACAAGGACTTGATTACGTTAGATTTCTCTAACGCCCTTTCGGTACCTTTCTCTTTTGTTTTTGAAAAATGTTTGGCAAGCAGCTTGAATTGATTTCAATTTATTTTCCTAACATGTGAGGTGTTCATGCGGATGCGCATACCACCAATTTAACACTCAAGAAAGCAATTAAATAATACAGAACTTACCTCATAGCAACGAAAGCATCTGCAGTGTTAGATCAGAATTCACATCAACAATCTTAGATATGATTTCTAATTAACAAGATTTCACTCAATTTTTGCCTTCACTTTTTAATGAGAATATGGTCCATATGCAATGCAATGTTTCTAATCAAATATGAAATGATATGGCATGACAAAATGTCTTAAACTATATGAATGAGTAAAAAGAAACTAATGATTTCTTAATGAACATGCAATAATTAAATATGCAATCTAAATTAACAAAAATGACCTATTCTAATGACGGGCAATTTCTAATCAAATGACCCTAATAATCACTAAATGACGTGCATTCAGTGGGTCTAATTCTATATGACATGCACATGAATTTTTTATTCTAAAAATGCAATATATTCTAGAAATTGAAACTAATTTATCCTAAGACAAATTTTAATGAAATTCGAAATTAAGGAAAATGCAAAACATAATTATCTAGATTAAGATTCTATCTAGTTTATATTAAGAATCAGGTCAGACCAAATCCTAATTTAAACTAAGATATTATCTTAACCTAGAAAGTTCTATCCTAAGATGCAAAAATCAATCTAGACTTAAAATAAAACACGTAATTTATTCTAAAATGCCATGACATGCAAATAATGCCTTAATTCCTAATTTTTTATGAAATTCGAAATTAAGATCAAACATGCAATTAAGATAATAAAAGAAAAACTAACAATCCTAACTGAATGCACTTTTTCTTTTTCTTTTTCATGATTCAAAATAAAAATCCCTATTCTAATCATGCAAGATGAATAAAAAAACAAACCTAATCCTAATTCAAACTTTTTTTTTGAGATTTTTTTCTTTTACAAAAATAAAATTGACTCAAACACCACGACATAAAATCAAACAAGATAAAATTAATATTCGAAAATTGGTGAACCATATCTCGCGCATGAGATCGGGCTGTCCAATTTTAAAATTAAATCGCGAGTCGAATCTCAGGCATGAGATCGGATTGTCGATTTTTGCAAAGGACTACGAGTCGGATTTCGGGCGCGAAAATCGGACTGACAAACCCTAATTTGAGGGGCACTTTCATGTCGGAATATCAATCATACCTTAAAAACTAATTCTAAAAAAATTCAAACAAAGAGATAAAATATCAAAACCTAAAATAAAGATAAAGCAAATCTATCTAATAAATTAAATCTAATAAATCTACCTAATAAACTAAATCTAATAAATCTTCCTAATAAAATAAAATAGATCCATACCTAAATTTGAATTTTTTCAAAAATCCAATTGGCAGAATGGACCAACGATGGGCACAACACACGATGGAAGCTCAGTGCAGCTAAGGATGGGGCCTCGTGGTGGCGATTCGCTGCAGACGATGGGCAACTTGCAGCTAGTCGTCAACGACGATCGTGCCAATGAATTGACAAAAAAAGAAACTTTGCGGGAATTACTCCGTTCAAGGTCAGGCACGGCGGTAACTCACGGACTGAACAATGAGCAACAATGTTGATGCGGCAAGATCGGCGAGCATCACAAGTGCTGGAATGGGATTAATCTGGGCACAACTCAGAATTGAGGAACCCTCAGTGGCATCCACACCAATGGACGGGCTGTCCGGGCCACCTGGAAACACGCTCGGATTGCTGGCAGTGTGTTGTGGTGGGACAACCACGAAGCAAACTGGCGTGGCAGCAGATTGTTTGACTTTGAAGATTTCAAGAATTTGCTGAAGAAGCTGAGGGCACCGCTGCTATGGGACAACAACACCTTGGCAGGGAAATCTGGAGCACCAGGGAACTTTGAGAGATGTGGTGGGATGGCAACGAAACACTTTGAATGGCAGAGAGATGGGAGCAGCAAATTAATTCATTAATTGAAGTTGGGCACCCTTCACGGACATGATACCATCTCCGAGAAAGAGTTGCGGGCATGCGTGATGATCACCGACGTCGATGGAGACTCTTTAGAACTACCACCAGCAAAAAGGCCAAGCTTTGTTCGATCTCAATTTTTCCTCCACGATCCACCTTTTCTCTTGATTCTCACGTGTGTTGCTCAATTTTTTGACGTGTACTTAATTTTGCATCCCCTTTGTGCGGCCGTATATTCAATGAGTGTGGCCTGCTAAAAAAAACCGAACCCTACGTACACCTTTTATAGCCAAAAAAATGTGATCCTAACAAAATATTTCGAAAATTCCTTATATCCTCCGAATCACAAAAATCCTTATCTCCTTAATATTTTCAAAAATGTTATCACCTAAAGACTAAAGATAAGACTTCAACCCGATTCTCTTAAATTTGAAAAACCACCACAATTTCAAATCTCGATTTAGGTAATTTTTGTCATTAAAAGAAAACGGGCTCGGGCCAATTTTGCTTTTTCATGGGCTTAGTCCATCTAATTTGAAACTCAAAACCATTAATTCAATCCATCCGCCGTCCTAAAAAAAAAATGCAAAACATGTAAATTAAAAATAAACGCACCTAAAATTAATGCTACGCAAATGAATTATAATATTTTCAAAAAAATAAAATTACCCCTAATGACTAAATGGACCGTCAAAATTTAGGTGTCAACAGCTGCCCCTCTTTGGAGGTGAGCTTGCAGAGGTTGCCTTCAAAGATAAATTGAGACCTAAATTTTGACTATGCATATGCATTGAATGCCTTTTTTTTTTTTTGAATGAATCCTATTTTAAAATGCATTTTATATGATGCATGGATATGCTAATGCAAATGCATGATGCGAAAGGAAGGAACATACCTGCAATTACTTACCAGTCAGTGCGGTAAAGCATCTTGAGGTACATGATAAATCCCTATTTACTTCACAAGTACAGAACTCTCACTCAGGTTCCTTGAAGAGTCAAATAGGTAATAGATTGAAACATTGAGATCGAGAAGAACATTCACATCCAAAGTGAAATGTTCAACGACAAGAATTAAGACATCCAGATCCAGACTGAGATGTCAAAAGAACCTACCCGAAATATCTTACCTTCAAGGAGGGTAAAATGATTCAAGATAGATTGATGTTATACGTCCAGGACCCGTACCATTCTACGGTCGCCCAGAATAATAACATGACTTTATAAAGAAAACTGCTTTCCTAGGACCCGTACCATTTTACGGTCGCCTAGAATAGTAACATGACTTTATAAAGAAAACTGCTTTCCTAGGACCCGTACCATTCTACGGTCGCCTAGTATGACAGAATTTGGTTGTGTCTAGGACCCGTACCATTCTACGGTCGCCTAAACGGGGATTTACCTTCCAGGACCCGTACCATTACTCTACGGTCGCCTGAATAGGGAAATAAAGTTTTGTCTAGGACCCGTACCATTCTACGGTCGCCTAAACGGGGATTTACCTTCCAGGACCCGTACATTACTCTACGGTCGCCTGAATAGGGAAATAAAGTTTTGTCTAGGACCCGTACCATTCTACGGTCGCCTAAACGGGGATTTACCTTCCAGGACCCGTACATTACTCTACGGTCGCCTGAATAGGGAAATAAAGTTTTGTCTAGGACCCGTACCATTCTACGGTCGCCTAAACGGGGGTTTTGCTTGGCTAGGACCCGAACCATTCTTCGGTCGCCCGGCATCGCGATCTGGAGAAAAATCTTTAGGGACAACTCTATCGAGTGTCAAATTACTTAAAAGCGAAAATACCTGTATAATGACAAGTATTTAAGGTATAGATAGAGATACACTTACCTGGTGACATCTCTGCTCATTAGGGATATGTCTCCTATAAAACATGATTGTAGGAGATGCAACATGTATTTGTGTTTACAAATAAACACGCATTAATTTAAGCAAGGTTTATGCTTAATGATTTCTATCAACCATGCATCACCTAATTCCAATGGAAAGGATTTCAAGAGAAAATTCCAATCCGAACACATAAGTGTCATGCATGTGTCAAATGAGGGATCACTTAGTTTGAAAGGACTTTCCACTCATCCTCATTAAAATGGGTTGTTTTATCCTGACCTTTGATGCAGGATTTTGTCAATCACTTTATCTCACTGTCATCACGCCAAACAAGAATCTTGGCAATCTCACAAGTGGTACGACTTTACCAATCTGAGAGGTCTTTAATAGGGACTGTAATGTGAGCTTGGTCAATGACTTAACAAAGACGACTCTTTGAGTCGGGGCTATTTAAAAATGACATTTCACAATTGTCTTTGGATTTACAAGTCAAGAAACACGTGAAATGAGGCAGAAGTTATCCTAGTTGTACTTCTTCAAGCGATGCTTTCAAGCATACGAACTCTTACGTTAATTCAAGTGCCCTAATCTGAAGAGACTTTGCAAGGGACATAACGTAGGCTTGGTTCATGGGTTGAGAAACGAATGGATCATTAGGCTCAAAAAAGTGATTAAGGGATTAAAGTTGGTGATCATCTTGACATTTCCAACATTTTACTTTCCACTGTCGAAGATCAAATCTCCATTGATTGCAACATCATTTGAGTTTAGTACCGCCTTTTGGGGATACAACTCATTATATCAAGAGTTTGATTTTTTCTTTGTTTCTCAGGCAATGGCCTTGCTTTTACCAGGCACACTGCTTTTCATGCCCCTTAGTTCTTATGCATTATTTTTACTTCTTTTCATGGGCATCGGCCTTGCTTTTACCAGGCACACTGCTTTTTATGCCCCATTTTCAGCACTTATTTTCTTTTAACAAAAGCTCCATTTGGTCAGCATTCTAGTTCATGCTACTTGAATGTTTTTTGTCTTGCCCCAGCATGGGGGATGATCACCAATTGGGTTTAATATGAAATGAATTTATAAGCTCAAGTGGGCTAAGCAACGGATAAAAGTGTATAGGATAGAGAAATGACTGCTCTTCATCATCCTAGGGCACTTTGAATTATCATACGAGTTACGATGCGAAAACAATACTTGAAGATTGATGCAAGTGAGAGTAAGAAAATTCCTATCACTCATCTCAAATTTTGTCCCAATGTGGGATGGTTCTTGACATGGATGATTTAAAAAACTCTTCACATGTATGGGTTCAAAGGGCTAAACAATTGGTGTACCTGTAGTGTTTTGGGGACAAGAAAGAAACGCCTCTCCTCACTTTGGTTACCGTACCCTTTGCGAGATCACCTTTTTCCTTGCAAGCATGGAAATTTTCATACAACTCACTGAAGATTAGTGTATGGGACAGTGTATGGAGTAAGGTTGCCTTTCATCATTCCAAAGCATCCCATTTGACACATTCAATCTATCTTACGCAATTCATCACGGGAAACATGCAAGATTTGCAACAAATATGAACAATTGAACTTGCAACTCATTAAAGCAATTTATTCATTATAAAAAATGCTTGTAGTTCAAAACACAGCATGGCAAATTCAATCATGAGTAATTTCTCTTGACAGCATTAGAACTAACAAGAGTGAAGAATTCACGACCATCCATCTCTGCTAGGATTAAGGTAACTCCAAGAAGCACCTTCTTCACTATATATGGACCACCATAATTTGGAGCAAACTTGCCCCCCAGAATCTAGAATTGGATTGGACCATTTTCACATCCTTGCATGCTATAAAACCATCCCTGAAACAGAATGTAGATAGATCAAAAAGGCAAACGGGGTAAATAATTTTTTTTTGGAAGATTTTTTTAAAAGGCAATTGGAAAAGCATTTTAAAAAACATTTTGACACGAGAAAGCATGATGAAGCCCAGGCCTCAGAATTCTCCTTGGATTTTTCTTTTTGTTTATTGGCTTGATATCATCACCGGGCTAGTTTGGTGTACCTCATCATGCCCTCAAAATAAAACTTGTAATTTTATTGAAATTCATCAATCAATTACAATTTATTGAATGGAAAATGCGATTCAAGCCCTAAAAAGAAAGGGAAAATGAAAAAAAATTGAAAACAATTCCTAGAAAGCAATAAAAATTCCCGTGCATGGGAAACGTGCAACAATAATAAGTTACTCTTGCGGGCCAAGACCCATTTCTTCCAGAGATCCTTCATCAATGGCATTCACCATATCCTCATGCTCAGGTAGAGGATTCTTCTTGACATTTGGTTGAGCGGTGCCGAAGGCAAATGCCTTGGTGTCCAATAAGTTTTGGACCTTATGCTTGAGGGTGAAACATTCATTAGTTGAATGCCCCAGTTCACCACTATGGTAGTCACACTTCTTCGACGGGTCGTAACTGCGATTTCTTTCAACATTAGGACGCTTTGGTTCGCTAGTAAGCAAACCATTCTTTCGGAGGATAATCAGCACTTGGGATGGAGACCCAGGGAGAGGAGAGAATTCCCTTCGGACAAATGGTTGACGGTCAGCGATTTGTGGCTGTCTCGGATTCATTTGGATAACCGGAGCGTGTTTGACATTTTCTTGGCCATAAGCCACATTCACATCTACAGCCGCTTCCTTATCTTTCTTGGTGGTGAATCTCTTGCTAGATGATTCAGTAAACCATCCTTCCCTTATCCCTACCTCGATTTGTTCTCCTACAGGAATAAGCTGATTGAAATTTTCGACGTACGTACTAGCTATTCGGTTACGGAATTCAGCAGGGAGAGTCCTAACGAACAATTTCATCAGCTTCTTGCTGGCAGGCTCCGGAGTGACTTGAGCGGCTAGATTTCGCCACCTCACAGCATACTCCTTGAATGACTCATTCTTCTTCTTCTCCATCCGCTCAAGATCCTCTCAGGAAGGTGCAATGTCCATGTTGAACTCATATTGCTTGAGGAATGCGTCAGTCACCTCATTCCAGGTGTCAATAAGGTTTACATTCTTCATTATGTACCAGCTCAGTGCAGGCCCAGTCAAACTTGCATGGAATGATTGAATCATAAGGGGCTCATTCTTGACATATTGGGCCATGCGTACGTGGTACATCTGCAAATGGGCTTTTGGGCAGGAAGTACCATCGTACTTCTCGAACTCCGGCATCTTGAACTTCTTCGGCATCTTGACCTTTTCATACACGGACAAGTCGAATGGCAGTGAACTTTGCAACTCTTGCAATTGCTTCACTTTCTCCTCGAGTTTCGCAACGCGTTCATCTTGCTCCATCTTAGGCACGTTGTCAATCTTAGCCTTTTCGGTGGTGATCAATGGTGGGTCATCCTCCAGCTCAGGCATGTCATCATCAATCATTTGGCCCTTGTTTGTTGGCTTCGAAATTATTATCTCGGGGAGAGCAGGTGGAGGAGCCGGATTCGCTCGGAGGGATTGAAATTGATCCGTCATAAGCTGTATAGAGGCAAGCACTTGTTGGAGTTGAGTTTCCACAGCGGACATACGATCACGCATTTTAGTTTGGTCGGCCATTCTAGCTCTCAAACGCGTGATTATGGGCGAACGTGAGGGATCCGTTATAACCTAATTGAGAAATGAACAAAAGTAAGTAACCCATATGAAATACGCCGGTCCACGACAAAGGTCTAACACTTTTGTTCATTAATGAGATTTTTCTGAAATTGACAATGTAAAAATTTTGAAGTGTTCTAAACAAATGAACTAGGAAAATAAATGACTCAACTTCTTAAACATTAATCTAGAAATAGTAAGATTAATTCAAACACTTCATCTAGCTTGATCAATATACACTCGAGATGCCATTCGGCGCAATCGCTTGTTCTCCTCCTGAGCTTTTTCAGCAACTCTTTTGAGACGTTTATTCTCAGCACGATTGGTGATCTTCAACGACACCTCTGGTATCTTTGGAAGCAGCTCCTCTTGAATCTTGTGTTGTTGAATGTACTTAGTCAAAGCATAGTACCTTCTTTCTTTACCCTTCAGCTCCTCCTCGGGCCATTTGAGTTTTCGTGGATGGCACATGTCCCACATTGATTTGATAGTGAGAATAGAGTCTTTATGGTCTCGGTTTCCATCAACGAAGCTGACTTTGAGTGGATCTGCTTGTAATGCCGGGGGAAGCTCTTGCACGACTTGATACTGACGAGTCACTCTAGTTGGGTAGTACTCCAATGCTCCAGTCAATCCCAATAGAGGGATTGGGCCAATACCTCCACATGTGAGCCTCGCCACACGAACTTGGAACCATTTAGCATGCCATAGGAAACCCTTGGAAGTTGGTTTTTTCATGAAAGCTAGCCATCTAGAATAATGGTAATCCGGTGCATGTTTTTGGTTGTTCTCAAATTTTATAATAGGGTGATTAGAATCACTAATATCATGTATATTCATTAAACCACCAAATCCCTTTATATGAGAAAGAAACCAAATTTGCAAAAGCTCGGGAGAGGAACGGAAAGTCTTATCACTGCCTCCTTTAAATCGAGTGAGAGAAAGAAATGTTTCAGCTAGAATGGTTTTGACAAAAATTTTCCCTTCCAACACTTGCTTAAGTAAATGAGCCATCAAAGGTTTAATGGCATTCTTGCAGTAAGGAAAGATTATGAACCCTACGCATTTGAAATGAAGTACCATTTTTGAAACTTTCTTTTAGAAAAGATAATGGGCAAGTATGGCGGTGAGCCTTCAAAAATTTTCTTATGTTGTCCTCTTTGATTCTTAAAAAATCAGATAAGGCCACAATGGGATCAATTCCAATAGGTGGACTAATCAATTCAGCTTTCAAAGATTTTCCTAGGGCAATGCTATATTCTTCCAAAGTGGGAGTAAGCTCATGCTTACCGCCAAAGATAAAGGTGGAAGTCTCGGGGCACCAACAGTGGGCAAGTGCTTGGATGACACCGCCATGGATGTTGATACGCAACAGTGGAAGTAGTCGAGCTATATGCGACTCTACAAATTGGTGGCCACCTTGGTCTAACTTGTCCCACCAAGTGCTAAGCTCTTCCTTTGGAGGGAGAATAATTCGAATGTCCGATGTCGTCCCCATTGTATATTGATCAAGACTCAAGACAATCCTAATGTCATGGACCAACAAAATAATGCAATAACGTAAATAAATTGCAAAGGCAAGAATTTAGAGAACTTACTTTACCAATAAAGGGCAATCACATAGACATGCGCATGGTAAGTGGTTCGATTACTAATCTATAAGGCTTAGCAAGGTGAAGCCACAAGGATGATCGGACTAGCCACGGGCTTGTGGACTATGTCGGGTCCTCATGACTCCGGCTTGGTCAAAGAGCCGACCCGGGTCGCAGGCATGCGGACCGAGGTGGGTACTCTTGATACCATGAAAGAAATTTCGGAATTGAGATGGGCGACTCGTACCGCGAGCATGCGGTCAGAGTGGTATCCATCTCAATACCATCCTAAATGATCCTATGCGGCCCAGGTCCGGCGGCAGGTTGTGTGTGCAAAGTGTAGTGCAAGATGCAAGGCATGCACAACAGTTTATATAAAGCAACCCTTCATATGTGAAAATAAACCATACATTCCTACACCTCCCTGCAAAACAAAGGTTAGCAAACACTTCCCATTATACCTCCCATCCTACAAGAATATTTAACACCTTAAATGTTAGGGACATACCTGGAATCCTCGCTGCCAAACAAATTTTTTTTTTATCAAATTGAAGAGAAAATTGGCCTAAGTCCACTAAGAGTTTCAACTCAGGTCCCCAGCGGAGTCGCCAAGCTGTCGCGACCCGATTTTTCGGGGTTTGCCACCTAGAACTAGGCTAATGGATTGCTAAGCCTAAACTTAGCTCGGGCTCTCCCAAGCCCATACCAACTCGCGATTTAGGTTCAAATATCTAGCATGCAAAAAGGAGTCGCCACTAATCAGTTTACGGTAAGTCGATTAGACACCTAAGTAAAATAATGGGAGAATTATTTCACTTCTACGAACCAGAGATTTTGAATACGGGGACTTGATCACGTTAGATTTCTCTAACGCCCTTTTGGTACATTTCTCTTTTGTTTTTGAAAAATGTTTGGCAAGCAGCTTGAATTGATTTCAATTTATTTTCCTAACATGTGAGGTGTTCATGCGGATGCGCATACCACCAATTTAACACTCAAGAAAGCAATTAAATAATACAGAACTTACCTCATAGCAACGAAAGCATCTGCAGTGTTAGATCAGAATTCACATCAACAATCTTAGATATGATTTCTAATTAACAAGATTTCACTCAATTTTTGCCTTCACTTTTTAATGAGAATATGGTCCATATGCAATGCAATGTTTCTAATCAAATATGAAATGATATGGCATGACAAAATGTCTTAAACTATATGAATGAGTAAAAAGAAACTAATGATTTCTTAATGAACATGTAATAATTAAATATGCAATCTAAATTAACAAAAATGACCTACTCTAATGACGGGCAATTTCTAATTAAATGACCCTAATAATCACTAAATGACATGCATTCAATGGGTCTAATTCTATATGACATGCACATGAATTTTTTATTCTAAAAATGCAATATATTCTAGAAATTGAAACTAATTTATCCTAAGACAAATTTTAATGAAATTCGAAATTAAGGAAAATGCAAAACATAATTATCTAGATTAAGATTCTATCTAGTTTATATTAAGAATCAGGTCAGACCAAATCCTAATTTAAACTAAGATATTATCTTAACCTAGCAAGTTCTATCCTAAGATGCAAAAATCAATCTAGACTTAAAATAAAACACGTAATTTATTCTAAAATGCCATGACGTGCAAATAATGCTTTAATTCCTAATTTTTTATGAAATTCGAAATTAAGATCAAACATGCAATTTAGATAATAAAAGAAAAACTAACAATCCTAAATGAATGCACTTTTTCTTTTTCTTTTTCATGATTCAAAATAAAAATCCCTATTCTAATCATGCAAGATGATTAAAAAAACAAACCTAATCCTAATTCAAACTTTTTTTTGAGATTTTTTTCTTTTACAAAAATAAAATTGACTCAAACACCACGACATAAAATCAAACAAGATAAAATTAATATTCGAAAATTGGTGAACCATATCTCGCGCATGCGATCGGGTTGTCCAATTTTAAAATTAAATCGCGAATCGAATCTCAGGCATGAGATCGGATTGTCGATTTTTGCAAAGGACTGCGAGTCGGGTTTCGAGCGCGAAAATCGGACTGACAAACCCTAATTTGAGGGGCACTTTCATGTCGGAATATCAATCATACCTTAAAAACTAATTCTAAAAAAATTCAAACAAAGAGATAAAATATCAAAACCTAAAATAAAGATAAAGCAAATCTATCTAATAAATTAAATCTAATAAATCTACCTAATAAACTAAATCTAATAAATCTTCCTAATAAAATAAAATAGATCCATACCTAAATTTGAATTTTTTCAAAAATCCAATCGGCAGAATGGACCAACGATGGGCACAGCACACGATGGAAGCTCAGTGCAGCTAAGGACGGGGCCTCGTGGTGGCGATTCGCTGCAGACGATGGGCAACTTGCAGCTAGTCGTCAACGACGATCGTGCCAATGAATTGACAAAAAAAGAAACTTTGCGGGAATTACTCCGTTCAAGGTCAGGCACGGCGGTAACTCACGGACTGAACAATGAGCAACAATGTTGATGCGGCAAGATCGGCGAGCATCACAAGTGCTGGAATGGGATTAATCTGGGCACAACTCAGAATTGAGGAACCCTCAGTGGCATCCACACCAATGGACGGGCTGTCCGGGCCACCTGGAAACACGCTCGGATTGCTGGCAGTGTGTTGTGGTGGGACAACCACGAAGCAAACTGGCGTGGCAGCAGATTGTTTGACTTTGAAGATTTCAAGAATTTGCTGAAGAAGCTGAGGGCACCGCTGCTATGGGACAACAACACCTTGGCAGGGAAATCTGGAGCACCAGGGAACTTCGAGAGATGTGGTGGGATGGCAACGAAACACTTTGCATGGCAGAGAGATGGGAGCAGCAAATTAATTCATTAATTGAAGTTGGGCACCCTTCATGGACATGATACCATCTCCGAGAAAGAGTTGCGGGCATGCGTGATGATCACCGACGTCGATGGAGACTCTTTAGAACTACCACCAGCAAAAAGGCCGAGCTTTGTTCGATCTCAATTTTTCCTCCACAATCCACCTTTTCTCTTGATTCTCACGTGTGTTGCTCAATTTTTTGACGTGTACTTAATTGTGCGTCCCCTTTGTGCGGCCGTATATTCAATGAGTGTGGCCTACTAAAAAAAACCGAACCCTACGTACACCTTTTATAGCCAAAAAAATGTGATCCTAACAAAATATTTCGAAAATTCCTTATATCCTCCGAATCACAAAAATCCTTATCTCCTTAATATTTTCAAAAATGTTATCACCTAAAGACTAAAGATAAGACTTCAACCCGATTCTCTTAAATTTGAAAAACCACCACAATATCAAATCTCGATTTAGGTAATTTTTGTCATTAAAAGAAAACGGGCTCGGGCCAATTTTGCTTTTTCGTGGGCTTAGTCCATCTAATTTGAAACTCAAAACCATTAATTCAACCCATCCGCCGTCCTAAAAAAAAAAATTGCAAAACATGTAAATTAAAAATAAACACACCTAAAATTAATGCTACGCAAATGAATTATAATATTTTCAAAAAAAATAAAATTACCCCTAATGACTAAATGGACCGTCAAAATTTAGGTGTCAACACTAAGAAGATGGACAATTTTCAGTTCAAATCAATTAACCAAATTGAATCGAAACTATCCAAACCGGAATATAAAAAGGTTATTTTTTCATCATCTAAGACTTCTAGTCACTTATGGCTACAAGCTGCCTAAAACTTCTGTCATAAGCAGCTGGTATAGTTGATATCGCATGTGAATTTTTATGGACCACCACCAATTATTTTAAAAAATTGGTTGATAAAGTTGTGATAAGTAATATCCAAATGCTTATACATTTGGTCAAGTGGGCATGACGAATGGTATACATGGGAGCAGGGATGGATTTTGATAGAAAGTCTTGTGTTGCCAAGGTCTATATTCTGGAAATTAAGAAACAGATAGCTCAATAAGTTAGTGGATACCATGAGAAAATCACTGTTATTAATATAAATGGACACCAACACTCGAATAGCTCACGTCCAGAAGATGAGCCAGACATGCTTAGTCGTTTTCGTTTCCAAGTCTTCCAAATATCATGCTGGTCGTGTAGGTCCCCACACGAGCTAACACCACTCGAAAAATCCAATAAGCGATAGGCAAAACCGTACGCAGAAGTCAAAATAGGTCTGTACACAATCGATTGTCGTTGGTGAGGGTTTTGTGAAACATCTCACTGAAAATATCAGGGACGGCTTAATCGCATGTCCGTGAAGGATTAGACACTCGTCAGCTCAATAATAAAAGATTGATAGAATTAATCTATTTATATATCATGATATCTAACTAAAAAGTTATGTGAATCAATCAAAGAAATAAGAAGCTAAAAAGATTCGTAAGTATTAGAATAAGGGAAAATATACTGAGCCTCCCAGAGAAATGAAGTAAGACTAATGGGTGTGAATCCAGCCTCCAACCGAATAAATTTTCATGGAAAGACATCGTATGTTGAACGAGTACCATCAAGAGAAGTAGATGTCTAAAATCAGCACCATCAAATTAATTTTCAATGTAAAGATCAATAACTTATAAAACTATGGAAAGAAATTAAATGCATACAAAAGTAGAATGAGACTCCATTTGTTTCGTAAAAAATAAATGATTTGTAAAAAAAAATTCTTGAAAATGAAGACTTTTATCACTTGAAATAATGAAAAATATTTCATTATCGACAACAATATATATCTAAATATATTCGTGGACAATAAAATAATTTCAATTCTATAATTTTTATAAGAAATATAAGTTTAGGAAATTGTTTTTCAAATAATTTATTTACAATAAATGAATGGGCCCTAACAGTTGGTTGAAAAATAGAGGAAAGCACCATAGCAATCCCTCTAAAAGGTCGTCTGATTCAAGAGAATTGAAAATATCATGGATGGAGCACCTAAAGGTACTGAAAGCCAATTTTTTAAAACGTGAAGATTTGGGATCTAGTGGATCTATGTACGATTTAACCTGAAATAGTTACAAAACCTTATACTAATCTTAATAACTATTATGAATTGCATGTATAGAGTCTTCTTTTAGCACACGAGCCCCCTTGAGCAATTAACAGCTTATACTCCAAATGCATAGTTTTTTGCTTTTGTTCGGGAAAAATCTCGGTGAAAGGCCAAGCATTCTCACTGCGAGACCATCCGTCAAGAAGGATTTCGGTCTCACCACCATTCACCGGGGGTACAATTCGGTTAATGACAAGCCATTGGACGATGAAGCCATAGTCCTCCTGGTGGAGTGGTCTGAGTCAAGCTCTTCCATTGGGATGCTCAGTCCCCGCAATCTGCTTTGGACGAAGAAGGCTGGATGTCGAGGTGATGGTGGGTTAATGTAATTGCTGCTGAGCATGAGAACTACGGTTGCCATGGTGGGTCTAATAGCTGGATCTTCGTGAATGCATAGTAAGCAAATGCGCAGGCATCAAAGTACCTCATCTCTTGAATATGAATCCATGATAGCCGGATCCAACACTTCCATGGGCTGGCCGTCTCTCCATTGCTTCCACACCTGCAAGAATAATTCCAAAAAATCACCACGAAATAGTGATATGATTAGTCATCATGCAAGACATCTGCATCTTGCAAAGAAAAAAAAAACCATATATGACCAAGGAACAGGATAATAGTCACAAGTGTTTTTTTTTGGGTGACCCAGGAAAACTCCTTACAGCTGGCAGCCGCGCGGATAAACCCTGGGGTGATGCCAAGGAACCACCACCCTGACGCCACGGGTAAGTCCACAAATGACGACGCTGGGATTCGAACTTGTCCCCATCGTGAGGAAGACAAAGCCTGAACCAAAGCCGCCACCACATGGGGTGGTATAATAGTCACAAGTGTTTCTATAGGCTAAAGGACTAAGTTTTGCAAGAATTCCAATTTCACTTCGCAAAAATTATAGAAAATGCAATGTAAATATTGTTGGCAGTGGCATGGTGAAACTTACATAACTAGCAAGATATTCACCCCCATCTAGTTGGTGGTAGAAGTTATTTTTCTTGCCGCAAATGATCTCTAGAAGTAGTATGCCAAAACTATAAACATCAGATTTCACTGAGAACTCTCCATGCATTGCATATTCTGGAGACATGTATCCACTGCAAATTCGAATATTAGCCATATGTATATTGCAAATTCCTATGTAGATCAATGAGCATTTGTAAATAGATAAAATGAGCAAGTCCTGCATTTAATTACAAAGTCATCTATTCAAAAACTAAGACTTACAAAGTCCCCACGATTTTATTTGTGCTAGCCTGAGTTTGATCGAGTCCAAAAATCCTTGCCATGCCAAAATCCGAAATCTTCAGGTTCATGTCATTGTCTAACAAGATATTGCTACATTTTAGGTCTCGATGAATAATCCGAAGACGAGAATCTTCACGTAGATAGAGCATTCCTCGAGCAATCCCTGATACTATTTTATAATGTAATGGCCAATTCAATTGTCTCCTTTTTTCGGGATCTGCATTATTGTACCCAAAATTCATTAATGTGCTAGCATGAGGAACCTATTCAAAAACTCAAGGCAAAGTTAATCATACAATACCAAAATATATTTATTCTTATTCATATAACGTAGCTTAAAGCAATACTATAATCGGTTGGAAGAACAAAAAAACTCTTAATTTCAGGTTATACAAGGTGCACAAAAGAAGGTTAGACTACTACGTACCAAATAAGAAGTAATCAAGGCTTTTATTTGGTACAAACTCATAGGCCAGTAGCTTTTCATCTCCCTCCAAGCAAAATCCAAGCAGTCGTACAAGGTTTTTGTGTTGAAGCTTCGCAACTACTAAAATTTCATTCTTAAATTCTCCATCACCCTGTCTGGAGCTTTTAGATAGCCTCTTCACCGCGATTTGTTGTCCATTAGGAAGTTTACCCTAAAGTGTTTTGTATGTATTGTTAATTCCTTATAACAATTTAAAAACTAAAATAAAAAAGCTTTGCATGTTTCTTTTTGTTCGAAATCATTATGTTCAATTCACATGCAAAGCATTCTTGATTGTTTATGAAAGATATGTTCAGTACCTGAAAAACTTCACCAAATCCACATTCACCTAACTTGTTTTCATGAGAGAAATAATTTGTTGCAGCATGTACGGTAGCCAAGTCAAATTGCAAGGACTCCATAGTGGTAAGTTCATTTGCACCTGCATCATCACACTTAATTTGATTATCGCACTCCATCGACAGTGGTCTTACTAGTGTTTATAGGGCTGCTAATGCTTAGGAACATTATTGGCACTAGATTAGACTGGCATGGTTGTGTCCTATCCCAAAGCAATCTTTCCTCCCTTGATTGGTCATGAAGGGGGGAAAAATCATCAATACTATATAGGAAAGAAAGTACTGAGATGAATTTTGTATCGTGATCACTTATTCATGTTGAGGGTAGTGTTAGGTTTGTTAATTGTAGTGCAAATGCTAACTATGCTTGGAGGGAATTGTAAAAAATTAGGAATATTTTAATGCCTTGTTGTGGGGTTGGTAATGGTAAATCTATATCACTTTGGGATGACTAATGGCATCCTCATGGAACCTTGCTTGATAGATACCTAGGGAGAGTAGTTTATGATTCTACTTTTCTTTACAGATATAATGTGTCACTCCGGATTGAAATGGCCCAATGTGAGTTGAATACTTGAAATTAATCTAGGTAGCTGTTTGTGGTGTAATTTTTCCCCGGTCTTCTTTCTGCTGCTTCGAATGACATTCTTTCCTCTGCTTCAGCTTGCGAAATTATCAAGAAACAATAGCTTAATGGCATTGTTGACACCTAAATTTTTGCCCAAAAATCATTTCCACAAAAATGGGAACTTGTTTTTCCACAAAAATATTTCAAGTTAAATTCTTGCATATAGATTATCTAGGCATTTAATATGGTGTTTTAAATGGAAGATGTCTTTACTTAAAAAAAAAAATTGAAAATATATATAAAAAAATTAAAAAGAAACAAAAAGAAACAAAAAAAAGAAAAAAGTTGGGGCCAATGATCTAAATGTGACTAGCCAAACCCAGGAGGTCAGATTGGAATTAAAATGGCAAATTGGGGCCAAATTGCAATTTCCAAAAGTTCAGGGACCAATTCGCAAATTTTGCAAAATTTTGCCCGAACCCTTAAATCATCATCTTGGTCACCAATTAAGTTAAAATTGAACTTGGGCCAACTCGAATCAATCAAATCGGGCAAAAAGGACCAAATTTGCATTGAATTGGGTATTTTCAGTTAAGAAAATGGCCAACTTTGAGGGACTTTCTTGCAATATTGAGTGAGTAAAATTATGAAATCTAGCCAAGATCTTAAACTACTATACATGAGTTTGCTAATTGATCAAAAACCGCAGCCAAATTGATGGATTAAAGTACTCAAATGAGCTACCAAAACTTAGTCCACGAGTTGGTCTCAATTCGGAGTTGCTGAGTAAGCAACTTGGTGGCCCCACCATATCCCACTCAGCCGCCCATCTAGCCTGCTCTTTGCACATGATTGAAGACCATAATGAGTAGTGCCAGTGGACGTAAATCAGCTAGGGATAAGCTGCTGAATGCACGGGAAAGTCGCAGCAAAATCTGCACACTCAACAGCTGCAAAATTTCAAAATTTTGGCTAAGTCAGAAAGTGGATAGACTGCTCAGTTGGTGGGCTTGGCAGGAGGGAAAAAAGCCGATCAAGTGATTGTCTGAGGTAGTGGATAAGATCTATGAAGCAGGCTCGTTTAAGGGATAAGAAGGAGAAGACAAGAAACACGACGAGGAGCTCACAATCGTACCCAAAAAATACCCTCAGAAGCAACTCCAAAAAAACCAAACCCATAAATCCCAAACCGACCTCAAGAGAGAAAAACGAACTTTTCATACACCTGCGGCCAAAATTAGCCAAAACCTTCAACTACAGAGTGAAACTTCACTCAAAGAGCTTTCCATCCATAGGTTGCACATCCCAAATGAAGTTCGAGAAGGTCTCCTAAAGCCCCCCGAAAATCCATAGGTCGCACATCCCAAGTGTTGAGCCCGGTTGGTCACAAGTGAGGAAAAGCGAGTGTTTTTGAGAAAAGTGAGAGACAAAGGAGGAAAGCCATGAATTACAGCCCAAACTAATATACATATAGTTTGGATTGATTTTAACTTCGCCAACAAAGGAGGTTTGGAAGTCTAATTTTGGAAGTCAACGAAAGCTTTCGTTGTCACTTTTTCTTCTGCAGATCTCACTTTCAGTTTGAAGGAACCAAATTCCAGCTGCTCCCAGAGGACAATTTCTTGACTTCCTTGGCCAAGAGTCACTTGAAAGGGAAACTAGGAAGCAAGGTAAGCATCCTAGATGTATTTTGGTTTAATTTTGAACATGCTTTGATCACGAAAATCAAGAGGCAAACCAGCCCGGAAAACTGATTTCTGAGGCTGAAATTTTTTAGGTGTTTGAAACCTCTTCAAGAGCCATACATGTTTGACTTGCTACTCCCCTTTACATGTGTTTTCTATCTTCACGAGCTTGATTAATGTTATATGGGAGTACAAATGATGCATAGGTCAGCTTGGTTTGGTCTTTAAATCCTCGTGTGAACTATGAGATCGTCAAAAACAAGCCTATCCACATTAGTTCTTGGCTGGTCAGTGTAGACTTTGCATGTGGGCTTCTTGGAGAGGTTGTTTTGATGTGTTCCGTTAGTCATTCTCTGTGATGTTTGTTGCATTTGAAAGCTCATGTTACCTACTTTCACTCGGATCAAGTAATGTTTCATTTAGATCTCATATGTGATGAGTGTTGGGGCTTGAATATGGGCATGCAACCTGTTTGCTTCATAGTTGAAGCCGATTCTAGCTTGGTTCTTGTGTGTTGTAGGCTATGATTTCTATCTAATATTGCTCCTTGCATGTGGTAGTACAATCTTGATGCTTTAGTTCCACATAAGATTGCTCATGGGTCAAGATTGAAGGCCACAAACATGGCTTGAGGAAGCTTATTTGAGATGATTTGATGCGTGCCAAGTGCTCGACGAAATGCGCAAACCAAGTTTTGATCTTGAAACGGTTGATTTGAGCTTGGTTCTTACTATATTCATGTACTAGGCAGTCTCATATTAGTGTAAATTGGCATATATTGGTTTAGGGAATATTTTTTAACAAAAAATTAAAAAAAATTGAAAATTTCAAAACAATTGTAAAAATGATGGATGGTATCAAGTTATGATAGAAATGACATCTATGAAATTTTCCTAATTTTTAAAGGTGATTTTCTTGATTTAATGATATTTTGGTATTTTATAACCATTTTTGTAAATAATCTATTTTGCTTAGATTAAAATTATTTGGAGTAATTTCATGTATCTAGGGTAATTTCATGCATATTTAAATTTTCATTTCGCTCATGAGGGTCTTGTCCCGGGGCATGATAACAAGGCCATGTAATATTATTTGCCCGACTTGTATCGGGTTTTCATTTTCCGCATTTATTTTCAAGTTATTTCAATTTCTTAGATGTTTACTTATGCACCGCTTTTCATTAATTTGAGTGTAAATTTCTTTTCTAGATTACGCTAGGATTAGTCTAGATATTAAAAAAAACCTACAAAAACATTTGCATGGACACTTAGTGGTTTCATAAAGATTATAATTGGTAAGCAAGATTGTGTGGCCATTTAGATAAACAACCTTCCAAGTCAGTAGTACCGCAAGGGCGCTAATAGAAACATTGGCGTAAACAAATCCCCATTCCTAGAAATCTCTGGTTGCGTAGGAATCGAGATAACACTCCCGTGCCTTGATTGGTTTCTAGCCAACCCCAATAGGCTAGTGACGACTCCTAGAATTACATAGGTTGTTAAGAAAAAAAAAAAAATCAATGTCGTGCGAGGTATGGGCTTGGGAGAGCCTGCGCCTAATTTAGGGCCATTGGTCCGCCTCTTTAGGCAAATACCCTTAAACCTTCTTTCTTTTCCCCCGAACGGCAAAAAAAAAGAGGTCGTGACAGCTTGGCGACTCCACTGGGGACTTGGTTACAAACCTTAGAGGACTTAGGTCATAATAATTTGGTTGGTTGTTCACTAACATGGTCTTCATTTGATAGCGCGTGTCAAAGCCACGTGGAAGACAATGTTAGTCCACTAACAACGTGCTAATTGTTTTTGTAGGTTTGGAGTAATAAGGGGTGGAGTGTATGTTAACCCATTTCTTTTGTAGGAAGGTGTAGGAATGTATGTCAATATGGATGAAATTGAAGTGTAGTTTGGATATCAATTGTTGTGTGTGCCTTTATACTTACCTTAGCACTACACATTCACACACACAACCCGCAATCTAAAACCCCGATCGCACTAGGAAGCCCATAAGTGGTGGCAAAAGATGGAACCCGTGCGGGGAATGACCCATGGTTATCCACTTTTGGTCCCGCTCATTTTGATTAATGATAAAGAGAACTGTCTGACGTAAGTGCGGAGTGGGGAAAACTCTTTCGATCTAATTGAAATGGGAGCCTTTAGCCTTTAGAATCATACCTCTTAATGAGCCTCATGAGTCGACATGCGATGTGTCTTTGTGGTTGCCGCATTTTCTTTTTTTTTCTCTCTCTCTATCGGAGGTACTTGTATTTTATTCCCCGATGTAAATAATGCTTTTTGTGCATATAATGTTTTATCATTAAGTTTAGCTTGTTTTGTGACATATGGTGATTGATCAAAATGCCTATTTAGGTTTAGATACTATGGGTTTCCCTGAGCTTCGTATCATCCCAATCCCAAAGAAGGCGTTGTTACACATGTGGGATGCACTTGATGCGAGCAAGAAGACTTTTGTAGAGAAGAAACTTGGCTATCTTATTTTTCTCTTATACCGAGAGTCCCACGTGCCATTGGTGAAGGCCATGGCTCATTTTTGGAACCCCAAGACTTCAACGTTCGTGTTTGGTCATCATGAATTGACCCCAACTTTAGAGGAGTTAGAAATCATTGTTAGCAATGTCCCCGCATTCGGTCTTGTCGACCCTCCTTTAGGAGTAGATCCTATCCCACTATTGAGTCAACTCCTAGGAGTTCCTCCTCTTGAAATTAAAGAACTTCTTAATAGGAATTCAAAAGGCCTCCCTTTGTCTTTCATCGAACAAAGATTCCATAGTCTTCTCCCAAGCCCTAATCCTCAAAATGCTAAAATTTTCCTTCTAGCATTCTTCGGATTCGTTCTTTTCCCGTTCACCCAAAAGACAATGGATCCTAGCCTTGCTCATGTTGTCTATAGAGTACTTCACCTTAGGGGATTTACACATGCTTCTTGCCGAAATGTTCCTCTCTCTCAACCATTTCAAAAAGGACAAAGGTTCGATCCTTAGAGCACCTATAGGCATCCTTCAAGTTTGGATTCTCTCTCACTTAAAAGTACTTGGAGGGATTTTGGCTATTACCAACATCGATAAAGATACAAACCCTCTCACCAAACTTAAGGATATAGAAAAATTCCTCCATGCTTGGACATTCTGTGGTTGGGTAGAACTTTTTGAAAATATCACCCCAAACCAAATTTTGTGGCAAGCCCCTTGGATTCGTTTCCCTAAAGCACTACTTATGAGCGGTCACGATGACCCAATTCCACTCTTAGGTTTGCCAGGATCTACGTCTTATTACCCTTTAAGAGTAGTTCGTCAATATTGAGTACTTCAAGAAATCCCTCCTCCTCTAAAATTAGGGTTGTTTTGTTTTGACTTTCGCGATAAGGTGGTCAAGGGGAATCAAATCGAAGACATGAAAAAAGAAGTGGAAAATATCGTCAACATCCTACATCATTGCCCACCAAGGGATATTGAGTGGGTTACTGAGTTGAAAGGAGAAATGAGGGAGCACCACGCATCAAGAGGATATATTGATCGCCGTATTGAACCTGATGTTGCCGTCGTCATTCCAAAGTTTCCTACGAAACCAACTCCGAAGGAAATCCAAATGGGGCGGATTATAAGGGAAAGGGATGAAGCCTTAGCTAAGGTGGAGCGTTTGACCGAAACAAACAAATGCATCCGCAAGTTGCTTTGAGGGGAAAATTAAAGGATTAGTCATATTCCATTAGAGTTGGGTTTTTAGAAAAGTTGTATAAGGTTTTCCTTATATGAAATATTAGTAGCAATGTTTAGGGGTTCCTTTACTTTAGCGAATGTATAGGGATTTTCCTTCACAATTTTTGATGTAATTAGTGATGTTTTTCCCTCTCTTATATTACTTTGATTCTATTGGAATATGAGATGGGCATTTTGATCAATCATCACGTGTTACCCCTAATTGTATAACTTTCTATGACAAAATATTGATAAGAAGCCACTTATGTGAGATTCGGCTTATGCAAGGGGTTTCCTATTTCAATTTTGTTATAAAAAAAATATAAAATTGAAGGGTTTTAAGTTTTTTATTTTATTGTATTTCATTTTCTTTCTCATCTTTTGTATGCTGATTTGTTTGTTTTTTTTTTGTACTAAACAAGGTACTAACAACACGACTCTAAGACGATCGCCCATCAGGACCCGTTCTATAGCTGCAAGGATGTATACAGAAGAACAAAACGCTCGTTTAAACACCTTGGATAATAGAATCACTGACTTGGCAACCCAATTTGCCCAATTCGCGAATGAGATTCGAGCTAGTCTAGTGGCTGCATCCCCCAATAGAGACACGCTCGTGCCTACTCCTAAGGCTAGCAATGCCAACGTTAGGGAGAACGTTGCTGAAGAGATTCCCCATTAAGCACCTATAGTGGCGAAACTGGACCCCATCTTAGAAGCCATCTCAACTCGAATGGAGGAGGAGAACAACAAAAGATTTGCTAAGCTTGAGGAGAAGCTTAAAGCCATACAGGGATATGAAACTAACATGATCGAGGATCTGTCTCGATACGCCAAAATGGACTTTCCTGAGAAGTTTAAAGTCCCTGATTTCGCCAAGTATGATGGTACCGGCGATCCAAAAGTCCATTTGAAGTACTATTTGAATAGGATGGGGCGCTATGCACAGAACACCCCATTATTGATTCAAACTTTTCAGGAGAGTCTATCCGGCCCGGCTTTGCAATGGTACATCCTACTGGAACCAGAAAAGATGGAAAAATGGGAGGAATTGGCGGAGGCATTTGTGCTACAATATAAATATAATACCGAGATTGCCCCAACGTGCAAAGTGTTAATGCGCACGAAGAAAAGGAGAAATGAGTCCTTCAGGTCGTTCGCGCAAAGGTGACGCACCTTGGCTGCTCAAGTTCGACCACCACTGGACGACGCTGAAATGGTGATGTTGTTCCTTAATACCCTTCCTCCAGACTTTTACAACAAAATGATTAGCTCTGACTGTGGAAACTTTACCCGTTTGGTTGCCATTGGAGAGAGAATTGAAGAAGCCATGCATGAAGGTCGGATAACCGAAGGCACAAACAAGAAATTTACTAGTAAGAAGGAGAAAGAAGTAGAAGTAGCTTACGTGCAAGCCCCAGTTGAATCAAAACAATTTTCGAATCCTTAAAATCCTTCTGCATCACAAGGGAGATACCAGAATTACGAGCCCAGGAAGTGGACGCCAAGGCAATTCACACCTTTGCCTAGGCCATTGTCCAAGCTGTTACCCATGTTGCTGCAGAAAGGGTTGGTAGCTAAGGAGATTCCTCGTGACAACCCTCCTAAATTCCCTGGGTTCGACCTTACAAAGTCTTCTGAGTACCATATGGGTGAGAAAGGCCATGGTGTGGATAATTGCCGAACACTCCAGACCAAGGTCCAGAGCCTATTGAACAAAGATATCTTGTCATTTAAGGAGACGCAGCCCAACGTCAAGAAAAACCCTTTACCCGTTCATGTCGGGGATGTTAATATGATTGCTGAAGGAGAGGATAGGAACGTGCAAATGGTCAGGGTTGATGTTCACAAACTGTATGAAGATTTGATTTTAAGTGGCTATTACAAAATGGGTGATGAAGGTGTCCTAGCTGATAAGAAATTAGAGCGTGTCACCAAGATGATCAACATGGGTATAATACAAAATGGAGGAGGAGGCCAAGCAAAAGAGACGATGACAGCTGTAATTGATTTCTCTCCCAAGAATTCTTGTTGTGAATTTGGGACAGTCGTGGAGATGCCAGTCGAGGAGGTAAGCGCTGTCGAAATACTGAATGATGTCAACGTAGCCAAGGAAACCGAATCATTAATCATAAATGAAGAAGAAGCCTTAGATGTCGAATCTGAGCTAAAAGCTAAAAGAGTTTGCGGAGATCGTGAATTTTTTAAGATGGCATTAGAAAAGGGCGAAATGGTAGATACACTAGGCCAACCAAGTGGGAAGTATGACTATCTCGTCAAATACTCACCTCCTCCAAGTTTTTTCATAAATCCTAAAGAAACCGTCCCTGATGGGTGGGGAGGCATGAACGACTTAGCCGAGCTCAAGGAAGAAACCGTCGCCATGATGACACCAGTAATCATCGATTTATCTATTGATGAAGAGCAATGGGACTCTAATGAGTATGAGCTTAAACACGTGGTTATTGATTTGGCAGCCGAGGAGTTCGCGAACATAGAGCTGGGAGAGGATGAGCCCAAACAGATGGTAATTGAGTTGCCACCATACGATCATGATGAGATCTCAAAAAGCCCTGTCGCTAGTTTTGATCCTAAGGCGGTCCCATGGGATTATGGGACAAATGAAGTCGATGCTATTACCCGATGAGGTCGCTGTTATGCACCCACAGAAGCTATGGAAAAGAAAGCTGTCACTGATGAGGAAGCGAAGCGATTTTTGGCAATGATCAAATCTAGTGAGTTTGACGTAGTAGAGCAGCTAAGGAAGATGCCCGCCCAGATTTCGCTCTTGGAGTTGTTCAAGACCTCCGAGAAACACAAAAATGCACTATTGAAGGTTTTAAATGAGATACATGTACCGGAGACCATTGGAGACAGGCAATTGGAGGAGTTCATTGGGTCCATTCTCTTGAAGGACCAAATCTCATTTTCAGACGAGGATCTTCCGGAGGAGGGACACGATCATAACAAGGCCTTACTCATATCGGTCAAGTGTTGTGATATGATGGTAGCTTGGGTCTTAATTGATAACGGGTCTGCTCTAAATATTTGTCCATTAGCCACCCTTCGTCATCTCGGGGTTGGTAAAGAGCAAATTAAACCATCCAACTATACCGTTCGAGCTTTTGATGGTATAAAGAAGGAGACAATAGGGGAAGTTGAGTTCAACCTTTTGATCGGCCTTACCTCATTCCTAACAAAATTTCAAGTGTTGGATATCCCTAGCGCTTTTAATTTCCTGTTGGGTCGACCCTGGATCCATGCCGCTGAAGCTATACCTTCCTCTCTACATCAGATGGTTAAGTTCATTTCAGAGGGGAAAATCATAACTGTTCGTGCGGAAATTGATTTTAAGATCTTTCAAGACACAGCCATCTCGTATGTAGAGCCTGAGGAGAAGGAGGAATCTAGCTACCATACTTTCGAGCTAGTCTTAATGGTCCATGTTCCCATTGGGACCACTATTAAGAGTTCGGAAATGTCTGGCCCGTCTATCATGTCAAGTAGAGTGCTATTGGAGTACGGTCATATTCCCGGACTAGGATTGGGAGTTTATGAACAAGGTATTGCCAAGCCCATTAAAGCCCCTAGGAATCATAAAAGAGTAGGTTTAGGCTACCAAAAAGATCTGGAAAGTCATGTGAAATATGAAGAGCTTGCTAGTCAAGGCGTACACGGCAGAGGTAGAGGCTGAGGTTACCATGGAGGCCATATGGGCCGAGGCAATCGTGGAGGCCGAAGTATGCGTGGCGGACACATGGGCCAAAGTAGCCGTTGGGGACGAAGTGAATATGGAAGTTGCACTAATGCAATACAGAATCAGCAAGGCTTGCTCCTCCCATCACTAAATGATCTTTATCCACCATTGGAGAAGACCTTTATCAAGTCATCTGAGCTACTACAAGAAGAGGAGGGAGCAATCTTGGACATAGCAGAGCTATTTGGTGCCAACTATGTGTGTGCCACCTTTGATGATGACAAGGCAGAGCCTTCTGCGAGCTTCTTCCAGCTTTTGGAGTAGGGATGCTACTTACCTATCCTGTTTAGTTTTATGTCATTTCCTTTATGTATTCCCTTACATGGGAAGAGTTGTTTAGCTACTTTTGTTATTTTCGTATGTAATCAATGTATTGGACTGTGAGACATGGTCCAAGATCATGAACCTTGTAAAACGGCCTTATCATGTTAATACAAATGCATCCATGTTTTATTAAGGGCGCGAGGAAATATTCCACCAATCCTATGATAATGCTTTGAGGCTTGGACTTCCTCATGACTCCTAGTTTTCAAAGTTTTGGGAAAAGATGTCTAAGGATATGAGGGCAATCTCCTAACTCGTATTTTTTTCAAATAGTTATTCAAAAAGAGTTTTTGAATGTGCATCATGCATAGCATTCGTTAAGTGATTTTACTGACCCCCTCATTTGCATCTCAGGCATGTCATTCGGCATAATCATGATACATGTGTATGTGACTCAGAATTGCCTGATGAAAATCTCTTTGAATCTAACGAGGATAATGATATCCAGAAAGACATCGAAAGAGATTGGATTCGTCATGAAGAATCTAAACCCTTGACAGCCGAGCAAACGGTTACTGTAAATCTTGGCGACACAGAAAATGTTAAGGAAACCCAGATTGGGGCGGGCCTTTTAGAGATCGAGGAAAAAATAATGGTTGACTTCTTAAAGGAATATCAAGATATATTCGCATGGTCCTACGCGGATATGCCGGGACTAGACCCAGAAATCGTGGAGCACACTCTGCCAACTGACCCAAATATGCCACCAAAAAAGAAAAAACTTCGAAGAACGAAACCAGAACTTTCTAAGAAGATTGAGGAAGAAGTTATGAAGCTATTAAAAGTGGAATTCATCAAAGTATCCCATTATGCTGATTGGATTGCTAATATCGTTCCGGTCATGAAGAAGGATGGACGGGTCAGAGTTTGCATAGACTATCGGGATTTAAACCGGGCAAGCCCAAAGGATGATTTCCCACTACCGCATATTGATGTTTTGGTTGATAGCACTGCGGGATTTGAACTATTCTCCTTCATGGATGGATTCTCTGGATACAACCAAATTAAGATGAAAGAGGAGGATAAGAGTAAAACATCCTTTATTACACCATGAGGGACCTTTTGTTACAGGGTGATGCCGTTTGGCTTAAAGAATGTGGGAGAAACATATCAAAGAGCAATGGTCACCTTATTCCATGACATGATGCATGAGGAAATAGAGGTATATGTCGATGATATGATTGCCAAATCAAAGTATGGAGAAGATCATATTAGGGTCCTAAAGAAGTTATTTGACCGGCTCAGGAAATTTAAGCTGAGACTTAATCCCACCAAATGCATATTTGGGGCAAAGTCTGGGAAGCTATTAGGTTTTATGGTCAGTAGCCGAGGCATTGAAATCGATCCGTCCAAAGTTAAAGCCATTTGTGACCTCAAAGCTCCCTCTACTGTCAAGGAAGTTCGGAGTCTCCTGGGTAGATTGAACTATATCACAAGATTCATTTCTCAAATGTCGGAGACAGCAAAACCATTCTTCAAACTCTTGAGGAAGAATACTAAGATTGAATGGGACACCGAATGCCAGAAAGCCTTTGAAGAGATAAAGCAATACCTTCTTCAGCCACCAGTGTTGGTACCACCAGTCCCAAGAATACCACTGGTCCTTTACTTAACCATCCACAAGGAGTCACTAGGGACCATGCTTGCCTAGAAGAGGCCAAGCGATCAAAAAGAATGCGCGATATATTATCTCAGCAAGAAATTCACTATCTCTAAGATGAATTACTTGGAAGTGGAAAAAACATGTGTAGCATTGATTTGGGTATTGCACCAACTACGCCAATACACTCTCCACCATCAGATTTTGCTTGTGACAGAGAATGACCCAATCAAGTATCTACTAGAGAAGCCAGCTTTAGTTGGAAAGATGGCCAAATGGCAAGTCCTCATTTCCAAATTTGATATACAAAGCATAGCGTAGAAATCAGTCAAAGGGAGAGCCATAGCCGATATGTTGGAGCGTGCATCATCGGCTTGCCATTAGCCATTGACATGAATGTTAAGAATTTATAGGTATATGGCGATTCTATACTTATTATTTGGCAAACAGAGGGTCTCTGGCGAACACGCGATCTTAAGCTGATCCCATTCATGAATTCCTTGAAAAATTAACCAAGGAATTCGAGGAAATATCCTTTGAATATTTGCCAAGGTCCCAAAATCAATTTGTTGATGCATTGGCCACATTGTCATCAATGTTGTATGTGATGGAGGGATTGGATATTGAGCCATTAAAGATCGAGATTCTCAAACACCCAGCTTATTGTATGTCAGTTGAAGGTGAGCTAGACGGAAGGCCATGGTACCACGACATCTTGAATTACCTCCAACTGGGAGAATTTCCTCAAGGATGTGAGGTAGCTGACAAGAAATATCTCAAGAAGTTAGCGTTGAAATTTTTTGTTTCTGGCGGTGTGCTCTACAAAAGATCATTTGATTCAATCCTGTTGAAATGTGTCGATGCTAGAGAAGCCAACCAGCTGATGAAGAAATACACAAAGGAGAATGTGGACCACACATGAATGGCCACCTTTTAGCAAAAAAGATCACGAGCTCGGATATTTCTGGTTAAGCATGGAAACCGACTGTATCAAGCATGTTCGCTATTATCATTGGTGTCAGATTTATGGAGACAACATCAATGCCCCACCTAACTAACTGCACTTGATGTCTCAGCTGTGGCCATTTTCCACGTGGGGAATCGATATAATCGGGCCAATTAACCCCAAAGCTTCTAATGGGCATCGCTTCATTTTGGTAGCTATTGATTATTTCACAAAATGGATCGAAGCGAGTTCATATGTCAACGTCACCACAAAAAACGTAGCCAAATTCATTCGTCGTGAAATCATTGCCTGTTATGGTGTACCATAAGCCATTGTTACTGATAACAGCTTGAATTTGAATAACAAGATTGTGGACGAGTTGCTTCATGAATTCCAAATTCGCCATTTGAACTCGTCACCTTATCGCCCGCAAATGCATGGAGCAATGGAGGCAACTAACAAAAACATAAAGAAGATCTTGTCTAAGACAGCGGACAATTATCGTGATTGGCACGAACGATTGCCATATGTGTTGTTGGCATATCGAACCTCGATACGTACTTCGACGGAGGAAACGCCTTACTCACTTGATATGGTGTGGAGGCAGTCTTACCTGTGGAGGTGGAAATTACCTCATTGAGAATTCTCTCGCAGATTAAACTCTCAAAAGCTGAGTGGGTGCAGCAGAGATATGAACAGTTGAATATGATTGATGAGAAGAGACTTAGTGCACTATGCCATGGTCAATGCTACTAGAAGCGAGTTGCGAAGTCCTTTAATCGCAAAGTTCGATCGAGACATTTCCAAGTGGATGAACTTGTGTTGAGGAAGGTATTGCCTATCATACTAGACCCACACAGAAAATTCAATTAAATAAAAAAGGAAGCGCCCCACAAACACTACTAGAGCTTCGGCCTGGTGGTATGGGGAGTGAAGTGGTCCAGGAACGGCCAGGGTTCGATCCCTGGAAACGGCAACAAGGCTGCCATGTAAACAAAATAATAATTAAACAAAAAAAAAACTTTTGCATCTCTTATTTTTGCAAAAATAGGAAAATGCTCGAACCAATGATACCAAAGACCTAAGATTCTCTTCAAGCCTTAAAACAGTATGTTCGTTCTGTTGTTTGCTGCCAAATGGTGAAACTAACCAAGGGTAATGTTGTATCGTTTCTAGTTTTACGATCTCTGAGGATTCATGTACTAACACCTTCCCTTTTGCTCTTCGTAGGGTCGCTTGACTACCAAGGCACAGGTAAGTACCATTCTTCTCAAAATCAAATGGAAAACAAATGGAGAATTTCTATCGCGAAAAAAGAACATTTAGTGTTTTTCTAGAAACAAGCACCAAAAAAAAAAATGGAAATTGAAGAAACAAGTTTTCCATAAAGTTTGCAAAAATCTTCTTTAAATTGTCCATCCACTCATTGGAGATCAATCCACCCAGATGATCTAAACAAAAATGAAATGTGATGTTACTTATGCCAAGCGAGAAACACTTAGGATGAGGAAAGGCAACCCATTTCCAAACATGTTCTTTAAGCACTTTGAGATTCGAGCGAAAAAGAAAACCCATGTCGTTTAAGGTCAATGAATTCATTCGCAAGTGGTACATAGATCAAGATGATAAGAGGCATTTCTTTCCTCTATCCTACACACTACAGGTGACAATAGTTAGACCATTTGAGCCTTTTAATGTGGAGAATTTTCTATAAAATACCCCTATCAAGAATCACCCCACAAAGGGGCAATTTTGGAGGTTTGGGTCGGCTTTATTTGGAGAGGAAAGATGAGAAAGGCTTCCTTACGCTCACTTGCATAAATCTTTTTGTGGTAACTTCAAGTGATTTCTTATGGAAACTCGAAGCATCCCAATGTGAAGAAGAGCATTCTTTTCTCTACCCAAACACCGATACCCTTTGCTTAAACCAAGTTGAGCCTAATCGTTCATTTCCAAAACTCGAGGAGTGATTATCTCCCCACATTGAGGCAAGGCATATGATTTGCCAAGGCAAGTGATGTTTATGTGAAAATGCGGAAAGCATCTCGAAAGTCCTAAGAGTTTAAAAAGTTCAAAAGACCAAAAGTCAAATAAAAATTAGGGGGCATGAAAAAAGCAGTATGCCTGGTAAAAGCAAGGCCAATGCCCGAAAAAAGAAGAAAAAAAAGGAGAGAGAGTGGAAGAAAAACAATTGCATCAAGAGGAATATCTTTGTGAAAACAAAAATGGCAAAAAAAAATGCTTGCATTGAAAAGAAAATCATTGCAAATGCAAAAGCCATTATGTTAGGATGATTAGTCAAAGGACTTTCGAGACAATTTGAATTTTAAAAGCTGAGTGCTTTAAAAGAAAAAAGTTGGATAATATGGCAATGATGCCATTGTAATCACCAACTCTCAAACCCCTCTTCGAAAAAGTGCTAAGCCTTTTGAGCCTTCCACCGAACCAACATTACAACCTACTCTCGAAATCTCTTCAGATTGGGATAATTTGAGTGGAAATTAGGACTTTCTAAAGAAGATACCGCTCGAAGAAGTGAGAGCAAGGTTGTTTTATCTCATCTTAAGGTTTCTTGACTTGTAAACCATGTGAAGATGTTGATCGGTGATTAATTCATTTCATAGCCAATGATGCTTAACCATTGCTAAAACCATGACCAAACCTGCACTACAGTCCTTCTAAAAGACCTTTTAGATTGGTCAATGTGTACTTATTACGAATGATTCAAAGCCTTACACACTGGAAGAGTGAGATTGAGTGATTAGTTTATTTCCCACATGAATAGATGGGATCAAATAGCCATTTTTCTTGAGAATATGTGAGAAGCCCTTTCTGACTAAGGGTCCTTGCTTGGCATACTTAACATACATTTCTCATAAGTCGAGGTCATTTCAACAAGGATTTTTCTCCCAAGAGAATTCGACGATTAATGATATCATCCGAGCGTAATGACAGTTTTGCGAGTTTGTCAAGTGGTCATAATTAATTTGATTTGTTTATGCAATCATTGCCTTCTCATCACCGATACACTTTTGATATTCTTGCATATAGATTATCTAGCCATTTAATATAGTGTTTTAAATGGAAGATGTTTTTACTTTAAAAAAAATGAAAATATATATAAAAATATTAAAAAGAAACAAAAAAAAAAAGAAACAAGTTGGGGCCAATGATCTAAATGTGACTAGCCAAGCCCAGGAGGTCAGATTGGAATTAAAATGGCAAATTGGGGCCAAATTGCAATTTCCAAAAGTTGAGGGACTAATTCGCAAATTTTGCAAAATTTTGCCCGAACCCTTAAATCATCATCTTGGTCACCAATTAAGTTGAAATTGAACTCGGGCCAACTCGAATCAATCAAATCGGGCGAAAAGGACCAAATTTGCATTGAATTGGGTATTTTCGGCTAAAAAAATGGCCAACTATGAGGGACTTTCTTGCAATATTGAGTGAGAAAAATTATGAAATCTAGCCAAGATCTTAAACAACTATACAAGAGCTTGCTAATTGATCAATAACCATAGCCAAATTGATGGATTAAAGCACTCAAACAAGCTACCAAAACTTAGTCCATGAGTTGGTCTCAATTCGGAGTTGCTGAGTAAGCAACTTGGTGGCCCCACCATATCCCACTTAGCCTCCCATCTAGCTTGATCTTTGCATACGATTGAAGACCATAATGAGTAGTGCCAGTCGACGGAAATCAGCTAGGGATAAGCTGCTGAATGCACGGGAAAGTCGCAGCAAAATCCGCACACTCAACAGCTATAAAATTTCAAAATTTTGGCTAAGTCAGAAAGTGGGTAGACTGCTCAGTTGGTGGGCTTGGCAGGAGGGAAAAAAGCTGATCAAGTGATTTTCTGAGGCAGTGGATAAGATCTATGAAGCAGGCTCGTTTGAGGGATAAGAGGGAGAAGACAAGAAACACGACGGGGAGCTCACAATCGTACCCAAAAAACACCCTCAGAAGCAACTCCAAAAAAGCTAAACCTAGAAATCTCAGACCGACCTTGAGAGAGAAAAACGATATTTTCACACACCTGCGGCCAAATTTAGCCAAAACCTTCAACTAGAGAGTGAAACTTCACTCAAAGAGCTTTCCATCCATAGGTCGCACGTCCCAAATGGAGTTCGGGAAGATCTCCTAAAGACCCCCGAAAATCACCCTACTAGCAGGCCAAGAAATTCCGAAAATTTTTCTAAGTGTTGAGCCCGGTTGGTCACGAGTGAGGACAAGCGAGTGTTTTTTAGAAAAGTGAGAGACAAAGGAGGAAAGCCATGAATTACAGCCCAAACTAATATACATATAGTTTGGATTGATTTTTACTTGGCCAACAAAGGAGGTTTGGATGTCTAATTTTGGAAGTCAAGGAAAACCTTCGTTGTCACTTTTTCTTCTGCAGATCTCACTATCAGTTTGAAGGAACCAAATTCCAGCTGCTCCCAGAGGACAATTTCTTGGTTTCCTTGGCCAAGAGTCACTTGAAAGGGAAACTAGGAAGCAAGGTAAGCATCCTAGATGTATTTTGGTTTAATTTTGAGCATTCTTTGATCACGAAAATCAAGAGAAAAACCAGCCCGGAAAACTAATTTCTAAGGCTGATTAATGTTATATGGGAGTACCAATGATGTTATATGTTTGACTTGCTACTCCCCTTTGCATGTGTTTTCTATCTTCACGAGCTTGATTAATGTTATATGGGAGTACCAATGATGCATAGGTCAGCTTGGTTTGGTCTTTAAATCCTCGTGTGAACTATGAGATCGTCAAAAACAAGCCTATCCACATTAGTTCTTGGCTGGTCTGTGTAGACTTTGTATGTGGGCTTCTTGGAGAGGTTGTTTTGATGTGTTCGGTTAGTCATTCTCTATGATGTTTGTTGCATTTGAAAGCTCATGTTACCTACTTTCACTCGGATCAAGTAATGTTTCATTTAGATCTCGTATGTGATGAGTGTCAGGGCTTGAATATGGGCATGCAACCTGTTTGCTTGACTTGGGTTCAAACCCATATTTCAAAATCAGCTCAACCCACATATTTGAAGCCGATTCTATCTTGGTTCTTGTGTGTTGTAGGCTATGATTTCTATTTAATATTGCTCCTTGCATGTGGTAGTATAATCTTGATGCTTTAGTTCCACATAAGATTGCTCATGGGTCAAGATTGACGGCCACAAACATGGCCCGAGGAAGCTGATTTGAGATGATTTGATGCATGCCAAGTGCTCGACGAAATGCGCAAACCAAGTTTTGATCTGGAAATGGTCGATTTGAGCTTGGTTCTTGCTATATTCATGTACTAGGCAGTCCCATATTAGTGTAAATTGGCATATATCGGTTTAGGGAATTTTTTTAATAAAAATGAAAAAAAAATGAAAATTTCAAAAAAAATTGTAAAAATGATGGATGGTATCAAGTCATGATAGAAATTACATCTATGAAATTTTCCTAATTTTTAAAGGTTATTTTCTTGATTTAATGATATTTTGGTATTTTATAACCATTTTTGTAAATAATCTATTTAGCTTAGATTAAAATTATTTGAAGTAATTTCATGCATCTAGTGTAATTTCATGCATATTTAAATTCTCATTTTGCTCATGGGGGTCTTGTCCTGGGCATGATAACAAGGCCATGTAATATTATTTGCTCGACTTGTATCGGGTTTTCATTTTCCGCATTTATTTTCAAGTTATTTCAATTTCTTGGATGTTTACTTATGCACCGCTTTTCATTAATTTGAGTGTAAATTTCTTTTCTAGAATACATTAGGATTAGTCTAGATATTAAAACATACCTACAAAAACATTTGCATGGGCACTTATTGGTTTCATAAAGATTATAATTGGTAAGCAAGATTGTGTGACTATTTAGATAAACAACCTTCCAAGTCAATGGTACCGCAAGGGCGCTAATAGAAACATTGGCGTAAACAAGTCCCCGTTCCTAGAAATCTCTTGTTGTGTACGAATCGAGATAACACTCCCGTGTCTTGATTGGTTTCTAGCCAACCCCAATAGGCTAGTGGCGACTCTTAGAATTACATACGTTGTTAAGAAATAAAAAAAAAAAAAAAATCAACGTCGTGCAAGGTATGGGCTTGGGAGAGCCCACGCCTAATTTAGGGCCATTGGTCCACCTCTTTAGGCAAATACCCTTAAACCTTCTTTCTTTTCCCCCGAACGGCAAAAAAAGAGGTCGTGACAGGCATTGGCTGATTTGGATTTGACCTAAGGTGTTGAGGTTTGGATTCGTATTTTGGTCCGCTATACAAGATAAGTTGCCTATATATCAAGCAATTAACAGGTAATCTTCTAATCAAGGCCAAACTCTTTGTTTTTTGTGTCTTGAAAGTGCTAAGATTAGATCCCATATGTTATTTGGGTGCAGTTTCTCTTAGCAAGTCCGGAAGTGCTCTTCAACTTTGTTTTCCTCCTAATGGTATTGGTGGTAGGGAGTGTGAATTATCCTAATGCACCAAGCTATGAAAGTGAGAGATTTTCATAGGTCCCTGGTGAATTTTTTGTGGAATTGCTAAATTTGTTTCATAATATGCTCAATTGATATAATATAGGTAGTTTATGAGAAAATAAAGGCAAATAGTCGATTTACCACCCTTTCCTTTGACGACTTCATCCGTCTTCTTTCTTTTTCTACGAAGAACACAACAAGTGAGAGAGAGAAGTACCATGACACCTCCAAGCGGAAGAGTAATGGCGATTGTTATCACAGTAGATTTGTTGCTTTTTCCTGCACTTGTCTGATTGCCTGTACGAGACAATTAACAAAATAATGTAAAAGCTTTTTACATGAAAGTGTTGTTAGGATTGCAACATATAAAAAGAGAATAAATTAGGGAAGAATTTTTACATATAACACAATTATATGTATGTATGTATGTATGTATGTATTTTGTCTATCATATTCTAACTCTCAACTCACTCTCGGACTTTCATGCTATCACTTTGCAAAACGTGGGAGTTGAACCCCACACTTGAAACTAAACATCCCCACCCCTAATCCCCTTGAGAAAGTGGGGAATCAAACACCATTCATAATTAGAAAGATGAAAAACCATAATACCATACTATGTAATCTCTTCATTATCAATATCAATTATAAGAGAAATTACCCAAATATATAGAAGTAGTCTAGGGCATACAAGGAGTTGCGGACACCCCCAAGTGCAAAAACTTGGCATGGCAGGACACTTACATGCCAAAAGTTTGGAAATTAATACTTCAATGTCAAAATTAGAGCAAAATGGATTAGTTAAGTGCTAACAGAAAGAAAATCCATCTCCAGTGAGACAAGTGCAAAAAGACGTCATTTTACAAGTTGACGTGGCTAGATAAGCCGAAAACGTCGTTGTTTTGCACGCTGGCATGACTAGATAAGTCGAAAACAAAGTCATTTTGGCTTTTCTTTGCTGACTCAACTTTCCGGCAAGCTATGTAGCGAACTTATATTATTAAAATAAGCCCGTCAGATTTTCAGCACCCTTTGTTGAAGTCGGCACTTAAATGTCCCATTTAAAAAAAAAATTGGCACTTAAGTTACCTTTCGAAACTTTTGGCACTTAAGTGTCCTCCCATGCCAAGTTTTGACACTTGCGCTGTACTTCTACTGGCATACAAGTTATAATAGAACTTACATATATAAGTTTCAACACTAAAAGCTCCTCTCGAATTGCTTTAGAGTGTAATTCAAAGAAGTCTACATCTTGGATACTCTTTGAAAAGAAGATCCACTTCTTATATATAGAAAAGATTTGGATTTTTTAATATGACACCTACTCAAACTAGGAAAATTTCTTGCTTGGGTTTCTTTTTTGGGTTCACACTCAAGACATATTTCAAACAATCTCCACCATATCAAGCCACAATCATTTCATTGGAATATGAATTTTGCTTCTATTCTCCAATAGCCTCTCATGAGTTCCTCGACTACTACAAAATTTTCCAAGTTTAAGCCACACTTGAACTTTGCCATAGTCGTGGAGCTTATCAGAGTTGATTGTACATTTAACTAATCCGTAATGATTTGTAGATGCAACCTCCTTTACCATAGACAAAGCAAAACCATTGTTGCATCCATATCTTTCAAGAGATCAAACACGTACCTTTTCAAACTTGTTGGTTGTTTGTTTGTAAAACAAACAAAATAGTGATTTTCTTTGCCCCATATAAGAAAGTCGGAAAGATGTGGGTTGTCTTCTAAATTGTACAAAAGAAAATAATAGGTTGTGGGTTGGACCCCACAATATCCAAGTGCATGTGCACTAATAATTGTGTGATTTTGGTCGATAATAATTAGCACTAATCCTGATTATTATTATTATTATTATTATACACTGAATTTTTTCATATGTCTTTTCAACGTAACGTTGGAGAGTGTACTTATTCACTTTGCAACATTTTCTGAAGAGTTTCTCTATTGAAAAAGATTGAGATGAGTATGTTGGTTTTTTATATCAATATCATCAAGTCTTTGTTTGATTTTAAATTAGAGGGTATTATAAGAAATTTGAACATAAACAACCTTTTATTTTTTAATGCAATCAAATGTTCATATGTTTTTGCTTATGTTGTGCATGTAATCAATGAACTTTTTCGTTTTGATTGTCTTTTATACACATCTAATGAGATGATAAGATGAAACAAAAAAAGATCTATTCAAGAATTTCCAAAATAAAATCACAATTACGTTTGCAGTTCAAACATTCAAAAGATGAAGTTTAATTGAATCAGACCATTGCTAAAATAATAAAAAAATAATGACAATTACATTTTAGACATTCTAGATTGACAAATATTAACATCACTCTGTAAGAGTTTTTCTGATGTTGGTTACATTAATTGAGATTATAATATATCATTTTATGGGTTTTTGGTCTAATAAGGTGAGAAACAAAGATTCTTAATTAGTCTAATATGGGACTGGCTTGTGTAGGTGGAATATAACTTGACCTGTGATGAGAGGGTCATGGCTTGAAACTCTATATATAGTGCTCAAGTATTTCCTCTAATCCTAATGCATAGATAACCTCATATAAGAAGTGTTTAGTGAACCTTAAGGATGATGGACAGTCTTATTGAGTTAGTGATACAAAAGGCAATAAAAAAGAAACACTTGAATTCTAGATCATTGATATTTCACATCAAGAATGATATATATCAAATTAGGTGTGTAAATTTATTCTCTCCATTATTGTGTTTAAGCTTCTACCTATGGAGATCTTGAGATGTTGTTTTCATGACTTGCACACTCATGGAGTGTTTATGAAAAGGATTACGAGGTGTCTCAACGTGCATTAAATTTGTTCTCACTATTATTAGTATATTTTGAGATATTTTTCTTTTTATATGCTATGTACTAAAGTATCTCATAGATAGAAAAAATGAAATAATTAATTATTGTATATAGTATATAGAGACTTGGTTTTTTTTTTTTTTGACATATTCCATGCCCGCCATCACTCCATTGAAATATCTTATCGAGGTGACCGCTACTGTGGTGGTCATCACCGCTAATTGTAGAAACCTCTGTGACCTTAAAGATGGCTGTTATGGACTGTAACCCTTAGGGGTATGCATGGTCCAAGCGGGCGGTTCTCGACCTAGAACTGGGAACCGCCCGCTAAGGACCGGTTTCGAAAAAATGGAATCGAGATCCACTTGTTAGTTGCATGGATCCACCCGGGAACTGAACCGCCGGTCCGGTTTGGTTCCCGGGTGGATCCATGGAACCAATCTTGACGCAAAACAATTTTGTTTTTCAACATAGAACGACTACATGACTTCCATAACAACAGCTAGAGAGGTTGCAGAAGGATATCATGGTAGGCACTTACGATAATCGTGAGGAAATGATAGCAATTTTGGTTAAACTCGTTTTCTATCATGGCTATCATGGGTCGGAATAAAATTTTACAAGCAAATTCCATGTCCTAGGCATTTTTTTTTTCTCTTAGGTGTGATGCTTTAAAAACCCTCTATGTGATGCTTAGGAACCTTTGTTTGTAATGAAGCCTAAAGATTTATTCCTTATTGTGGACTCGTTGTCCTACATCAAAATCTTTCAATCAAACTTTTTTGCTTTGTTTTGGCAAGTCTGTATAAGGTATATTACGATGACGAGATATTTCATCCTCATTGTCTTTTTAGTTTAACTAAGGCCAGATTGTTTTGGCATTTTTCCAGGCATTTCATTATGGAATGATGATAAAGATGCGATCTTGACTTAATTTTTTAGTTATTTGATTTGGGTTTATTAATTAGTAATTTCAATTTTTTTAATATTAAAAATTAATATATTATTTTAATATGACCGGTCCAATCCGAGCGGGCAGGTGGACGGATCCACCCATGGAACCAGGAATCGGACCAGTACCCACCGGTTCCCTCAAGAACCATCGGTTCCGAGCGGTTTTGGTCCGGTTCCGGGCGGTCAGATCGAGTCCCAATTCTTTTGCACACCCCTAGTAACCCTAGATCGATTTAGATCTCTCTCACTCTCGTGTGCCTATACGACTATCTTAGAGGAACATTGCAGTAGAGACAACAACAAGCAAACCAGTTGTCACTGGATTTGGGCCTTCATCTCAGCGGGGATAATCGATTTGCTAGTCCTTCAATTTTAGGGCTTTTGTTTCATATATTTTAATTTTTGTATCCCATCCTATCTTCTTCTTTTTTAAATACTTAAAAGGTCAGAATATTTTTTTTTTAATTTTCAGTATTTTCTAAACCAAAATATAAGATATAAAAAGTGCAGACGAATTTCTTTCCAACTTATATAAAATGAAAGATATTATTGGAAACCCCTTAGTAATTGGTGTGGATTTTTTTTATTGATTTGATCATTTAATACACAATCCCATCTATTTCAATACCTGATAAGGAAATTTTGATAAAAATTTCTTTCCATTTTCTTTCATTTGAAGTTAAAGTAAGATGGCGTCACGTTATTTAGTCAGGGTTTATTTCATAAGTGTTTTTGTCATGATTTACTTTTCCAGAAAATTATAGTAGTTAGTAAAATATTTACGGTGATGATATGAAGTTTAATAAGATCAGCTTTATTATTGTTTTCATACGTTCTTTTGTTTAACAGTACCAAATTTTTATTACAGGAATTGTGAAATCAAAGTTCTCAAATATTATAATGTGTCATGTCAAGTAAACTAATCATGTGGTTATTTTGAAGCAATCCTAGATTTGCGATTAGTATATAAAATTTTCATTTATTAGTTTGGCGTAGATATTTATGACCCGTATTTTTAGGGAGCATTTGATGACGTTTCTGTTCCGGGAAACAATTTTTGAACAGAAATAGTTTATTTTGTTTATGTTCCAGGGAACAATTTCTGAGTATAAGAACGCGTTTGATAACTATAAAAAATTTCTACTCTAGGAATAGAAATGTGTTTGGTAAACTTGTATAATTTCTTTTTGTTCTTTTAATTTTTTAATATTTTTAATATTTTTTTCTTTTTTTTCTTTTTTCTTTTTTCTTTTCTCTTTGGCTGGAGTGTCGCCGGCCCTTGTCTGGCCGGTCGCCGGTGCCGGCCATGGCCAAGGCCGGTGACCGGCAAAAGGAAGAAGAAGAAGAAAAAAAGAAGAAAAGAAAGAGAAAAAAGAAGAAGAAAAATGAGAAGAAAAAAAAGTGTTCCTAGGAACAAGGAACAAGTTTTTTCTACTTCTTGTTTCCGTTCCAAATTTGTTCCTGGGAACAAAAAAATAGATTTTTTATTCCCAGGATCAAAAGTGTAAATAAACGCGTTTTTGTTCTTTTTTTGTTCCTTAGAACAAAAGAACAAAAATTTGCATTCTGGGCTACAAAAATAGAAATAAACACACCCTTATTAACCCAAACTCACGTGACCTTATTAACCCAGACTCACATGACTCATACGCAAACCCACGCAGTTGTCAGATTTAATCAAATTTTAAAATTGCGAGGTAACCAACGTCTGCAAACGATTCATCACCCTTAGCCTAAACTCAATTAAATATTAATTTAGAGATCGGAAATGACAACTTCTGATTCAATGAACTGGCTATTATTATTATTATTATTACTATTATTATTATTTTGGAGACAGGAGGAACCAGTTTGCAGCTGACAGCCGCGCCGTAAACCCCCTGGTGACGCTAGTGTAGGACCCACCACCACGGCGTCACGCTTAATACACCTAGCTGCTCACGCCAGGGATCGAACATCTCCCCTCTCTTACGAAGGATCACTGAAGCCTTACCAGCGGAGCCATCACGGCCGGTGGTATGAACTAACTATTATTGTTGACTATTAGCCATATAGATGCATCCAAGATTAAAGTTATGGACCCATTTCTCCTTTTGTCGAAAATATGAACTGACTAATTAATAATTTAGATGGTTTTAATCCAACTGAATTATAGAAAAAAAAATAACACAAACGCCATGCTCGGAACTTGTAAACAAGAGCCTACATACCTGGTGGAGGAGGCGGCGCATCTGCCTGCGGCGATGGCGGTGCAGACTGTGGCAGAAGTGGCTCACCGACCGGGTCAAAGAACAGATTATCGGTCTAGTACTGGATCCAGCAACTCGGCGTCGTGATCGTCGCTCCTATCTTCCCGTTACAGCAGTATCCCAACGTTCCGGTGAGGTTCACGAGGCAGTCGGTGCATTGCTGCACTATCAGGTCCGACGTGCACTGTGTCATTGCATAGATCTTCTCGAAACCCGCGGATGTGTTCCTCGTCGCGTACTTCCTCAGCAAGCCACCAGTCGCCGCTTTGCCTTGCAGATCTACCAGCAACGGCTTCAGCGCCGCGTTGTACGTGTCTGGGCTCGTGACGTTGTTCACGCTGTGCCGCTTGGAGACAGGTTCAACTCTGACTATGCCAAAGATTGAGGCGTTAGAGTACCGGACGGTGCAGTTCTTTTCATAGAGGACCGCTTCCTTCTTGCCGGGGCAGGAACTGCTGATTTCAATGGCTGAGGCACTGAGGCAGGTGCGGCAGCTCTCGGCAGTGAGGTCTCCGCGGCAAGATCCGATGACATAGAGGGTTTCGGACGCGTTGGCGACGGGGGCGCAGTCATTGAAGAAGCCGTAAGTGAGGAACGAGGAGTTGTGGGTAGAGATGGAGGAGAGGAGGGCGGTGAGGGTGTCTTGGTAGGTGCTGTCGTTGAAGTTGTCGGCGGTGTTACAGACCGGGGTTCCGACCAAATCTAGGGCGTTAATGGTGGAAACAAAGGTGAGAAGAAGCAAGAGAGGGAGATCTAGAGGATCCATTATCCTTAGTTTTTTCTTTTTTTTTGGGTGTTTCGGGTGTTTCTTTGATTAGTGTCGAGAGGCTAATAATGTATGAACACAAATAGCTGGTGCAGCTCCTAAACAAGTTGCTTCGTCAAAATATCTACTTCGTCCACGCCTTCTATCTCTGGGCGGGGGTTGTTCATTGAATCTTTCTCTCTTTCTTTGCCAGAAAACCAGTGATTGACCGAACGCACGTCGAGAACATATTGGGTAGTCCAGCACGATTCAGCTGCCGACACGTGGTGCCGCGTGTCACGGGTGGGTCCCTTGGACGAACCCTCTCCCTCCCCCTCTCCCCCCAACGTTCATTTTCCCCATAACGCAACTTTTTGTCACGGTAAAACAGTGTTAGATATTGGGAAATAGAAAGGAAAAGAAAATGGAAATCACAAGCTAGGCTCACGTTAGATCACACGATAGAAAGTGTTGACACCTAAATTTTGGCGATTCGGTCATTTATTTATTGCATAGAAAATTATGGGTTAATTTTATCCCCGAAAAAATAATTAATTGCATAGCATATAATTTTATGTGAATCTATTTTTAATTTACATTTTTTGCATTTATTAGACCGGTGACGGATGGGTTCGAATTAGTGGTTTTGAGCCTTAATTTGGCAGATCGGACTAAGCCCACGAAGCAAGCAAATTGGCTCGAGCCCGTTTTCTTTTAATGACAAAAATTACCTAAATGGAGATTTGAAATGATATTACGATGAATTTTTGGAATTTAAGAAAATCAGGTTGCAATCTTATCTTTAGGCGATAAAATCAGTAAAAATTATTCAGGAGATGAGGAAAATAAAAAGATTTTTGTGATCGGGAGGTGATAGATAATCTTTGTGTATATTAAAAAAGATACAAAATATCCCTTGAAGATCACGTTCTATTTGCCTATAAAAGGTGTGCACGGAGGTCGATGGAAAGAAGCTTCTTTTGGCAAAAAACGAAAACAAAAGTAAAAAGTAAGAGAGAGAGACACAGCAGAAAGTGACAGGTTAGAAAAAAAGAAAAAAAAAAACCAAAAGAAGGAGTCGTCTTCTTCAAGGGATCCACCACCAATCTTCAATCGCAAACGCCGGTGCCGACCGTCACGCCAGCACCACCGCGCTACAAGCCCTGCACGCGACCACCGCCTTCGTTCCACCAGTTGCTTGAAGCTCTACCCTGCCGGTCGCCGTCCGTGAAGCCCGAAGCCGGAGCCGCTCTTGCCCTATTCTGCCACACGTCCGTGGCTACCCGACACTGCTCGCCACCGTGCCGGAGTCCCGAGTCACCCGCGCCGGTAGCAGCAACCCGTGAGTCCCCAGTCCTCGCGCCTCGGGCACCCTCACAACACCAGTCAGTCACCGTCGGACGATGTTCTTCGCAACGCCTCATGTTGGGATCGAATGATCCCCGGAAAACCGGATTCAGCACCGAAACCGAACCCCTAAATCATATGCGGAAGATAAGCCCGGGATTGTAACGTATCACCGATCAAAAGCACACCACGGATTCGAGCGTACCTTATTGGCCACAGATTAGACACCGATGCCGTATTGAGGAAGAGATTTCAGTCCCGTTCGATCCGATGTCGAAGATTCGCCGTGGAGTGAAGATGGCGTCCCTTTCTTAGCTTTTGGAGAGAGAGAATTCTTTAAGAGGAAGAAGAACGTTCTTGCACAAAATGCCAAGAGGTGCGTTCCTCTCTCTCTCTATTCCCTTAAATAGGTTGCCCTTTCCACGGGCCTAATTCCCGTGGGCCGGGCCCTTAGGCCCATCGTGGCCGGGCCAGCTTAGGCCCATCAATAAATCCATCATCTCCCACTCGCACATGGTGGTTCAAAAACCAGCATGGGCGGATAGGCCCAACTTAGGCCCATCAACTGAAAATCCCTCTTTTCCTCTTTCAACATTCATACCGGTGAATAATCCGTGCGACCAGCATACTTTGAGAGCTCGTTGCTATACATCTGTTAGGAATATATAGCAGCTCATATTGGGCATCATTTTCCGAGTAAATTTAGTATGCAGTACCCTAGATCGATCGATCACATTTATATCTCTCTTAATCTCATTTAAACAATGATATATATATTGTATTCACAATTATGATTATCCCAAAGACAGTCATAATTGGTCGACCTGTGAACACAAAACCACAATGTGATTCTACAAATCCGATCTTCCTCTTTCCTTCAAACTCTCAATTTCAGTTCAACTTGCTTTTCTAGAAATGTCCCATTAGATCGAATCAACTCATGACCATTGGCAACATTCTAAGATAGCAAACACTAAATAGAAATCTTGAGAATAAGTAAGAGTCATGAGGGCACTAAAAATTGAGGAACTCTTTTCCTCAAGAGTCTCACACGTCATAAAAGTTGAGATCATAACTTTTGCCACTCTTATAGGTCGTCTCATGCATACGTAGTATGAAATACGTATTACGGTATTAACTCCTTTCCCATGGAGCGTATGTCTACACAATCAATACCGTACAGATGATAGTTCAGACATACCCAATGTCTAACTTGAGTTCACGTATTTACTCATTCACAAAATTCATCAGAACTCACATCTGGCATCTTAGACAGATAAAGTAAAATGTGTGGGTTATTTTACTTTCGGACATCGTAAGCATTATGTCCTCATCTTAACATTCAGTTAAGGCGACATATTTATTTTAAGCTTGAGCTCTCGATTATCACCTAGATAATAAGCTTAAAAACAGTCTCATCTCTATCTATCACATAGTAAATAGAGGCTATTACCCGTGTGAGTGGGCTAATCTCTTATCTGTCCGACATACTTTCTCAACATAATATAATGCACTAAGCATTAAGATGCATAAAGATCAAACAAAAGATTCATAGGCATTAATAATGAAACAACACTAGTTCATACATGTGAACAACTCAGGGAAAATACAATCCAGTACATTAGACTCTACGCAATCTTAGAGATTTTACATGACCACAAATCACATCTCTAGGTATTGGCTTTGTCATAGGATCTGCTACCATTCTATGCGTAGATATGTACTGCAAGTTCACATCCTTTCGTGCAACCATATCTTTTGACAAAGTTATACTTGGTATCTATACGTTTGGTCTTGCCATGATATTTTGGATCTTTGGTGTACGCTATAACTGCTTGATTATCTCAATTAACTAATAATGGATTTGCAGTTTTCTCGATAACACCTAAATGATCCAAAAAATCTCTTAAGCCAAACTACTTCTTATATTACTGCTGATAATGCCACGAACTCATCTTCCATCGTGGACAAGGCTATACACGTTTGTTTCTTACTGCTCCAACATATGGTGCCATTATTCAATAAGGAAACAAACCTAGAGGTAGATTTCCTTTCGTCTAAACCTCCTCCCTAAACAGTTTCAGGATAGCCTTTGAGTCGCAGATCCTTTCCTTTGATAACTCATCGTATAATCAGCAGTTCCCTTTAGATACCTCAGTATTTTCTTAACGGCTTTCCAATGTGCTAGACTTGGATTGGATTGGTATCTACTCACCATTCCAACTGCAAAACTTATGTCGGGTCTTGTACACATCATAGCGTACATCAAGCTCCCAACTGCACTAGCATAAGGAACATGTTTCATTTGTTCATTTTCTTGTGGAGTCCTCGGACACAGTTTATAGCTCAATCCTTCACCTTTTGCAATAGGAGTGTCTATGGGTTTACAATCTTGCATACGAAATCGTTCAAGAACTTTATTTATATATGTTTCTTGCGAAAGAGACAATGATCTCTTCGAACGATCTCTTGAAATCTTAACTCCAAGAATATATGCAGCCTAACCCATATCTTTCATCTCAAAGTTGGAAGACAACCAACTCTTGACAGTATGAACAAACTCCATATTGCTTCCAGCAATCAGTATATCATCAACATATAATGATATGATCACAAATTGATCCTTGGATCTTTTGATATATACACAATGATCATCATCAATCATTGTAAAATCATATGCCATTATAGCATTATGAAAACGTATATACCATTTTATCGATGACTGCTTAAGGCCGTATATCGACCTCAAAAGTCGACACACCTTTTCTTCTTGGCCTTTTACCATGAAACCAGTTGGTTGTTCCATGTAAATTTCTTCCTCTAATTCTTCATTGAGGAAAGCAGTCTTTACATCCATCTGATGTAACTCAAGATCCATACTATATACTATTGCCAGAATAATGCGAATCGAGGTAAATCTCACTTTAGGAGAAAACGTATCTTCATAATCAATTCCTTCTTGTTGATTATACCCCTTCGCAACAAGGCGAGCCTTATGCCTTTCTATCGAGCCATCAGCCTTTCGCTTTATTTTGAAAACCTACTTGTTCCCAATAGCTCTGCGTCCTTTTGGAAGATCAACCAGTTCCCAAACTTGGTTTGATTTCATTGACTCCATTTCCTCTTCCATTGCATGAATCCATTTTTCCTTACTAGGGCAATTCAGAGCCTCATTAATATTTTTAGGCTCATCCTCATCTCGTGGAGCAACCATAAAAGTTTCCCCTTCAATGTCTAAACGTCGACGGGGAATACTTTGGCGACTTGTTCGCCGTATGGGAGTTTGTGCTCTTTGCACATCATTCCCCATTATGCTCCCACTGGGATTAGATGATGATGTCGTCTTATCATGTGGTTGCAATTGAGAATGAGTCGAATTCAATTCATCACTTCTCATATTACTCCCACTTGGACGAACTCCACTAAGATCATTATCTTGATCCGAGGTTTCAAATAGGGTGTTGTCATCCCCTATTTCGCCCTTCTTAGGAAAATTCATCCTCTAAGAATGTGACATCCCGTGATTCAAATTCAGTTATACTCCCACTTTCCTGCTCACCTATGAACACATACCCTTTTGAGTGTTCCGAGTATCTTATGAAAATACTCTTCTTTCCTTTGGGACCCAATTTCCCAAACTTGTGAGAGGACTCATGTGTATAGGCAGAACAACCCCATAGCTTAAGAAAACTTAAGTCCGGTTTTCTACCTATCCATAACTCATATGGAGTGGAAGTAACTGATTTGGAAGGCACTCGGTTAAGTATACAGGCAGCAGTTAACAACGCATCACTCCAAAAAGGTGATAGGTAAGTTAGCATGCGCCATCATGGACCTAACCATTTCCAGTAGGGTTCTGTTTCTTCTCACTGCAACACCATTTTGTTGAGGAGTATTTGGAATAGACAATTGTCTTTCAATTCCTTTTTCATCACTTAATTTTCTGAACTCATCAGATAAATATTCTCGACCTCAATCAGATCTCAATGCTTTTATTTTCTTGTCTAATTGATTCTCTACCAGGTTCATAAACCTTTTGAAACAACTTATTGCTTCAGATTTGTGAGAAATCAAATAGACATATCCGAATCGAGTATAATCATCTATAAAAGTGATGAAATAAACAGGCCCATGCCTTCCTTTCACATTCATTGGACCACAGACATCATAATGGATTAAATGCAGAGGAAATTCAGCTCTTTTACTTTTTCCAAATGGTTTCCTTATCGTTTTCCCTTCTAGGCAATGCTTACAGATGGGCAAATCGCCTTTTTCAATATTGCCCAACAAGCCCTCTTTGGCTAGTCTATTCATACGCTGTTGGCCAATATGACCAAGTCTAGCATGCCACTTATTCACATCATTATCATATGAATTAGGAGATGTGAGAAGGGAATAACAAATATTTGCATTAACATAGTCAATGTCTAATACAATGAAAACATCCAGAAAGTAACCATGACCATAGTAGTTTGTATTTAAATACAAATCTACACTTCTATTATGGAAGTTCACATTAAAACCTAATTTAACCAACACTAAAACAGACACTAAATTTCGACGAATCTCCGGAGCATACAAAACATTATGAAGGAATATAGTGCGTCCATCACGCATATTCAGTTGGCATGTGCCAATTCCTTTCACTTCAGCTCTGGAGTTGTTTCCCACATAGATCCACTTAGTTCCAGTAGGTACTCGTCGGAATTCCACAAAGGATCCTCTATCCTTCGCTACATGGTCTGTCGCTCCTGAATCCACAGTCCACAGGGGATTAGATTCAGTCAAGAATACAGAACTTGACACATATGCAAAGTTCCCAATTGTACCAAGGGTGTGTACCTTCTTTGGCTCGCGACAATCGCGGGCATAGTGACCCTTCTGGTCACAGTTATAACATTTCACCCTTGAGATATTCTTCACATGAGGACGTTTTCCTTTCTTTTGTTGGTTAATTCTTGGTTTCTTGCAAGAAGGACTTGATCCCTTGCATTTCCACATATTGAACGAATCAATGCGCTTGCGCTTAGAGCATGAAGCCCCTTCTGAGCTTAAAGTAACACAGAAAATATCTGTTTCCTGCTCTAATGCCTTGAGGCGATGATCAGCTAACTCAAGGTGGCGCACAGCATCCTCTAGATCTTCCATAACATGGTCAAGAGCTTTTAGTGCTTTTTGCTTTTCCAGCACACATTGAATTTTCATTTGCCAAATTTCATAGTTGTCATCTTTGAGCTTTTCACCTTTGTTCAGCTTGACAACTATGCTCTTTGTGGCTGAAGCCATTGATCTGAACACATCAGACATACATGCACGAGTTATTAATGCCTATCACTTATGCATCTATTTTGCATAAAACCCATCATATTAATTAATAATTTTAAGTAAGGTTTCAGAATCAAAAGGTCACTATGTTTCCAATCATCCTCCAAAAATCCTAACTTAAAAACTATCATTAATATGATTGTCCTATGCAAAATCAATTCTATGAAGCTACAAAAACTTCTATTACTACCCACATCTACCTACCCACAGCAATCAGCAATCACAGAAAGCAACAGATAATTGACATACAATATAACAATAAGGCTTTCATATAATATGGCTAACATATAGGTTGCTACATCAATAACAATCAGGTAGATAACATTTACATAGGATGTCCACATAGCACACTCAACAAAAAAACAGCTAATACATCTTACAAATAACTTTCACACGAACTGGGAAAGATCCTATTTTGGTCAATTTCTTGACCTTTTCCCTTGCAACAATGCAGTAATATTCGTTTACAAAATCTATCACAATTTTCTTATATGAAGCAGCACCGTTGACATCCCATATGCGATTCAACACATCTTGCCATTCAGGTGGAAGAGTGTTAATGAAAAATCGCACCATCTCTGACTGCGACATGGGATGACCATTCCATATGACCTGTTGAATCTTCCCATTGACTTCAAGAACATGATCAATTAAGTCTCCTTTCTCCCATCGATAATCAGTCAACTCAGCTATCAACTTAGAAAGCTTTGCCTTTTGTTTATCGGTAATCACGCGAATAGGCGTACGTAACTGAAGGGGAGGCATTGTTCCTGCAACAAATGCAGAACGATATTGGATTACATATAATCCATATAGACATAATTGAAAAAAAAAAAGAAACAATTTTTTTTTTGGGTCAACGGTCAACGGTCAACGGTCGTCGGTCAACGGACGTCGGTCAACGGTCGTCGGTCAACGGTCAACGGTCAACGTCCGATCAACGGTCACGGTCGTCGGTCACGGTCAACGGTCAACTGACTGGTCGTCGGACCGGTCGGACCGGTAGCCCGGTCGGACCGGCCGGGCCGGTCAGACCGGCCGGGCGGACCGTCCGCACGTGCCGCGCGTGCGCGGGCTGACGTCACCCAGACGTCAGCCGGCACGTGCCGCACGCGTGCCAGCGTCCGCGGGTCGGTCGCCGGTGGAGTCGCCGGCCGGTGACCGCCCGGCCAACGGACGTCAGCGCTGACGTCAGCGATGACGTCACCCCGGCGGTTACCGACCGTTGGGTGACGTCATGCTGACGTCAGCACGCGTCGGTCCGTGGACCGGCGCGTGCCGGTTCGCCGGCCGGCGGCACGCAGGCGCCGGTTCGTCACCGGCGCGTGTTCCGCATGCGCTGGACGAACCAGCGCGTCTGGGCGCGTGCGGTGTCCCCCGGCGGCTCGCGACGTGTCGCCGGACTCGTCTCGACGTCGCCTTCGCCCCTGTGCAATCATATTTTGGTTTCGACTTACGAAAAATCGAAAAATTAGTCGAACATTCTCGGGTGTCGGGATTCCTTGCCCCGATCCGTACGGCCGAAGATCAATTGCGAAAAAATCAATCAAGAAACTTCATGCAACATGATACAAGTCGGGAAAAACGCTAACACGGGCTCTGATACCAATGTTGGGATCGAATGATCCCCGGAAAACCGGATTCGGCACCGAAACCGAACCCCTAAATCATATGCGGAAGATAAGCCCGGGATTGTAACGTATCACCGATCAAAAGCACACCACGGATTCGAGCGTACCTTATTGGCCACAGATTAGACATCGATGCCGTATTGAGGAAGAGATTTCAGTCCCGTTCGATCCGATGTCGAAGATTCGCCGTGGAGTGAAGATGGCGTCCCTTTCTTAGCTTTTGGAGAGAGAGAATTCTTTAAGAGGAAGAAGAACGTTCTTGCACAAAATGCCAAGAGGTGCGTTCCTCTCTCTCTCTATTCCCTTAAATAGGTTGCCCTTTCCACGGGCCTAATTCCCGTGGGCCGGGCCCTTAGGCCCATCGTGGCCGGGCCAGCTTAGGCCCATCAATAAATCCATCACCTCAGATCCTGAACCACACGCCAGCCCGCGTGCCCCTGCTCTGAGTGTTGCTGCTCCGCGCCTCGAAATCGCGACGCCGCCTCTATCGGATCCACAAGCCCTCTCTGATCCACCGACATTCCACTGGTCTCGCTCGTGACGCTCACCGAGCCGCCCTGAGTCTGTGATCACCCAGCGCCGATCTGTTGTTGGATCGGGCCTTGCTTCTCTTCGAGCCGCTATTCCTACTCCGGCTGCATGATTCTGGCTTACCCGAGGCGCCACTCGTGAACTGCTGCTGCCGCCAGTCTGCTCGTCGACGATCCCTCTCGCCGGACCTTCACCAGAGATCTAACCGCGACGCCCCTACCGGACCTCTGACTCATGGCTCCTGCTGTTACCCGAGCAGGAGATTTGCTTAGGAAGCAAAAAACAAAAAACAAATGAAAAAGGAAAATCAATTAGGTAGTTTTTTCTTTTTTATTTACTTTATTCTATTTTTTATGTTATTTTTATTTATTTACTTTGTTTTTTTTTTTTGTAGAATTATTCTAGAATGAATGGTTGAGATTTCTTGACATGAAGTAGCCCCTCAAATTAGGGATTGACAGTTCGATTTTCGCGCCCGAAATCCGACTCACAATCTCTTGCAAAAATCGACAATCCAATCTCATGCCCAATTCGACCAAAAAAAAAAAAATCTCACGCCCAAGATTCGATTCGCGATTTAATTTTAAAATTGGCCAACTCGATCTCATGTGTGAGATATAGTTTGCCAATTTATGGATATCAATCTTATCATATCTGATTTGCCGTTGTGTTGGTTGTTCACACCTAAATTTTGACATTTTTTTTTATTTTGCATAAAAAAATAAGGGATTAATTTCTAACCCCTTAATATATATATATATATATATATATATATATATATATATATATATATTAATTGCATTGCATTTTTTTTAATTTGAATTTTTGTTGATTTATTTATTGGACCGAGGGCGGATGGGTCAAATTAATTGTTTTTGAGTTTAAATTAACAGGCCGGACTAAGCCCATAAAACGAGAAAATCGGCCCGAGCCCATTTTTTTTAAATGACAAAAATTATTTAAATAAAGATTTGGTGCGATATTATGATGATTTTTTTTTTAAATTAGGAAAATCACTTTGTAATCCTATCTTTATCAATAGATGATGAAATCGGCGTAGAATAATGATGAAATAAGGATTTTTGTGATTCAGAGGTTATAGGTAATTTTCGAAATATTTTATTGAGATCGCATTTTGTTTTGCTATAAAGGGTGTGTACGTAAGGTTTCTATGGGGGCTTCTTTTCGGAAAAAAAAAAAAAAAAGGAGCAAAAAGCAGAAGCAAAGAGAATTGAAGAAAAGTAAAAGGTGAAAAGTGAAAAAGGAGAGGAGAAAGTGATGTGAGGGAGGGGGAAAAAGGGGAAAAAGACTGTTCATCTTCTTCCTCAAAAAAAAAAATATTCACTCTCCGCTTGTCGCCCTTGCCTTCGTGAAGCCGAGACGCCCTCTCCTTGCCAACGTAGCTGCCGAGCTCTGCCTGCAATTCGAGCACCGCGAGGCCACCACTGCTGCTCTACCCTACTACCAACTGACCCACGACGCTTCAGCCCCGACGATTGCGCCCGTTTGCCTTGTCGCACCGTCCGACGCCTACGAAGCCTCCTCTGCGCGAGTACCAAATCCCAAACCTCCGTCTAAGTTACCCAGGAGCCGTGAGCCACCCTCTCCACACCGACGCTCCACTGGTCTCTGTCGTCCTGTGAGCCACCTACGACCCAATGCCTGAAACTCACGCTGCCTCGACGCCGCCTCTGCCTCAAGCCCCGAGTCCCCGCACTAGTAGCTGTGTCCGAGATTCCCCGCACCCGCGAGCGTGTGCCACCACCACGCGAGCTGTCCACAGCCACCTGCTTCCCGATCCGCTTAGACCCTTCGCCCGCGACGCCCGCACCTGGAGCCTCAGCCCACCCGACACCTCCGCCTCCGCGCTGCTCGAACCCGAGCCGCACCACCACCGCGTCGATCTAGCTACCGGACGTCTCTGGCTCACCCACTACCACCCCGACGCCACGCCGATCCAGCTGCTGAACACCTCCTGCTCACCCACCATTGCGCCGGAGCTCCGCCGCCGGCGACCCCACTTGCCGGACCGACGATCCGCTGCCCCCTCTTTCCTTAGGTTGTTTATTTATTTTTTATTATTTGTTTATTTTTACTTTTAACTGTCATTTATTTTATTTACCTTTTTAAGCTTTGCCATTATTGTACCAATTGGAATATTGGTAATTGATTCTTATAGGCATTATCCATAGGAGTTGTCCCTAAAATTATTGTAATTATTTAATTTGACCCGTAAGACATCGGGTCATTTTTTTAATTATGTTAATTTTTGGGGGGTTTGTTTATAGTATATTAATTGTTGAATCAATATATTAATTAATTTGATCCGTAAGATTTCGGATCAGATTTTTAATTATTTTGATTTCTTGTCGTGATGTTCAGTGTTAAAAGTAATCGTTAATTTGACCTGTGAGATAATAGGTTATTTTTTCGTTTATATTTAATCCTTTATTTGTTGAGTATGTTGATTGTTTAGATTTAGGGATAGTTGATAATGTTTGTTTTAGAAAATCAATAAGAAAAATAAAAAAAAATATTTGAATGAGGATTCAATTTGTTTTAGAATATTTCTTGTTATGTTGCATATCTAGGATAGGGATTTCAGTTCGAAAAATATAAAAAAAAAACAAAAACAAAAAATGCATTCATTTAGGATTTTAGTTTTTGTTGCGTGTTTAATTACGTGGCAATTTTAAATTTCAAATATTTATAAAAAATAAAAATCATCATGCATATATCATGTAGAATTAGGGCATTCTTTGTACGTTATGGCATCTTAGATTAAGATTATATGTTTCATTTTAAATTCATTTCATTATCTAGTATAGATTGCATTTTTAAAAATAGAAATATCAAATGCACGTCATTTAGTTTTTATTAAGTTCATTTAATTAGAACTTGGTCATCATTAGACTAGGTCATTTAATAAATGTCACGTGACATATAACTCGCATATTAAATTGCTTGTTGCATGTCATTTTAGTTGAGATAATTTTATACATCATGGCATCGCATTTGCATTGCATGTCATTAGAATTAAGTCATTTAGATTGCATTTAATTATTGCATTTCTTCATGTCATATAATTTAGGTCGTGTCGGCATGTCATATTAGATTATTAGCATGCATCGCTTGACTTTCATTAAATAAAGTGAAAACTAAAAATTAAAATTGCGTGTTAATTAGAAATTATATCTAGGATTATCTATATGAATTCTGATCTAACAACGCAGATGCTTTCATTGCTTTAAGGTATGTTTTGCATTATTTTGCTTTTTTGAGTGTTAAATTGGTGATATGCGCACTTGTATGATCACCTCACACGTTAGGAAGCTAAATTAAAATCAATTCAATTGCCAAACATTTTTTTGAAAATTAAAAAGAAATGGTACCGAAATGGCACTAGGATAGTCTAGTCTAACCAAGTCCCCGTACCCAAAATCTCTGGTTCGTAGGAGTAAGATAATCCTCCCGTTATTTTACATAGATGTTTAATCGACCTACCATAAACCGATTAGTGGCGACTCCTAGATAATAATCTTTTGCATGTCAATACCCTAAGTCACGATTTGGTATGGGCTTGGAAGAGCCCGAGCTAAGCTTAAAGACTTAGTAGTCCATCAACCTAGTTTTAGGTGGCAAACCCGAAAAATTGGGTCGCGACAACTTGGCGACTCCGCTGGGGACTTGTGTTAAAACACTTAGTGGACTTAGGCCAATTTTTCTTTTCTTTTGAAAAATATTTTTGTTTGGTAGCAAGGATCCTAGGTACGTCCCTAACATTTTTAAGGTGTTAAATGTTTTTGCAGATGGGAGGTATAAGGGGAGTAGTCTTTGCTAACATTTGTCTTGTAGGTTGGAGTGTGAGATGAATGATTTATTTTTCCAAATTAGAAGTGTTGTTTGCATTTAAACTGTTGTGCATGCTTTATTGCTTTAGCACCACAATATTTGTACACACAACCTGCAGTCCGACCTGGGCTACGATAGGACTTCTAGGATGGTGTTGAGAAGTATACTTCCTCCAAAGCGAGACTGCTATGTAGAGGTTGACCTTCTCTTCCCCGAAAGTTTTTTATGGTGTCGAAATGTGTTTTGTCCATATCCGCGAGACTGCGTGACTATTGGACATTCCATTCGACTGAGCCCGGAGTTAAGGGGACCTGACGTTAATGCGAGACTGCAACGGTCAGATCACCCTCTTAGATCCACTTTGTTAAGCCATTTAGATAGAAATCGAGCCTCACGTCTCATGCGATATGTCTATGTGATTGTCATATATTTCCGATGAAAGTAAGTTGTCTAAATTTTTGCAATTTACTTACTTTATTGTAATTTTTGTCGGCCCATGACAATAGGTTTCGTCGTCAGTTTTGTGTTATATGCAATGGGGAAAACCGACGTACAATTCATTTCCACTGCGAAAAAGAGCTCAAGATGTGGTTGGACCAGCTAGATCAAGATAGCCAGAGATATGTGAAAGCCGGATCCCCCGACTTCTCCCATTGTTAGAGATCAACGTCCACTCTAGTGTGATACAAGCACTCCCTCACTTTTGGTCTCCACAAACTTCCACCTTCATATTTAGTGAGTTCGAGCTGACTCTAACGCTTGAAGAATATAGTGTTGCCATTAGAATGCCCCTGGAAAAGGAACTTGTTAGACCGCCTATCGGTATAGATTCTAGTTCTGAATTATCGCAGTTTTTAGAAATCGAAACCGAAAGAGTAAGGAAGGTTGTCAAGACCAATTGTTTTGCATGCCCATTTTTATTTTTGGAAGAGTGTTTTGCAAATCAATCAATGATTTCAAAAGCTAGGATTTTCATATTAGCATTTTTCGGACTAATTGTTTTTCCTTATCAAAGAAATGCTATTAATCCTTCAATTTCAGGGGTGGTTAATCGTGTTTGCAACGGGTTAAATTATGTTAATATGGTTTTAGCCGAAACGTTCTTGTCATTGAACCGTTTCAAGCAAAATGAAGAAAAGACCATGCGTGCCCTCCCTAAACTTTTGCAAATATGGTTTTTCTCGCGCATAAAAGGTTTTGGGCACCTTATGAAACAATTTAAAATTGATGATTTAATGCACCCCATACAAAAATTTGCGGTTTTGGAACGTTTTTCCCCAAATAAACAATATGCCCGTTGGGTTAATTTTTTGAAAAATCCTAGGCCCAAGGCATTCCTATGGTATACTAAATGGCTTCATGTTGAGGAGGCTCGTTTCACTCACAAGTATGATGGGCCAATTCCGCTGATGGGCCTTTCTGGTTCTACCTCCTATTACCCATATCGGGTGGCCCATCAGTACAGAGCTCTTCAAGAAGTTCCTCCACCCCTCAAGATAGAGTTATTCCAAGTTCGTTTTGTTCGTACGGACTATGATTATTTCAACGAGGTCCAGATGATCATTGCTGCATGGAATGAATGCCATCTAGAAAAGATTATGGTGCCCAAGAGACTGAAAGGCAAGGAGGAGATCCACCATGCGTCGACATTCTACATCCAACCACACTGGATTCCTGCTGCATTACGTCTGGTGGTCCCTGATGTGACTGAGAAGCCTACTCAGCGAGCACAAATTGAGCATCTTAAGCGGAAAGTGGAAATGCTTGAAGTTGAAAATAAGAAGCTTCGCAAGACGTTGGGATCCCGAAAGCATATAAAATGAGATGTTTTGAATTTTTTATCTTGATTTCAATTTTCAATTCGATGCTTTCAATTTTTAGTTCAATGTTTAGGGAGTTGAATTTCAATTTTTAGTGAATTTTGACTTTATATTTCAAGTGAATTTTGAATAAAATCAGGCGATTAGACCATTGTCACGGGCCATTTTCCTATCTTGTCATTGGTTCTTACATTACCTATTTCATTTTCTTTAGGTGACAATGGATCCACCATGATCGTATGTCCGCTTTGGAGACTCAACTTCAACAAGTACTCGCCTCTATACAGCTTGTGATGGATCAACTCCAATTCCTCCAAGTGAATCCAAAGCTCTACTTGCTCTTCCAGAAATAGTTATCCCGAAGCAAGCAAATAAGGTTCAAATGATTGACGACGACATGCTTGGGCTGGACGATGACTCGGTCCTTGTTGGAATAGTCAAGCTTGACAGCAGTCCTAAGACAGATCAGGATGAGCGCATTGTAAAGCTGGAAGAGAAAGTGAGACAACTGCAGGAATCACAAAGCTCACTCCCATTCGACCTCTCGGTCTATGAGAAGGTCAAAATGCCGAGCAAGTTCAAAATGCCAGAGTGAGAAATATGACGATACATCTTGCCCAAAGTCTCATATGCAAATGTATCACGTGCGCATGGCCCAGCACGTAAAAAATGAGCCTCTCATGATCCAATCGTTCCATGCAAGTTTGACTGGACCCGCACTAAACTAGTATGTGATGAAGAATGTGAACCTCCTCGACACTTGGAACGAAGTGGCTGACGCGTTCCTCACACAGTACAAGTTTAACATGGACATCGCACCTTCCCGAGAAGACCTGGAGTGAATGGAAAAGAAAAGGAGCGAGTTATTTAAAGAATATGCTGTAAGATGGAGAAACCTTGCGGCTCAAATCACTCCTGAGCCTACCAACAAGGAGCTGATGAAATTGTTCGTGAAGACCCTCCCTTTTGAGTTTCATAACCAAATGGCTAGTACGTACGTCGAAAGCTTCAATCAGCTCATTCCTATAGGAGAACAAATCGAGATGGGGATAAGGGAATGATGGTTTATTGAGCCATCTAATAAGAGATTCACTGCCAAGAAGGAGAAGGAAGCGGCTATGGATGTGAATGTGGCTTATGGCCAAGAAAATGCCAAACGTGCCCTAGTTATCCAATGAATCCGAGACAGCCACAAACCGCTGGCCGTCAACCATTTGCCCAAGCAAATAATAGAAGGGAATTCTCTCCTCTCCCTGGGTCTCCATCCAAAGTGCTGATAATCCTCCGAAAGAAAGGTTTGCTTACTAGTGAACCAAAGCGTCCTAACCGTGAAAGCAATCGCAGTTACGACCCGTCGAAGAAGTGTGACTACCATAGCAGTGAACTAGGGCATTCAACTTATGAATGTTTCACCCTCAAGCACAAGATCCAAAACCTCTTAGACACGAAAGTCTTTTCGTTTCAAACTGCTCGGCCGTACGTCCAGAAGAATCCGTTACTCGAGCATGAGGGTGCAGAAAATGCTATCCTGGAACCTGAAGTTAGTCAAATCAAGGACTCGAATGTGCACATGGCTGATGCCTACAATGGACTGGTGAGAGCTGGATATTATCCAGGTCAAGAAGATGTTCCCCTATCGCTGATGAAGGAAAGAATCGCCCAAATGGTGGATGATGGCATTATCGTATATGCTGACCGTAACTGCGTAGTTTCCACTATTTCCCACATTATCATCAATTGGGAGGAGTTGCAGGCTACGCTCAATACTGATAAGGAAGAAGTTTATCCTTCGCTCGCGGGCATGCCTCCGCTAAAAGATGCATCTGACGAGGAGATTGTGATCGAGATACCTCAACCATATGAGTATGTCAACAACAAAGCAGTGCCTTGGTCTTATAACTTAGATGTCGACCTTGTTACAAGGACTGGTCGAACCTATGGTCAAGCCAGTGCTCAACCTGTAAAGCCAGTCACCGATGAAGAGGCTAAGGAATTTCTAGCTATGATTAAAGCAAGTGAGTATAATGTGGTCGATCAATTGCGGAAGATGCCTGCTCAGATCCCTTTGCTCAAGCTTCTCCAAACATCCTCTATGCATCAAAAGTCACTAATGAAGGTGTTGAGTGAAATTCATGTGCCAGAGACGGTTGAGGCGGACAAGTTGGAAGAATTTGTGGGATCAGTCATTCTCAAAGATTTGATTGCCTTTTCTGATGAAGAATTCCCTCTCGAAGGCCGGGGACATAACAAAGCACTCTACATATCCGTTAAACATAAGTCTTCTCATGTGTCTCGAGTGCTCCTTGATAATGGGTCCGCTCTGAACATATGTCCATTTGCTACTTTGCACCGTCTCAAGGTAGACCCGTCAAGGATACATGCTGCGATGACCTCAATACGAGCTTTTGATGGCACAAAGAAGTAGCTGCTCGGAGAAATCCATCTTGAAGTACAGATAGGGCCAGTTGTCTTCAACATTCCCTTCCAAGTGTTGGACATCCCGACCGCATTCAATTTCCTGCTGGGTAGTCCCTGGATACACACTACTGGAGCAGTGCCTTCAAGTCTACATCAAGCTGTGAAATTTGTGATCGAAAGGAAGCTGGTCACCGTGTATGGTGAGGAAGACCACCGGATCTATCATGAGACAGCTATCCCCTATATAGAGCCGGATTCTGAGCTCGAATCAAGTTACCACTCATTTTAGTTGGTATCCACCCTACATACTTCTCGAGGTTCATCACCGCCCATTCTTGAAGTTTCAGATGCTACCCTCATGGTGGGAAGAGTAATTGTCGGAAACGATTTCTTTCCTGGCAATGGTCTTGGAAAGAATGGTCGGGGCATTCGAAGCCCCATTGAAGCCCCTCAGAGGTCCCGTGCTACTGGTTTAGGGTACCATGGAAGAGGTGGGGGAAGTTCATGAGGACAAAGACAAGGAAGACAGAACCCGCCAACTGATCAAGGGCGAGGGAGGCAAAACCCGTTACCTCCAAGCATTCATGAGACATTCCCCGGTCCTCCCATAATGATGCAGGATGAAGCAGATACCTTGGGGCAGCTTAGTGGCAAGTTTGATTACCTGGTGAAGTATCCGGCCCCTCCCAGTCATTGCATTGATCCTTGTGAGATAGTCCCAGATGGATGGGATAGCATGGATAATCCAACACCCCTAAAGATCGAAAACCTTGATGATGAGCTGGAAGGAGTTGCAGGCTTATTCGACAACCTCATCATAGGAGCCATTGATGAAGGATCCCCTGAAGAGATGGGCTTTGGCCCACAAGAGTAACTTTTTTACCGCTTTCGCACATTCCCCTGCGCGGGAATTTTTATTGCTTTCTAGGGATTGTTTTTGATTTCTTCTTTTTCGTTTTCTTCTTACGACTTGAACTACATTTTCCCTTCAATAAATTGTAATTGATTGATGAATTTTAATGAAATTACAACCCTTATTTTGAGAACATGATGAGGCACACCAAACCAGCTCGGTGATGATATCCAGCCGATAAAAGAAAAGAAAAATCCAACGAGAATTCTGAGGCGTGGGCTTCATCATGCTTTCTCGTGTCAAATTTTTTTAAAAAAATAGTTTTTGTCAAAGGATTTCAAATAAACAAAACAACAAACAACAAACAAAGAAAACCTAGGTTACCCTGTTTGTCTTTCTGATTCATCTATTTCCTGTTTCAGGGACGATATTCTGACTTGTAAGAATGTGAGAATGATCCAATCTAATATAGCAAGTGCTGATGATGATGATCCCGAAGATCCAATCGAAAACTCCAGTGAGGTTCAACGTAGTTGGGAACAACATGAAAAGGCTAAAGCTCCCACATCCGAGCAGACCGTCACTATTAATTTAAGTGATACTAAAGAAGCCAAAAAGGTGAAAATTGGAGCGAGTTTCCCCAAAGGTGAGGCCAAGCGCATGATTTAGCTACTGAAGGAATATCGGGATATCTTTACATGGACCTATGCTGACATGCCTGGTTTAGACCCGTCAATTGTGGAACATTGCCTACCTACTAATTCGGATGTGCCACCTAAGAAGCAAAGGCTGAGGAGAACTAAGCCTGAACTCTTAAAGAAGATAGAGGAGGAAGTGATGAAGCTTCTGAAGGTGGGATTCATTGAAGTCTCACAATACCCAGAATGGGTAGCTAACATTGTACCGGTGATGAAGAAGGACGGTCGAATCCGAATTTGTGTCGATTATCGAGATCTAAACAAGGCTAGCCCGAAGGATGATTTCCCGTTGCCTCACATAGATGTCCTTGTGGATAGTACTACCAGATTTGAACTATTCTCATTTATGGAGGGCTAATCTGGGTATAATCAGATAAGGATGAAGGAGGAAGACAAGGAGAAGACTGCATTTATCACTCCGTGGGGAACCTTTCATTATAAGGTTATGCCCTTTGGACTAAAAATTGCAGGGGCAACTTACCAGCGAGCCATGATAGCACTGTTTCATGACATGATGCATCAAGAGATTGAGGTCTACATTGATGATATGATTGCAAAGACCCAACTTGGAAAAAGCCACGTCGAGACCTTGAAGAAGCTGTTTGATCGACTCTGCGAGTTCAAGCTTTGGCTAAATCCCGCTAAGTGTGTGTTCAGAGCAACATCCGGTAAATTACTTAGATTTATTGTGAGCAGTAAAGGGATTGAAATCGACCCAGCTAAAGCTAAGGCCATTTATGAGCTACGACCTCTGTCAATAGTGAAAGAAGTCCAGAGTCTTTTGGGGAGGTTGAATTACATTGTTCGATTCATTTCCCAACTTTCTGAAACCGCCAAGCCATTCTTCAAACTCCTAAAGAAGAATGCACGAGTCAACTGGGATGATGAGTGTCGAGAAGCGTTCGACAAATTGAAGTATTGCTTAATGAATCCACCGATGCTTGTCCCGCTATCGCCGGGGCATCCTTTGATTCTCTACCTCACCATTCATAGTGAGTCACCGGGTGCAATGTTGGCTCAGGAAAGTCCTCACGATAAAAAAGAACGAGCCATTTATTATTTGAATAAAAAATTCACAGTGTCAGAGCTGAAATATTCTGATGTGGAAAAGACTTGTGCCGCATTAGTGTGGGTGTTGCATAGATTGCGATAGTACACATTGCATCACCAAACTTTCCTCGTGACTGAGAATAATCCTATCAAGTACTTACTTGATCGGCCAGCTTTGGTGGGTAAGTTGGCTAAATGGCAGATTTTGATCTCAGAATTTGATGTGCAATTTATGCCACAAAAGTCGGTTAAAGGTCGAGTGATTGCTGATCTATTGGCCGAGAATTTAGGAGTCCCAAATAATGATGACAGTTTCCTAGATGACCGTGTCTTGAACGTAAGTGAAGATTCATGGACAATGTTCTTTGATGGAACCGTGAACTTGTTTGGTTCTGGTACTAGAGCAGTTCTGATATCCCCAAATGGACAACACCATTCGGTAGCGGCGAAATTGATATTCCCATGCACTAACAATGTGGCTGAGTATGAAGCGTGCATCCTCGGGCTTCAGGTCACAATTGAGATGAGTGTGGCCAAGTTAAGAGTGTTTGGAGATTCAGCGCTGATCATACTACAGACCGTAGGTGAATGGAATACTAAGGATACCAAATTGCTCCCGTATCATAAGTATTTAGAAGATCTGATAAAAGAGTTCGACGAAGTTTCATTTGAATACTTGCCGAGGTCTCATAATCAATTTGCAGATGCACTTGCGACATTGTCTTCTATGCTGAAAGTCACTGATGGGTTAGAGGTCGAGCCACTAAAAATAGAGGTTTTGTCGAAACCAGCTTATTGTATGATTGTGACTGAAGAACCCGATGGAAAATCATGGTATTGCGATATCATGAATTACATTAAAAAGCAGGAATTCCCCGAGGGAAGCACTCAGGCTGATAGGAAGTACATCACGAAGATGGCTTCGAATTTTTTCGTCAGTGGTGAGAATTTGTACAAGAGATCTTACGATTCGATCTTGTTGCGATATATAGATGTAGCCGAGGCCACTCAAATCATGCAAGAAGTGCACGAAGGAGTATGTGGGCCTCATATGAATGGACACATGTTAGCCAAGAAGATCATGAGATTAGGCTACTACTAGCTCACACTGGAAAGTGATTGCATCTAGCATGTTCGGAGTTGTCACCGCTGCCAGATTCATGGAAATAAGATAAATGTTCCTCCAATTGAGTTGCACCAGTTTTCCGAGCCATGGCCTTTCTCGATGTGGGGTATCGATGTGATTGGCCCAATCAACCCTAAAGCTTCAAATGGGCATCGATTCATCTTGGTGGCAATAGACTATTTCTCCAAATGGATCGAAGCTACATCCTTTGCAAATGTCACCGCTCGCAATGTTGTGAAATTCGTTAAACGTGACATAATTGCTCGTTATGGCGTCCCTGAAGCGATCATCACAGATAACGGGACAAATTTGAACAACAAACTTGTTGATGGGTTGTTCAGCGAGTTCAAGATCAAGCATCTAAATTCATCTCCTTACCACCCTCAAATGAACGGGGCTGTTGAAGCGGCCAATAAGAACATTAAGAAGATCTTGGCTAAGACAGCCGAGAATTATCGAGATTGGCACGACAGGTTGCCCTTTGCATTGATGGCATACCGATCATCGATCCGCACTTCTACCGAGGCAACCCCTTTTGCTCTGGTGTATGGCATGGAGGTAGTTCTGCCTGTCGAAGTAGAGATTCCTTCTCTACGAGTTTTATCCCAAGTGGAGTTGTTTGAGGCTGAATGGTCGCAGCAAAGATTTGAACAGTTGAACTTGATTGACGAAAAAAGACTGAAGGCTCTCTGCCATGGCCAAACATATCAGTAGAGAGTAGCCAGATCTTTCAACCAAAAGGTGCGGCAGAGACATTCGAGGTAGATGATCTTTGTTCTAAGGAAGCTGTTACCAATATTTCCAGATCCTGGAGGCAAGTTTGCTCCAAATTACAATGGCCCTTTTGCTCCAAATGTCACCGCTCGCAATATTTCTAGATCCTGCGACCCAACGCCTGAAGCTCGCGCTGCCCTGACGCCGCCTTTGCCTCAAGCCCCGATTCCCCGCACCAGCAGCTGCGTCCGAGATTCCCCGCACCCATGAGCGTGCGCCACCACCGTGCGAGCCATCCACAGCCACCTGCTTCCCGATCGCTCAGACCCTCCGCCCTCGACGCCTACACCTGGAGCCTCAGCCCACCCGACGCCTTCGCCTCCGCGCTGCTCAACCCCGAGCCGCACCACCGCCACGCTGATCCAGCTACTGGACGTCTCCGGCTCACCCGCTACTACCCCGACGCCGCGCCGATCCAGCCGTTGGACGCCTCCTGCTCACCCGCCATTGCGTCGAAGCTCCGCCGCCGGCGACCCCCCTTGCCGGACCGACGATCCGCTACCCCCTCTTTCCTTAGGTTGTTTATTTATTTTTTATTGTTTGTTTATTTTTACTTTTAACTGTCATTTATTTTATTTACCTTTTTAAGCTTTGCCATTATTGTACCAATTGGAATATTGGTAATTGATTCTTATAGGCATTATCCATATGAGTTGTCCTTAAAATGATTGTAGTTATTTAATTTGACCCGTAAGACGTCGGGTCATTTTTTTAATTATGTTAATTTTTGGGGGGTTTGTTTATAGTATATTAATTGTTGAATCAATATATTTATTAATTTGATCAGTAAGATTTCGGATCAGATTTTTAATTATTTTGATTTCTTGTCGTGATGTTCAGGGTTAAAAGTAATCGTTAATTTGACCTGTGAGATAACAGTTTATTTTTTCGTTTATTTTAATCCTTTATTTGTTGAGTATCTTGATTGTTTAGATTTAAGGATAGTTGATAATGTTTGTTTTAGAAAATCACTAAGAAAAATAAAATAAAAAATTATTTGAATTAGGATTCAATTTGTTTTAGAATATTTCTTGTTATCTTGCATATCTAGGATAGGGATTTCAGTTCGAAAAATATAAAAAAAAAAAAAAACAAAAACAAAACAAAAAATGCATTCATTTAGGATTTTAGTTTTTGTTGCATGTTTAATTACGTGGCAATTTTAAATTTCAAATATTTATAAAAAAAAAAAAAAAAAATCATCATGCATATATCATGTAGAATTAGGGCATTCTTTGTATGTCATGGCATCTTAGATTAAGATTACATGTTTCATTTTAAATTCATTTCATTATCTAGAATAGATTCCATTTTTAAAAATAGAAATATCAAATGCGCGTCATTTAGTTTTTATTAAGTTCATTTAATTAGAACTTGCTCATCATTAGACTAGGTCATTTAATAAATGTTGTGTGACATATAACACCCATATTAAATTGCATGTTGCATGTCCTTTTAGTTGAGATAATTTTGTACATCATGTCATCGCATTTGCATTGCATGTCATTAGAATTAAGTAATTTAGATTGCATTTAATTATTGCATTTCTTCATGTCATATAATTTAGGTCGTGTCGCCATGTCATATTAGATTATTAGCATGCATTGCTTGACTTTCATTAAATAAAGTGAAAACTAAAAATTGAAATTGCGTGTTAATTAGAAATCATATCTAGGATTATCTATATGAATTCTAATCTAACAACGTAGATGCTTTCGTTGCTTTAAGGTATGTTTTGAATTATTTTGCTTTCTTGAGTGTTAAATTGGTGGTATGTGCACCTGTATGATCACCTCACACGATAGGAAGCTAAATTAAAATCAATTCAATTGCCAAACATTTTTTTGAAAATTAAAAAGAAATGGTACCAAAAGGGCACTAGGATAGTCTAGTGTAACCAAGTCTCCGTACCCAAAATTTGTGGTTCATAGGAGTAAGATAATCCTCCCGTTATTTTACTTAGGTTTCTAATCAACCTACCCTAAACCGATTAGTGGCGACTCCTAGATAATAATCTTTTGCATGTCAAAACCCTAAGTCGCGATTTGGTATGGGCTTGGGAGAGCCCGAGTTAAGCTTAAAGACTTAGTAGTCCGTCAACCTAGTTTTAGGTGGCAAACCCGAAAAATTGGGTCACGACATTGGTTGAATCAATTTTATTTTCGTAAAAGAAAAAAATAAAAATAAAAAGTTTGAATTAAGATTTGGTTTGTTTCATAATATTTCTTGTTATCTTCAATATTTAGAATAGGGATTTTATTCCGAATTTTGAAAAAATATAAAATCAAAAAGAAAATGCATTCATTTAGGATGTTAGTGTTTTTTTTTAAACTTAAATTGCAAGTTTAATTACTTTGCAATTTTAATTTAGAATTTCATAAAAGAAAAAAAAAATTGGAATTATGGCATTCTTTGCACGTCATTGCATATTATGATATATTGCATTTTTTTAAGAAAAATAAAAATCATGTGCACGTCATATAGAATTAGTTTCATGAAAAGCACGTCATTTAGTGATTGCTGCTAGGGTCATTTAATTAGAAATTGCCCGTCATTAGAATTAGGTCATTTTGATTAATTTAGATTCATATTTAATTACTACATGTTCATGAAGAAAATACAAAAAAAATATTTTATTCATTCATATAGTTTAGGACATATTGCGATGCCATATTATTTCATATTAGATTAGAAGCATTGCATTGCATATGGATTATATTCTCGTTAAATAAGTGAAAACAAAAATTGTGTGATTGCTTATTAATTAGAAATCATATCTATGATTGATGATGTAAATTCTAATCTAACAACACAGATGCTTTCGTTGCTATGAGGTAAGTTCTGCATTTTTTATATTGCTTTTTATTGGATGTTAAATTGGTGGTTTGCACACCCGCATGGTCATCTCACATGTTAGAGAAATAGATTTAAAATCAATTTCAAGCTGCTTGCCAAACACTTTTCAAAATAAAAGAGAAAGGTACCGTAAACTGATTCGTAGAATAAAATAATTCTCTCATTATTTTACTTAGGTATCTAATCGACCTACCATAAACTAATTAGTGGCGACTCCCTTTTGAATGTTAAATATTTGAACCTAAGTCGCGAATTGGTATGGGCTTAGGAGAGCCCAAGCTAAGTTAGACTTAGTAATCCATTAACCTAATTTTAGGTGGTGCACCCGAAAATTCGGTCGCGGCAGTTTGGCGACTTGAGTTAAAGCTCTTAGTGGACTTAGGCCGATTTTCTCTTTTATCTTTGAAAAAATATTTTTGTTTGGCAGCGAGGATCCCAGGTACGTCCCTAACATTTAAGGTACTAAATGTTATTGTAGGACGGGATGTATAAGGAGAAGTGTTTGCTGATCTTTGTTTTGCAGGGAGGTGTAGGAATGTATGGTTTACTTTCATTTATGAAGTGTTGCTTGATATAAACTATTGTGCATGCCTTGCATTTACATTACACTATTGCACACACAACTTGCCGCCGGACCTAGGCTACATAGGATTATTTAGGATGGTATCGAGATGGATACCACTCTGACCACATGCCCGCGGTACGAGTCACCCATCTTGATCCCGAAATTTCTTTTGTGGTGTTAAGAGTACCCACCTCAGTCCGCATGCCCGCAACCCAAGTCGACTCTTTGACCAAGCTAGAGTCATGAGGACCCGATGTAGTCCACATGCTTATGGCTAGTCTAATCATCCTTGTGGCTCCACCTTGTTAACCCTTATAGACTAGAAATTGAGCCACTTACCATGCGCATGTCTGTGTGGTTGCCATTAATTTTCCTTGGTGAAGTAAGTCTTCTATCCCTATACTATGCAATTTACTTATTTTGTCATACTTTTGGTCCGTCGATGACAATCTAGGTCTGTCATTGTATCTAATTCTTTTGTCAATCATAAATGAAATGAGAAAATTGCAATGCAATGAATCATTTAGAAAATAACATAAAAAACTTTGGAGAATTTTTCTTTTCAATTCATGTCTACGAAATTTGGTCTTGCTAGGGTGTCTATCTTTATTTTCCAAGTCCATTTTTAGGAAATGCTCTTATTGTATGAACTTTTCATGAATAAATGGAAAAAAAATGGAAAAAAAAAATTGATTAGATTATTGTCATGGATTGGTTCTCTATTTACACCTCGTGCTTACATACTTTCATTCATTTCAATTAGGTGATAACGAATCCCTCACGTTCGCCCATAATTACGCGATCAAGAACTAGAATGGCTGACTAAATTGAAATGAGTGATCGTATACCTGTTATGGAGGACCTACTCCAACAGCTTCAAATAACTCAAAACCAATCCCTTCGAGTGGATTCAACTCTTGCACCTGCTTTCCCCGAGACCGTAGTTCCGAAGCAGGCAAACAATGCCCAAATTGGCAATGAAGACTTGCCTGAACTGGAGGATGACCCACTATTGGTCACTGCTGAAAAAACTAAGCCTAACAATGTCCCTAAGATGGGGCAAGATGAAGCGAAAGTGATGGACACTCTGGGGTAGCCAAGTGGCAAATTCGATTATTTGGTGAAACATTCGTCTCCTCCCAGCTTTTACTTTGACCCCCGCAACATAGTTCCAAGTGGATCGGATGGCATGGATGATCTAACGCCTCCAAAGACAGAGAACTCTAATGACGCCCTGGAAGGAATCACAAGTCTGTTCGACGATCTCGTCATAAGAGACATTAATGAAGGACTTCTGAAAGAAATGGGCCCTGAAGAGTGACCTATTTATCGCTTTCGCACATTATCCTGCGTGGGAATTTTTATTGCTTTCTAGGAATTGTTTTCGATTTATTCTTTTTCGCTTTCTTTTTAGGGATTAGGAATCGCATTTTCCATTCAATAAATTTTAATTGATTGATGAATTTTAATAAAATTACAAGTTTTCTTTTGAGGGCATGATAAGGTACACCAAACCAGCCCGGTGATGATATCCAGCTGATTAACAAAAAGAAAAACCCAAGGAGCATTCTAAGGACTGGGCTTCATCATGTTTTCTCGTGTCAAAATATTAAAAAAAATGCTTTTCCAATTGCTTTTCAAAAAAAAATTCAAAAAATCTTTCAAAACAATAAAATATCTTTTACCCTATTAGTCTTTTTTATCCTTCTACTTCTTGTTTTAGAGACGATTATAAAGCATGCAAAGGTGTGGAAATGGTCCAATCAAATGCAACAAGTGCTGATAATGATGATTCTAAAGACTCGATTGAAAATTCCATTGAGGTGCAGCATAGCTGGGAACAAAATGAAAAAGTTAAGGCTCTTACATCTGAGCAGACCATCACTATTAACTTAGGCGACGCTGAAGAAGCCAAGGAAGTGAAAGTTAGGGCAAATATCCCCAAAGACAAGGCCGAGCGCCTAATGTAGTTACCAAAGGAATATTATGATGTCTTTGCATCGACCTATGCTGACATGCCTGGTTTAGACCCATCCATCACGGGGCACTATTTGCCTACTAATCTGAATGTGACACCTAAGAAGCAGAGGCTGTGGAAGACTAAACCCAACCTCTCAAGAAAAAAAAGATAGAGTAAGAAGTGATAAAGCTTCTGAAAGTGGGATTCATTGAAGTCTTGCGATATCCTGAATGGGTGGCTAAACTTGATTAAGGAGAAAAAAATGAAGGCTTTTACCATGACCAAACTTATCAGCAGAGAGTTGCCAGATCATTCAATCGAAAGATCCTGGAGCAAGTTTGTTCAAAATTACAACGGCCCATATGTGGTGAAGAAGATACTTCCTCGAGGTGCCTTGATCTTGGCAAAAATGGATGGTCATGAGTTTTCCACTCCATTTAATTCTGATGTTGTCAAGAAATATTACCCATGATAGAATTTGTTTTGTCATGTTTTGAACTGCAAGCATTTTTATGATGAATAAATTGCCTCAATGAATTGAATTGTTCAAATTTGTTGCAAATCTTGCATGTTTTCCCTAATGAATTGTGTGAGATGGATTGAATGTGTCAAAAAGGATACCTTGGAATGACGAAAGGCAAACCTGATTCCATACATTGTTTCATACACTAATCCCTAGTGAGTTTTGTGGAAAAATTTCATGCCCGCAAGGAAAAGGGTAATCTCGTAAAGGGTACGTCAACCGAGGTGATGAGAGGCAGTTTCTTCCTCTACCCAAAACACTACGGGTATACCTATTGTTTAGCCCTTTGAGCCCACACACATGAAGAGTTTTTTAAATTATCCCTATCAAGGATCATCCCATACTGAGACAAAATTTGCGATAAATGATAGGAATTTTCTTACTTGCACTTGCATCAATCTTCGAATATTGCTTTTGCAGTGTAACTTGTACGATAATTTGAAGTGCCTTAAGACGACGAAGAGCAGTTCTTTCTCTATCCTATACACTTTTATCCATTGAATAGCCCATTGGAGCCTATAAATTCATTTCATATTAAACCCAGTTGGTGATCATCTCCCACACTGGGCAAGGCAAGAAAAAACAAACCACTCAAGTAGCATGGTTTACATTGCTGATAAAAGATGAAGGCTCTGCAAGTCCAAAGAAAATAAATGAAAAAAAAAAGGGCGTGAAAAAGCAATGTGCATGGTAAAAGCAATGCCAATGCCCAGAGAGAAAAAAAAAATCAAATACTTGATGTAGTGAATAGTATCCCCAACAAAGCGGTACTAAAAAACTCGAATGCTGTTGCAATTAATGGAGTTGTGATGTGAATAAAATCTTCGATGATGAAGAAGAAAGTTGGTGGAGATGTCAAGATGATTACCAACTTTTACCCTCTAAACACTTTTTGAGCCTAATGATCATTTCACTTCTCAACCCATGAACCAAGCTTATGTTATGTCCCTTGCAAAGTCTCTTCAAATTAGGGCACTTGAATTAACGTAAAAGTTCATATGTTCGAGAGCATTGCTCGAAGAAGTGCGAGTAAGATAATTTCTTCCTCTTTCATATGTTGCTCTCCTTACGGTCCCTATTAAAGACCTCTTAGATTGGTAAGGTCATACCACTTGCGAGATTGCTCAAATCCTTGTTTGGCATGACAATGGTGAGATAGAGTGATTGTCAAAATCCTACATCAAATGTCAGGAAAAATGGCCCTTTTAATGAGGATGAGTGAAAAGCCCTTTTAGACTGAAAGATCCCTCATTTGACACATCCATGACACTCATGTGTTCAGATTGGAATATTCTTTTGAATGGAAATTAGGCGATGCAAGATTTATAGAAATCATCACGCATGAACCTCCCTTGAATTAATGCATGTTTGTGATTACAAATGCATGTAACCTCTCCTATGACCATGTTTTGCAGGAGACATATCCCTAAGAATCGGAGATATCACCAAGTGAGTATATTTCTGTACATATACTTGTCTTTGTGTAGGTATTCTCTCTCAAATGCATCGACACTTGACTCGGTCAAGCTGTCCCTTTATATTGACCTGGCGTGCTTCCGTCAACCCAGAGTTCTTGATCCGGTGTGCTTTCGTAGCCCGGTGTCCATTTTCATTGACTCAGCGTGCTTCCGTAGCTTGATGTCCATTTTAATTAACCCGGCGTAATTCCGTAGCCCGGAGTTTTTGACTTGGCGTGCTTTTGTAGCCTAGAGTCCCTATTTATCGACCCAACGTGCTTCTGTAGCCCCGTGTCCATTTACATTGACATGGCATGCTTTCGTAGCCTAGAGTCCTTTTTATTGAACCGGCGTGCTTTCGTAGCCAAGATTTCTTTTATCGACCTAGCGTGCTTTCGTAGCCTAGAGTCATTTTCATCGACATGGCGTGAGTCTCCCTATCAAATCGCCGTGCTTCTGTAGCCTGAAGTTCCTCTTAATCAATATTCGATTAAGTTGTCCCCCAAAGATTTTCTCTAGATTTAGTCTGATTAAGGCGACCGAAAAAAGGTTTAGGTCTTGGTCAGATGATCCATACTACAGTGCTAGGCGACCGTAGAAAGGTACGGGTCCTAGACAATATTTACTGCTTTAACAGGTGACCGTAGAAAGGTACGGGTCCTGGAAAATGATTTCCTATTTAGGCAACCGTAGAAAGGTACGGGTCCTAGAAAGTGAATACTCGTTTAAGCGACCGTAGAAATGTACGGGTCCTAGACAATATTTATTACTTTAACAGGCGACCATAGAAAGGTACGGGTCCTGGAAAAGCAATTCCCCCATTCAAGTGACCGTAGAAAGGTATGGGTCTTAGAAAATCCTCGTTTAGGCGACCGTAGAAAGGTACGAGTCTTAGACACAACCAAATACTACCATACTGGGCGACCGTAGAAAGGTACAGATCTTAGAAAAGAAGTGTCCTTACAAAACCTTACTGCCATATTGGGCGACCGTAAAAAGGTACAGGTCCTAGGAAAACAGTCCCTTTACAAAGTCTTGTTGCTATTTTGGGCGACCGTAGAAAGGTACAGGTCTTTGACATGTAACACCAACTATCTTGAATCACTCTACCCTTCTTGAAGGTAAGATATTCTAGGTAGGTTCCTTTGACATCTTAGTTTGGATCTGGATGTCGTGATTCTTTTCGTTGAACATTTCACTCTGGATGTGAATGTTCTTCGATCTCTCTCGTTATACCTTAGTCTTGATCTAGGTATTTCGAATTAAAAAATTTTGATGTCTCAGTTTGGATCTAGATGTCTTAATTATTTTCGTCTAAATATTTCACTTCGAATGTGAATGTTTTTTTCGACCTTTCTCGTTATACTTTAATTTGGACCTACGTATTTCGAGTTTAAAAAATATTCACATCTCAATTCTTTTTGCTGAATATTTCACTTCAGATGTGAATGTTCTTCTCAGTCTCGATTTATTACCTATTAGACTCTTCAAGGAACCTGGGTGAAAACTAGGTACTTGTGGAGTAAATGGAGATTCATCATGTATCTCAAGATGCTCTACCGCACTGATTGGTAAGTAATTGTAGGTACGTTCATTTCTTTCGCATCATGCATTTGCATTAGCATTTCTATGCATCATATACATTGCATTTTAAAATGGGATTCATCTTCCGATAAAAAAAAAGAGAATAAAAAAATCAAATCATTCAGTGCATTTGAATGGTCAAAATTTAGGTTTCAATTTATCTTTGAATGCAACCTCTACAAGCTCACTTTCAAAGAGGGGCAGCTGTTAACACTTAAATTTTGGCGATCTGATCATTTATTTATTGCATAGAAAATAAGGGGTTAATTCTATCCCCAAAAAAATAATTAATTGCATAGCATATAATTTTAGATGCATTTATTTTTAATTTATATTTTTCGCATTCATTGGATCGGTGACGGATAGGTTCAAATTAGTGGTTCTGAGCCTTAATTTGGCAGGCCGGACCAAGCCCACAAAGTAAGCAAATTGGCCCAAGCCCATTTTTTTTTAATGACAAAAATTACCTAAATGGAGATTTGAAATGATATTACGGTGGATTTTTGAAATTTAAGAAAATCGGGTTGCAATCTTATCTTCAGGTGATAAAATCAGTAGAAAATATTCAAGGGATGAGGAAAATAAAAAGATTTTTGTGATCGGGAGGTCATAGATAATCTTTGTGTGTATTAAAAAAGATACAAAATATACCTCGAAGATCACGTTCTCTTTGCCTATAAAAGGTGTGCACGGAAGTCGATGGAAATGAGCTTCTTTTGGTGAAAGAAAGAACCCAAAAGTAAAAAGTAAGAGAGAGAGAGAGAGACAGCAGAAAGTGACAGGTGAGAAAAAAGTAGAAAAGAAGAAGGAGTCATCTTCTTCGAGGGATCCATCGCCGGTCTTCAATCGCGAACGCCGGTGCCGGTCGTCGCGCCAGCGCCACTGCGCTACAGGCCCTGCACACGACCACCATCGTCGTTCCACAAGTCGCCCGAAGCTCTACCTCGCCGATCGTCGTCTGTGAAACTCGATGCTGGAGTCGCTCCTACCTTATTCTGCCACTCGTCCGCGACTACCCGGCGCCGCTCGCCATCGTGCCGAAGTCCCGAGTCACCTGCGTCGGCAGCAGCAACCCGCGAGTCCCTAGTCCTCGCACCTCGGCCACCCTCGCGACACCAGTCAGTCACTGTCGCGCGCTGTTCTTCGCGACGCCTCAGATCCTGAACCACGCACCGGCCAGCATGCCCCTGCTCTGAGTGCTGTTGCTCCGCGCCCCGAAATCACGACATCGCGTCTACCAAACCCACGAGCCCTCCCTAATCCACTAATGTTCCATTGGTCTCGCCCGTGACGCTCACCGAGCCGCCTCGAGTCTGTGACCACCCAGCGCCGATTTGCTACTGGATCGGGCCTTGCTTCTCTTCAAGCCGTTGTTCCTGCTTTGGCCACACGATTCCGGCTGACCCACGGTGCCACTTGTGAACTGCTGTTGCCGCTAGTCTGCTCGGCGCCGACCCCCCTTCACCGGACCTTCGCCAGAGATTTGACCGTGACGCCCCTGTTGGACCTCTGACTCGTCGCCCTTGCTATTACCCGAGCATGGGATTTGCTTGGGAAGTAAAAAAAAAAACAAAAAACAAAACAAAACAAAACAAAACAAAAAAGGAAAATCAATTAGGTAGTTTTTTCTTTTTTATTTACTTTATTCTATTTTTTTATGTTATTTTCATTTATTTACTTTGTTTTTTAGTAGAATTATTCCTGAATGAATGGTTGAGATTTCTTGACATGAAGTAGCCCCCCAAATTAGGGAATGACAGTCCGATTTTCACGCCCGAAATTCGACTCACAATCTATGGCAAAAATCGACAATCCAATCTCACGCGCGAGATTCGATTCACGATTTAATTTTAAAATTGGCCAACCCGATCTCATGCGCGAGATATGGTTCGCCAATTTATGAATATCAATCTTATCATATCTGATTTGCCGTTGTGTTGGTTGAATCAATTTCATTTTCGTAAAAGAAAAAAATAAAAAAATAAATGTTTGAATTAAGATTAGGTTTGTTTCATAATATTTCTTGTTATCTTGCATATTTAGAATAGGGATTTTATTCCGAAATTTTGAAAAAAAAAATGCATTCATTTAGGATGTTAGTGTTTTTTTTAAACTTGAATTGCACATTTAATTACTTGGCAATTTTAATTTCGAATTTATTAAAAGAGAAAAAAAAACATTAGAATTAGGGCATTCTTTGCACGTCATTGCATATTAGGATAGATTGCATTTTTTTAAGAAAAATAAAATTCATGTGCAGGTCATATGGAATTAGGTTCATGAAAAGCACGTCATTTAGTGATTGTTGCTAGGATAATTTCATTAGAAATTACTCGTCATTAGAATAAGTCATTTTGATTAATTTAGATTGCATATTTAATTACTGCACGTTCATGAAGAAAATACAAAAAAAAATTATTTTACTCATTCATATAGTTTGGGACATATTGCCATGCCATATTATTTCATATTAGATTAGAAGCATTGCATTGCATATGGATTATATTTTCGTTAAATAAGTGAAAACAAAAATTGAGTGATTGCTTGTTAATTAGAAATCATATCTAGGATTGATGATGTGAATTCGGATTTAACAACGCAGATGCTTTCGTTGCTATGAGGTAAGTTCTGCATTTTTTATATTGCTTTTTATTGGGTGTTAAATTGGTAGTTTGCGCACCCGCATGGTCACCTCACATGTTAGGGAAATAGATTTAAAATCAATTCAAGCTGCTTGCCAAACACTTTTCAAAATAAAAGAGAAAGGTACCGAAAGGGCATTAGGGAAATCTAACATAATCAAGTCCTCGTACCCAAAATCTCTAGTTCGTAAAATAAAATAATTCTCTCATTATTTTACTTAGGTGTCTAATCAACCTACCGTAAAATGATTAGTGGCGACTCCCTTTTGAATGTTAAATATTTCAACTTAAGTCGTGAATTGGTATGGGCTTGGGAGAACACGAGCTAAGTTAGACTTAGTAGTCCATTAACCTAATTTTAGGTGGTGCACCCGAAAATTCGGTCGCGATAGAAAGGAATCTCGCTATGGCTACAATCAGTTCTGGCCGCCCCGCCAAGACATGGCCAGTTGTCGATGCTTGCCTGCTTGCATTTTCTCTCTCCTCTGTATAAGTGCGATTCATCACTGCCTGTTTTTTTTTTTTGTATGCATTCTCGTTCAAGATGATATGAAAAGTCGTCTTTGTCTTTCCTTATTTATTTATTTTGCTTTTTTTTGGGGCTGGAGGAGAACATGTACATAGATATGTAAATACAGATATATGTCCATTTCAACTTTTAGTGAGAAGCCGACAACGATGCCGTACGTTGCCATTTGGGGGTGGGGAAATCATAGGCTCCGCCGTTGACCGGAGAGGGTTTTGGGGGATCCCCCTCTCCGGAGGCAAAGCCCTTGGTGACCACGTGGGTTATCCATGAATAGTGGAGAGAGACTTGGAATGAAATTGGAGGATTTGTGGGGAAGATGAACAGTGGAGAGAGAAAGAGGAAAAAACGCTTTGTCCGTGGAATCACTCGCACCACGTGGCATAACATGTCGATTGCTGAATGGCGCTAGACTACAGTGACATAAAGGAGCGGGACTACCTAATATTTTTTCAAAATTAAATTTAAAAATTTAATTATTTATGTAAAAATATTTAAAAAATTGAAAATTTATGCATTGCGATTATCCAACAAAAATCGCAACAGACGGTCATTCAATAATATTTTAGGATATTCAAGAGAATATGTAATACATTCCAAACATAACTTAATAATATGCTAATAATATTAAAATTTTGATTAGACATAGCTACACTACCTCGGCTAGCGTGAGCAACCTGCATGCTCATTTTTATAGCTCATCACATATGTCATGTCCCATCATTTGAAATATATGCAAAATTTTGCAGACGCTATTTATACACTGCATGACAGCCTTGGTCTTAGATTTCTTTAATCTTGAATGAGTCTTATATTCCGATGCCTCTTCCTCTCGGTCAACTATCCGAATCAAGTAAATTGATGTTCAAACGGGCCATATGTTGTCTGGCCAGATTGGTAACGTGAAGTGTAAGAGTTTCTGAAGTTGCAAAATATCGATTGACAAGAGGTTTGTGAATTGTGATTCTTGAATGCCTTGTACAGAACCGGTGCTTCACCGGTGTTTTTTGAATGCCTCGTACAGAACCGGTATTTTTTTTTTTTTGTCGTTGTTCACCGGCTAGAAAATATAGCCATTCGTCACTAGCTATCGGTCAATAGAGATTTTATTTAAAATAAAAAAATAATTCAATTAATTTAGAAAAATTAACAAAAAGACACCTATTCATATAAGGATGAATAAATACAAGTACATCTTCAAATTTTGGAAAAAAAAATACGTGTACAAGTGCTCTGATAATGATTAAAAACAAATTATATTGAAGAAGATGCCTAATTTATTTGGCGTATTCAGTGATGTGTCCCTCACTATAATTTATATGATAAAATGTCATGGTTGTCCTCTTCTTTGCGTTGGGCATGTGCACAAGATTAATTTTTTGCTAAATCGATTATGCTTGCAAACAGTCATTATTTACAGTCAAGTTGTACCTGCTGTCTTTTATTATCCATCTACTAGTATTGAACGTGGATTCTTATGGGACCCTAGACCTTGTGGAGAGTACGTCACAAGCCATGGTGGAAAGAATCAGGGAACACGAGACTCTACTCTACCACCACCTTAGAATGTTGATATTTTCTTCACCAACTCTTTGAATGTACTTGGAGTAGTTCATTGTCAAATACATCTCAACTTCATTTGTAGATGAAGATGAAGAGCTAGCAAAAGCTGGTGGGTGTTCTTCTTTTTGTGAAGCGATATATAGATTTCCAAGCATTTCTCCTTTTTACATCTTATACATGAAATTCCACTCGTTTAGTCTAATATGTGATGGTGCCCCTTTGAGATTTGCTTTATTTGGATGCCACGCCAATGACTCTTTTGTTTAAGAACTCTTAAGTATTAATAATATCGTCATGTTTTTTACCAAGAAAAAAAAACAAAATGTGATGGTGCCAACATTACTTTAAAACTAGTGATGTTGCCCATGTTTTGCTTGTGTTATTATAGAAGTCGCTAAAGTTACTAATAAGATAAACAACTTTAGGTAATATGATTAAACGTAGGCATAAACTTATAAAAACGAATAGATCCATTTTATCAAAACCATGTTTGATCTTGGTTAAAGATGGCACCAAGTACGAGGAACCAAAATAAACACGTTAATAAGAGTAATATAATTACATCAAATATTTTTTTATTGTTAATATAGTGTTGCGATGATGAAAATGAGTTATGGCCGATGCCAGCCATCGCCCAGACCCCGACCACCAACGTAGAAGAAAATAAACAGTAGAATAGGGGAAAAAAAGAAGAAAGAAATTTTAAAAAAAAACAATTAAAAAAACAGCATTGTTCTAAGCCCTATCGGCTAGGTTATAGGACAAGTGATACTAACTAGATTGGCACAATAGCGATTTCTAGGCTAAATTGATCAAAATGATTACATTGGAAAATTGTTATAAGGTTTGTGATTATATTGGTCAAATAAGAAAGTTTATGGCTGATTTATTGGTCGTGCAATAAGTTTAAGATTTTTTAGATAATTTTCTCTCTTTTCCACTCCTACTATATAATTAACAATTTTTTTACTTGAAATATTATGCCTGCCTACATAAAAAAGTATCTCACGTTGATTTTTTGTTTTCTATAGGTGTTTACTATTGAGCTAAATGATAAGATTCTGTTATTTTGTTTGAAGGGTTTGGCTTTTGTGGTTATACAGCATAAGTGCCAATTATGGCAATTAACTTTGGAGGCTTTATATTCCGATTGCAAAAGATGAGTCCCACAAGAGCACCGTTACAAATATAGCATAACAGTACCGCCAGGCTAGCAGACTCATATTACAAAGAATTCTCTTTTTTAATTTTCATCTTTATGGCAAAATATCAATGTGATGTAAAATAGCTTTCGATTTTCGTTTACGACAAGGAAATAGAAATGTAGTATCAATTCTCAAAATGATGGCCCAAAATAAATAGGAAAACAAAATTATCTAACGAAGGTTCTTGAGAGGAACGTCTGGCTAACTAGGTATATCAAGTAGAAATATAATTCTTGAATCCATAGTGCCACAATGAAAACAAATTTTCAAACGATTGTCCGTATTGACCAAACAAAATCAAAAGATGGAAAGTAATATGTATTGACAAGTTGAAACCTTAAACCAGAGTTAGATTTATTAAAATTAGTTTACAAAACTGTTTTTCTAGGAGATAGGTAAGATCGTGAGTGATTCTCTAAATAATCCGTTATATACAATAATCAATAATGGCCGGATACCTCATTTAATGAATTAATTGTATAAACTAATCTTAGTAAGTCTAGTATTTTCCTAAAACAAAACCCCATGATGTTGGCACGCAGGTGACCCGTTGCGTAGAGATGCAAAGCTGGTAATAAGGAATAATTTGACTCAATATGTATTTTGAAGGCGGTTGGTTGAGGTTGTGGGTGTCGGTGTGTCAAGCGCCGATACTGATTTGAGTGCTGACTTTTTAACTTTAGCCACGTAATTGAAAATAATCTTCTTTCTATCAAAATAGAAATTGTAATTCAATGTGTAAGCCCAAACCATAAACATAGGCACTATTTATTGCCCACATAATGGACATGAACGGGGAGGGTTTTCTACGATATCATCAACATGATGAAAATAGTTATTTCAAGTTTAGAAGATCATCGTGTTGAATGATAGTAGGAAACGAATTTGTTTGTTCATTTCCACTCAATTGATTAGTGAAAGTCTGTCAAAAAGATGAGATTGAGAAGTTGCAGAGGTTCCGAGAGGGCAAATAGTTCAAAAAGTCCTAAATTTATTACACTTTTCTCAATTCAGTTTTAAACTTTTTAATTTTACCAATTCAATCATAAACCTTTGTCACTTTTTATCAATTGAGTCCATCTAGCCAATTTTGGTGGGTGTTTGCTTATGTGGATACCGGTCACACTATATGGCATAATCGGTGCTGACGTGGATAATTTTTAATAATATTTTGATTCTTGAAATTTTTTTCTACATTTTTTATTTTTTTGTTTTTTGTTTTTTTTGTTTTTCCTCTTTCTTTCTTTTCACTTTGTTCTTCCTTTTACCAGTGGTCGGCCATTAGCCATGGCGGCCGGGCTAGCCTCACTCACCACAAGCGAGGCTCAGCCGGGCAATGGTGAGCCCCAGTGAGACTTGCCCTCGCCGAGGCGAGACTCGGTGAAGGTCGGCCACGCCTAGGCCAGGGCAACCTCGCCAAGCATCGGCCATCAGCCGAGCAAAGGCAACACCAGGTGGGGCTGCCCTGGCCTGGGCAAGGCCAACCTTCATTGAGTCTTGCCTCGGTAAGGCTGACACTCCCTTAAGCGAGGGCGAGCTAGAGTGAGGGCTACCCTCACTAGCTTGGGTGGAGGTGACACCCAGTGAAGTTGGCCTAGCTTGGGCAAGGGTTGGGCTCGCCTAGTCTAGGCAAGGCCAACCCTCGCCAAGGCTCGCCCTTGGCTAGTTAAGCCTCGCCTACAGCAGGCAAGACTAACTCGGCGGCTGTGACCAGTGGCCAGCCACCAACAAAAGGAACAAGAAAGTGAAAAAGAAAGAAAGAGGGAAAATGACAGAGAAAAAAAAAGACAAAAAAGTATACAAAATTTTTAAAAAAAAATTATTAAAAATTGTACACGTCAGCACTTACCGTACTACGTGGCACCACTAGTGTCCATGTCAGCGAATTCCAGCAAAAATTCGCCGGATGAACTCAATTGACAAGAAGTGAAATTGTTTAGGATTGAATTGGTAAAATTGAAAGGTTTATAACTAAATTAAAAAAAGTGCAATAAATTTAGGACTTTCCGGATAATTTTCCCAATTTCAGGAGGAGATACTATCTAAGGTAGGAAGAGATATCTCCATAGGTGTAGACCATTAGAGAAGGTTCATAAAGTCAACTAGGACCATCTTAAACCGAAGAGCTAAATTTATTGAAAATAGTTTACAAAATTATTTTAATAGGAGATACGTCAGATTGTGAGTAATCCTCTAAATAATTGGTTATATTAAAAAATTAATAATAGGCCGACATATCATTTAATAAATTAATTATATAAATTAGACATAATAAGTCTAATATTTTGCTGAAACAAAAACTCATGACATATTTTTAATGGTTTAGAATTTGGCTAGTGCATAAGAATTAGACGTGTAGAACCAGCTCAGTTCTCCATACAGATTATCAATCGCATTAGTAAAATGGATCTTTTTCATCACTAAAAAGAAAACCTTAAAACAGAATAAATAATCCAGAAAAAGAAGGTGTGCCTAGACATGGGGGAAGTTCGCGTTGAATTGATTATCTCTGGACCGGTCGAGATTCTAGGCTGGTCACATGCGTGTAACATGAAATCTGGGTTGACCTTCTAGAAGTTTAGGAGGACCACTTACTGTCTTTACCTAATCGATCAGTAGAATATGAAATCCCCACTTGATGTTTTGCTATCTAATTGATGGGGCAAATTTTGGTTCAAAGGCTAAGGAGAGGAGACATGTATGAATAAATGCGATTTGACCAGATTCTTGCTGCTAATTTATTGAACAGGAGAAAAACAAAACAGTGGGTAAACCGCCTAGTACACTCGGACCATCTTCTTGGCCCTATTTCTCCAAAAGTCCTTGGGGCTTTTCGGCTTCAAGCTACCCAAAAGCTTACTGTCTTCACCAGCTGGTATGGTCATTCCAAAGGTGATTTTTAATGTATGAATACTTAAACGTTTTGTCAAGTGGGTGCTTGGTAACTCAAAAATGGATAGCTTATTAAATTAATGGATACTTTGAGAAGATAATTGTATTTGGTATAAATTGATTCCCAATAATCTCATGCTTGAAAAAGTTATTTATTAACACTCAAACACAACACCTCCACAACATGAGCCGACTTACTTAACTATCTTCCTTTCAAAGTCTTTCTAAAAAGGGTATTGTTGTAGTTACGTAGATGAGCCGAACTACTAGAAGAAACCAATAGCTGATGGGCAAAACCGTACAAAGAAGAAGAAGAAGAAGTCAAAATTGATTTAAAACTCTCATTATAGATGGCTTGTAGATTGGTGACCGTCATTGGTGAGAGTTCTGCAAAACCTGTCGCCAAGAATCGTTGGGAAAGGATAACAATTAGACACTCGTCCAGTCAATTCCATGACAAGATATTGATAGAGCTAATATAATTTAAATACCATGACAACTAACGAAAAGTTACGTCAATCAATGAAAGAACTAAGAAGACACAATTGGAACCAATTTATTCTTGATTTTGTAAGAGAAAGTGCATTCACAAAGCATATAGATAATCTTCGTCTCGAGCTATAAATATTGTCAAAGAATACAAACACTTTTGGTTTTCTTTATCCTGGTTGAAGGGATCCCTTTAATTTCTTCAACTAATTATTTCCGGACAACAAAGAACGCTTTTGAACAAAGAATCGCTCAAAAGGGCTGAGATGGGCTAGGCAACCAACTACAAGTGAGGGCTTCAAGTTTGCTAACTAATTGGCCTCACAGTAATGATGGACAACTTGGATTTCATGTAGATGGGCCGGACGAAATTGGCATTTTGCAATAAGGACCCGCAAATCCCACCAAGGTTGATCAGTGCCCAAGAGAAAGCCTATTGGATCTTGAGCACCTACAGCCTATAGGTATAATTTTAACAACACCAAGGCCCAACTAGTTTCACAAGTGAAGAAATGCATAGTCTAAGTGGGCATTATTTACTTTAGACAAGAGAAGTAGTATTCATCCTAATAGATGCACAATAATTTACAAATGTGCAAAATTACAGAGGATCAATGTATGATTTGGCTTCAAATAGTAATAACAACTTACAAGAATTTTAATAACTATGATGAATAACATGTGTAGAGTATTCTTTTAAATGCACACTACCCGCTTAAGCAATAAATAGCTTATTCTCCAAATACATTGACTTTTGCTTATGGTTCATAAAAAATCAATATGGAAGACCAAGCAATCTCATTGTGAGACCATCTATGAAGAATAATTTTGCTTATGCTGCCATTCACCGGGGGTACAATTCAGTAACCGACATATCATTGGTTGACGAAGGCATGGTCCTACTAGTAGATTGATTTGATCCAAGCTCTTTCATTGGGATGCTCAATCCCCCTGATCTACTTCGGACGAAGAAGGCTGGATGTTGAGGTGATGGTGGGTTAAAGTAATTGCTGTTGAGCATGAGAACTATGGTTGCCATGGTGGGTCTAATAACTGGATCTTCCTGAATGCATAGCAAGCCAATGTGCAAGCAACGAAGGACTTCATCCCTTGAATATGAATCCAAGATAGCCGGGTCCAACACTTTCAAGGGCGTGCCATTCCTCCATTTATTCCATACCTGCAAGAATAATACTAGAAAATCTTCACAAATTTGTGGCATTAATTCAATGACTCATCATGCAAGACATCTTAATCTTGCAAATAACCATATATGACTAAGGAAAAGAACCATAAGAGTTTTTTAAGGCTAAAGGACTAATTTTTTACAAAGGAATTTCAATTTCGCTTGACCAAAATCACACAGAGTGCAATGTGAATATTTGCTGTTGTAGCGCAACGAAACTTACATAACTAGCAAGATATTCGCCCCCATCCAATTGGTGGTTGAAGTTATTCTTCTTGCCGCAAATAATCTCTATAAGTAGTACGCCGAAACTATAAACATCAGATTTCACGGAGAACTCTCCATGCATTGCATATTCAGGGGACATGTAACCACTGCAAAATCGAACATTAGCAACATGTATATTGTAGAATTGGATGTAGTTCAATGAGCATCCTTAAATAGATAAAATGAACATGTCTGGCATCCAATTACAAAGTCATCTACTGAAGATATAAGACTTACAAAGTCCCCACGATTTTATTTGTGCTTGCTTGAATTTGATCAACTCCAAAAATCCTTGCCATGCCAAAATCTGAAATCTTTGGGTTCATTTCACTATCTAACAAGATATTGCTACATTTTAGGTCACGATGGATGATCCGGAGACGAGAATCTTCGTGTAGATAGAGCATTCCTCGAGCGATCCCAGATACTATTTTATAACGTACTGACCAATTCAAATGACTGTTTTTTTTAGGATCTGCATTGTTGCACCAAAACTCATTATGTGCTAGCATGTGGCACCTATTCAAAAACTCAAGGTAAATATATTCTCTTATCGATCAAAGGTAGCTTAAATAAAAAACTATAATTAGTTGAAAGAACAAAAAACCTCTTAATTTCAAGTTCTCCACAGTTAGTGAATGTCGGAACATTTCATTTTAAGAAAATGTACATAAGAAGGTTAAATTGCAACATACCAAATAAGAAGTAATCAAGGCTTTTATTTGGCACAAACTCGTAGGCGAGTAGTTTTTCATCTCCCTCCAAGCAAAATCCGAGTAGTCGTACAAGATTTCTGTGTTGAAGCTTTGCAACTAATAGAACTTCATTTTTGAATTCTTCATCACCTTGTCTAGAGCTTCGAGATAGCCTCTTCACCGCGATTTGCTGTCCATCCGGAAGTCTACCCTAAAGTGTGTGGAATTTACTGTTTAATTCCTTATCGCAACTTTTTAAAAACTAACCTAAAAGGCGTTACATGTTTTTTTCTTTTTCTTTTTTTTTTCAGCACCATTATCTTTAATTCGTATGTAAAGCATTCTTCATTGTTTCTAACTTATATGTAATACATACCTGGAAAACTTCACCAAATCCACCTTCACCCAACTTGTTTTCAGGAGAGAAATCATTTGTCGCTACTTGCATTGTACCAAAGTCAAATTGCAAGGACTCCACGGTGGTAAGTTCATTTGCACCTACATTACCAAAAAAAATGCAATTTGATTATCAAATTGTATCGACATTGGCTCCTAGTGGCGTTTATTGGTTGCCAGTGCTTGGGAACATCATCACAATGAAGAGCACCGGATTGGGCTGGCATGGTTATCCCCTAACCCCAATGAAATCTTTCCCCTCTTGATTGGTCATGAAGAAAAAAATTACAATATCATCAATATTGTGGGTAACAAAGTAATGAAATAAATCTTATATCATGATCACTTCTTCATGCTGAAGGTACTGCTAGGTCTGGTGCAAATGCTACCTAGGCTTGGATGGAATTGATAAACGTTAGGAGCATTTTGAGGCCTCATTTTGTGGTTGGTCGTGTCGAATCTATATCCCTCTGGAATGACTCATGGCATCTGAATGGGATCTTGCTGGATCTATTCCCAAGGAGAGTACTTTACGATTCTGCTCATCTTTGAACTGCAAAAGCAGCTGATATGATTTATACTATAAATGGAAAAGGCCCAATGCGAGGTCTGAAGAAAAGGTATCATTCCAAGCAGCTGTTTGTGGTGTAATTTGTCTGAAGGCTTCTTTGGAAGACCAAGATTCTTGCACTGCTGCTTCTTGTGACATTCTTACCTCTACTTCAACTTTGGAGATTGTGAGGAAAAGAGCCACAAGTTAAATGGTATCAGCTGATTTGATTTTCATCTAATTTGCTGAGGTTCGGATTCATATTTTGGTTTGCAATACAAGATAAGCTGCCTATATTTCAAGGAATTGACATATAGTCTTCTAATCAAGGCCAAACTCTCTACTTTTTGTGTCATGAAAGCACTGAGATTGTTTGAATTTTCTTGATGCAGCAGGCTATAAAAAGGAGATGTTTTCATTGGTGTTTGGGAAAATTTTGTAGACTTGCTGCATCAATTTATCTTGAAGGCCAGAAATAAGATGTTACATTTTCAAACTTATTGATGGCATTATGATTGCCTGTGCAGTCAAGTGTAGTTTTGAAGGTTGAAAGAGCATGAAGAATCTGATCTTTGTCCTTGATCATTTCCATTATATGTGCTACATTTATATCTAATGGACTCTTAATTCATCTAATTAACATATATGATTCTTTTCTTTCATGTTTATTATTATTATTATTATTATTTTGCTTCTTCCTTTGTTCCATGGGTAATATCACCGCCCTCCTCCTTTTGTGATAGAGAGTCAAGCTCGGGGAGAGATAGGCTGATCCAATGGGAAGTAATTGCCGCCAATGGCGAGCACGACAATGAGGTGAGGGCCGTGTGACCCATGGTTGAGGTGGAGAGAGAGATGGGGATCTAAGATTTTGTGTTGATTTTGCTGCATTCATTGATCGAAAAACTTTGGATCAACCAAAAACAATTTGTTTACAAAACTGTTTTTCTAGGAGAATGTACAATTGTGAGTGATCCTCTAAATAATCTGTTGTATAAAAGAATCAATAGTGGCCCGACACCTCATTTAAAAAATAATTTTATAAACTAATCTTAGTAAGTCTAATATTTTCCTAAAACAAAACCCCGTAATGTTGGCTCAGTGGTTTAGAATTTGGAGATGTATAGAGCCAACTTGGTTCCCACGAGGGTTATTGATTTGAAAAATCAAAAGGGATCTTCTTGTTGTTAAAAAGGAAAATCTCAAAACCAAAGAATTAAAGATTCTACATGGCTTACATCAGTGCGACCAACTCTGTATAAATTTGAATCTATCTTTAAAGTAAAATAGTTGGCTAACTGTACGATTAGCTTGAAAAAAAGAATGTCAATCCTGAGCTCACACATTTTCCACGAGAGGGAGAGAGATCTATGTTTATCTTGGAAACTTCTTCGTGCTTGTGTTTGAGAAAGGAAACTGTTGTGGGTGTAAAAGGAAAGAGAAGGTAACGTAAGACATCATCTCACTCCTGCATTCGTTTTGTCTAGGAGACACTGTGCGGGACCCGTTGCGTAGAAATGCAAAGCCGGCAATAAGGAATAATTTGAGTTAATATGTAATTTGACTTTTGGGACCACCTTCTTGGCCCTAAAAGTCCTTGGGGCTTTTCGGCTTCAAGCCACCCAAAAAACTGACTGTCATCACTAGCTGGTATAATCATACCACGTGACTTTTAATGTTTGAATACTTGAACGTTTTGTCAGGTGGATGCTGGGAAATTCATAAACAGATAGCTTATTAAATTAATGGATACCAGGAGAAGATGACTGTATCTTATGTAAATTGATTCCCAATAAAAATCTTATTCTTGAACAAGTTATGTGCCGACACTCGAACACAACACATCCACAACATGAGCCGACTTGCTTCGCCGTTTTCCTTTCAAAGTCTTTCTAAAAATAGGTATTGTTGTAGTTATGTAACTGAGCTAACACCACTAGAAGAAATCGATAGGCAATGGGCAAAACTGTACAAAAAAAGAGAGCCAAAATCGGTTTAAAACTCTCTTTATAGATGGCTTGTAGATCAGTAGCCATTGTTGGTAAGGGACTGCTACTAATTTGAGACCTTGGCGAGACTAGCAACCGAAACCTAAATTTAAATATGAAAACCTAGATTTACATTGATTTTTTGTTCCCTATAGGTTTTTAATACTTAGCTAAATGATAAGATTCTTTTTTTTTTTTTGTTATTCTTTTAAAGGGTTTTGATTTTGTGGTTTTACAGCAATAAATGCCAATTTTGGCAATTAACTTTGGAAGCTTTATGTTCAGATTGCAAAAGATGTGTCCCACGAGTGCGCCATTACAAACATAGCATAACAGTACCACTAGGCTAACAGACTCTTTTTACAGAGAGTTCTCTTTTCTAATTTTCATCTTTACGGCAAAATCTCAATGCAATGTCAAAAAGCTTTCAATTTTCGTTTACAACAAGGAAATAGAAATGTCAGTATCAATGATGGCCCAAAATAAACAGGAAAACAAAATTATCTAATGAAGGTTCTTGACAGGAACGTCTTGCTAATTTGCTATGTCAATTGGAAATATAATACTTGAATACGTAATGCCACAATGAAAACAAATTTTCCAACAATTGTCCGTACTGACCAAATAAAATCAAAAGTTGAAAAGTAATACGTGTCGACAAGTTAAAACCTCAAGCCACAGAGTTAGATTTATTAAAATTAGGTTACAAAACTTCAACCAAAAAAAAATAGTTTACAAAACAGTTTTTCTAGGAGATACGTACGATTGTGAGTGATCCTCTTAATAATCTGTTGTATAAAAGAATCAATAGTGGCCTGACACCTCATTTAAAAAATTAATTGTATAAACTAATCTAAGTAAGTCTAATATTTTCCTAAAACAAAACCCCATAATGTTGGCTCAATGGTTTAGAATTTGGAGATGTATAGAGCCAACTTGGTTCCCACAAGGGTTATTGATTTGAAAAATCAAAAGGGATCTTCTTGTTGTTAAAAAGGAAAATCTCAAAATCAAAGATTTAAAGATTCTACATGGCTTACATCAGTGTGACCAACTCTGTATAAAATTGATTCTATCTTTAAAGTAAAATACTTGGCTAACTGTATCGTTAGCTTGAAAAAGGACGGTCAATCCTGAGCTCACATATTTTCCACGAGAGGAAGAGAGATCTATGTTTACCTTGGAAACTTCTTCGTGCTTGTGTTTGAGAAAGGAAACTGTTGTGGACGTAAAGGGAAAGAGAAGGTAACGTAAGACATCATCTCACTCATGCATTCATTTTGTCTAGGAGACACCGTGCATGACCCGTTGTGTAGAAATGCAAAGCCGGCAATAAGGAATAATTTGAGTTAATATGTAATTTGACTTTTAGGAACACCTTGTTGGCCCTAAAAGTCCTTGGGGCTTTTTGGCTTCAAGCTACCCGAAAAACTGATTTTCATCACCAGCTGGTATAATCATACCACGTGACTTTTAATGTTTGAATACTTGAACGTTTTGTCAGGTGGGCGCTAGGAAGTTCAGAAACATATAGCTTATTAAATTAATGGATACCAGGAGAAAATAATTGTATATGATGTAAATTGATTCCCAATAATCTTATTCTTGAACAAGTTATGTACCGAGACTCGAACACAGCACATCCACGACATGAGTCGACTTGCTTCACCATCTTCCTTTCAAAATCTTTCTAAAAAAAGGTATTGTTGTAGTTGCGTAACTGAGCTAACACTACTAGAAGAAATCAATAGGCGATGGGCAAAACTATACAAAAAAAGAGAGCCAAAATCGGTTTGAAGCTCTCATTATAGATGGCTTGTAGATCAGTAGCCATTGTTGGTGAGGGTTTTGCAAAACCCATCAACCAAAAATCATTGGAGAAAGATAACAATCAAACGCTTGTCCTGGTCAACTCCATGATAAGATATTGATAAAGCTAATATAATTTAAATACCGTGACAATTAACTAAAAAGTTACATCAATTGATCAAAGAACTCAGAATACACAATTGCAATAAATTTATTCTTGATTTCGTTAGAGAAAGTGCATTCACAAAGCAAATAGATAATATTTGTCTTTGTCTTGAACTATGAACACTGGCAAAGAACACATAGACTTTCGATGTTTTTTTATTTTCTTTTTTTTTCGGGGGGTGGGGATGGATCGCTTTCATTTCTTCAACTAAGGATTTCCAAATGACAAAGAAGGCGAAGGAAGACTTGCGGGTGTGGCTTCAGTAATGAAAATTCTGATGAAGAAGAAGGAGAGAGATAGGGAGACGGCGAAGGAAGACTTCATGGTTGGATTGATGATTGTATTGGCCTAGTGAGATCGGCCCGGAATTGTAGGAACGATGATGTTTGAATTGTCGTCCCATAAATTTGGTCCCATGCAATTTGCGCAACACAACTCCATCGAAAAGTCTCATACAACTTTATGATGGATGTGTTGTTTCTGGACCAATGATGTTTGAATTGTCGCCCCATTGATTTGGTGCGCCCATCCTGGAAGTTCCACACGCTTGCACGACATTACTCCATCGAAAAGTCTCGTACAACTTCACGATGGATGTGTAGTTTCTGGACCCCTTGTATTCGATAAATTCATTAACTAAATAGAGAGCAACAGTCTGAGATGATTTGTGGTGCGAAGGATCGTCCCACCCCACTCCTTACTAAAATCCCAGCCATTGCTCACTCAATTGCAATGGTCCGGTTCAGTTTGATTTGGTTAGTTCCTAAAATGAGAAATCAAAGATCACCCTTTGAAAACTGAGAGTGACCTTTGAAGCCTGTAGATGGACTTTCTGGCGACGACCAAACCATGGAGGACCAAGGTGGGATTTCGCTTTCGGGGCGACTTCGCTGATAAGCCTAGTCTTGGCAATTCTCGATTTTGCAAGCTCTGTTCTAAATGATGTTATGATTTCTTTTTGAGTTTATAACATATCAAACTGGTGAAAAGTAAAAGATAAATCAGACTAACGAAATGAGGAGTTTGGTGTGAATTCTTATTAAGAAAACAATCAACTTGAATTCGTGGAAAATTTCAGGCAAAGAACAAAACTAAAAGAGAAAGTCAGTTGATAAGTTTTTCCTTTGCTCCAATTAGGCTCTTTCTCTAAATATACAGAGATCGTTGAGAGAGAGGGGAGTTCCGAGCCCATCAATCACATGTCCACTCATCCACTCGAATCCACAATCACTCAAAGTTTAAGTCAATGATTTGTGAAGCCTTTAAGCCAACTAATATAATATCAATTTCTCCACACTTTCAAGAACAGAAACAATGTTAGAATAGGCTTAGAAATAATTCGTTACCCAGCTAAAATTATCCTAGACATAAGTATTTTTCAGCCGTTGTTCTACCAGTACAGATTTTAAATTTTCCACAAAATTGGAATTTATCCAAATTATGCTAGCATACCCCAAAGTCATGCTGGTCTAGGAATTTATGCTCATGCGAAGCGGCGATCACGGCCATGAATAATCATCTTTTTATATGAATAATCTTGTCATCACTTCCTCGCGGTCCTATTTTCTCGTCATGGCTAAACGGATATAAAGAATGCCCTCGACTTAACTATGGCTAGATAGCAGTGCATTGCTAGACCGTTCACGAATAAGTGTCACATGCGGCAGAATTCGGTTTCACAACCAACTCTTGTAATCGTTTTACTCATCTAGTGGAGAGTGCAAATATCCCTTACACAAGTAATGAACTTGATAATTGGTTGTAGTCGTGTTTGTTTCTTGATAGGAGAAGCCACTATGTACCATGCGCATGATCCCATGGCAACTAGCAGCCTATCTTCAAAAAGCATAGGTACTTGTTGATTGTTCAGTAATGATCCCTGTGGAAGGCCAAGGATGTCAAGGTCTCTGTGAGACTAGCATGAAGAGAGACTTTCACTCTTGTCACGATTCACCGAGGGTGCACTTCACTAACCGACATTTCATTGATCGACCACGGCATAGACCTGCTGGCGGATTCGTCCGACTTGAGCTCTTTCAGCTGTCTTTCCGTGCTCCTTCGAAGGAAGAAGGCCGGTCTTCGAGGCTGTGGAAGATTAACAGAGTGGCTGCTGAACATAAGGACTATGCTTGCCATTGTGGGTCTATCAGCTGGATCTTCTTGAACACCCAGTAAACCAATGTGGAGGCATCTAAGCACTTCATCGATTGAATATGAGTCGCCAATGAACGGATCTAACACTTCGAGCGGTGTACCGGCTCTCCAATGCTTCCACGTCTGTAAAAATTATTCAGCGGAGGATATTCCACTTAATTAGATGGGTGCAACGCAATAAGTATCGTAATAGCACGGATGCAACTTACATAGCTGGCAAGATTTTCACCGCCGTCTGATTGGGAGAAGCCGCTATTCTTCTTGCCACTAACGATCTCTAGGATTAGAACACCAAAACTATAGACATCGGACTTCACTGAGATTTGCCCACGCATTGCATACTCAGGAGACAAGTAACCACTGCAAACCAAATACAAGGGCTATAGCATCCATTATGTTATTGTAAATTGCTAAAATAAGCAAGTCGCAAATGACCCACATTCAAGGACTAGCATGTATATGAGCATGGTGTTGTTTCTAATTTACAGATCAACCACAAGATAGTATCACATAAACAAGAAATTATCAGTCATCTAAGAAAGAATTCGAGACTTACAAGGTCCCCACGATTCTATTAGTTTTTGCCCGAGTTTGATCAACTCCAAAAATCCTAGCCATGCCAAAATCTGAAATCTTTGGATTCATATCACTGTCTAACAGAATATTGCTTGGTTTTAGGTCACGATGAATGATACGTAGCCTAGAATCTTCGTGCAGATAGAGCATTCCTCGAGCAATTCCAGATATTATCTTATAACGTCTTGACCAATTTAATTGCCTTCTCTTATCAGGATCTGCATATTTACACAATTAGAGACCAATAATTATGAGTTGGTAAATCCTCAAAGAACTTTCAGCATGTTCCCCAGAAGCTACTGAGAGTTTAAACTCTAAGTTTCTGCTAATCATACGTACAGTTTCTTTAACATGGAAAAATGACAACTTAAAGAGTCTATTAGAGGGTGTGATGTACCAAATAAAAAGCAGTCAAGACTTTTGTTTGGAACAAACTCATAGACAAGTATCTTCTCTTCTCCCTCTAAGCAAAACCCAAGTAGCCGCGCAAGGTTTCGATGTTGCAGCTTTGCTACCAAAACAACCTCATTCTTGAATTCTCCAACACCTTGTCCTGAGCTTTTAGATAGCCTCTTCACAGCTATTTCTTGTCCATTCGGAAGCCTACCCTGAAATTTAACATGGTTCTTTAAGTAGAAATGAATAGCTTCTAACCTCAACATCACATAACAAACATACACGACATTCAAAGATTTCATAAAGCACTATCACTGTTCTAACTGACAATACCCGGAAAACTTCACCAAATCCACCCTGTCCCAACTTGTTTTGATGAGAGAAATTGTTTGTGGCAGCTTGTATAGTAGCTAAATGGAATTGCAAGGACTCTGCAGTTGTAATTTCACTTGCACCTACATGACGAAACAACAGGAGATGGTCATTCACTAAAAGCATAGAACTGTGTATCTCGGATACACAGTAAATTCTCTCCGAGAATAAGGCATAAACATGCGCGTATTTAAGTACCGCCTTCTGCATGGACGACTTCATACGTCTTTGTTGTTTTACTCCGGGGCAAATAACAAGCAACAAAGAGAACTATTATAGCAACGCCAACCGGAATGGCCACGGCAACAATTATCCTGGTAGATTTATTGCTTTTGCCTGCATATGTGCAACCATATCATAGGGGTGCATGATATTTTAGGAATTTGCTACTACAGCCAGAAGCAAATTTTAAAAAACAGATATTACAGACTCGTTTAAATAAATGATTCTACAATTTTTCCCACTCTAATCATGTTCTTTAAGCTCTTCATGCATGAGATTTTATTTCGTTAAGATTGCCGGCTTAAAGAGAAAATGTCTAAACCAAACATGTTCTGCCCCATAATATGTCCATCTCACTATATCTTTTTCCTCTTCTAATTCTTATATTGTAGGAGTGCAACCATTATTAATTTTATATTAGCGACTAATTAGACTAAAAATAAGCTTCAAAGGCTAAACCCGAGTCCAAAGTCTACTATCATTGGCTTTCGTGTGAAAATTCTCTAGATAATCTAATCTCAGGAATGACGTTTGAAATTACCATGTTTAGCCGGTATGACATTGAGACAATTGCCTGATCCACTTAGGAAAGTTTGCACCTAAAATGTACCTCATCTTGACTTTATGGGACGGAAGACTTTAATGAAGCATTAAAGGTTGAAAAACGTAAACAATAAATCCATTTTTGAGAAGAAAAAATAGGAGAAAAAACAGAGAATGCAAACACATACGTAACCATTTGATGAAGAACTCATTTGTTAGGCAAAAGCGACAATCCAACAAAAGTAAAATCTAGAAATCAAAGATGTGACACTAAAAGAATATGTGGCTCGTACCCGTGAATGAATTTTCATAAAGCTTGTTAACAAATGTGTTAAACAGTTGTTAAGCATACTTTATAACAAAAATATTTTGATTTCCAAAACACCGATTACATATAATATGAGAAGAACCATGAAGAACTAAATGTTATTTGATTGCATAGAAAGTTCCCGGGGCATTTTTTTTTTTTAATAAAATCCAGCACATGAATCAATAAGGAAAACTTTCTCAAAGTTCCTCATCACCAAATACACCCTCTTTCATCCTAAAAGATATTACGAAAAGCATACATGGACAGAAATTTATAGGCTGGGACACTAAAAATACAAGTGAAGATGACCAAATACATGACCAGAATCTATGAACAAAGATCAACAGATGAAATTACAAAAGTTGTAAAAAGAAAACTCGTAATCCATCATCCTTCTCATTAATTCAATTAAATACGTACCTTTGGCTCTATTCAGCGGAGCAGGAGGAGGAGAAGGAAGCTGGGGCAGAGGCGGCACTGCCGAGGCATTATAAAAGAGGTACATCTCGAACCTCACCGTGCAGCTTGGAGTGAACGACCTTCCACCTTGCTCCCCCTGAGGTAGATCTGCAATCACAGCCCGGAGGCATGTGTTACAGTCGGACACCGTCAAGTCGGGCGTGCACTGCGCAAGCGTGTACAGCTTCTCTGAGCTTGTGAAGTTCGCCTCTGCGACAGCAAACTTCTTCCCCGATTCACTCCCCGAAGCCCTCAGCGCCACGTCGTTCATGGTCTTTCCTAGCAGCTGCAAGAACCGATCTGGGCCGGCGACGTTCCCGGTGTCTGGTATCGTGTATCCAGGTATAATCTCCACCACCGAGTAAATGGACCGGTCTGAGTACTTCAACATGCACTCGTCGTACCAGATCACAGAGATTCTCCTGTCGGGGCATCGCCGAAGGATCTCTTTTGATCCGGTAGCCACACACTCGCTGCACGTGGCAGTGCTGACATCGCCGCGGCAGAGGAAGAGCCCATACGCACGGCCGGGAGCGTCCTTCCCAGCGGTGGTATTAGCGAAGCCCTCGCTGCTGTTGGTGGCGGCAGAGGAGAGGGAAGAGAGGAGGGTGTTGAGGTTGGATTGGTAGGTGGATTTGGGAGCGTAGAGCGTGGTGTTCGAGCAGTCATACTGTAGATAAGTTGGTGCGGCTTCGGTAGTGTGGAAGTGATGATTGCTGAGAAAATTGAGAAAGAAGAGGAGGGCGAGGGAGATGTTGAAGCGAAAATTCATGGTCTGATGATCTTTATTTGCCCGCGGGACTGGGGGTAGATTTATCGAAAGAAGAAGGGATGTTCAGTTCTCTGGGGAAAGAGTTTGAAAAATGTTACAAGTAAAGTAATCGTACTAGTGAGATGAAGACTTTGTGGCCCAAAATAATCGTAAGATGAGGGTTTCAATTGTGGAGTGAAAGAAGTGCCACCTGTAAATTGAGTAACCGACTTTTTTAATTACTTAATAGAAAATGATCACATCATTTGATAAGTATAAGTTTTAATAAGATTTATTAATATATGAATCTTCGCTCTGCATATATATATATATATATATGTTAAAAATGGAATGAGCTTGCGCAAGATTGAACTTTATTACACACATACTTGCGAGCTTTACCCAATAATTTGCTCTTGATAATGACTTTACCGAGTAATAAAATGGTGAAGAGGAGAAAATTTTACTCTCAAGAAAACTCTACACATATATCTCGCTCACAATTCCCACACCAAGTCAACGAGACAAAGGTGAAGATTTCGGAAAATTGAGAAAACAAAAGAGGAAAATTTATGTTCTCCTTTATGCTTTCATGCTTCTTATTTGTTCTTATTATTTTATTTCATGTATTTATGTTGTGACTCCAAAATATTCTATAATTGTATGTCTCGTCCTTTCTCTTAATCAGACCTTATACAATGGATTCGGATCCACTATAATTAAAACTTCACTTAAACTCTAGAGGAGAATTTGCTTGATGTAGATGTTTAACTTTATATATATATATATATATATATATATATATATATATATATTGTAAATATTCACTTCAAAACCTGCATTTTAAATAATATAACAAATATAGTCTAAAATCTGTGTGCGTGCACGGACATTTTCCTAATTTTTATATATGCATCTTCCTAGTTTATTTTGTTACATATTGAGATCATTTGAACTTGAGCATATTGACAATTTTTTTATTAGATGAGCGTAAATTGACATTTTTAATTTGTTGCGTTGAGGAGATGACTTATAAACATATAGAATAGAATGGTCTCAATTTATTCTTCCTATTTATTTCACTTTTCTTTTTTCATGTTCTTTCGCATATTTTTCATTTTCTTTTCTCAGTGTACGCTTTTTCCTCAATTCCATGGGTAATGTCACCACCCTCCGCACCATGCGATAGAGAGAGAGGTAAGCTTGTGCAATAGCCAATAGTGGCGAGACACGGCAATGAGATGAGGGCCGTATGAGCCGCGATAGAGAGAGAGACGTGTTGGGATTTTAAGTTTTTGTGTTGATTTTGCCTCCTTGATTGATCGAAAAACTTTGGAAGAGAAGATGTCACTTGGGTTGACCCAAAAACTATGAATTAATGGTTGTTGGTGATGCCATTATGATTCGGGTGGGAAAAGATGATAAGATGAACGGTGAGGATGGTTGTCTTTTTTTCCTCGTACAAGGGTCATTGACAAGGTCAGTGTCGTGAGTTGCATTTTCTTGTTGACTGGGGAGAGCTGAGATGGCGATGGCGACAGAGAGTGCCGAGGGTCAGTGAGGTCAACCTCGCCGGCCAATGGCGAGGCTTGCCCTCCCGGCCGGAGGCAAGGGCCGGCGAGGGCGAGGCCCCAGCAAATCCGATAGGGCCTCGCCTAGCCAAGGCTAAGGTCAACCTCGCCAACCATCGGTGAGATGTCAGCTAGTGTGTTGGGGCTGTCAACGGACGACAGGGTGTCAGTGGAGTCGTTCGCCTTGAGCATGGAGATCTGGAGCTTTTGCTTCTTCTTGCAGTGGCCCGGGACCCGTTGGTAAGTAGAACACGCCGAGGGAGGTGACATTGAAGATGGAGTTGCCTTCGTCCATGAATAGGATCGGATCCGTGACGTTGCAAGCGTCAAACGCTCCTCGCGTGACCTGGACCACCGAGTCCTTGGCTGGGCGAGGCCTTGCCGGATCTGGCGAGGGCCGAGCTCGCTGGATCTGGTGGGGCCTCGCCCTCACTAGTGGTCGGCGAGGCTGACCTCATCGGCCCTCACCTCTAGCTAGCGCCGGCCGGCCAGGGAAATGAGAAGATGGGAAAAAAAAATTCAAAAATTCAAATAAAAAATCGATATTCGAAAAATAAATAAATATTTTAAAAATGCCACGTTAGCATTTGCCAAACGGCCAGCATCCACGTCAGCGCCGGCCAGCCAATTTTGGCTGGATGGACTGAATTGGCACAATTGTAAAAGGTTTAAAACTAAATTGGTCCAAAAAAAATTAGGACTAAATTGGCATAATTGCAATAAGTTCAAGACTTTTTTGGTAATTCTCCCAAGTAGAACCCGAGCAGCCGAACGAGGTTTCAATGTTGAAGCTTCGCTACCAATATCACTTCATTCTTGAATTCTTCAGCACCTTGTCCTAAGTTTCGAGATAGTCTCTTCATCACTATTTATTGTCCATTGAGAAGCTTACCCTGAAAGGTTAGCATGATGTTTAAGTACACATGAATTGCTTCTGATCACAACCTTTCAAAGTTATGAAATTGTAGATCGATTTTTAAACCATTTCTTATTTAATTTCTGATTAACCATACCTGAAAAACTTCACCGAATCCACCCTTACCCAACTTGTTTTCATGTCAGAAATTGTTTGTGGCGGCTTGTATGGTGGCTAAATCATACTGTAAAGACTCGGCATTTGTAATTTTATTTACGCCTACACAAGGAAACAGCACCAGATGGTCATTTCACCCAAAGCATAGGACAGTACAACCTGCATATATGGTTTCATTATTCAACTATAAGGCACGGGTTCATATTTCGTACCGCTTTGATCTTCTTGGACGACTTCATACGTCTTGGTCGCTTTCCTCCGCTTGAAACAAGCGAGGAAGAGAAGCACCACGCCTACGCCAATAGGAACGGCGACAGCGACGATTATCACAGTAGTTTTATTGGTTTTGCCTACATATGTGTAATTATATCATGATCGCATCAGTTTATGTGTCTATGACTGTATTAGATTTTAGAAAATGAAATTGCTGCCAAAGGCCACAGCAAATTGGAAATAATAGAGAAAAACAAAAAGAGTCCTTTTCCAGAAGAAATTAAGCTGTAATTCATAATCTGTCAATCTTTCAAAATCCATTCTTTTCCTAATTCCCATGTGAGTGCACCAATTGTTTATAGGGGATTGCCCATTGCTTTAAAGCCACCTTTGACCAATTGTTATGTAAATAATCTAATCTCATATGTGGACGCAGAACCCACCATGTTCAAAACTTTTCACCTAAAATGTACCTTATCATGACTTATGAAGCACTAAAGACTAAAAGTTCAAGACCAACAAACGCACTAAGACCAGAAATATCACCTTATTGTCTTCAATTAACAATCACCTCTTTTTCTTTGAAGAAAAATTGTATAGCTTGTGATGGTTGATGCTCTATGACTAACTTGGTGGACAGGTACCTAAAACAAGATCTTGAAGCGAAAAGAGTTTGCGAAAAAACATAGGTTAACTCGTCCTGCTAGAAATAAAGAGTTTGGACGGACGAAGACAAGCAATACAATCACAATACATACCTTTCAGTCCGGTCACCGGAGTGGGAGCAGGAGGTGGAGGCGCCGGCATTGGCAGGGCTGTGGTGTTGTAGAAGGGGTAGATCTCGTACCTCACGTAGTAGCTCGCAGTGAGCACCCTCTCGCCTTGGTTCTCCTGAACCAGCTTACCGATCCCGGACTAGAGGCATGTGCTACAGTCTGACGCCGTCAGGTCCGGTGTGCACTACACAAGTGCGTACAGCTTCTGCGAGCTCGAGAAGTTCACCTCCGCCGCGGCGACTTCTTCCCCGACCTGGCAGCTGAAGCCCTCGTGGTGAGGTCGGCCAAGGTTTCTCCCAGGAGCTGCATGAATTGGGTTGCATTGGCGATGTCCCGATGTTGTACAAAATCTGATTTGGTGATTGCTTTATGGCCGAGAAGATGGACTGGCTCGAGTACCGCAACATGCACTGGTAGTACCGGATTACGGAGACTCGCTAGTTCAGGCATCTTTGGTGGATGCCCTGTTTTCCAGTGGCCACGCAATCGCTGCACGTGGCGGAGTCGAGGTCGCCACGGCAGAGGTAGAGCCCATAGACCCAGTTGGGAGGGTAATTGCCGGCGGTGGCATTGGCAAAGCCATCGCTGCTGTTGGTGGCAGCGGCAGAGAGTGTAGGGAAAAACAGATTCCCGGAATACGATCCGATACTCAATCGAACGTCGAAAAATAAATACGAAAAACGAGCTCGGAAAACACATGTTACACCGATTATAAGGTATATTACGGAGTCGAACGTACCTTATCTTTCACAGATTAAACACCGTTGTTGCAGTTTGAAGAGGAATTCTGATATTGTTCTTCCAAGGAATATACTATTCTTGGGGAGAAACAAAGAGAGCGTAGAGCAGAGAACATATTCTCACTTTTCTCAAATTACGTACCTTCTCCAAAAACCAACCGCTCAGATTTTCCCCTTTATTCTTTTATCTACGGTAACTGCATCTTCTTCTATGGGCCATTCATTTAAGGGCCAGATTTTTGGGCTCAACATGGGCGGACGGGCCTAAGTAGGCCCATCAAACATGAAAACCCATCAGAGAGGGAAGAGAGGAGGGTGTTGAGGTTGGATTGGTTGGTGGAGTTGGAAGTGAAGAAGGTGGTGTTTGGGCAATCGTGATACAGCTATTCGGGTGCAACTTCAGTACTCAAAATTTGGATGAAGAAGAAGAAGAAGGAGAGAGAGAGATGGAGAGAGTAAAGCAAGAATTCATGATTAGCTAGCTTGATGAATAGATTGAGCTTGCAGCACGGGCACGGAATTATAGGAAGAAGAACATGGTCTGCTCGAAATCAGAAGGTGAAATATAAGGCGCATCATTGCAAATAAAAATTCGAGGATCAAGTTTTGAACATTTAGAATCACAAATTTTATTCCACGTGACCACATTCGAAAGTTTTAAAACATATTAGAATTGATATCTCAAATCATGAAAAACTATATAGTTTTTGTTTCTTCCAGAAGGTCAAAAGAGATTTTTGACAAATGCAGATAAACTGGTCAAAGAACCTCGCTAAAGTCAAAAAAGGAAAAAAAAAAACAAAACAAAAACATTATAGTCCATTCCACAATGTTAAAGTGATAGATGGACTTAAGTAAATCCTTAAATTGTTTTGTCCGAAGTTATTGTGGATTTCGGAACCTTGGGACGTTAAATAAAAAACTACTACATTGTTTTTGTTTCTTCGAGAAGGTCAAAAGAGTTTTTTAACAAGTGAAGACTAACAGGTGTAAGGACTATGCTGAAGTCCAAAAAAAAAACATTATAGTCCATTCCACATTGTTAAAGCGACGGGAGTTGGGGCTAGTTAGGCCATCAATAATATTCAGGTGCACAGGGGAATAAAATGAACAGTGAGGATGGAAGAGAGCATCTGGCCTCGTACGAGGTCATTGACTGAATTTAATTACGTGAGTTGCATTCTCTCGTTTGGCTGAGTTTCATGTCGGACGTGCATTGATCTAATGGCCTAGATGAGATGGACTCGCACGCTTCAAATTTGTAAAAAATTTGCTCATCGTAATGAGATAAAGAAATGAGAACCGATAAAGCATTGGCTTAGATGTCAAGAGGAGCTGCTTATCTTTCTATGATTTTGAATTCAAGTCTTGTCGAAAGCTCTCTAAAGATAAGATCCACAATGTCTTGTCAAGGGAATAGTCTTAAAAGATCGTTTGAGGAGGTGGACCAATCAAGATGTGTGAAAGGTTCCGCAAACAATACCTTAATGCTAAAATAGGGGGAAAAAGAGGGCGATGAGGTTGAAAGTGATACCGGTGATGCTGATAGCTTTGAATTTTGCATCGAATAACTGCACCGGAAAATGAAATGATTCATTACATTGGTTTATAAAGTAAGGTGGTATACTTTTTTAAGGTATTGAATATACTTTGTCTGTTAATAAAATGAAACACCCTTAGAAACTAAAGTATGTAAATGGCTATTTTTTTGGGGATATGCACCATTTGACAAAAACTAATTATGTGCTATCATATGGCACTTATTCAAAAACTCAAGGCGAATATATTTACTCTCATCAATCAAAAAAGGTAGCTTAACAAAAAGCTATAATCTGTTGAAAGAACAAAAACCCCTGAATTTCAAGGTTTCCATAGATAGCGAAAGCTCGAACATTTGATTTCAAGCAAATTATACATTCTCCACATGCAACATACCTTATAAGAAGTAATCAAGCTTTTATTTGACACAAACTCGTAGAGCATTCATACAAGATTTATGTGTTGAAGCTTCGCACCTAATGGAACTTCATTCTAGAATTCTTCATTGTCCTATCTTCAGCTTTGAAATAGCCTCTTCACTGCAATTTATTGTTCATTGGGAAGTCTACCATAAAGTGTTCTGCATTTATCTTTTAATTCCTTGTCAATACTGTTAGATGTTTCTTTCTTGGGGGTTTAACTAGACTGCTGACATCATCTGCATTATCAACTGCTTCATGTCGTTTGAAATCCCGATTCATGGGAGGTCAAATGGACTGCAATTACATCGCTCTGTCCACGATCCATGGTTCAACCCAATCTTGCGTTCGCTCAATTTATTATATCTACTTAGATTGGCTTCAAGCACTAACCTTTGGCAGATCCAAGTACAATGATATTACAAAGTGCTAAAGCACGTTGCTTTAAGTGAATTTCTATGAGATCCTGTGGCAAAAGGGGAAAAAGAAAACAGAGCAAAGCTTCGAGATCACATGACCACTTGATGTTGCATCTAAGAAGGATGAATTAGCGTCGCGTGATATCTATACTTTTAGAAGTTCAGGCAGGAAAAAGACGACGGACTTATTCTGCATCAACTCATTATTGCTGGTTTTATTCGAATCTGCCGTACAGAATGGAAGACAGAAAAACTGATCGGGGGCTAAAGTCAAGAGGGAATTCCTCTGGTGACCACTAAGGTTTCTCCTGTTATATAAGAAGTGCCGTCAGAAGCCAAGAAGGCGGATGCTACAGCCATGTCTTCTGTGGTCCCAGGCCGGTTGAGTAGCGTCCTCTCCTCAATAGAACTCCTCTACAATGCATTCCAGATCAAAATAAGCCTATGACCAGTCGTTTTTAAAGTATCTTTTGGGTGAGAGAACAGGAAGACATATACTGACAATGGTATTGCTTTTTACTAGAAAGTCAGCAAAGTGCGTGGGCACGAAACCGGGAGCAACACAGTTTACACGGGTATTTGGTGCCATCTCAGCTACAAGGGCCTATGAAGAACATGAAAGAGCAAGCAGATAAGCAAGTTGACAGTTCACCATGTTTTAAAATTACCTAAAATTATTTTTAGGAGAAGGCTGCTTGAGATGCGATAGAAAAGCAATTGATAACGAAGTTATTGTGCCACCCAACCAAAATTGCCTTCTTTTAAGAAAAATTTCAGCTTCCTATGAATTAGAGGTGTGCAACCAGCCCAGATTTACTCGGCAACTGGACCGGACCACACGAAAAAACAGGTCCACGAACTGATTCCCAGTTAAACCTATCCAAGAACCGGTTCCAATTTTTGGGAACCGGTCGGAACCAGTCTGGTTCCCGGTCCCAAGTAAAGACCCACCGGGAACCAGAGTGGTTTTGGAACCGGTTTTTAGCCATTATTAAAAAAGGAAAACCAAAGCGCTAGTCGTCTCACTCTGTCTCTCTCTCTCAATCGCAAGATTCTTCTCTCTCAATCGCAGCTGAGCTTACTCAACTGTTGCGGTAAATGAGTGGTCAGAGGACTCGTAATGGAGACTCATATTGGTCATGATGATTTCGGGTGAGAAGCAACAAACATTCAAACGTTCATTGAACGTGGCTTTGACTCCTTCGGAGCTCATCGGCTAGAGTGAAAGGTGAAATTAGGTGAAGCGAAAATCGAAGAGAATGAATGGGAGTAAGTAAAACAATTTTATTCTTAAAAGACATGCTCCATTTATTTCTCGACAAATAAATGATATAAAAATTGTTTTTCACGAAATGATCCTTTGTATTACTAACAAAATGAATATTAAACCTATGTTTGGTGCTAATGTTTGTCAATGTTATGATTTTTTTACTTTGCCTTATGATATTTGTTTATGATAATTAGCCTTGTAGATCCTTAGTTTTTCGTTTAATCAAAAAGTTCATGTACTTGTTGATTACATGTGCTTAATGTTTCAATATAAACTAGGAAAATTACATTTTTTTCTCACTTATTAATGTAAAATTCGAAACCATAAAAGATATTGGGCAATTACGAAATAGGTTCTAGTGGAAACATGATAGACCTTGAAACTGGAATCGGACCAAAAAAACATGATAGGTTCCAAAACATGGCCCAGTGCAAACATGATGGAGTACATGGTCCAATAAAGGAGAACTGGTTATAACAGAATCGAATACAGGATCCAGGTATGCAATCTACCCATTTTGGACCCGATCAACCCTACTATGAATTAGTTGCTTGTAATAAGATGCTCATTCCTTCTATGTCGAGCAAACTTCTATTTTAGTCCCAAGTTTTGCATAAGAGTACAGGGTGAGTTGCTTCCAGAAATGCAGCACCTACACAAAATTCTTAAAGCTAGCTATAGGGAAAAAAAAAGAACAGGATCAACATGCCATTGTACCCACCACGGTCAGCCCAAGCAGAGCTGTCTAGTCACTCCATACTTAGCCATGGAAGCTTGTGCTGGTATCTTACAATTGAAGAGATAAAAACTATGGACGAACCTTCTACAAACAAGGTGCCGCATCCTGTTTTTTTTTTTTTTTTTTTTTTGGAACCCGAGAACTGCCGTACAGCCGGCAGCCGGCGACGGTGCCGCATCCTGTTTCAACATGAATTTATTATTAAATTTGCAGATACAGAGCCGCACAAGTAATAGAAATACCTACTAAGACCAATTAGTAGGTTCACTAATTGGATAATTCGTTAATCCATGTACAGATAAAGCCTTTTAAGGATATGCCTAAGTCCAAAATGGTATTCCCTCGTTTTGTTGCTTTACTTCTTGAAAATCTCAAGGTCCAAATTGAGCTAGGATAAAGCCTTTTAAGGATATGCCTAGGTCCAAAAACCATAATTTAATGTGACACTGAGAAAGTTACCAGCTAAATAGTAACACATATGGGAAATTATCATCACCTGGATCCTTTTCCCCGGGAAAAATGAAAATAAAAATTTACCACATTTTAAGCACATCTGCTAAAAAAGAGCTAACTAAAAATCAATTCAGTCGGGCGTATCACTATAATCAACTCAGGTTAGATCACTTAGGCGTATCACTATGATCAACTAAGCTCATTCTGGCTTATCTCTACCCTCAGATGTCAGAGACGCCAAATTTGCTAAAAACAGCATAGAATCGTCGCAATTTAAACTCGCACACCACGTATTCATTGAAACTACTTTGAGAGAAGTGAAACAGTTAAGGCGTATGAGGAAATTGGAAAAAGAAACCTGCTTGCGAGAGGGCATGATGACGGAGGCGGCTCCGAGGCCAAGATGGTTGGGCGATGGCAAAGCCGATGAAATCGAGACTTTGCTCATTTTGTTTATATCGATCGATTGGAGTATTTGCTAGTTTAGTCAATGGGCCAGAAGGCAGATGGTGGCATGTAATGAATGGGAGAAAATATTAGGTAGGCATGTTTTGCCACGTAAACAGTGCGTCTCTCTACTCATTGCTCACCATGTCTTCGAGTGGGCTCACTTTTTAGATTTTTTCTCTTGAAAGGATGAGGACGGTTGGACGTCCTTACTATAAAGATTGAGAGACGGATAAAATGGAATGCCAAAAAAAGGTCAAATGTCAAGACAATGATGAGGGAACTGTCATGAACCTTTTTGCTGCCTTTATTTGCTGTGCAGTCGTGCTTGTTCCTTAATAGAAGCCACGGTGTAATTCATGCGCATGATCCCATGGCAACCAGCAGCCTATTTTCGAGAAACATAGGTGCTTATTGATTGTTCATTAATGATCCCTGTGGAAGGCCAAGGATCTCAAGGTCTCTGTGAGACTATCATAAAGAAAGACTCCACTCATATCACGGTTCATCGAGGGTACACGTCGGTAACTGACATTTCATTGGTCGACCACGGCATAGACCTACTGGTGGATTCGTCCGATTCAGGCTCTTTCAACTGTCTCTCCGTGCTCCTTTGGAGGAAGAAGGCCGGTTGTCGAGGCTGTGAAAGCTTAACAGAGTGGCTGGTCAACATAAGGACTATGCTTGCCATGGTGGGTCTATCAGCTGGATCTTCCTGAACACTTAGTAAACCAATGTGGAGGCATCTAACCACTTCATCTATTGAACATGCATTGCTGATGAATGGATCTAACACTTCGAGCGGTGTACCGGCTCTCCAATGCTTCCATGCCTGTAAAAATTATTTCAGTGAAGAAATTTCAACTTAATTAGATTGGTAGAGCATAATATTTGCCATAATAGGACAGAAACAACTTACATAGCTGGCAAGATTTTCACCACCATCAGATTGGAAGAAGCAACTATTCTTTTTGCCACAAATGATCTCTAAGGTTAGAACACCAAAACTATAGACATCAGACTTTGTTGAGATTTGCCCACGCATTGCATACTCAGGAGATAGGTAACCACTGCAAACCAAATACATGGGTCGTAGCATCCATTATGTTATTATAAGTTAATAAAATAAGCAAGTCACTAATGACCCAAATTCCAATGAATATGTACAAGGATTAGCATGTACATGAGCATGGTGTTGTTTCTAATTCTTAGATCAACCATAAGATAGATCATATAAAAAAGAAATTATAAGTCATCTAAGAAAGAATTTGAGACTTACAAGGTCCCCACGATGTGATTAGTCTTTGCCCGAGTTTGATCTGCTCCGAAAATCCTAGCCATGCCGAAATCTGAAATCTTCGGGTTCATATCACTGTCTAATAGGATATTGCTTGGTTTTAGATCACGATGAATGATCCGGAATCTAGAATCTTCGTGCAAATAGAGCATTCCTCGAGCAACTCCAGATATTATCTTGTAACGTCCTGACCAATCCAACTGCCTTCTCTTATCAAGATCTGCATATTTACACAATTAGAATCCAATTGTTCTAAGTTGATAAATTCTCGAGGAACTTTCATCATGTTCCCCAGAAGCTAATGAGAGTTTCAACTTTAAATTTATGTTAATCACATACGGTTTCTTCCACATAGAAAATGACAACTTAAGAGTCTATTGAAGTGTGGAATGTACCAAATAGAAAGTAGTCAAGACTTTTGTTCGGCACAAACTCATAGACAAGTAACTTTTCTTCTCCCTCTAAGCAAAACCCAAGCAGCCGCACAAGATTTCGATGTTGAAGCTTTGCTACCAAAGCAACCTCATTCTTGAATTCTCCAACACCTTGTCCTGAGCTTTTAGATAGCTTCTTCACAGCTATTTCTTGTCCATTCAGAAGCCTACCCTGAAAATTTTTCATTTCATTGTTTGAGTACACATGAATAGCTTCTGACCACAACTTCGCATTGAACACGTCAAAGATATTGAGATAATTTTATGAAACATTATATGAATCTAACGGATGATACCTGGAAAACTGCACCAAATCCCCCCTCGCCCAACTTGTTTCGATGAGAGAAATTGTTTGTGGCAGCTTGTAAAGTAGCTAAATGGTACTGCAAGGACTCAGTAGTTGTAAGTTCACTTGTCCCTACGCCACGAAAAAACAGGAGATAAGTCATTCACCGATACCATAGAACAGTGTATCTCGTGTAGACAGTTTGGAAATTCTATCCGAGTATGAGGCGTGTGCACGCCCGTCTTTACGTACCCCCTTCAGCTTGGACAACTTCATACGTCTTTTTTGTTTTACTCCGATGCCAATAGCAAGCGACAAAGAGAAGTATGACAGCAATGCCAACCGGAATGGCCGCGGCAATGATTATCGTGGTCGATTTATTGCTTTTGCCTGCATACATGCAACCATCTCGTAGGAGTACATTATATTTTAGAAAAACAGATTCAAAAACAGTACAGACTAAATAATTCTGCTATCTTCAGGCATGGGATTTTATCTTGTTAAAAAATGTCCTGCTTCTAGAGAAAATGTCTAAAAGAGTATTGTGGTACTTCACTATCTGTCCATCTCACATTATGTTTTTCCTGTTCTAATTGTTATATCTTAGGATAGCACCGATCATAAATTTGGTATAAGCTTGGTATAAGTGAATAACTTGACTAAAAGTCCACTAGCAATGTCTTTCGTATTAAAGTAGTCTAAGGCACTGTTTGGTAACCATCCAAAAAGTGCCTAATTTTGATTTTTTGTTCTCGGAAGCAGTTTGGGAACAAAATCACGTTTGGTAATATTTTTTATCCCGGGAACAAATTTCTATTTTTTTGTTCCCGAAATTAGATTTGGAACATAATCAAGAATAAAAAAGAAGTTGATTCTTATTCCGAAAACAAATCTAAGAATCCAAACTAATTCTTCTTCTTCTCCTCCTCTTTTCTACTTCTTCATCGATCACTATCCCACGGTTGCCATCCGCCACCACCGCCGCCCACCGCCCGCCTCCCGTCAGTCCGGCGAGCTCGCCTAGCCTAGGCGAGGCCCACCTAGCCACCAGCGAGGCTGAACCTCACCGGAGCTAGGCGAGGCCCCGCGACGCACAGCCCTAGCGAGGCTCAGCCGATGAGGGCCAGCGACGCTCCGGTGAGGTCGTCGGCCACAGAAAGAAGAAAAAGAATAGGAAGAAAAAGAAAAAAGAAAAAGAAAAAAGTAAAAGGAAATTATTTAAAAATTAAAATAAATTGATTTGGAACATAATCAATGAAAACGGTACCAAATGTAACTTTATTTCAAAATCAGAAATTTTGGACAATTACCAAACGGCTTAAATACTTAGAAATTGTTCCCGAAAAAAAATCATTTCTGATCGGGATCTATTTTCAGAAACAGAATCGTTATCAAATGTGTTTTTAGTAATCTATTCTCAAAAGTGATATCAGAATCTACCCTGTTTAACTGGCATGAGATTGAGACAATTGCCTAATCCACTTGGGAAAGTTTCCACCTAAAATATACCTCATCTTGACTTTATGGGACAGAAGACTTGAATGAAGCATTAAAGTTATTAAAAAAATGGAAAACAAAAGAGAGAAAAGAATGGCAAACATTTAAGTAATTATTTGAGAAAGACATAATTTGCCAGGCAAAAGCGACAAAGCAACAAAAGTAAAATCTTAAAATCAAAGGTACGACACGAAAAGCATATGTGGCCAATATCCATGGCTGAATTTGTATAAGCGTCATGTTAGCAAATGTCCAGATTGTTAAGTACACATTATAAACAACTAACAACATATAACGCAAGAAAAACAATTCATTTAAAATTATGAACTTTCTTTATCTGATTACTTAACCAGTTCTCAGCGACGTATCTTAATAAAATCTTTTATATTATTTAATAACGAAAACTCTAGTCCCCACCAGCAAATACACCCACATTCGTCCCAAAAAAAATATCACAATAAGAATAGCTGGAAATAATTTATCTACCGGATACAGGATGGACATAAATCATCACCACAATCTATGAACAAATTATGTCTAAATCCATCTCCTCGATTCAATCAAACACGTACCTTTGGGTCCGTGCACCGGAGCAGGAGGAGAAGAAGGAAGCAAGGGCACCGCCTCCACGGCCGAGGTATTATAAAAGGGGAACAGCTCGAACCTCACCGTGCAGGTCGGAGTGAACGACCCCCCTCCTCGCTTCCCCTGAGGTAGATTTGCGATCACCGCCCGGAGGCACGTGTTACAGTCGGAGCCCTTCAAGTCCGACGAGCACTGCGCAAGTGTGTACAGCTTCTGCGAGCTCGTGAAGTTCGCCTTCACGACCGCAAACTTCTTCCCCGATTCGCTGCCGGAAGCCCTCACTGCCACATCGTTCATGGCCTCTCCTAGCAGCTGCATAAACCGATCTGGTTCGGCGACGTCCCCGGTGTCCGGCATCGTGTATATAGGTACCGTCTCCATCACCGAGTAAATTGACTCGTCCGAGTACCTCAACAGGCACTCGTCGTACCAGACCACGGAGGATCGCCTGTCGGGGCACCATCGGAGGATGTATTTTGTTCCCGTAGCCACGCACTCGCTGCACGTGGCGGTGCCGACGTCACCGCGGCAGAGGAAGAGCCCGTAGGCACGGTCGGGCGCGTCCTTCCCAGCGGTGGCGTTGGCGAAACCGTCGGCGTCGCTGGCGGCGGCGGAGGAGAGGGAAGAGAGGAGGGCGTTGAGGTTGGATCGGTAGGTGGAGTTGGGAGCGAAGAGCGTGGTGTTCGGGCAGTCGTGCTCTAGATAAGTAGGTGCGGCTTCTGTAGTACGACTGGAATTGCTGAGAAAATTGAGGAAGAGGAAGAGGAAGAGGGAGATGATGAAGCGAAAATTCATGGTCTGATGATCTTGCTTTGCTTGCGGAGCTGAGCATAGAAAAATCGTCGAAGGAAGAGGGGTATGCTGCTCTGTTCTCTCGGGTGAAGGGTTGGAAAAACGTTTAGAGGTACTAAACGCAGCCTAAGGAGTCGTTTTAGTGACGCGACCATAATTCAGGCTAAATTCACTCGAAATTGTACCGAGACTTACGTACGAGCCCAGAAGAGAGGTGAGACGACGGTCTCAATTGGGCGACGAAGGAAGAAGAAAAATAAGTGATTTGAAAAAAAAAATTGATAAATAATTACTTGTGTTGCTTTTAAAAATAAGTGAATGGATAATATTTTGTATTGCCCACGAAAATAGTTAGGCATAAATTGTTATCGATAATAAAAATCTTTTCTGTTGACTAATTTTTCTAAACAATATATGCAATCATTTTTGCGAAATATGTTTTTTAATCTCTCATTATCCGTGAAATGGACATACAATAGATGAAAATTTATCACGACATTATGTAAGTATAAAGTTTTCATCATTTTTCTTAACGTTCGAAGCTTGGCCGCTTTACTCACACACTTGAAATATTTGTATTCAAGTTGTTTTTCAAATCACTTTAGCAAATCTTTAGTCCTAACAATCTCTAATTTTGCATTTGTAATTTTTTCGCATATTTTAATCTCAATAATTATAAAATAAGGATACCACAAGTGATATAATTTTCGTACAACTCAGATTTCGTGTCATAACTTTTTTTGACCACTAGAGTGTTATAAATTTGGGAAAAGACGTACACTTGAGTGCCATATCATTTTAAAATTGTTCATTGAAGTGCCAAGAATATGACGTAGTGTAGCGGTTGTAGTAAACATTTAAAAAAAAAAAAAACTACACTTAAGTGATCGGAAAAAAAAAGTCGTGACACTCTAGTGAATGCCATATATAAATTATAACACTAAGTGATAAAAATAAAATAATGGCACCCACGTGAAGGCTACATGAAACTTATGATACCCATGATGTCATTTTTCCCAATAATTATTTATGTATATATGGTTATGTTGAGGATTATGACATGAAGTTGAAAGAGATCAACACTGTAAGGATACCTATCATGACATAATATCTACCTATTAAGAATATTTGACAAATAATATTTTTAAAAGATCAAACTCATATTGAGTCATATTTGAAAAATAAACATCAACAAAAAATAATCATCATTACTAAAAAAGGAAATTTTTACCATACCATCTAAATATATTATACGACTATTAGTTCAGTTATAAACATTTTAATTTAATCTATTTAATTTTAAATATTTTGATAATTTTTCAATATACTCCATCTAACTAATTTTAACCAAAATACGCTAATGTGGTGGTCTAGCCATCCCTGACCGTCCTTACATGATACAACTGAGGGGTGACAAGGAAGGGCATAAGCGATACGAAGTAGTTTTAATTTTATTATCTCAATCTTCTTCTTTTTCTTTTTTTCTATCCTTTCCTTCTTTTCTACTATTAATCTTCTTCCAAGGACATGGCTCATCGACCTCCATTACTTAACTCTCGTTGCGTCACGTCCGCCAGGTGAGCGCAACTAAGGTTGTCGCGTGTACTTTTCGCAGTGATCTCCCGATGAATTCAGTCATGCACGGCTCTTCTTCTTCCCAGCGAAATCAAGTGGGAATCCCGAATTCGTAGTATCCTCTCTGCAATATGTGTTTGCCGCCTGGATGAATGTCCACTTAGGATCTTGTAATGTGCTAGTATGTACTTCTGTCCATCAATGGCGCCCAATCATCTTACATCCTTTCAATTGAAGTCTTGAGAACTCTGATTTTTTGTGTGTGCTCTAGAACCTTAGATGTCGGTCTTTCTGTCCATCAATGTCCACCTCTGAATTTTTCTATTTTTTTTTGGGGGTGCAAAATCCCCCAATCATCCCTCCGTGGCTCTGCATCGCTCAGGTAAGGGTCAACAATGGCCCACGTTGCTTGCGCCGGTCATGTAAGGCTGCTGCTGACCCGTCTGGACCTCTGATCGACCCGGATCCAAGGCCGACCGAGCCCCCGAGCCAAGTTTTGGACCTCGCCTGTCCCCGTCGCTGCTCGTCCCTCGTCCTATGTTGACGCCGTGCCTTAGTTGGGAGCGGCCGAAGAGAGTTGCCGACATGGCTTCCTTCTAGAGAAGGTGCTGAAAAAGTCGAACAATACCACAACGACCCAAAAAAAAAAAAAAAAATTAAATAATTCAGAAAAAGAATGCAAAACAACATCATTTGCTTAAATTCTTCCCTATCAAATGCCGATCATACCACGTACAATGATTAACGAAGATTGAATCACCATGTTATTATTTTTCAAATAAAATTCACCGGATGACTACACGAGAAATTTAGGTAAATGTTTTGGAATAAATTTATCAAATCAAAAAATTTAGAATTGAATTGGGTTTACGACTAATCGAGTAAATTCCCAAAAAAATGCTTTACAAATAAATAAATATAACAAAGGTACCCATCATTACATGTCGAAGGAAACAAGTATTTGTTCAAAGGGTCCTGTCACATGATTATGTATATTGGAAAAATAAGCATAATGAAGGATATAACATGTGATGACTTATGTTGAAAAAAAATTAATGGATATACATTATGACCAAATATTTAAGCGTATATTATGAGAAATTTATCAACAAATCATTAATAAGATTGAATGACATAATAGCCTATGTTTAACAAACAAATGATATAAATAAGTTTCTAGACGATATTCAACAAATAAATTATATTAATAAGTACTAAATGTGTGTTGAATAAGATGCTCACTAAGAGCTGAACACTGTAGAAATATCAATTTTAACATTGTAGTCTATATCTTAAATATATATATCTTAAATATATATATATATATATATATATATATATATATATATATATATATATATATTTCATGAGTAGATTATGTTAACAAATCGATGAAGAAAACTACATAACATGATAGACCATATTCAATAAATAAATTTTATGAATAAGTACTAAATATGTGCTAGGTAAAATGCTTACTAAGAGTTGAATAATGTAACAATATCTATTACAAAATGATAGTCTATATTTGAAAATTAGAGGTTTAATTTTTTTTTTTAAAGTATCTTTCATTACAGAAAAGATTTATCAAATAAATGAGTACTAACAGTAAAAGAAACAAACTATTAGCAAATCATAGGAAAAACTTGTTCATTGTCTTCATTGTCATTAATATTATAATATAATGAAAATAATACACATTTAGAGGGTTGAATTACATGGTTACACATATATCACAAATAAATACGACTTAGTGCATAACTGTTGATAAATCTTGTTATTAAGGGATAATGCCATAAAAAATCACAAACTAGTATACCGTGCCATATTTACTCTAAATATATTTTTGTACCACAAAAACTTCCAAATTAATACACCTACGCCTCATTTACCCTAATTTAATTTTTGTGTCATAAGAAATTCCTAATTGGTATACACGTACAAAATTTGAGATTTTTTTGCAATAAAAGTGACACGAGTATATAAGTTTGGGGTAAATGTAACCCAAATATATTGATTTGAAATTTTAATGATACAAAAATTAATTTGAGGTAAATATAGTATGATATATTTGAGAATTCTTATGATATAAAATTAATTTAGATTAAATGTGACTCCGTCGCCGCCGCATCGAAGCATTATAAAAGGGGTATAGCTTGAACCTCACTCCGCAGCTCGGAGTGAATGACCCGCCGCCTCCTTCTCCCTGAGGTAGACTTACGATCATTGCCTAGAGGCACGCGTTACAGTCCAACCCCATCAAGTCCAGCGTGCACTGCGCAAGTGTGTACAGCTTCTACAAGCTTGTGAAGTTCACCACTGCGACCGCAAATTTCTTCCCCAATTCACTCCCTGAAGCCCTCTCCGCCACATCATTCGTGATCACTTCTAGCAGCTGCATGAACCCATTTAATTCAGCGACTTTCCCGGTCTCTAGCATCAAATATCCAGGTCGAATCTCCAATACCGAGTAAATGGACCGGGACAAGTACTTCAACATGCAATCATGTATCGAATTACGGACGGAGGATGTCTTTTATTCCAATAGGCACGCACTTGCTACACTTGACTATGTTGACATTAGGGGTGAGCATGCCAGACCGTCCAAATCAGGAACTGCCCAAACCAGATTGGACCGGCCGGATCGATCTTATTCCTAAAGGGATCGGTTCGGTTCTCAATTCCGAGAGGAACTGGACTAGACCAAACCAAAATCGGACCGAACCAGATTGGACCAACTAGACCAACCCTTTTTAAAAAATATATATATATATTTTTAAATTTCTTATAAATAGCAATAAAACTTAAAAATAGTAATAATTCTTATGTTTTTCTTATTTTTTTATTTTTTTTTTTGCTAAGTAATTGGTCCTATGTGACCAAACTAGACCGGACCGGTCGGTGCGGTCTGGTTCTCGGTCCTAGGTTAGTCGGTCCGATCAGGTTCCTGGTCCAAGGTTAGTCCGGTATATTTCTCAATCCCAAAAATTGGAAACCAATTCTCTCGGTCCAGTTCTCGTCTCTTAGGTGAAATTGGATTGGATCGGGAACTAATCACCTTTAGCTCACATCACCACGACAAGGGAAGAGCTTGAAGGCACTGTCAAGAGCGTCCTTCCTAGCAATGGCATTGGTGAAGTCATCACCGTTGTTAGTTGTTGCTTGTTTTTTTATAAAACAAACAAAATATTATTTTTTCTTTGCTCCACATGGAAAAGTTAAAAGTATGTCATCAATTATATAAGTGTAGATGTCTTCTAATTTATTCAAATGAAGATGATGGGATGTGAGCTAGATCTCATAATACTCGCTAGTGGGTGCGTGATTATTAGGTACACTTAGTACTTGGCACGCTCGCATATCATAATTATCATTAACCCTTGTTTATTATTTTTTCATGCAGTTATTTTGCTAATCTTTATTAGGAATCTCACAACCTTGGAAAGGTTATATTGTTCAATCAATATGTTTCAAAAGTTATGAAATTTGAAATTAAAATATATATATTATTGTTGTTGTTGTTGTTGTTTATTCCAACTTTTTCAATATGTTTATCCAATGTGTCTTTTATAATGTATTTGTTGAAACATTTTCTAAAGGGTTGCTTTTGCTTAGAAAACTGAGATAAATACGTTGATTTTTAGTCTCAATAATTATCAAGTTTTTGGAAATATATATTAGAATTGCTATTTAGAATTCTCATTTGAGACTTTTTTGTATCCCTAGAAGACCTTTGTCAATAACTTTAAATAATATTTATAGATAAATAATTTCTTTAAAAGAGTGTTATCACGCTTTAAAGGGTGATTCCTTTTCTCCTTAATCCAAAGCATTTTTTCCAACGTCGGTGGCAGGGGAGGAGAGGGAAGAGAGGAGGGTGTTAAGGTTGGACTGGTAGGTGGAGTTGGGAGCAAAGAAAGTTGTGCTCGGCAGTACTGCTGTAGATAAGCAGTTGTAACTCTAGTAATGTGACGGTGATTGATGAGACAAGGAAATAATCCAGCGAAAATTCATGGTCCGATGATCTTATTCTGCTTGCGGGACTGAGCATAGAATTATCGAAACCGTTCTGTTCTCTCGGGAAAAAGAAAAGTGTTACGGGAAGCTTTACCCGATAATTTGCCTTTGATAATTACTTTTGCAAATCTCGAATTCTTATGCATATCTTGGTAATAGAATGGTGAAAAGGAGAAAATTTTACTCTCAAGAAAATTCTACACAAATATCTTGCTCACATTTCCTGCACCAATTGATGAGACAAAGGTGAAGATTTAGACAAATTGATAAAACAAAAGAGGACAATTTAGGTTCATAATTTGTGCTTTCATGCTTCTTATTTGTTCTTATTATTTTATTGCATGTATTTACATTGCGATTCCATAATTGAACGTCTCATATTTTCTTTTAATCGGAGCTTGTATGATGGGATTCGGATCCACTTTAAATGAAACTCCACATAAGCTCTAAGTTTGCTTGATGTAGATGTTCATATCTTTATAATTTTTTTTTTGGTAAAGATGCACTTCAAAACCTACATTGAAAATAATAGAACAAATAAAATCTTAAATCTGCGCATGCACGGATGTCTTGCTAGTTTTTATATATGCATTTACCTAGTTTATTTTGTTGCGTATATAGATCCTCTGAACTTGAGCTAATTGACATGTTTTCTCCTCATGAGTGCAAATTGACCTTCGCAATTTGCTGCATTAGGAGATGACTCATTAACATAAAGAATAGAACCGTCTGAATTTATGCAGGGTCCAGATATATGCAGCTCTAATAATCTCAGTTTCAATTGATGTCGGTGGCGACAGAGACCGTCGATGGTCTGGGATCATGTAACTTTCTAAGAAATTTTTCAAACTTCCCTCGATTTGACACGAGAAAACTTATCGGGTCTAATTGCACAAGGTAAGCGGACTCTACTTGAGAAGAAAGTACCAAGTGGTTACAAAGTTTCCCTTCGGCTGATGTGGCAAGCACTAATGTACTGTACACCAATCACGAACTGACATGTGTCACTGACTGGCTCCACTTCTTGGAGGGCACGGCTCAGATCTCGGATGAAAGAGACATGTGTGAGGATGGTGGTGGACAAAGCTAATCAACTATGGAGTTTGGCTGATGTAGGGCCGGCATCGGCTCACCGTGTATGGATCGGTAAGAGAGGGAGAGAGAGAGCGAGAGAGATGTTTATTCTTTTGTAAGATGAGGAATTGTACGAGTGGAAGGATCCGTGCTTAGTTGCTTCCCTTTCCATCAGTAATCAACCACCAATCATTATAATCGAGTAACTATGCAAGTCACGCCAAGGAATATATATGGAGGTGAGGTTTATGACCTCGATTTCTAAAATGCGACAAAAATAAAGTGGTGCAAATTATGTACAAATGGATATATCTCCTCATACATCATGAAAAGTTACGTAAAAAATGATGATAAATGAAACTCTGACCATTCCTGTTGATTATTTCTTTAGATAAGGAAGAATTTATATTCCTCAACTTAATAAGACCACACACACATGTATATAAATATAACAGCCTCCCATGCCAAAGGTGTTTGCTCATTGTTCCTTAATGATCTCGCTGGAGTGCTTAGGATCTTATGATCAAGGTCTCTGGGAGACTATTGTGAGGAAAGATTTCCACTTACATCACCATTCAACGAGGGTAAACCTCACTTACCGACATCTCATTGATCGACACTGGTGCAGACCTGCTGGCGGATTGGTCCGATTCAAGCTCTTTCATCGATGTCTTCGTCCTGCTCCGGAGAAAGAAGGCCGGTTGTTGGGGTAGTGCAAGACTAATAGTGTAGCTGTTCAACATCAAGACTATGTTTGCCATTGTCGGTCTATCCATTGGATCTTCCTGAACACATAGTAAACCAATGTGGAGGCATCTAAGAACTTCATCTCTTGAATACGAGTCTCCAATGGCTGGATCTAACACTTCCAACGGCGTACCGTCTCTCCAATTTTTCCAGGCCTAAAAAACAAGTTCATTGAGAGAAAAAATTTCAATACGTCAAATCCGCTTTGTTTAACAATTTCTTTTTAGTTATAGTCAATCTTTGCAACTTACATAGCTAGCGAGATCTTCGTTGCCATCTGATTGGTAGAAGAAACTATTCTTCTTACCACTAATGAGCTCAAGAAGTAGAACACCGAAACTATATACATCAGACTTCACGGAGAACTGTCCATGCATTGCATACTCAGGTGACATGTAACCACTGCAAAACATAATGCATTAGCAATATAAGTATACGTAAGCATAAAAAGTAGAGAACAAATTTTAACAATACTTACAAAGTCCCCACAATTTTATTGGTATTTGCCTGTGTCTGATCGACTACAACAATTCTTGCCATGCCAAAATCTGAAATCTTTGGAATCATTTCACTATCCAACAAGATATTGCTTGCTTTTAGATCTCGATGAATGATCCGAAGTCGAGAGTCCTCATGTAAATAGAGCATTCCTCGAACAATCCCACATACTATCTTGTAACGTCTCGACCAATTCAATTGCTTGCTCTTTTCAGGATCTGCACATATGCACAAATCAAATTTGCGTATCTTTACTTAATAATTCCTTTTAAATAGATTTTATGCAAGCTAACTTTAGGTTCCCAAAGATATGGAAATATTCAACGTAACTAGTGGCTGCTCAAATGCTCCCTCAACAGGAAAAGCAATAGCTTTGGAATAAATTGAACGTAACATACCAAATAAAAAGTAGTCGAGACTTTTGTTTGGCACAAACTCATAGACAAGCAGTTTTTCTTCACCCTCCAGGCAGAACCCGAGCATCCGCACAAGGTTCCGATGTTGAAGCTTTGCTACCAGCAGGACTTCATTCTTAAATTCTATAGCACCTTGTCCTGAGCTTTGAGATAGTCTCTTCACAGCTATTTGTTGTCCATTAGGAAGCCTACCCTGAAAAATTAGCATTTTGATGTCTAAATACACATTGATAGCTCCTGATGACAACTTTTCAAAAGTACCAAATAAAAAATCTTCAAATCTTTTCACACTAAAGATCTTGCAAGTACATTCAAGCCATTCTCAATCTGCTTTCCGACTAACCATACCTGGAAAACTTCCCCGAATCCACCCTCACCCAACTTGTTTTGGTGAGAGAAATTGTCTGTGGCGGTCTGTATGGTGGCAAAATCATGCTGCAAGGACTCGGCGTTTGTAATGTCATTTATGCCTACATGACAAAACAACATAAGATGGTCATTTCACCAAAAGCATTGAACAGTCTATCCTGCATATACGGTTTCGTCATTCTATCCAACTATATAGTATAGGTACGTATTTCATACTGCTTTGATCTTCTTGAACGACTTCGTACGGCTTGGTCACTTTCCTCTGCCTCAAACAGCAAGCGAGGAAGAGAAGCACCACGCCCACGCCAACAGGAACAGCGACGGCAATGATTATCACAGTAGTTTTATTGCTTTTGCCTACATATGTGCATCAAAATCTTAATAGCATCAGTATGTGTTTATGACTACGAGATTTTAGAGACTGGAACCGCTACTATAGGCTAGAGGAAACGTAAACAACAGAGAAAAACAAAAATAAAAAGTGCGCTTAAAGAGCAAATGTCCAGAAGAAATTAAGCTGTAATCCATAATCTGTCCATCTTACAAAATCCATTCTTTTCCTAATTTCCATGTGAGTGCACCAATTGTTTATGGGGGATTAACCATTAATTGATTAAAGCCACCTTTAACCAATTGTTATGTAAAGAATCTAATCTCTAAAGTGGACGTAGAACCCACCGTGTTCAACTGGTATGACATTGAGCCATATAATTGCCTGTGACCCACCATCTTGACTTTATGGAACGAAGGACGTCGATGACGTATTTATTTCTATAACTTTTGGCACTTATTAATAATTTCTTCAACACAGCCGCTCAACAGTTTCTTTAACAAAAATTTACAACACCACCTAACTCATCACTCAAAAAAAAGACAGGACCACAAGACCAGAGGATTTTATGTAATCGAAGATCATGTTTTCCTTCATCTAACCAATCACTCAGCACACATGTTATCCATATACTTTTCCTTGACAGAAAAAGATTTATGGTAATTAATGCTTCATGATTAATAGGATGGATAGACAAGACAATACCTTCTAAATCAAGATCTTGATTCAAAGCTGAAAGAGGAGACTTAGGAAAAAAAAATTGCATTTGACTCTAAAAACAAGTATGCTAGAAATAAAGATAAATTAGAAAGGGTAACAAAAACATGCGTAGGTGATTAATGGATAGCTTAACCATGTGGAATCAAAAGTTATTTATTTCCTTCCACCCATAATTTTCCTTCAAAGTTGAAGATGCAAAAGAACACTTTTAAGTTTGGGAAGATTATGGAAATTATATATAATCTTAAATATCAGTATTTGAATCAAATAAAATTTAGATGTTGGTGCTGAAAAAGTCAAAAGTGGAATTCATTCCAAAAGAAAAATGAAAAGAAGTAAAACTTTGAAACCAGAGAAAAAAAAAATGAAAAATCTACATCATCAATCAAATTATTGAGAGTACAGCGAAAGAGAATGAGACTCTGAAAAGCCCCTAGAATACATCCCAAAGCTTGATTTATCACCGATGTGTTGACAGCACTTCATAGTTTATTTTTGTTAAAGAAGTACAATCGAAGAATTTAGACTATCAAGTCGCATCAAGAGTTGCCAAATGAATAAACGCAACAGATGTTTCTAGTATAGTGGAAGACAAATCATAAAAACAAACGCGTACCTTTAGGGGCAGGAGGAGGAGACGGAACCTGGGATGGCGGCGGGGCCGGTGCCGCCAAAGCCGAGGCATTGTAAAAGGGGTACAGCTCGTACCTCACGCTGCAGCTCGGAGTGAACGTCCTCCCACCTTGCTTCCCCTGGGGAAGGCCCCCAATCGCCGCCCGAAGGCATGTGTTGCAGTCCGACGCAGACAAGTCCGGCGTGCACTGCGCAAGATTGTACAACTGCTGCAAGCTCGAGAAGTTCGTCTCGTTGACCGCAACTTTCTTCCCCGACTCGTCAGCCGAAGCCACCGTGGCGATGTAGCCCATGGTCTGTCCCAGGAGTTGCATGAACCGGGTTGGATCGGTGATGTTCCCGGTGTTGTACATCGTGAGAGCGGGCACTTGTTCCATGACCCCGTAGATGGACGCGTTGGAGTACCTCAACATGCACTCGTCGTACCAGATCGTAGAGACTCGCTGGTTGGGGCATCGTTGGAGGATATCCTGTGTTCCGGTGGTCACGCAGTCGCTGCACGTGGCGGTGCTGACGTCTCCGCGGCAGAGGAAGAGCCCGTAGGCCCGATCAGGAGGGTTTTGGCCGGCAGTGGCGTTGGCGAAGCCGTCGGTGTTGTCGGTGGCAGCGGCAGCGGCGGAGAGGTTAGAGAGCAGGGTGTTGAGGTTGGATTGGTAGGTGGAGTTGGTAGAGTAGAGGGTGGCGTTGCAGAAATGCCATAGATAAGTAGGTGCTGATTCTGTGCTTGAAAAATTGATGAAGAAGAAGAGGAGGGAGAGAGAGAGGGAGAGGGAGAGGGAGAAGCAAGAACTCATTTTCAGGTTGATGACTCCCTTGGCCTTTCGGCAGGTCTGGGCAGGGAATTATGGCAAGGAGAAGAGGGTAGTCAGCCCTCCTATGTATTTTTGTTGTGGGAACTATGAGAAAATATATCGTTGGTCTTATGTGTCGGCATAATAAACATAGGAAGGTTATGAGATTGCGACACGTGTCCACAGGGGACCCATGTCAGGCTAATTTGAAAACTCCTCTCTCCTCTCTCCTCTCTGCACGCGCTCTCTCTCTCTCTCTCTCTTTCTCTCTTCGCCGCTTCCTCTCTCGCTCCGACCGAGCCCACGTCCAACCGCCGCGGTGGTTCGTCGGACGAGCCACCGCGCCCTCGTCCGACCGACCAACTTCGCGACGGCGGAGGCGGAGCCTCGCGGTGGCTCGTCGGATGAGCCACCGCGCCTTCGTTGGACGGACGAGCCACTGCGCCGCCCCTCCGACCGTGCTCTCTCTCTCTCTCTCCGAGTCCCGAACGAGCCCTCATCCGACAAACCACCGTGTGGCCTCCGCCTCCGCCTCAAAAGGTGGGAGAGAGAGGGGGCGGCGAAGAGAGAGCGTCGGCCGAGAGAGAGCGTGCAGGGGAGAGAGGAGAGAGAGAGAGAAATTTGGTCCCACACCGAGCGCCTTCTTGTTTGCCAGGCTGGACGTGGGACGTATCCAATATTTTCTCTGCGACTGCGATACGGATCGCGTTTCAAGATCTTTCTTGTTGGCTACGTTGGCACAGAAGACAAGACGTACATAATGTTTTTTTTTGGTAAGGGACGTACATAATGTTTTTTCAGAAAGTATTAGGAGAATTTAGCATGTTCATTAAAATGAATCTAGACCGTCTCATCTGGTAACTAATTATAATAAGAATAATGCTAGGTGCATCGGCGAAAATAATCTAAAATTGGGGAATAGGCTCTGTCGCACGTTTAATGTTTACAAGCCTCGGATTTCCAATCTTTTGTCTTTGTTATTGATGTTCAAATGGTGGGATTAGTGGCTACAAATGCAAGCAAGGTCCTGCTTGTGTTGGAATCTTAACGGTATCAAGCGAACCACCTGGACATTGTCGTACCACAAATTTTGTTGACCTTAATGCATTGCTAAAAATATCAAAAAAAATTATCGAAATATATAGGGTCATTTTAATTAATGGCATATGGTGAGAGCTCGTGTTTTTTCTTTCTTTCCATGGAGGACTTGTTGTTTCATTGTTTCTTAGTATGTAATCAATTTAAACTATCAATAGGGTAAGTCTATACAATAATTTTCTCATGTATCACGCCGTTTATACAACAACATGCAAATGATGGATGTTTGGTCATATGGATGATTTATTAGACTAGGGTCACCAAAGTCAAATCTAAGCAATTTTATGATCACATACCTTTTTTTAATAGGAAAAACGCAATCGAGATCAGGTTCAACAACACCGTTGAAAGCTTGGAAGGCGAAACATCAAATTTTATTTTTGGAAAATTCAATACAAGACGGATTATTGCGTGTTGAAATTCAAGGTCCGAGTTATGAACGTCTACAATTTGGAATTGTCTCCCACGCGGCATATTTTATAGTTCTAAAACATATAATGTTCATACCTTAGTTTTCGTAAGGTCCAATTTTTGACCAAGTCAAGGAAAACGGTGGGGGATTTTCCTTAAAGTCAAAAGAGCACTAAAGTCCATTCCTTTGTGTCAAAGCGACAGGAGTTGGGGTGACTTGGGTTGGCAGAGGCGTAAGATGGACGGTGAGGATTAGGGGTGAGCGGTTCCAAGTTCCGGTTCGGTTCCGTCTGGAACCTGGAACCTACCCTCGGGTACAGGTTCCTCAAAATGAGGAACCTGGAACCTACCCGTTAGAACCGAGAACCTGGAACCTACCCTGTCACAGGTTCCAGGGTCGGTTCCAGGTTCCAACAGGTTCTTTTTTTTTTTTTTTTTTTAGATTTGAACTATAACGTACGCGCACGTTATCAAAAAATAAAATAAAAAAAATAACGTACACGCACGTTACCAAAAAAAAAACTATAACGTACGCGCACGTTACTAAAAAAAAACTATAATGCCGTTTAATAACGTATGCGAGGGTACGTCTCGGGTCGGGACTCGGGAGTCGACTAGAGTCAAGAGTAGAGCAATAGATGTGAGGTGAGAGGGGAGGGGGTTCCTTTTGGAACCCTAACCGGTTCCGCGACTGGCATCTGACGACGGCGGCCTTCAGGGCAAGATCATCCGGCGAAGTTTCAGAGCGGGAAGGGGATCACTCAAGAGTTTTGGAAAATTCAATAGAAGTGAGGTGAGTAGGGGAGGGGGTTCCAAAACCGGTTCCGAAACCGGTTCCGCGACCGGTTCCGGTTCCGGTTCCACGACCGGTTCCGGTTCCGGTTCCGCGACCGGTTCCGGTTACGGTTCCGGTTCCCAGAAAAATGGAACCGGGAACCGGAACCGGTCCTTTAAGAACCGCGAACCGAACCGGAACCTCCGGTTCCGGTTCTCCGGTTCCCGGTTCTACCCGGGAACCGCGCTCACCCCTAGTGAGGATGGAAGATATCATTTCCCCTCGTACGAGGTCGTTGACCAAAGTCAATTGCGTGAGTTGCGTTCTAATTGAGTCCACGTGGAGACTGGAAGGAAGAAGAGTCAAAACATGTATCCCAGTGACGTCATTGTAGAGAGAGAGAGAGAGATGGGATGGAAGTGATTTTGGTGGCCCTCATTTTCTCTGGCGGTCATAGCTTTGAATTTTCCACCAAAATTACGGTAATAATAGCTATACTTTTGCAATATCAAAATTGATTCGTGCAATTCGATGCAACGGTCAATCGGTGTCAAACCCTCTCAAACGTTTTGCCCGAATTACGCCTGTTTTTTGGGGGATACAATGCAATTGATTTCTTTTTTTAAATCGCTGTATAACACTATAACTTAATTTACTCCAAATATTATTTTATTTTATCCATCATATACTGACCTAACATTGATAAGTATTCTCACTTGGCATGCTTAGTATTGCAATTTTCGATGAAAAATTGTATCACTTCTTCACCCATCCGTGCTAGGTTGAAAATCTCCCCCTCATCGCTGAGGACGAGAGGTCGAAATCCTGCGTTGCTAGTGATTTAAGAGGAGGCCCATAGCGGTAGATTGCTATGCTAGTCTTCCCCGAAATATAGAGGCCCGGTCCTCGGGAGCCTTTTGGGCATGGGGCATGTGGCGTAGTCCTCGGTCACAAAAAAAAAAAAAGTGTCATTTCTTCCAAATGCGCCTCTCACAAATTAGATTAAAACTGGAGATACTATCACCTTCTTCATGGATAAGTTCATTATTCCTATTCCATTGCCATTCTAGAAGTCCAGCGAAGGGTTGAATTTGCAAGGGGGTGAGATCTTGAGAAAGCTATCGAATCTGACGGTCTGAATTTATTTTAATATATATATATATATTGACTTTATTGAATAATTTTGCTCACGTGAGTGCCGATATTAATGGTCACGTGACTCGCGTCCGGGATTAAATTGGACGCAATTCTATTTAAGTGGCCATGGGTTCTTGAAAGCTGAATGATGTGAAAGTGAGTTTGGACTGTTTCGTCCTCAATGTCAGGCGGAGACTGGGAAAGATAAGGATAAGGATGCAGACATAAGTGATTTGCAAACGAGGACAGATGGGACTTCACCCCGGTTAAAATATTTTGTTGAGTAATTGGGTATTTAACTACCAATTTTGTTAATAATTTAGTATTTTCGTCCTTCTCCATCATATACAAGTTCTTCAATTGATAATATATTATGTCAATTAAAGTGCAATATGCAGATAGTTTTAAAAAAAAAAATCAAAAGGAGCAACCCTCTTTTTCCATGACATAATAGATATATAGATACATAAGCCCTGTTGTCATCTCATGACCTTGGTTATTTGTTGATAAATCCATAAATAATGAGTTATTTATAAGGAGATCAACGACTTTTGTATTGAAAAAAAAAATCATGACATTATTAGATGTAATCTCTGTACTTAGAATGGAAGGCATATGTTTGTTAAATGTAGGAACTTACATAGATAACTAGATAAAAGATATCTCCAATGCACTAATAATTAAATGGAATCTACCTAAAGTTTTATAAGATAATGACATATAATTACTAAAGACTTAAATTGAGAACCTAATTTGCCAGGAGGATGATGGTCCCCACTCGCTCTTTGCTGGATCGTGTATGTATTTCTGGCCTGGGGAAGGCTACATCTAAAAATGGACCAACTGTACAAGCAACGGAATGACCAATGTCACTGTGAATATAAGCGAAACATTTTTTTCTTTTTTGGTGATCCGGGAACCCCTGTACAGTCGATAGCCGGTGAGGTAAACTGGGAGTGACGTTAGCGAATGACCTACCACCCCAACGTCAAACTTAAGACACCAAGCGCCTCCACTGGGTTTCGAACCCCTCACATTTGAGGAAAGATAAATGATATAAGTGAAACATTTATACTACCTGCGACGACAATTTTATCACGACCTCGAAGATTGTGTTATTTCTTTACCGGGGAAATGTCATCGCCAATCCCTCCACTTCTGTCTTGTTAAAACTACCCCTCTTCTTTTCTTTTTTTGGTTCAAAACTGTCTCGATGCCTTGATCCTTCGATCCCCCCATTTTTAGGGCCCAAATTTGTCGACTTTTGGCCGCTCGTGATTTTAATTGGTTTGTTCAGTATGACATGCAATCCCCTTTATGCAAAAAGAGTTTCAGACTTTTGAGAGGATCTTCTCCATTGCGCTTCTTTATACCTGTGTTGATCTGTTTTCACTACGTCAAAACCAAGAGACCCGGTTTGGACATATTTTTTGCATTGGTTTTGCTTGCTTTTTTAGTACCTCCCGATCACCTCCTTATGGTTGCCGCCTTTGCGGCTTACCACCGACATCCAGCAAGGTCCACTCCGCCGGTTTTCACTCTTTATCTTCTCCAGAGCTAACTCTAGTTGCTTGGTGGTGGATTTCATCGTGATAACCCTAGTGTAAACTTATTTGTCACATTTTGTCACTCATCAAGTCGTCGAAGCTTGACTTGCCATGGTCGCTCTCAGGGAGTGTTAAGCCTAGCGTAAGTTTATATGGATTCCTAGACGACATGTTCATGGGCATCATGGCTTTCTGGGATGTCCTATCACTGTACCTAAGTTAAATAATGGATCCAGAAAATAACTCACCATGTATATGATAAACCATCAAGTTTTATCAAACGACAACTACAACTAATGCTTACCCACAATATATAGCCAGAAAATTTCTCACAACCTTTTTCTAGAAAACCTTAATTTGGCCAGGCAACTTCAACTTCGTATAAACTCCGTTCACATGGAAAGATCAACTTTTATTATAAGAAAAATGGAATCGAGATTAGGACAGCTTGGAAAGTGAAATATCAAATTTATTTTTGGAATTCGCGTACAAGTTTTGTACATTTAAAATTTGGAATTTCCCACATAGCACAACTAAAAGTTTTAAAACGTATAGAGTTGATAAAGGAAAAAGATACCAAAAACTTCAAATTATGCCTATCATAATAAATTTATCTTGAATTTTAATCATCAAAAACCCTAATCTATACCAGTTCTAACACATTTAATCTAAAATTTTTCTTAAGACACAAAAAATACATATTTGTATCTATACGACACATTGAGTCTCTGTCAAATTAAAACGTCATTTTCATTTCATATCATGTAAACACCATTTGTTGTCTGACGTCCATGTGGGTAGATATTATAGAACCTTAGCATAAGATAAATGTAGAACTTTTGATGTCTTGAAATTTTTTTAAGATAAATATGTTATAATGAGCATAACTTGAAATTTTTAATGGGTTTTTCCTACCTTGAATAGTGAAAAAGACTAGTATAAAAGTTTTGCTAGGTCAAAAGAGACTTTGGACAAGTCAAGACAAACCGGTGTGGGATTTTCCTTGAAGTCCACTCCGTGAGGTTAAGGCGACGAGAGCTGGGGTTAGGTGGGCTATCGATATTAAGATGGACGGTGAGGATGGGAGATAGCATTTGCCCCTCGTACGAGGCAGTTGACCGAAGTCAATTGCGTGGGTTGCATTCTACTTTGGCCCCCAGCGGAGGCTGGAATAAAGAAAAATCGAAACTTGTATCTCAGTGATGGACGGTGAGGATGGAAGATAGCATTTGCCCCTCGTACGAGGCAGTTGACCGAAGTCAATTGCGTGCGTTGCACTCTACTTTGGCCCATTGGAGGCTGGAAGAAAGAAAAGTCAAAACTCGTATCTCATTGATGTCGTTGCAGAGAGAGAGAGAGAGAGAGAGAGAGAGAGATGGGATGAAAGTGATTTTGGTGGCGCTTGTAGCTTTGAATTTTCCATCAAAACTACGGTAATATAATAATAGTTTCGAAATATTAATACTGATTAGTACAATTCGATGCAACCATCGATCAAGGAAGAATCAAACCCAAATTCCTTCGAGACAATTCGCTCGAGTCATGCCTATTTATTTGGGAGATGCACTACAATTGATTTCTTTTTATAGATCGCTATGTTACACAATGTCATAATTCGCTCGAGATATTGTCATATTTCATCCATCATATACTGTCTAAAAATTGATAACGTTGATCAATCATGCATGTTTATTACTAAATTGTATCGCTTCTTCAAGAGGCACCTCTTATAAGTTAGATTCAAATCCACATACGTCATTCAAAGGCACTCTAACACCCTCAATAGGCGAGTCCATTTACTCCTACATCCATCCCCATTCTAGAAGTTGACCGAAGATATATATAGACACACACATATAGTATGTATATCACTAAGATTGAATCTTGAAGGGGTGAGCTCATGAGAACCATCACACCCTCCGTAGATGAGTCCATTTATTCCTACTTCTATCGCCATTTTAGAAGTCTAGTAAAGAAATTGTTACGTAAATGTGTCACTAAGGTTGAATCCACATACATTATCTAGAGACACTAAGGTTGAATTTGCAAGGGGTGAACTTATGAAAAAGCTATCGAATATGATGGTATGAATTTATTTTAATATATATACTAAATTACTTAATAATTTTGTTCACACTAGCGTCGACATTAATGGTCACGTGACTCGGGTCACGGATTGAATTGGACGCAATTCTAGTCGAGTGGCCGTGGATTCTCGAAAGCTGAATGATGTGGAGTGAGTTTGGACTCTTTCGGCCTCAACCTCCAGCGGAGACATGGAAAGATAAGTGAAGGAATAAGGATGTAGACGTAACTGGATGTTAGAGAGAGAGAGATGGAAGACATTCATGCTGCTTCCAAACATCATAGTCCATTTACATTAGTTATCAAAGAAGAAAATGAATTCTCTACATTGAGTTCCATGTCATCAGAAATTACTACATTAAACTATTTAGAATTGATTTGCAAAGGAGGACAAATTGGACTTCACTCCACTTAAAATATTTTGTTGAGTTGCTGGTTGTTCGACTATCAAAATTTATTAGTAATTTAGTATTTTCGTCCTTCTCCTCCATATACAAGTTTTTCATTTGATAGTATATTTAATCAACATTGACAAAATCAAAGTGCAATATGTAGATAGTTTTTTTCTTTTTGGTCTAATCAAAAGTAGGAACCACTGTTTTTTCATGACATAATAGATAAATAGATACATAAGCCATGTTATTATCTCTTGACCTTGGTTAATTGTCGATGATTTTATAAATAATTAGTCATTTATAAGGAGATCATAGATTTTTTTTATTTATCGAAAACTCCCAACACTATTGGATTTAATCTATGTACTTAGAATGAAAGGAAAAAAATTGTTAAATGTAGAAACTTACATAGATAGCTAGATAAAAGACATCTCTAAAAGCCTGAAGTTTTATAAGATAATGACAAATAATTACTAAGAACTTAAATTGAGAAACCTAATTTGCCAGGAGGATGATGGTCCACACTTGCCTTTTACAAGTGCGCGTATGTATTTCTAGGGAAGACTAAATCAAAAGATGGACCAGCCGTACGAGCAGTAATAATTAAAGTTGGTCTTTGAATGTGAATGGTATTTATACAATGTTGAAGCTGCCTGGTCAAATTAAGGCTTTCTAGAAAAAGGCAGTGAGAAATTTGCTGGTTATATATTGCGGGCCGGGCCGGTATTAATTGAACAAAATTACCAAAAAAGTTCTAAATCTTTTTATTTACTAATTTAGTTCTAAAAATTTTATAATTATGTCAATTTAGTCCGTTCGGCCAAATTTGACTAGTTGGTACTGACATGAATGTCGGCCAATGCCAACAGACAATTTTTTAATAATTTTTTATTTTCTGAATTTGTTGATAATTTGTATTTTTATTTTTATTTTAATATTTTTTCCTCCTCCCTCCTTCTTACCCTTGCTTTAACGATTGGCCAAAGGGGAGAGTCGGTTATGGGATTGACATGGCCAACTAGTGGCGAGCTAGCCCAGCCATTGGTGAAGTGAGCCCTTACTAGATCTGGCGAGAGCTCAACCTTGCCGTCGTTGGACGAGGGCTCGCCTCACTATTGCTAGGTGAGGCTGATTTTGCCCAAATCCAATGAGGGCTCACCTCGCCCTCGCTTGGCAAGGTTGGCCTCACCCAAATCCAACAATGATCACCTTGCCCTGCCACCGGGGAGGTGAGCCCTCGCCAAATCCAACAAGGGCTCATCTTGCCAATGGTTGGGCAAGCTTGTCCTTGCCTAGTGACGGCCCATGTTAGCCCGATGACTGGTGCTCCCCTTTGGCTAGTCATTGGAGCAAGAGGAAGGAGGGAGGGAGGAGGGAAAAAACAAGAGAGAAAAAAAAAAGAAAAGAAAATTAATAAAAAATTATGGAAAAAATAAAATATTATTAACAAATTTTTTTGTGGTGTTACCTTGCGTCCACGTTAGCGTTCATTGGCTAAATTTGGCCAGATAAAATAAATTGACACGATAGCAAAATATTATGATTAAATTGAAAAAAAAATTATGATTGATTTGGAAAAATTGTAATAGGTTTATGGTTTTTTTGGTAATTTTAGTTATGATTACTGCCTTGTAAGACAAGACTTGATGGTTTATCATATACATGGGGAATTATTTGCCGTGTTAACTTAGCTGAAGTGAGAGGATGGCCCAAAAAGCCAGAAGGCCCACGACCATGCATCGAGGAATCCAAGCATGAGACCTTAGCTTGCCACTCGTCGGTATGACCATGGCGGCTCAAGCTTTAGAGATCTCGATGAGTGATGAGATGGAACAAATAAGCTTAGGCTAGGGTTATCAAGATGAAATCCACAGATGATAAAGAGCCAAAATTGGTAGAGTGGACCTCGTCGGATGTCGGTGGGAAGCCGCGGAGGCCGCAACCATCAAGAGGTGATAGGAAGATACTTAAAAAACAAGCGAACCCAATGCAAAAATAATGTCCAAACTCATTCTACTAGTTTCGACATGGTGAACACGGATTAACACAAGTAAAAAATCGGAAACATGTCTATGGGCGCACATCACCAAGAAGTGAAATCGAGAAGATCCCCTCAAAAGTCTGTAACTCTTTTGCAACAAGGGGATTGCATGTCATACTGAACAAAACAAACTAAGACTCCCGAGCGGCTACAGGTGGACATGTTTTGAACCCTGAAAAATGGGAGATTGAGGTAGGGGTGAGCATCGGTCCAGGTTGACCCTGGACTGACCCTGGACCGGCCCAACCCTCCCGGTCCTGATCCGATTCCCAAGGAGATTGGATCGGTTCTTGGTCCTGGAATTCCTGGACCAACAATGTGTGGGTTGGTCATCGGTCCTAAGAGTTCCAGATCGGTCTCACCTGGACCAACCCTGACTATATATATAATATTATTTATAATTTTTTATATAGAGAAAACTTTAAAATAAACGGCGTCAACAACATTAAATAGTTATTTAGTGAGGAGTTCAAGTGATATTACATTATTCTTTAATAATTTAGATTTTTAATGTCTTTTACGGCATCAATAGTCATATTTTACCAAAAAGGAAAATATTTTTGTGATGAGTCCTCATAGCATCCAAAAAGGCATAAACAATTTCTTATGACATCTCCCTCTAATATTCGTTATCTTCTGTCTTATTTGTTCTCTTAGTATTCAATTTGCTAAAATCAAAAGAAACAACTTTTCTGCTTGCCACTTAATACTCGCCTCGCTCACTTTGGGTCACTCGTGCCGCTCATCGCTCGATGCTCGCTTGGTTTGTTACTCACCGCTCAACATTCGATACTCATTCTGTTCGACACTCACCCCACTTGACCCTCATTGCTTGCCTTTCTTAGCTGACTTCACTCATCATCGAACCTGTTGGGTTAGTACTATTCTCGGTTGCCTTTTCAAGGAGTACAACAAATGAAATAAAAAATTATTGGTTGGTCTTGGGTTAATCTTGAAACTGAAACGAACCCATTGTGTCAGTCTGGTCCTCAATTGCTTTTTTAGGAAGTACAAAAAATGAAATAAAAAATTATTGATTAGTCTCGGCTTGACTCTGGAACCGAACCGAACCCATTGGGTCGGTCCGGTCTTCGGGTCCAAGCTCAATAGGGTCGGTTCTCGGTCCCAAAAATTGAGGACCAGCACTGTGCATGTTTATCCTAGAGTTAAGAGGTGGATCGGTCCAACCCGAATTATGCTCACTCCTAGATTGAGGTACCAAGACGATTTTGAAAACAACCCCCCCACCCTTCTTTTCTTCCTCCCAAAAAAAAAAAAAAAAGCAGGGGCAATTTTGATTTTAGGACAAAAGTAGAGGGATTGATGTTGACATTTCACCAGCAAAGAAATAATAAAAAAGGAGAAAAATTGTCTTGAAAGGCCCAACAGAAACCCGAAAACGTATCCAATCAAAGTTTAATGAGACTTAAGACGAGTTTGACTGAACTCAACATACTTTTTTAACACGAGCTATTAGCAACGTTAGGAATACCAAAAGCTGCTTGCTAAATTCACTTGTTAAGTGACATGGTAAATTTTGCATATCTAAATTAATTCGCTTGTATAAGCACACATAGATCTGCACATTATTTAAATTTAATAGATGAGTCTTGGTATATTTCCAGCATACTCTCCTACCATGGAGGATCGCATCTGCTCAACTTGTCCTCAAACAAGTCACATTCAAGAACTGTCGGTACTCACAAACTTTTTTCTCATTATTCCGTCCTCAGTTATTATACTGAACGGAAAGTAACTCTACTTCAACAACCCCAGCTTATTGTTGTTGGATGAATTCTCTTAAAGTATTTTAAAGTTGACAAAACATTTTTATCAGTCTAGTCTGAAGACTTACAGACTCTATTGACAAAGTCTGAAGATCAAAGTCTGAAGCTAGCAAGACTCAAGACTTATATTTCAAAGTCTACTCACATGGACAGTTTCCAGAACGATGTTTATTCTGATCTTATATGATCTTTATTCTAACGACTAGTGGATATCTTTCTACTGGATTCAGCACTAAACGATCTTACTTTCATATGGAATATGTTTAGATTCTCTAAAGATTTCGCAACTTATATTTGGAAGGATCTACTTATGGAAACCGAGATCCTGATTGTATGGGCGAGCAGGATTGATGGGCTATCAACACTTACCTTAAAGAGCTCGAGATCTCTCTAATTGATTCTGTCCAACGGGTTGATTGGAAGAACTTCTTTGGAAGGTGCCAACGGTATTGAAGGCATGAAGAAGTATATAAGAGAGATGCTCTAGTTGTTGAAGGGTGCGGATAGAAGAATTCCAAAGTCTGAAATCTCCTTTACTATTTTGCGATATCATTCTTTGAGCGTTACATGTAATCAAAAGAGATATCATATTGTAGACCTTGAGGAAGTGTAGTAGAGTAATCTACACTGTGGACTCAAAAGCGTGAGACTGTAATCACTCTTATTGATTCTTAGTGAAATCCAGCCAGAAGGGCTGTCCGTGCGGGAGAGTGGACGTAGGCTTGGTCTAAGCCGAACCACTATAAATCTAGAGTCTTGATTCTCTATCCCTAATCCTTTATATCTTTAACTGTTTTCATTTGCTGCAATTGTTGGTTTTAAGTTATTTATATCTCATTCGGTTTAATTTATTAAAATCGCTTTAAACACCTATTCACCCCCCTCTAGGTGCTAATTCTAGTTCTAACAATTGTCACCCTCAAAAGGGAAAAAAGGAAAAACACTACGCCGGCGGTACAAAGACCCCGGAAGACATAACTCTGACTCCTTTAGATCTCACTGTTGAAGAAGGAGGAGGAGCAGCTACAACCGCCACAGGTGGCGGGGCAAGTGTTGGCGCTGGTGCCGGTGCTTCATGGAAGACAGTCTCATTATAGAACTGGTAAAGCTCAAACCTAACATTGCAGCTCGGGGCCAAGACTCTCCCTCCTTCCTTATCTTTGGGCAGATTCTTGATGGCCCCTTGCAAGCACGCCTTGCACTCCGCCGACGTCAAGTCTGGCATGCACTGAGCAAGCGTGTATAGCCGCTTCGAGCTCAAGATGTCGGCGTCCTTGACAGCAAACCTCTTCCTAGACCCATTGCTCGCCGCACTCTCCACCAATTCATCGGTCGTGTCCTTTAGCAACTAGGCGAAGCTGCTAGGGCTTGAAATGTTGACCACGTTCATCAATACGAAGTCTGGCGAATCTTGCTTGACGGAGAAAATGGAGTGGTTCGAGTAACGCGGCATGCACTCATCGTGCCAATGATGGAGTCTTTCTCTTTAGGGCAGTCGCTGAGTATTTCCTTGCTCGTGTTGGACATGCAGTCACCACAAGAGGCGGCAGTGATGTCACCACGGCAGAGGAATAGCCCGGAGGTGCGGTCAAGTGGGTTTTGCCGGCAGTGGCATTGGCAAAGCCGTTGGCATCGGTGGTGGCGGCAGAGGAGAGGGAAGAGAGGAGGGTATTGAAATTTGTTTGTTAGGTGGATTTGGGAGTGAAAAGGGTGGTGTTTGCGCAGTAACGCCCTATAGAAGTTGGTGCAACTTCAGTAATGTGAGTGCAAATGCTGAGAAAATTGACGAGGAATGAAGGAGAAGATGAGAGAGAGGCGAATGGTGCCGCAAGAATTAATTTTTTGATGATTGGGTGGCTGGGAAGAGACAATCAGAAGATATGTACGTAGGGGTGTGTCAAACTCAAATCAGAACTTTGGCTATGTATTGACCACAAGTCTACGCGCAATTCAACTAAATTTACGAAAGACTTTGATTATGGAAGCCACTAGGTTGCCCGTACCGTAAGTCACTTAAATCAACTTTTGCTGGAGTCTTCCCTTCTTTTGTACGCAAGCGAAGACTTGCAGCGAGCATTGAAGTCAAGGGCACGTTGGATCTGGTTCAACGTATGCAGAGTGATGGGCTAGGTCCGACTCGTAGGCCCCGCACGTCTTTAATAAGGAAAAAGTCAGAAAAGAAAAGAAAAGAAAAAGAGGGCCGAACGTTTCGCAGCAGTAGAGACGCGAGAGTAGCGGCTTTTTCTTGCTGAAAAGGAAAAGAGAGAAAGAGGCTGAGAGCGCGCGCAGCTTCAAAGAGGAGCAGATAACGTGAAACTATGTCGGGATTGGTGGTGATTTTGGTATGTTGATCCAGTTTGTTCGTTGAAATCCTTTCCCAAATTGTCTCTTAACTTCCCGGATTGTGATTAGAGTTTTTATACTCTTTTGTTAATCTACCTTTATGGTGATGATATATTATTGTATTGGATGTATTGAGCCTCTGGCTGCTGGCTAGAGATGAATTCTTTTGAGTGGCCTTGTGGTTTTTCCCGAATTGGCTATTTCACATAAAATTTTGGGTCTCATTTTTCTACTTTCTATTTAATTTTCAGCACTATACTTACTTGTTTGGAGTTGATGGTACCGGAATATTGTAATCAGTTGCCATTGAGATTGATTTGATATTAGTTCATTGAGTTTGGGGGAAGGTATCGATCCTGGACAGGTTTAAGTCCTCAACAATTGATGCCGTCTTTCCCCAACAAAGTGGAATCAGAGCTAGCATTGATGGAGGAAACCATTGGCATCATGCTTAAGTTAAATGTCTTAGCTTATTTTATTTGGACATCTCATATTAAAGACATATTGTCTTGTCAAAATTTATATGATCCCATCACTAGGGATAGAGGTAAAGACAGAGAAGATAAAGAACAAGAGCGAATCAATCAGAAAACAGTTTGCTCTATTCACAATAGATTGATCATAATATTTATATCATGCTCCTCAAGAAACAAATGTTAACACATTGTGGAAGAAATTGTAAGATGTGTGTAAGAGGGGGATCTCACAAAATAAAGCATTTTTAAATAAGAGATTTGTAAATTTGAGATACAAGGAATAGAGTAGCATGTTTGAGCAATAGACTCAACGTTATGATGTTGTAAATTAGTTTAAAATCTAGAAATTGATCTTGGTGATGAGTTGTTGACATGGCATTTTTAAATTAATTTTTTTCTCCTAAGAAGCTTTTTTTCTTTTTTCTTCTTCAAAATATTGTTTAAATTAGATTAAAAAACTAAAAAGCTAATTTAAAAAAAAAATTGAAAACAAAATAATGGCAAGGTGTAGGAGGCACCGTTGCCAACCTTAGGGGAGGGCCCATGTCGCCTAAAACTGGGCGCCCTCTCCTAGACCAAGCAAGGGCCGGCAATGCCCCACTAGCAAGCCCTACTCTTTTCCTTTTTTTGAATTTCTTTTTTTAAATATAAGTTTTTAGCATTTTTATTTTTAATCTAATCTAAACAAAATTTGAAGAAGAAATAACAAAAAAAGCCATATGGGAGAGAGAAATTAATTTTAAAATGCTACATATGCATTTTTTGTTGGATAAATTGATTGTCTCAATGAATAATTTGATTGTACTAATTTAATAATTTTTAGTATTTGATTACGTTTTTTTGAAAGTTTTAGGACTTAATTGTATTTTCGTGACAAGTTTATGACTTCTAGTGCACTCTAGCGACAAGTTTTATGTGGATTAAATTTAATAGTCATTAGAAATGGAATATATGGAACTAAATTGAGTCAAATTGATCTAACAAAATTGTCGTGAAATGAACTGATTGAATGTTTATGATCTTGTGATTTATATCATGCGTAACGTTACTGGAGCCATGACCTTTCTCACTTCTTGTTTGATGCCTCTGTTAATGGAAACTTGTCGCGACCCTCCGAATGAATAATCCCTAAGATGGTTAATGGATTAACAAGCAAGCGCAGACGATCCCTCTTGTGAGGTGGTGCTAGTAATTGGCTCAAGTTCTCCAAAAGCCTAACAATTGCAGGTTGATTTCCTTGGTTAATTATGTAATGCTATTTTTAATTTAAGAATGGCCACCAATCTATTAAAGGTTGGTCATAGGCCAAGTAAAACGTGAGAGGTCATTTTACTTTTGCAAATTAGAGACTCGAGCCTAGGGCCTCAATAGCGCTAGATGTCTATCTAATGCCTAATTTGTTATATTTTCCTCTTTCTTGAAAACATTTAATCATGCGATCTTTCCAACTTTCGGAAAATCCGAAGCACACACATCTACATGACCACACATAATCAAAGTTGTATAACACGAACATGAACCATCAAAATAACATCATACCAAGTAAAATACTATGATATCAAAAGCAATTGAGGTGCAATAAGAACCCAATATGAGTCGGGCAAAAAATATACATCCTCTTGTTGTTGAACCTTGGAATAGGACTCCCGAGGCTGTTAATAATTAAATTTGCAAATAGCCTAAATTAAGGAGTGCATGTCTCCTAAAGCTAAATGATGATAATAATGATAACATGATTAGATATCTAAACTACACCAAAAACGTGTTGGATAATTTTAAATTAATAACCATAATCAAAATTCTATAAATATGAGGAGAACGTGCGAATGTGACTCGGAATGATGCAATAGCAATAATGCAATGGGTCGTCCAAAACGGACTGTCCAGCCCATTAGGTGTGCTGAACAGTTAGCTAAATGTGCTCATTTGCCCACTGAACAGTTCCAAATAAACATGGAATCTTGGTGACAGGTGAATGATGATGTGTGATTCCACTAAAATATGAGATTAAACAACGTAAGTGGCAAAAGAAATAAGGTTAATCACATCCAAGGACCGATCCTTGGAACCGGTTGACGCCAGGTCTCAAACTTCACAAACATGACATTCAACGTAGGAATCGACATTAAATCTCAATCTATCATAAATTATGACATCGACATGAGTAAATGACGAAGAAAAATGAGCTTGACACCCTAGGGCCCTTGGCCAAAGCATGGGGGGAGACACATTTGCAAGGTTTTTCAACAAAAAATCAAGGGAAACAGCTAGACAAAGCTAGTAGGGGTCACAGCCAAGCGAGGTGGAAATGGACCGGTTTAACAACAAACTTAAGTCTAATATAACCCAAAGAGGTCAAATCATATGTACCAGATGCCATAACCGTGTCAATCGATTGGTAGACCAAGGTAGCAGATTTGTAATGCATGTTACAACTTAAAATGATAGAGGGACGAAAGTGTTTTACCTTGAATTCGTGAAGCAAGGGGTCCTAGGCTCTCACTCAACTCACGAAAATTAGCAAAAATGACACAGTTTGCTCTAGTTCCCTCAACCTTCACTTGTTACTTAACGATTTTGGGTTCCTCAAATAATAGTTTTTATGGTTTTTCAAGCCTAGAGAGAGTTGAAGGAAATGAAGACTAGAGAATGAGCTAGAGAAATGAAGGTGGAAATGAGAGGGATGAGTTTAGGGAGAGAGAAAAAAAGGTATGTTGACACCTAAATTTTGGCGGCCCATTTAGAAAATTAGGGGTTAATTTTATTAATTGCATATCGTATAGATTTAGGTTGCATTTATTTTTTATTTGCATTTTTTGCTTTTTATTGAATCGGTGGCGGATAAATTCAAATTAGTTGGCCAAGCCTATTTTTAAATGATAAGAAATTATCTTGTGAGAAAATAAAAATTTGAAATTTTTCGGGATAAGCCAAGTGAAAACAAATGAATATTACGAATGCGATTTGGTTTTTTAGGATTTGGAATTAAAGAGTAATCTTATCGAAATCTTGGATCATTATCAATAGGGATTAATTTTGTGAAAAAAGATTTGCGGATGTTGAATTCGAAAAAATTAAAATCCTAAAATTTCCCCTATAAAAGACCAATGCGCACAAGAGAAGGGGGGCTGGCTTTTCTTTGGAATCAAAGAGAAAAAAAACACAAGGGAAAAGGGGTTTTTTTATCTTTGGACTCGGTTTTGAAAAAAAAGAGAAGTAAAAAGTTTTTGCTTCTTTGACCAAAAAAGAAGAAAAGGTGAGGAGAGAGGGGAGGTTCTTCGTGGGTTAAGAGGAGAGAAGAAGCACAAAAGTAAAAAAAAAGGCAAAAAGCAAAAGTAGCAGTGGAAGTGATTGTACTTCTACTGTTCATTGTCTTCTCCAATTTCTTTGCCTCACATTTGCTGCCACGATCACCGGTCTCCACCATCCATCGTCACGCTCGGACCCGAGCCGCAGCCGCCTGCAACTCGCGCCGGTCCGCGAAGCCACCGCTCCCTCGCCGGTCTCGTTCGCCGCCCTGCTCACACATGAGCGCTGCCCCATCGCCACTGCAGCCCGCACCGCCGCTGTTCTGGTTGCCGCCCAGCAGCCCCAAATCAGTCGCGACGAGCCGCCACACCGTCCGATCCGCCTGCTCCGCCCGAGTTTGGTGAATCCGCTCCAGTCGCATCGCCCTCGGACCCCCGTCCGGCGCCGGTCTCTGCTCTACCGCCCGACGATCCCCTGTCCTTGCTGTGCGCTGCCACGGCGCCGGAAAACCTCTGCGCCCCATTCTGGCTGGTCTTCCCCCTGCTGGAGCAGGACCCGATCCACCGTTCGCCGCCGATTTACCCTTGCCGGAGCCCTTCGCCGGATTGCCCAGCCCTGTCCTTGGAGACCCACGGTTACACGTGGGAAAGGAGAAACAAGGAAAAAACAAAAAAAAGAAGAAGGAAAATTAGGTTTTTTTTTTACTTTTCTTTTATAGTTTTGTTTATTTTATTCTTTCTATTTGTTAGGTTATGTTATTTGATAGTTTGTTTTTTTTCTTTCTTTAGTCTAGGAATTTAAATTGTGATAATTGATGCAATATTCGTAAAATCTTTTAGGCTTTATCTTTAAGGTGTTGGCCAAAATTATGTAATTATTAATTTGGTCCGTAAGACGTCGGATCATTTTTTTGATTATATTAATTTTTGGGCATTTTGTTGATATTTAAATTGCTAAATCATTATAGTTATTAATTTGATCCGTAAGATTTCGGATTAGATTTTTAATTATTTTGGTTTATTGTCTGATGTTTAGGGTTAAAAATAATCGTTAATTTGACCCGTGAGACAACGGGTTATTTTTTCGTTTATTTTAATCCTTTATTTTGTTGAATATCTTGCTTGTTAGATTTAATGCTTGTTTTAGAAAATCACTAAGAAAAATCAAAAAGATGTTTGAATTAGGATTTCATTTGGTTTTAGAATATTTCTTGTTAGTTTGCATATCTAGAATAGGGATTTTGTTTCGAATTTAAGAAAATATAAAAACAAAAAAAATGCATTCATTTAGGTTGTTAGTTTTTATCCGAATTGCACGTTTAATTATGTGTTAGTTTTAATTTCGAATTTCATAAAGAAAAGCAAAAAAATCATTGTGCATATTAGGTTAGAATTGCATGTTTCATCTTTAATTTAAATAATCTTTTTTAGATAATTTGCATTTTAGGTTAGGATAATGTCTCAATTTAAATTAGGATTTAATATGATCTAATCCTTAGTTTAAATTAGATAGAATTTTAATCTAGCTAGATCATTTTTTGCATTCGAATTTCATGAAAAATACAAAAAAAAATTGTCTTAGAGTAGATTCATTCAATTTTTAAGATAGATTGCATTTTTAAAAGTAGAAACATCAAATGCACATCATTTAGTTTATTTAAGTTCATTTAATTAGAACTTTTATGTCATTAGATTAAGTCATTTAATAAATGTCACGTGACATATAGCTTGCATATTAAATTACATGAAGCATGTCATTGTAGTTAAAATAATTTAGTATGTCATTGCATCACATTGCATGTCATTATAATTAGATCATTTAGATTGCATTTAATTATTGCATTTCTTCATGTCATATAGTTTTAGGTCATGTCGTCATTTCATGTTTGAATAGTAATAATGCATTGCATAAGTCATGATTTTTAAAGCGGAAACAAAAAAATTGATTGCTTGTTAATTAGGAATCATATCTAGGATTGTTGATGTGAATTCTAAGTTAACATTGCAGATGCTTTCGTTGCTTTAAGGTATGCTTTTTGCATTATTTAAATTGCTTTCTTGATGTGTTAAATTGGTGGTATGCGCACATGTAAGATCACCTCACATGTTAGGAAGCTCATTAAAATCAAAATAAGCTGCCTGCAAAACATTTTTAATGGTACCGAAAGGGCACTAGGATAGTCTAGTGTAACCAAGTCCCCGTACCCAAAATCTCTAATTCGTAGGAGTAAGATAATCCTCCCATTATTTTACTTAGGTGTTTAATCGACCTACCCTAAACCGATTAGTGGCGACTCCTAGATAATGATCTTTTGCATGTTAAATCCTAAGTCGTGATTTGGTATGGGCTTGGGAGAGCCCGAGCTAAGCTTAAAGGCTTAGTAGTCCATCAACCTAGTTTTAGGTGGCTTTTGGTCTACACCCGAAAAATCGGGTCGCGACAGCTTGGCGACTCCGCTGGGGAATTGTGTTAAAACACTTAGTGGACTTAGGCCAACTTTTCTTTAAAAATGTTTTTGTTTGGCAGCGAGGATTCCAGGTACGTCCCTAACATTTTTAAGGTGTTAAATGTTTTTTGCAGATGGGAGGTATAAGGGGAGTAGTCTTTGCTAACCTTTGTGATGTAGGTTGGAGTGTGGGATGAATGCTTTATTTTTCCAAATTAGAAGTGTTGTTTGCATTTAAACTGTTGTGCATGCTTTATTGCTTTAGCACCACACTATTTGCACACACAACCTGCGGTCTGACCTGGGCTGCGATAGGATTTCTAGGATGGTGTTGAGAAGTATTCTTCCTCCAAAGCGAGACTGCTATGTAGAGGTTGACCTTCTCTTCCCCGAAAGTTTTTCATGGTGTTGAAATGTGTTTTGTCCATATCCGCGAGACTGCGTGACTATTGGACATTCCATTCGACTGAGCCCGGAGTTAAGGGGACCTGAAGTTAATGCGAGACTGCAACGATCAGATCACCCTCTTAGCTCCACTTTGTTAAGCATTTTAGATAGAAATCGAGCCTCACGTTTCATGCGCGTGTCTATGTGATTGCCATTGATTTTCTTTGGTAAAGTAAGTCTCCTATCCTGGTACCATGCAATTTATTTTGTTATACTTTTGGGTCGGTTCATGACAATTTAGGTCAATCATTGATTTAATTCCTTTGTCAATTAAAAAAGAAATGAGGAAATTGTCATGCAATGAATCATTTTAAAAAAAACTTTGGAGAATTTGTTTTCAATTCATGTTTAGGAAACTTGATCTTGCTAGGGTGTCTATTTTTCTAACTCTCTTTAGGAAACACCCCTCTTCTACAAATTTTTCATGAATAAATGAAAAAATCGATTAGGTCATTGTCATGGATTGACTTTTTATTTACATCTCATGCTTACATGTTCCCGTTCATTTGAATTAGGTGATTATGGAGCGATCTCGCTCACCCATCCGTTCATGATCAAGAGCTAAAACGACGGATCAAAAAGAGCTAATTGCGACTCCAAGAAGAGAGCCAAGAAGATCTTTCGAACCGTCTCATTTAATTAAGGGCATGTAGCTTCCCTTGCGTGAGAATTTTTATCGCTCTTTAAGGATTTGTTACAATTTCTTCTGTGCTTGAACATCACATTTTTCAATAAATGATTGATAAATATCAATAAAATTACAAGTTTTGTTTTAAGGACATGATGGGGTACACCAAACCAGCCCGGTGACGATATCCAACAATGAAAAGAAAATATCATCTATGGAGAAAATCTGAGGACCGGGCTTCTTCATGCTTCCTCATCCAAAATATTCCTTAAAAAAGAAAATCATTTTCGAAGCAATTTCCAAAAGCATGCATTAGGTTACCCTTGTTTGTTTTTCTAACTCATTTACTTCATGTCTCAGAACATAACAGAGAGGCATTTGAAAATAATGCGTCAATTTCCAGTGATAGTTCGCCCGTTGATTTTGGAACATACATCCAAAGGAAAATAGACATGAGGGCAAAGGATCATTTCCTAGCCGATTGTAATGCCATCTCCCAAGAGTGAAGAAAATCATCTTGATTCCAAAATGTGATATGTGACACCTCTCATAATAATTGGTGTCAGATGTCATTTTCAAAGGCCAAATGAAGTTTCTCATTTCCATGAGAAAATGATGAAACAAGTCAAAAGAAGATCATCCGTCTTGGATAAAATGGATACATTGTGTTTATGAATATAATTAATTTCGGAATTGACACTTTTGTTCTTTTTCTTGCAGATGAAGAATTGGGGCACTACAGATTCTAGTAATGACATGACTGAAACAAAATCTCGATCCGAGCCAAAATGGTTGTGCAATTTGAATATACTCTGATGTTGCATAGTATCCTATTCATGCACGTTCTCTTGTGCAGGGGCAAAAGCGGGTCTCCATTTTTGATGGATAGAGACGATTCAAGGACATCCATTGCTGAGGCAATTCTTTTGTGGAGCAATTCCCCTAAATGAGTGCTTAAAATCATGTTTTGAGTGCAATAAATTGTTTGTTTTGAAGTAACAAACTCTTTTCATGCTTAAAGTTGCTAGACTCTTTTGAAAAGGGAATTTTCATATTGATTTAGCTCACCAATTTCATGTGGAGATTTGTCAAGATAGACAATTCAATAAAGTGACATCAATGCTTAAGAATGCGAAATGAGACGTGTCAGGATGATGAAAGGCAAGCCATATTCTATACACAGTCCCATACTTATACACTTGTGAGATGAGTGTAGGAAGTTCCATTTTTGCAAGGTAAAGAGTTCTCTCGCAAAAGGTACGATGACCGAAATGATGAGAGGCAATTCATTTTTCTATCCCAAACACTACAGGTGATCCATTGCTTAACTTTTTTGAGCCTATACACTTATGGATTCTTTTCAAATTACCCCTGTCAAGAACCACCTCACATTGGGGCATATTGGAGGGTAAGACAATACCATAAGGTGAAGAAAATTGATTGAAATTTTCTTGCTCTCACTTGCATCAATCTTCAAGTTATGCTATTACATTGAATTCATGTGTTAATTTAAGTGCCTTAGGATGACGAAGAGCATTTCTTTCTCTATCCTATACACATATATCCTTTGCATAGCCCATTTGAGCCTGCAATTTCATTTCTTTAAACCCAGTTGATGATCATCCCCCACACTGGGGCAAGGCAAAACCAGTTGATGATCAACCCCCACACTGGGGCAAGGCAAAAGGCAGATGAAGACTCTTGAAAAGTTCTAATGTTATTTAAAGAGTAATTGCTTGACGCATGCATTATGCGCAAGAATTGAATTCAAAATAGAACTAAGGGGCATGAAAAAAGCAGTGTGCCTGGTAAAAGCAAGGCCGATGCCCATGAAAAGAAGTGAAGAAAAAATGCATGAGAACTAGGGGCATAAAAAGCAGTGTGCTTGGTAAAAGTAAGGCCAATGCCCATAGATGAAAAAGAAAGTCAAAATAAGTGACTGTCAATTGCAAGAATTGAATCTCAATGGAGCAATACTCAAAGAACTCAAATGTCGAGTTTCTATAATCAATGGGGCACTTCATGAAGACAATCCCCGATGGTGAAAAAGAAAACTGGTGGTAATGTCAAGATGATCATCAACTCTCACCCTTTACACACTTTTTGAGCCTAATGATCCTTTCATTTCTCAACCCATGAACCCACCTACGTTACGTCCCTTACAAAGTCTCTTTAGATTAGGGCACTTGAATTAACGTAGGAATTCATATGTTTATAAGCATCGCTCGAAGAAGTGCGAGCAAGATGATTTCTTTCTCATTTTTGCAGGGTTCTTGACTTATAAACCCGGAAATGATTACAAGACTGTTCATTCAATAGCCTTGACTCAAAGAGTCCATTTGTTAAGCCGTTGGCCAAGACCACATTATGATCCTTGTTAAAGACCTCTCAGATTGGTAAGATCGTACCGCTTGCGAGAATACTCGGACCCATGTCGATATGATGAAATTGAGTGATTCTCATAAAATAGCAATTCTAAATGAGAGTGAGTGAAAGTCCTTTCTAACCGAAAGTCTCTCATTTAGTATTCTTAAGAAATCCATGTCATGATTGAAAATTGTCTTGAATGATAATTCTCTCTAGTGGAAATTCGGATGATGCAAAAGTCATTATGCATGAATCTTGATTGAATTAATAAAAGCTTCAATAGATTTTAAAGTTTGCATTCCAGAATAGCCTTAATTGCTTATCTCTTTGGTGAATGCATTTTTGCTCTAATCATGTCTGACAAATAATGTTTTCTTAAAGACCCAAGAGCTCCTAACATTCAGGTTCTTTTCAAGATGCCTCATGATATGTGGAGGTGAGAAACCATCATGAGTATTCAAGGTGCATCCTTTATGCTCCAAAATTTATTTCTACCAGGAGATGAGAGGCCTCCACAGGATATCTAAGTTCCAAAAGACATATCCCAAAGAATCAGAGATATCATCAGGTAAGTATATCTCTGCCCATTCTCGACACTTGACTCGGTCAAGCTGTTCCTTTAAAATTGACCTCGAGTGCTTTCGTAGCCCGGTGTCCTTTAAAATTGACATGGCATGCTTTCGTAGCCCAGAGTCCCTCCTTTTAAATTGACCTGGCATGCTTTCGTAACCCAGAGTCATTTTATATTATCCTGGCGTGCTTTCGTAGCCCAAGGCCCAGATGACATATCCCTAATGAGCAGAGATGTCACCAGGTAAGTGTATCTCTATCTATACCTTAAATACTTGTCATTATACAGGTATTTTCGCTTTTAAGTAATTTGACACTCGATAGAGTTGTCCCTAAAGATTTTTCTCCAGATCGCGATGCCGGGCGACCGAAGAATGGTTCGGGTCCTAGCCAAGCAAAACCCCCGTTTAGGCGACCGTAGAATGGTACGGGTCCTAGACAAAACTTTATTTCCCTATTCAGGCAACCGTAGAGTAATGTACGGGTCCTGGAAGGTAAATCTCCGTTTAGGCGACCGTAGAGTAATGTACGGGTCCTAGACAAAACTTTATTTCCCTATTCAAGCGACCGTAGAGTAATGGTACGGGTCCTGGAAGGAAAATCCCCGTTTAGGCGACCGTAGAATGGTACGGGTCCTAGACACAACCAAATTCTGTCATACTAGGCGACCGTAGAATGGTACGGGTCCTAGGAAAGCAGTTTTCTTTATAAAGTCATGTTACTATTCTAGGCGACCGTAGAATGGTACGGATCCTAGGAAAGCAGATTTCTTTATAAAGTCATGTTATTATTCTGGGCGACCGTAGAATGGTACGGGTCCTGGACATATAACACCAATCTATCTTGAATCATTTTACCCTCCTTGAAGGTAAGATATTTTGGGTAGGTTCTTTTGACATCTCAGTCTGGATCTGGATGTCTTAATTCTTGTCGTTGAACATTTCACTTGGATGTGAATGTTCTTCTCGAGCTCAATGTTTCGATTCATTACCTGTTTGACTCCTCAAGGAGCCTGAGTGAGAGTTGGGTATCTTTGAAGTAAATAGGGATTTATCATGTACCTCAACATGCTTTACCGCACTGACTAGTAAGTAATTGCAGGTATGTTCTTTCCTTTCGTATCATGCATTTGCATTAGCATTTCCATGCATCATATAAATTGCATTTTAAAATGGGATTCATTTTCCGACAAAAAAATCAAAAATCAAAAATCAAGTCATTAATATATGTGCATGGTCAAAATTTAGGTCTCAATTTATCTTTGAAGGCAACCTCTTCGAGCTCACCTCCAAAGAGGGGCAGCTGTTGACACCTAAATTTTGACGGCCCATTTTAGAAAATTAGGGGTTAATTTTATTAATTGCATATCGTATAGATTTAGGTTGCATTTATTTTTTTATTTGCATTTTTGCTTTTTATTGAATTGGTGGCGGATAAATTCAAATTAGTTGGCCAAGCCTATTTTTAAATGATAAGAAATTATCTTGTGGGAAAATAAAAATTTGAAATTTTTCGGGATAGGCCAAGTGAAAAAAAATGAATATTACGAATGCGATTTGGCTTTTTAGGATTTCGAATTAAAGAGTAATATTATCGAAATTTTGGATCATTATCAATAGGGATTAATTTTGTGAAAAAAGATTTGCGGATGTTGAATTCGAAAAAATTAAAATCCTAAAATTTCCCCTATAAAAGACCAATGCGCACAAGAAAAGAGGGGTTGGCTTTTCTTTGGAATCAAAGAGAAAAGAAAAAAGAAAAGGGAGAGGTGAGAGGGGCTGGCTTTTCTTTGGAATCAAAGAGAAAAGAAAAAAGAAAAGGGAGAAGTAAAAAGTTTTTGCTTCTTTGACCAAAAAAGAAGAAAAGGTGAGGAGAGAGGGGAGGTTCTTCGTGGGTTAAGAGGAGAGAAGAAGCACAAAAGTAAAAAAAAAGGCAAAAAGCAAAAGTAGCAGTGGAAGTGATTGTACTTCTACTGTTCATTGTCTTCTCCAATTTCTTTGCCTCACATTTGCTGCCACGATCACCGGTCTCCACCATCCATCGTCACGCTCGGACCCGAGCCGCAGCCGCCTGCAACTCGCGCCGGTCCGCGAAGCCACCGCTCCCTCGCCGGTCTCGTTCGCCGCCCTGCTCACACATGAGCGCTGCCCCATCGCCACTGCAGCCCGCACCGCCGCTGTTCTGGTTGCCGCCCAGCAGCCCCAAATCAGTCGCGACGAGCCGCCACACCGTCCGATCCGCCTGCTCCGCCCGAGTTTGGTGAATCCGCTCCAGTCGCATCGCCCTCGGACCCCCGTCCGGCGCCGGTCTCTGCTCTACCGCCCGACGATCCCCTGTCCTTGCTGTGCGCTGCCACGGCGCCGGAAAACCTCTGCGCCCCATTCTGGCTGGTCTTCCCCCTGCTGGAGCAGGACCCGATCCACCGTTCGCCGCCGATTTACCCTTGCCGGAGCCCTTCGCCGGATTGCCCAGCCCTGTCCTTGGAGACCCACGGTTACACGTGGGAAAGGAGAAACAAGGAAAAAACAAAAAAAAGAAGAAGGAAAATTAGGTTTTTTTTTTACTTTTCTTTTATAGTTTTGTTTATTTTATTCTTTCTATTTGTTAGGTTATGTTATTTGATAGTTTGTTTTTTTTCTTTCTTTAGTCTAGGAATTTAAATTGTGATAATTGATGCAATATTCGTAAAATCTTTTAGGCTTTATCTTTAAGGTGTTGGCCAAAATTATGTAATTATTAATTTGGTCCGTAAGACGTCGGATCATTTTTTTGATTATATTAATTTTTGGGCATTTTGTTGATATTTAAATTGCTAAATCATTATAGTTATTAATTTGATCCGTAAGATTTCGGATTAGATTTTTAATTATTTTGGTTTATTGTCTGATGTTTAGGGTTAAAAATAATCGTTAATTTGACCCGTGAGACAACGGGTTATTTTTTCGTTTATTTTAATCCTTTATTTTGTTGAATATCTTGCTTGTTAGATTTAATGCTTGTTTTAGAAAATCACTAAGAAAAATCAAAAAGATGTTTGAATTAGGATTTCATTTGGTTTTAGAATATTTCTTGTTAGTTTGCATATCTAGAATAGGGATTTTGTTTCGAATTTAAGAAAATATAAAAACAAAAAAAATGCATTCATTTAGGTTGTTAGTTTTTATCCGAATTGCACGTTTAATTATGTGTTAGTTTTAATTTCGAATTTCATAAAGAAAAGCAAAAAAATCATTGTGCATATTAGGTTAGAATTGCATGTTTCATCTTTAATTTAAATAATCTTTTTTAGATAATTTGCATTTTAGGTTAGGATAATGTCTCAATTTAAATTAGGATTTAATATGATCTAATCCTTAGTTTAAATTAGATAGAATTTTAATCTAGCTAGATCATTTTTTGCATTCGAATTTCATGAAAAATACAAAAAAAATTGTCTTAGAGTAGATTCATTCAATTTTTAAGATAGATTGCATTTTTAAAAGTAGAAACATCAAATGCACATCATTTAGTTTATTTAAGTTCATTTAATTAGAACTTTTATGTCATTAGATTAAGTCATTTAATAAATGTCACGTGACATATAGCTTGCATATTAAATTACATGAAGCATGTCATTGTAGTTAAAATAATTTAGTATGTCATTGCATCACATTGCATGTCATTATAATTAGATCATTTAGATTGCATTTAATTATTGCATTTCTTCATGTCATATAGTTTTAGGTCATGTCGTCATTTCATGTTTGAATAGTAATAATGCATTGCATAAGTCATGATTTTTAAAGCGGAAACAAAAAAATTGATTGCTTGTTAATTAGGAATCATATCTAGGATTGTTGATGTGAATTCTAAGTTAACATTGCAGATGCTTTCGTTGCTTTATGGTTTTTTTTTGCATTATTTAATTGCTTTCTTGATGTGTTAAATTGGTGGTATGCGCACATGTATGATCACCTCACATGTTAGGAAGCTCAATTAAAATCAAATCAAGCTGCCTGCAAAACATTTTTAAAATTGAAAAGAAATGGTACCGAAAGGGCACTAGGGTAGTCTAGTGTAACCAAGTCCCCGTACCCAAAATCTCTGGTTCGTAGGAGTAAGATAATCCTCCCGTTATTTTACTTAGGTGTCTAATCGACCTACCCTAAACTGATTAGTGGCGACTCCTAGATAATGATCTTTTGCATGTTAAATCCTAAGTCGCGATTTGGTATGGGCTTGGGAGAGCCCGAGCTGAGCTTAAAGGCTTAGTAGTCCATCAACCTAGTTTTAGGTGGCTTTTGGCAAACCCCGAAAATCGGGTCGCGACAAGGTATCTTGAATCCCATGGGATAATCATTCAAAAAGTCCTAAAGCTATTATATGACAGCTAATTTAGTCATAAACTTTTCAATTGTGTTAATTCAGTCCTAAACTTATTGTAAGGCAACCGGTTTAGTCATAAACCTTTTAATCGTACTAATTTTGTCCTAAACTTTTGGATAGTTTGTCAATTTATTTATAAATCTTTTAGCAATTTGCCAATATAATTCTTTCAGATAAGTTTGGTTGGAAATTGCCTAAGGACTACACTGGCATATCATTAAAAGGTTTATGATTAAATTGATAAATCGTCAAAATGTTTAAGACTAAATTAGCATAAGTAAATGGTTCAGGATTGAAGTGGTCATTTTATAATAAGTTCAAGAATTTTTGGACAATTTTTTTTAGAATCCATTTATATGGTCTTTGGCCAAGCCCATCCTTACCCAATGATTTCTAACCAATATCCACTGGTTCAAAGCCCTAAAGTGAAACTTCATCTGTCATAGGTTTTCTAGGACATCATCATCATCAATGGAAAAGTTCTCTCATTGTGTCGAGTTTTTCTTCTCTACCGCCCATGGTAGTTTCCTCAACCCTTAATCCCAAAACCCTCATCCCAACCCTTCATCGTTTTTCCCCTCTCATCTAAATTTCACACCACCATCTCCTCTGCTTCTCCGAGTTCTACTTCCCCATCTTCAACCATGCCGGGTTTTACTCGAATTGTCTTCCGCCTCCAATGTTCTCCACACGATGCCCCAGTTTTCTCTCCTCCTTAGTGGTTTTCTTCTCATCGGCCTGCATGCAAGAAATCCCAAGCTTAGTTGCAAGAATTGGGCGCAATTACAGGTTCTCTCAGCGACGCACTTGGCCATCCAAATAAGTATGCCGACTTGATTTTGCTTTAGTCATCGACACTTTCTCCAGCTAATTTTGTTTGTGCCCAAAAAATGGAACCTCTCGAGCAGACCCCCGACCCTCACGAAGATGTACGCCTCGCCGCTTTGTGTAATCGCCTTGGTCAATTGTGGGTGGAACAGCGGATTGAAGTGTGGGATGAGGCGCCCTCCCTGAAAAATTAGAAGAATGCAAGCTTATTCTTGTGGGTAAGGCCCTAACTAATAGCTCTATTAATTTTCAAGCCTTCCAGACTACATTGTGGAGAGCTTGGCGTATTGATAATGCTGAAATTATACAACCAGAGGCTAGATTCTATGTAATTAAGTTCCGAACTGAAGTAAATAAGCATCGGGTTTTAGTTACTGGACCTTGGCATTTTGCAAATCACCTGATCATACTCAAACCATGGAAGCCTAATACTCCATTACAATGCTATGATTTCTCCACTTGTGACTTTTGGGTACAAGTTATCGGACTTCCTTTAGAGAGATGCACATAAGACATTATCAGATGAGTTGTTCGCCATGCTGGTAGGGTGTTAGAAATTAAAATTGATGGAAAAGATGGTACCTCTCTTCGGACTGGCAGAGCACGGGTTGAGATAAGTGTACTGGAACCTCTTAAACCGGGCCAACTTCTCCGACTCGAAGGCAAAACCTTTTGGTTAGATTTCCGGTACGAATGCCTCTCCCACTTTTGCTATTCATGCGGAAAATTAGGACATTATGCTATGACCTGCAAAGAGATTGTCTATGATGAGCAGAATTTTGAACAGCATATACTTCGGTCAATGGCTTAGGGCTGAGGTTCGGGAGCATAGCCCTTTCTGGCTTACCTTTTATGCCTCGCCTCTATCGCAGCCCGAGACAGAAGAAATAGTCCAAGAGATCCCCATAGTACCTGTGCCGGAGATTTCAGTGCAACAACCACCTAGTGCCAAAGGTAAAGAAATTATCCAGTTCTCTGAAGAAAGCCAAACCTTTATAAAGGCGAACACGATCACTTGGCGTCAACAATCTGATGATCCTTTAAACCTCCGAACTACAGTACATCCGCTTCCTACATACAATCACAACCTGGTTATAGCAGAGGGTTCGGACATCTCCCCAAAGTCAAAGAAAACCAGAAGTAACAAGCTCAGCACAAAAGCAAGTCCTATAAAAAGGCTAAACGTTACAACCTATCGAAAGAGTTGGGCTATGGTGGCTAGCGCTAATAAGCCACCCAAAGACAAATGAAGATACTCAGTTGGAACTGTCAGGGGCTGGGCAACCCTGTTGACACCTAAATTTTGGCAATTTAATTATTTATTGCATAGAAAATTAGGAGGTTAATTTTATTAATTGCATAGCGTATAGATTTAGGTTACATTTATTTTTTATTTGCATTTTTTGCTTTTTATTGAATCGGTGGCGGATAGATGCAAATTAGTTGGCCAAGCCTATTTTTAAATGATCAGGAATTATCTTGTGAGAAATTAGAAATTCGAGATTTTTTTCGAGATATGGTGAATTTTTGGGTAGATATTATGAAATATTGCAATTTGGCTTTCTAGGGTTTGGAATTAAAGAGTAATTTTATCGAAATCTTGGATCGTTATCAATAGGTGAAAATTTTGTGAAAAGATTTGCGAAGGTTGATTCGAGGAAAATTTTGAAAATCCAATTCCTCTCCCTATAAAAGGCCATGTGTGCGAGAGGTTTAGGGGGTTCGGTTTGGAGGGAGGTTTTCTTTCACTTGGTAAAAGAAAAAGTTCACAAAAGGGAAAGAGAGGTAGAAGTTTTTTCTTTTGGAGGGCTTCTGCAGAAGGTATCCTTTGGGGGAAAAAAAATAAAGAAAAAACAAAAAGGCAGAAAGAACAACAAGGAGAGCGGAAAAGTGCATTTTATTGTTCATCTTCCCTAAGGTTTCTCTTTTTCCTTTTGCTGTAATTTGGCTCCATCGGGCACACCTTCGCCCACTGACGCCGCACCTCAGCTCTGATCACTGCCCGACAGCGAAGACCCGAGGACCGCCTGCCTTCGCCCACCGCCGATCTCCCTCGCGACGAGCCACCTCCATCCGGCGCATCTTCGCCCTCGGCCCTCCTCGCGCCAACCGCGAGCCATCCTTGGACGAGCTCGCTCCGCCTCCGCCCGCACCGGACGCCGCTGCCATTGACGCCCGTCGAGATCCGACGCTGAGCTCCGAACGCCGCCCCTTCGCCGAGCTCCCGAAGCTTGGAGCCTGACGTCGCTGCCGCTCCGCCAGCCATCTCCACGACCCAGCCTGCAGCAGTGGATCCCACCGCGCGGACCCGTGACTCCGCCGAACTGATCGACGCCCTGCCTTGGAGACCCACGGTTACACGTGGGAAAGGAGAAACAAGAAAAAACAAAAAAAAAAAAGAAAGAAAAGGGAATTAGGTAGTTTTTTATTATCTTTTTACTTTTACTTTTACTTACTTTCTTTATAGTTTTGTTTATTCTATTCTTTCTATTTGTTAGGTTATGTTTTTGGTTATGTTATTTGATAGTTTTTTTTTTTCTTTTTAGTCTAGGAATTTAGGTTGTGATAATGGATGCAATATTCGCAAAATCTTTTAGGCATTATCCTTAAGGTGTTGCCCAAAATTATGGAATTATTAATTTGGCCCGTAAGACGTCGGATCATTTTTTTTTATTATATTAATTTTTGGGCATTTTGATGATATTTAAATTGCTAAATCATTATAGTTATTAATTTGATCCGTAAGATTTCGGATTAGATTTTTAATTATTTTGATTTCCTGTCATGACGTTTAGGGTTGAAAAATATTCGTTAATTTGACCCGTGAGATAACGGGTTATTTTTTCGTTTATTTTAATCCTTTATTTTGTTGAATATCTTGCTTGTTAGATTTAACGTTTGTTTTAGAAAATCACTAAGAAAAATAAAAAAGATGTTTGAATTAGGATTTCAATTGGTTCTAGAATATTTCTTGTTATTTTGCATATCTAGAATAGGGATTTTATTTCGAATTTAAAAAATATAAAAACAAAAAAGGCATTCATGTAGGTTGTTAGTTTTTTTTTATTCGAATTGCATGTTTAATTATGTGTTAGTTTTAATTTCGAATTTCATAAAGAAAAGCAAAAAAAATCATTGTGCATATTAGGTTAGAATTGCATGTTTCATCTTTGATTTAGATCATCTTTTTAGATAAATTGCATGTTAGATTAAGATAATGTCTTAATTTAAATTAGGATTTAATATGATCAAATCCTTAGTTTAAATTAGATAGAATTTTAATCTAGCTAGATCATTTTTGCATTCGAATTTCATGAGAAAATACAAATTTTGTCTTTGCATAAGTTAGTTTCAATTTTTAGGATAGATTGCATTTTTAAAAATATAAACATCAAATGCACGTCATTTAGTTTTCATTAAGTTTATTTAATTAGAATTTTCTTGTCATTAGACTAAGTCATTTAATAAATGTCAGTGACATATAGCTTGCATATTAAATTGCATGAGGCATGTCATTTTAGTTTAAATAATTTGGTATGTCATTGCATCGCATTGCATGTCATTATAATTAGATCATTTAGATTGCATTTAATTATTGCATTTCTTCATGTCATATAGTTTAGATTATGTCGTCACGTCATATTAGATTATTAGTATGCATTGCATGATTTTTTTTTACTAAATAAAGTGAAAACAAAAAAATTGAAATTGCGTGTTAATTAGAAATCATATCTAGGTTTATCTATATGAATTCTGATTTAACATTGCAAATGCTTTCGTTTCTTTAAGGTATGTTTTTTGCATTATTTAAATTGCTTTATTGATGTGTTAAATTGGTGGTATGCGCACATGTATGATCACCTCACATGTTAGGAAGCTCAATTAAAATCGAAACAAGCTGCCTGCAAAACATTTTTTAGAAATTGTACCGAAAGGGCACTAGGATAGTCTAGTGTAACCAAGTCCCCATACCCAAAATCTCTGGTTCGTAGGAGTAAGATAATACTCCCATTATTTTACTTAGGTGTCTAATCGACCTACCCTAAACTGATTAGTGGCGACTCCTAGATAATAAGCTTTTGCATGTTAAAACCCTAGGTCGTGATCTGGTATGGGCTTGGGAGAGCCCGAGCTAAGCTTGAAGGCTTAGTAGTCCATCAACCTAGTTTTAGGTGGCAAACCCGAAAAATTGGGTTGCGACAGCTTGGCGACTCCACCGGGGACTTGAGTTGAAACTCTTAGTGGACTTAGGCCAATTTTTCTTTTCTTTTGAAAAATGATTTTGTTTGGCAGCAAGGATCCCAGGTACGTCCTTAACATTTAAGGTGTTAAATGTTTTTGCAGATTGAGAGGTATAAGGGGAAGTGTTTGCTAACCCCTGTTTTGTAGGGAGGTGTAGGAATGAATGGTTTACTTGCACATATTAAGTGTTGCTTGCTTTAAACTGATGTGCATGCTTTATTGTTTTAGCACTACACTATATGCACACACAAACCTGCGGTCCAACCTGGGCTGCGATAGGATTTCTAGGATGGTGTTGAGAAGTATTCTTCCTCCAAAGCGAGACTGCTATGTAGAGGTTGACCTTCTCTTCCCCGAAAGTTTTTCATGGTGTCAAAATGTGTTTTGTCCATATCCGCGAGACTGCGTGACTATTGGACATTCCATTTGACTGAGCCCGGAGTTAAGGGGACCTGAAGTTAATGTGAGTTTGCAATGATCAGATCACCCTCTTAGCTCCACTTTGTTAAGCATTTTAGATAGAAATCGAGCCTCACGTCTCATGCGATGTGTCTATGTGATTGTCATCTATTTCCGGTAAAAATAAGTTGTCTAAATTTTTGCAATTTACTTACTTTATTGTAATTTTTGTCGGCCCATGACAATAGGTTTCATCGTCGGTTTTGTTTTATATGTAATGGGGAAAACCGACGTACAATTCATTTCCACTCCCAAAAAAGAGCTCAAGATGTGGTTGGATCAGTTAGATCAAGATGGCCAAATATATGTGAAAGCTAGGATCCCCCGACTTCTCCCACTGTTAGAGATCAACGTTCACTCTGGTGTGATCCAAGCACTCCCTCATTTTTGTTGTCCACAAACTTCCACCTTCATATTTGGTGAGTTCGAGCTGACTCCAACGCTTGAAGAATATAGTAAGGAAGGTTGTCAAAGCCAATTGTTTTGCATGCCCATTTTCATTTTTGGAATAGTGTTTTGCAAATCAACCAATGATTTCGAAAGCTAGGATCTTCATATCAGCATTTTTCAGACTAATCGTTTTTCCTTATCGAAGAAATGCTATTAATCCTTCAATTTCATATGTGGTTAATCGTGTTTGCAATGGTTTAAATTATGTTAATATGGTTTTAGCCGAAACATTCTTGTCATTGAACCGTTTCAAGCAAAATGAAGAAAAGACCATGCGTGCCCTTCCTGAACTTTTGCAAATATGCTATTTCTCACACATAAAAGGTTTTGGGCACCTTATGAAACAATTTAGAATTGATGATTTAAGGCACCCCATACAAAAATTTGCGGTTTTGGAACGTTTTTCTCCGAATAAACAATATGGCTGTTGGGTTAATTTTTTGAGAAATCCTAGGCCCAAGGCATTCCTATGGTATACTAAATGGCTTCATGTTGAGGAGGCTCGTTTCTCTCACAAGTATGATGGTCCAATTCCGTTACTGGGCCTTTCTGGTGCTACCTCTTATTACCCATAGCGGGTGGCCCGTCAGTACAGAGCTCTTCAAGAAGTTCCTCCACCCCTCAAGACAGAGTTATTCCAAATCCGTTTTGTTCATACGGACTATGGTTATTTCAACGAGGTCCAGATGATCATTGCTGCATGGAATGAATGCCATCTAGAAAAGATTCTGGTGCCCAAGAGACTGAAAGGCAAGGAGGAGATCCACCATGCGTCGACATTCTACATCCAACAACACCGGATTCCCGATGCCTTACGCCCGATGGTCACTGATGTGACCGAGAAGCCTACTCAACGAGCACAAATTGAGCATCTTAAGCGGAAAATGGAAATGCGTGAAGCTGAAAATAAGAAGCTTCGCAAGACGCTGGGATCCCGAAAGCATATAAAATAAAATGTTTTCATTTTTTTAATGTTTAGGGGTTTTGATTTCAATTTTCAATTTAATGCTTTCAATTTTTAGTTCAATGTTTAGGGAGTTGAATTTCAATTTTTAGTTCGTTGTTAGGAAGTTTGACTTTATATTTCAAGTAAATTTTGAATAAAATCAGGCGATTAGACCATTGTCATGGGCCATTTTCCTATCTTGCCATTGGTTCTTACATTATCCATTTTTTCCTTAGGTGACAACGGATTCGCCCATAATCACGCGATTGAGAGCTAGAATGGCCGACCAAACTGAAATGCGTGATCGTATGTCCGCTGTGGAGACTCAACTCCAACAAGTGCTTGCTTCTATACAGTTTATGACGGATCAATTCCAATCCCTCCGAGCGAATCCGACTCCTCCACCTGCTCTCCCCGAGATAATAATTTCGAAGCCGACAAACAAGGGCCAAATGATTGATGATGACATGCCTGGGCTGGATGATGACCCACCATTGATCACCGCTGAAAAGGCTAAGATTGACAACGTCCCTAAGACGGAGCAAGATGAACGCGTTGCGAAACTCGAGGAGAAAGTGAAGCAATTGCAAGAGTCACAAAGTTCACTGCCGTTCGACTTGTCCGTGTATGAAAAGGTCAAGATGCCGAAGAAGTTTAAAATGCCAGAGTTCGAGAAATACGATGGTACTTCCTGCCCAAAAGCTCATTTGCAGATGTACCACGTACGCATGGCCCAATATGTCAAGAATGAGCCCCTCATGATTCAATCATTCCATGTGAGTTTAACTGGGCCTACACTGAGCTGGTACATAATAAAGAATGTAAACCTCCTTGACACTTGGAACGAGGTGACTGACGCATTCCTCAAGCAATATAAGTTCAACATGGACATTGCAACTTCCCGAGAGGATTTTGAGCGGATGGAGAAGAAGAAGAGTGAGTCATTCAAGGAGTATGCTATGAGGTGGAGAAATCTAGCCGCTCAAGTCACTCCGGAGCCTGCCAACAAGGAGTTGATGAAATTGTTCGTGAGGACCCTCCCTTCTGAGTTCCGTAACCGAATAGCTAGTACGTACGTCGAAAGTTTCAATTAGCTTATTCATGTAGGAGAACAAATCGAGGTAGGGATAAGGGAAGGATGATTTACTGAATCATCTAGCAAGAGATTCACTACCAAGAAGGAGAAGGAAGCGGCTGTAGATGTGAATTTGGTCTACGGCCAAGAAAATGTCAAACGTGCCCCGGTTATCCAAATGAATCCGAGACAGCCACAAAACGCTGGCCATCAACCATTTGCCCGAGCAATTAATAGAAGGGAATTCTCTCCTCTCCCTAGGTCTCCATCCCAAGTGTTTATTATCCTCCGAAAGAATGGTTTGCTTACTAGTGAACCAAAGCGTCTTAATGTTGAAAGAAATCGCAGTTACGACCCGGCGAAGAAGTGTGACTACCATAGCGATGAACTGGGGCATTCAACCGATGAATGTTTCACCCTCAAGCACAAGAATCAAAACCTCTTAGACACGAAAGTCTTTTCATTTCAAACTGCTCGGCCGAATGTCCAAAAGAATCCCCTACCCGAGCATGAAGGTACGGTGAATGCTATCCTGGAATATGAAGTTGGCCGAATCAAGGACTCGAAGGTGCACGTGGCAGATGCTTACAGTGGATTGGTGAGAGCTGGATATTATCCGGGTCAAGGAAATGTTCCCTTGTCGCTGATGAAAGAAAGAATTGCCCAAATGATGGATGACGGCATTATTGTATATGCTGACCGTAATTGCGTAGTTTACACTATTTCCCATATCATCATCGATTGGGAGCAGGAGCAAGCTGCGCTCAATGCTAGTAAGGAAGAAGTTGATCCTTCACTCGCAGATATGCCTCCGCTAGAAGATGCATCTGATGAAGAGATAGTGATTGAAATACCTCAACCGTACGAGTATGTTAATGATAAGGCAGTGCCTTGGTCTTATGACTTAAATGTTGACCTTGTTACAAGGTTTGGTCGAACCTATGGTCAAGCCAATGCTCAACCTGCAAAGCCAGTCACCGATGAAGAGGCTAAGGAATTTCTGGCTGTGATTAAAGCAAGTGAGTATAATGTGGTTGATCAATTGCGAAAGATGCCTGCACAGATTTCTTTACTCGAGCTTCTCCAAACATCCTCTGTGCATCAAAAGTCACTAATGAAGGTGTTGAGTGAAATTCATGTGCCAGAAACAGTTGAGGCGGACAAGTTGGAAGAATTTGTGGGATCAGTCATTCTCAAGGATTTGATTGCCTTTTATGATGAAGAATTCCCTCTCGAAGGCCGGGGACATAACAAAGCCCTCTACATATCTGTTAAACACAAATCTTCTCATGTGTCTCGAGTGCTCCTTGATAATGGGTCCACTCTGAACATATGTCCATTAGCCACTCTGCACCGCCTCAAAGTAGATCTGTCTAAGATACATGCTGCGATGACCTCGGTACGAGCTTTTGATGGCACAAAGAAGGAAGTGCTCGGAGAAATCTATCTCGACGTACAAATAGGGCCAGTCTTCTTCAACATTCCCTTTCAAGTGATGGACATCCTTACTGCATTCAATTTCCTGCTGGGTCGTCCCTGGATACACACTGCTGGAGTAGTGCCTTCAAGTCTACATCAAGCTGTGAAATTTGTGATCAAAATGAAGCTGGTCACCGTGTATGGTGAGGAAGACCACCGGATCCATCATGAGATATCTATCCCTTATATAGAGCCAGATTCTGAGATCGAATCAAGTTACCACTCATTTGAGTTGGTATCCACCATACATGCTTCTCGAGGTTCATCACCGTCCATTCCTGAAGTTTCAGATGCTGCTCTTATGGTAGGAAGAGTAATGGTCGGAAACGGTTTCGTTCCTGGCAATGTTCTCGGTAGAAATGGTCGGGGCATTCGAAGCCCCATTGAAGCCCCTCAGAGGTCCCGTGCTGCTGGTTTAGGGTACCATGGAAGAGGTGGGGGAAGTTCAAGAGGACAGACACGGGGGCGAGGTAGGAAAAACCCGCTACCTCCGAGCATCCATGAGACATTCCCGGGTCCTCCCATAATGATGCAGGATGAAGCAGATACCCTGGGGCAGCCTAGTGGCAAATTTGATTACCTGGTGAAGTATTCGGCCCCTCCCAGCTACTGCGTTGATCCTTGTGAGGTAGTCCCAGATGGATGGAATAGCATGGATGATCCAACACCCCTGAAGACCGAAAACCCTGATGAGGAGCTGGAAGGAGTTGCAAACTTATTCGACAATCTCATCATAGGAGCTATTGATGAAGGATCCCCTGAAGAGATGGGCCTTGGCCCACAAGAGTAACTTTTTATTGCTTTCGCATATTCCCCTGCATGGGAATTTTTATTGCTTTCTAGGGATTGTTTTCAATTTCTTCTTTTTCGTTTTCTTCTTAGGACTTGAATTGCATTTTCCCTTCAATAAATTGTAATTGCTTGATGAATTTCAATGAAATTACAACCTTTATTTTGAGAGCATGATGAGGCACACCAAACCAGCTCGGTGATGATATCCAGCCGATAAAAGAAAAGAAAAATCTAAGGAGAATTCTGAGACCTAGGTTTCATCATGCTTTCTCGTGTCAAAAAGTTTTAAAAAAATGATTTTTGTCAAAGGATTTTTAAAAAAAAAACAAAACAAAAACAACAAACAAAGGAAATCTAGGTTACCCTATTTGTCTTTCTGATTCATCTACTTTTTGTTTCAGGGATGATATTCTGACTTGTAAGGGCGTGAGAATGGTCCAATGTAATACAGCAAGTGCTAATGATGATGATCCCGAAGATCCAATCGAAGACTCCAGTGAGGTTCAACATAGCTGGGAACAACATGAAAGGGTTAGAGATCCCACATCCGAGCAAACCGTCACTATTAATTTAAGTGACACTGAAGAAGCCAAAGAGGTGAAAATTGGGCAAGTCTCCCCAAAGATGAGGCCAAACGCTTGATTCAGCTACTGAAGGAATGTCGGGATATCTTTGCATGGACCTACGCTGACATGCCCGGTTTAGACCCGTCAATTGTGGAGCATTGCCTACCTACTAATCCAGATGTGCCACCTAAGAAGCAGAGGCTCCGAAGAACTAAGCCCGAACTCTCAAAGAAGATAGAGGAGGAAGTGATGAAGCTTCTAAAGATGGGATTCATTGAAGTCTCACAATACCCAGAATGGGTAGCTAACATTGTACCGGTGATGAAGAAGGACGGTCGAATCCGAGTTTGTGTCGATTATCGGGATCTGAACAAGGCTAGCCCGAAAGATGATTTCCCGTTACCTCACATAGATGTTCTTGTCGATAGTACTGCCAGATTTGAACTATTCTCATTTATGGATGGTTTTTATGGGTACAATCAGGTAAGTATGAAGGAGGAAGATAAAGAGAAGGCTGCATTTATCACCCCATGGGGGACCTTTCATTATAAGGTTATGCCTTTCTGACTCAAAAATGCCGGGGCAACTTATCGGCGAGCCATGATAGCACTGTTTCATGACATGATGCATCAGGAGATTGAGGTCTACGTTGATGACATGATTGCAAAGACCCGACCTGGGAAAAGCCACGTCGAGACCTTGAAGAAGTTGTTTGATTGACTCCGCAAGTTCAAGCTTCGGCTAAATCCAGCTAAGTGCGTGTTTAGAGCAACATCTGGTAAATTACTTGGATTCATTGTGAGCAGTATAGGGATTGAAATCGACCCAGCTAAAGCTAAGGCCATTTGCGAGCTACGACCTCCGTCAACAGTGAAGGAAGTCCGGAGCCTTTTGGGGAGATTGAATTACATTGCTCGATTCATTTCCCAACTTTCTGAAACCGCCAAGCCATTCTTCAAACTCCTAAAGAAGAATGCACGAGTCAACTGGGATGATGAGTGTCGAGAAGCGTTCGACAAATTGAAGTATTACTTGATGAATCCACCGATGCTTGTCCCACCCTCGCCGGGGCATCCTTTGATTATCTACCTCACTATTCATAGTGAGTCACTGGGTGCAATGTTAGCTCAGGAAAGTCCTCTTGATAAAAAAGAACGGGCCATTTATTATCTTAGTAAAAAATTCACAGTATTAGAGCTGAAATATCCTTATGTGGAAAAGACTTGCGCTGCATTAGTGTGGGTATTGCATAGATTGCGACAGTACACGCTGCATTACCAAACGTTCCTCGTGACTGAGAATAATCCTATCAAGTACTTACTTGAACGGCCAGCTTTGGTGGGTAAGTTGGCTAAATGACAGATTTTAATCTTAGAATTTGATGTGCAATTCATGCCACAAAAGTCGGTTAAAGGTCGAGTGATTGCTGATCTATTAGCTGAGAATCCAAGAGTCTCAAATAATGATGATGGTTTCCTACATGACCGTGTCTTGAACGTAAGTGAAGATTCATGGACTATGTTCTTTGATGGAGCCGTGAACTTGTCTGGTTTTGGTACTGGGGCAGTTCTGATATCCCCAGATGGACAACACCATCCTGTAGCTGCAAAATTGATATTCCCATGCACTAACAATGTGGCTGAGTATGAAGCTTGCATTCTCGGGCTTCAGGCCGCAATTGAGATGAGTGTGGCCAAATTAAGAGTGTTTGGAGATTCGGCGCTGATCATACTACAGGCTGTAGGTGAATGGAAAACTAAGGATGCCAAATTGCTCCCTTATCATAAGTATTTAGAAGATCTGATAAAGGAGTTCGAGGAAGTCTCATTTGAATACTTGCCGAGTTCTCATAATCAATTTGCAGATGCGCTTGCGACATTGTCTTCTATGCTGAAAGTCACTGATGGGTTAGAGGTCGAACCACTAAAAATAGAGGTTTTGCCGAAACCAGCTTATTGTATGATTCTAGTTGAACCCGATGGAAAATCATGGTATTACGATATCATCAATTACATTAAAAAACAGGAATTCCCCGAGGGAAGCACTCAGGCTGATAGGAAGTACATCACGAAGATGGCTTCGAATTTTTTCGTCAGTGGTGAGAATTTGTATAAGAGATCTTATAAAAAGGTTTTGTTGCGACATATAGATGTAGCCGAGGCCACTCAAATCATGCAAGAAGTGCACGAAGGAGTATGTGGCCCTCATATGAATGGACACATGTTAGCCAAAAAGATCATGAGATTAGGCTACTACCGGTTCACATTGGAAGGTGATTGCATCCAGCATGTTCGGAGTTGTCACCGCTGCCAGATTCATGGGAATAAGATAAATGTTCCTCCAACTGAGCTGCATCAATTTTCCGAGCCATGGCCTTTCTCAATGTGGGTATTGATGTGATTGACCCGATTAACCCTAAAGCTTCAAATGGGCATCGATTCATCTTGGTGGCGATAGACTATTTCTCCAAATGGATCGAAGCTACATCCTTTGCAAATGTCACCGCTCGCAATGTTGTGAAATTCGTTAAACGTGACATAATTGCTCGTTATGGCGTCCCTGAAGCGATCATCACTAATAACGGGACAAATTTGAACAACAAACTTGTTGATGGGTTGTTCAGCAAGTTCAAGATTAAACATCTAAATTCGTCTCCTTACCGCCCTCAAATGAACGGGGCTGTTGAAGCGGCCAATAAGAACATTAAGAAGATCTTGGCTAAGACAGCCGAGAATTATCGAGATTGGCATGACAGGTTGCCCTTTGCATTGATGGCATACCGAACATCGATCCGCACTTCTACCGGGGCAACCCCCTTTGCTCTGGTGTATGGTATGGAGGCAGTTCTGCCTGTCGAAGTAGAGATTCCTTCTCTAAGAGTTTTATCCCAAGTGGAGTTGTCTGAGGCTAAATGGGCCCAGCAAAGATTTGAACATTTGAATTTGATTGACGGAAGAAGATTGAAGGCTCTCTGCCATGGCCAAACATATCAGCAGAGAGTAGCTAGAGCTTTCAACCGGAAGGTGCGGCCGAGACATTTCGAAGTAGATGATCTTGTTCTAAGAAAGCTGTTACCAATATTTCCAGATCCTGGAGGCAAGTTTGCTCCGAATTACAGTGGTCCTTATGTGGTGAAGAAAGTACTTCCTGGAGGTGCTTTGATCCTGGCAGAAATGGATGGTCGTGAGTTTTCCAAACCAGTTAATTCCGATGTTGTCAAGAAGTATTACCCGTGATAGAATTTGACCTGTCATGTTTTGAATTGCAAGCATTTCTATGTTGAATAAATCGCTTCAATTATTTGGATTTGTTGCAAAACTTGCATTTTTATTACGTGATGAATTGCGTAAGATAGATTGAATGTGTCAAATGGGATGCTTTGGAATGATGAAAGGCAACCTTACTTCATACACTGTCCCATACACTAATCTTCAGTGAGTTGTATGAAAATTTCCACGCCTGCAAGGAAAAAGGTGATCTCGCAAAGAGTACGGTAACCAAAGTGATGAGAGGCAGTTCTTTCCTCTACCCAAAACACTACAGGTACACCAATTGTTCAGCCCTTTGAACCCATACACATGAAGACTTTTTAAATCATCCCTGTCAAGAATCATCCCACATTGGGACAAAGTTTGAGATGAGTGATAGGAATTTTCTTACTCACACTTGCATCAATCTTCGAGTATTGTTTTCGCATCATAACTCGTATGATAATTCAAAGTGCCCTAGGATGATGAAGAGCAATCATTTCTCTATCCTATACACTTTTATCCATTGCTTAGCCCACTTGAGCTTATAAATTCATTTCGTATTAAACCCAGTTGGTGATCATCCCCCATGCTGGGGCAAGACCAAAAAACATTCGAGTAGCATGAACTAGAATGCTGACCAAATGGAGCTTCGGTTAAAAGAAAATAAGTGCTAAAAATGGGGCATGAAAAAGCAGTGTGCCTGGTAAAAGCAAGGCCAATGCCTAGAAAAAAAAAAGAAAAAAGAAAAAAAAAATCAAACTCTTGATATAATGAGTCGTATCCCCAAAAGGCGGTACTAAACTTAAATGTTGTTGTAATCAATGGAGATTTGATGAAGAAAAATCTTCGACAGTGGAAAGGAAAATGTTGGAAATGTCAAGATGATCACCAACTTTAATCCCTTAAACACTTTTTTGAGCCTAATGATCCATTCATTTCTCAACCCCTGAACCAAGCCTACGTTATGTCCCTTGCAAAGTCTCTTTAGATTAGGGCACTTGAATTAACGTAAGAGTTTATATGTTTGAAAGTATCACTTGAAGAAGTGCGAGTAAGATGACTTCTGCCTCATTTCGCGTGTTTCTTGGCTTGTAAATCCAAAGACAATTGCGAAATGTCATTTTTAAATAGCCTCGACTCAAAGAGTTATCTTTGTTAAGCCATTGATCAAGCTCACATTACAGTCCCTATCAAAGACCTCTCAGATTGGTAAAGTTGTACCACTTGCGAGATTGCCCAGACTTTTGTTTGGCGTGATGACAGTGAGATAAAGTGATTGTCAAAATCCTGCATCAAAGGTCAGGATAAAACAGCCCATTTTAATGAGGATGAGTGGAAGTCCTTTCAGATTAAATGATCCCTCAGTTGACACATCCATGACACTTATGTGTTCGGATTGGAATTTCCTTTTGAAATCCTTTCCATTGGAATTAAGTGATGCATGGTTGATGGAAATCATTATGCGTAAACCTTGCTTGAATTAATGCATGTTTATTTGTAGTCACAAATACATGTTGCTTCTCCTACAATCATGTTTTACAGGAGACATATCCCTAATGAGCAGAGATGTCACCAGGTAAGTATATCTCTATCTATACCTTAAATACTTGTCGTTGTACAAGTATTTTCACTTTTGAGTACTTTGACACTCGATGGAGTTGTCCCTAAAGATTTTTCCCCGTTTAGGCGACCGTAGAATGGTACGGGTCATAAACAAAACTTTATTTACCTATTCAAGTGACCGTAGAGTAATGGTACGGGTCCTGGAAGGTAAATCCCCGTTTAGGCGACCGTAGAATGGTACGGGTCATAGACACAACCAAATTCTGTCATACTAGGCAATCGTAGAATGGTACTTGTCCTAGGAAAGCAGTTTTCTTTATAAAATCATGTTATTATTCTGGACGACCGTAGAATGGTACGGGTCCTAGACGTGTAACACCAATCTATCTTGAATCATTTTACCCTCCTTGAAGGTAAGATATTTCAGGTAGTTTCTTTTGACATCTCAGTCTGGATCTGGATGTCTTAATTCTTGTCGTTGAACATTTCACTTTGGATGTGAATGTTCTTCTCGATCTCAATGTTTCAATTTATTACCTGTTTGACTCTTCAAGGAACCTGAGTGAGAGTTGGGTACTTGTGAAGTAAATAGGGATTTATCATGTACCTCAAGATGCTTTACCGCACTGACCGGTAAGTAATTGCAGGTATGTTCTTTCCTTTCACATCATGCATTTGCATTAGCATTTCCATGCATCATATAAATTGCATTTTAAAATGGGATTCATTTTCCGACAAAAAATCAAAAATCAAAAATCAAATCATTCAGTGAATGTGCATGATCAAAATTTAGGTTTCAATTTGTCTTTGAAAGCAACTTCTATGAGCTCACAGTCAAAGAGGGGTAGCTATTGACACCTAAATTTTGGCAATTTAATTATTTATTGCATAGAAAATTAGGAGGTTAATTTTATTAATTGCATAGCGTATAGATTTAGGTTACATTTATTTTTTATTTGCATTTTTTGCTTTTTATTGAATCGGTGGCGGATAGATTCAAATTAGTTGGCCAAGCCTATTTTTAAATGATCAGGAATTATCTTGTGAGAAATTAGAAATTCAAGATTTTTTCGAGATATGGTGAATTTTTGGGTAGATATTACGAAATATTGCAATTTGGCTTTCTAGGATTTGGAATTAAAGAGTAATCTTATTGAAATCTTGGATCGTTATCAATAGGTGAAAATTTTGTGAAAAGATTTGCGAAGGTTGATTCGAGGAAAATTTTGAAAATCCAATTCCTCTCCCTATAAAAGGCCATGTGTGCGAGAGGTTTAGGGGGTTCGGTTTGGAGGGAGGTTTTCTTTCACTTGGTAAAAGAAAAAGTTCACAAAAGGGAAAGAGAGGTAGAAGTTTTTTCTTTTGAAGGGCTTCTGCAGAAGGTATCCTTTGGGGGAAAAAAATAAAGAAAAAGCAAAAAGGCAGAAAGTACAACAGGGAGAGGGGAAAAGTGCAGTTTACTGTTCATCTTCCCCAAGGTTTCTCTTTTTCCTTTTGCTGTAATTTGGCTCCATCGGGCAGACCCCCGCCCACTGCCGCCGCACCTCAGCTCTGATCACCGCCCGACGGCGAAGACCCGAGGACCGCCTGCCTTCGCCCACTGCCGATCTCCCTCGCGACGAGCCACCCCCATCCGGCGCATCTCCGCCCTCGGCCCTCCTCGCGCCAACCGCGAGCCATCCTCGGACGAGCTTGCTCCGCCTCCGCCCGCACCGGACGCCGCTGCCATTGACGCCTGTCGAGATCCGACGCCGAGCTTCGAACGCCGCCCCTTCGCCGAGATCCCAAAGCTCGGAGCCTGACGCCGCTGCCGCTCCGCCAGCCATCTCCACGACCCAGCCTGCAGCAGCGGATCCCACCGCGCGGACCCGTGACTCCACCTCCGCGCTGCTCGACCCCGAGCCGCCCACCATTCGCCGCCAATTTACCCTTGCCGGAGCCCTTCGCCGGACTGATCGACGCCTTGCCTTGGAGACCCACGGTTACACGTGGGAAAGGAGAAACAAGAAAAAAAAAAAAAAAGGGAATTAGGTAGTTTTTTTTATTATCTTTTTACTTTTACTTTTACTTACTTTCTTTATAGTTTTGTTTATTCTATTCTTTCTATTTGTTAGGTTATGTTTTTGGTTATGTTATTTGATAGTTTTTTTTTTTCTTTTTAGTCTAGAAATTTAAATTGTGATAATGGATGCAATATTCGTAAAATCTTTTAGGCATTATCCTTAAGGTGTTGCCCAAAATTATGTAATTATTAATTTGGCCCGTAAGACGTCGGATCATTTTTTTTTATTATATTAATTTTTGGGCATTTTGATGATATTTAAATTGCTAAATCATTATAGTTATTAATTTGATCCGTAAGATTTCGGATTAGATTTTTAATTATTTTGATTTCTTGTCGTGACGTTCAGGGTTGAAAAATATTCGTTAATTTGACCCGTGAGATAACGGGTTATTTTTTCGTTTATTTTAATCCTTTATTTTGTTGAATATCTTGCTTGTTAGATTTAACGTTTGTTTTAGAAAATCACTAAGAAAAATAAAAAAGATGTTTGAATTAGGATTTCAATTGGTTCTAGAATATTTCTTGTTATTTCGCATATCTAGAATAGGGATTTTATTTCGAATTTAAAAAATATAAAAACAAAAAAGGCATTCATGTAGGTTGTTAGTTTTTTTTTTATTCGAATTGCATGTTTAATTATGTGTTAGTTTTAATTTCGAATTTCATAAAGAAAAGCAAAAAAAATCATTGTGCATATTAGGTTAGAATTGCATGTTTCATCTTTGATTTAGATCATCTTTTTAGATAAATTGCATGTTAGATTAAGATAATGTCTTAATTTAAATTAGGATTTAATATGATCTAATCCTTAGTTTAAATTAGATAGAATTTTAATCTAGCTAGATCATTTTTGCATTCGAATTTCATGAGAAAAAGTCTTTGCATAAGTTAGTTTCAATTTTTAGGATAGATTGCATTTTTTTAAAATAGAAACATCAAATGCACGTCATTTAGTTTTCATTAAGTTTATTTAATTATAATTTTCTTGTCATTAGACTAAGTCATTTAATAAATGTCACGTGACATATAGCTTGCATATTAAATTGCATGAGGCATGTCATTTTAGTTTAAATAATTTGGTATGTCATTGCATCGCATTGCATGTCATTATAATTAGATCATTTAGATTGCATTTAATTATTGCATTTCTTCATGTCATATAGTTTAGATTATGTCGTCACGTCATATTAGATTATTAGTATGCATTGCATGATTTTTTTTTTACTAAATAAAGTGAAAACAAAAAAATTGAAATTGCGTGTTAATTAGAAATCATATCTAGGTTTATCTATATGAATTCTGATTTAACATTGCAGATGCTTTCGTTTCTTTAAGGTATGTTTTTTGCATTATTTAAATTGCTTTATTGATGTGTTAAATTGGTGGTATGCGCACATGTATGATCACCTCACATGTTAGGAAGCTCAATTAAAATCGAAACAAGCTGCCTGCAAAACATTTTTTAGAAATGGTACCGAAAGGGCACTAGGATAGTCTAGTGTAACCAAGTCCCCATACCCAAAATCTATGGTTCATAGGAGTAAGATAATACTCCCATTATTTTACTTAGGTGTCTAATCGACCTACCCTAAACTGATTAGTGGCGACTCCTATATAATAAGCTTTTGCATGTTAAAACCCTAGGTCATGATCTGGTATGGGCTTGGGAGAGTCCGAGCTAAGCTTTAAGACTTAGTAGTCCATCAACCTAGTTTTAGGTGGCAAACCCGAAAAATTGGGTCGCGACAAACCCCCTGACAGTTCAGGCTCTAAGGGCATTGGTGGCCCGGGAACAACCTGATATTCTCTTTCTTATGGAAACAAAGAATCGAGGAGAGGTACTAAACAAACTTCAGAAACAACTTCATTATCCGAACGGCTTTTTGGAAAATCCCTTAGGCCTAGCAGGGGGCCTTGCGGTGTTTTGGAAAGACACGATCTACCTAGTAGTGGATCAACAGAGGCCAGACTATATTGATATGGGTTGTGCGGAGGGGGAGAGTGGAACTATGATGCGCCTGACTTATCTCCACGCGCCGGCTGTTTTTCAGCCACGACAATCTTTATGGAGAGCTCTGAAGCTCATTAGCCAATTTAACACCTTACCTTGGGTGTGTATTGGAGATTTTAATAAGGTTATGTACCTGTGGGAAAAAAAAGGTCAGCAGCTAGCCTCTACATAGCGAATGCTTTCTTTTCGAGAGATGTTAAATGACTGTCTATTAATGGATCTCGATAGCAAAGGGTGTATTTTCATATGGTGCAACAACAGAGCATGGGATGCTTTAATTAAAGAACGATTAGACAGGGCTTGTTGCACTATGGAATGGCGCCTTACCTTTCCAGCAGCTGAAATCTTTGCCCTTCCAGCCATCGGGTCCGACCATAGCCCTTTACTCTTGACGACAACTGCAACCCAACCTAGGCGACGGAGAAGCTTTATCTTTGAATCTTATTGGCTACAAGAGCATGAATGACGGTCAATAGTATCCGAAGCCAGGACAATTACTCAAAATCAGCCTTTGGACTTACCTCAGAAGTTAACAAAAGTTTCGAATGCCCTTGCCAGCTGGAGTCGATCCAAATTCAAGAACAGCCATCGTCAGATAAATGAACTGCAGCAATAAATTCAGCTCCTGACAAATGAACCCAATATTCATTATGACCAATCTATGATGAATGCTTTAAAGAATGAAATTTAGCAATTGTGGCAACGCGAAGAACAATACTGGGCAATGCGTTCTCGAGTCAAATGGCTAAAGTGGGGCGATAAAAACACTCGGTTCTTTCATGCCACCACCATTCAGAGACGGCAACGCAATCGGATCAGTATGTTATTAAATGAAGATCACCAATGGGTTAGAGACCAGGCATCATTACAGGATATGACGCAGCACTTTTTTCAAAATTTATACTCCTCAGTGGGTCAGCGAGACTATGGCCCTATCTTGAATCAATGCCCAGTAGTGGTGACTGCTAACATGAATGCCTGTCTTACATCTGAAATAACTCTGGAGGAAGTTCGCCAAGCAGCTTTTCAATTAGGAGCTACAAAAGCACCTGGCCTAGACGGTTTAAATGGTCAGTTTTATCAAGCTCACTGGGATATATTACAGGATGACATTGTTAAATCTGTCACAAATTTCTTTACTTCCGGTGTACTTAACCCTGCACTTAACAACACTTTTATCACCTTGATGCCGAAAACATCCCACCTTGAAAAATTGGACCAATATAGACCAATGTTTCTTACAAAATCATATCAAAGATACTTGCCAACCGGTTGAAACCTTGGCTCCCGACCTTAATTTCTACAGAGCAGAGTGCTTTTGTTAGTGGACGCCAGATCCAAGATAATATTCTAGTGGTCCAGGAAGTTCTACACCAAATTCGAACACGGAAAATGACGAGCAGGTTTCAGGCTGTACTCAAACTTGACATGCAAAAAGCCTACGATCGTGTCAAGTGGGATTTTCTACGAGATTATCTATTGAAGATGGGTTTTCATACATCCTGGGTCCAACAAGTAATGTAGTGTGTTACTACTGCTTCTATGAGTGTTAAGCTAAATGGCGAACCCCTCCCTCCATTCCAAATGAAGAGAGGTCTCAGGCAGGGTGACCCATTGTCTCTGTATCTGTTCATCTTAGTGGCGAATGTCCTCTCAACCCTTATACATCAAGCAGTGGACATGGGCAACATTAAAGGAGTTAAACTCAACAACAGGTGCCCTACTCTCTCACATTTATTTTTTGCTGATGATGCTATTAAGCAAAATAGCTAGAATGTCAAAACCTAGCAAATATACTACACCAATACTGTTGGGCGACGGGACAAGAGGTGAATCGTAATAAATCTGGCATCTATTTGCTGTGCTTGTCCTACTGACATGCAGGAGTCTCTCGCCAGAGAACTCCGTGTTCCAGTGATGAAAAAAAGGGTAAATATCTCGGCATCCCATCAGACTGGGGGAAATCAAAAAAGGAAATGTTTTCCTAGTTGTTGGCAAAAGTTCACTTGAAACTAGATGGCTGGAAAGAAAAGTTATTCTCCAAGGGTGGTAAGGAATTCTTAATTAAAGTAGTTGTGCAAGCCATTCCACAGTACGCTATGTCAATTTTTAAAATCCCTATATCGCTGTGTAAGTCTATTGAATAGAAGGTGGCTAGATTTTGGTGGCAATCTCAGGGCAACAAGTCAGCTATACATTGGCGGAATTGGGAGTCCCTTAAAAGTCGTAAAGACACGGGCGGTCTCAGTTTCAGGGACCTCATCGCTTTTAATAAAGCCCTCCTGGCTAAACAAGCTTGGCGTCTATTTCAGCAACCTACCTCTCTATGGAGTAGGATCTTTAAAGGGTTGTATTTCCCGTTCAAAGACTTTGGGCCTGCGGATAGAGGCGCCCGTTCCTCTTGGGGATGGCAAAGCCTTTTGCTAGGTCGGGATTCTATTTCACCAAATCTTCAATGGTCGGTGGGCAATGGGCAGCACATTAAAGTTAGAGAGGATCGGTGGCTCTCTACAGGCATCATTGGCGGCCCGGCACCTAGAAATGAGCCTACTTTGGTATCTGACTTCATATGTCCAGAACAACAAACATGGAATATTTCTTAACTTTCTAACTGTTTTGAGGCTCACATAATTGACGAAATACTCAAGATCCAGCTCATACCGCAATATATTGATGATAGACTGATTTGGAAAGGGCGATCAAATGGTGTTTATACTATTAAAAATGGATACAACCAGCTCAGATCAGCAGAGAATAGCATCACTCCTAATCAGGCATCGTCATCTTTTCAACCCCCAAAACGACTTTGGACTACTATTTGGTAGGTACCAGCTACTCCTAAACTGTGTATCTTTCTATTGTCCTTATGCCAAAATGCTATAGCAACTGGTGAGAATCTCTACCATCACCACATTATAGCAGATCCTATCTGTTAGCTCTGTAGAGAATGCTGCCTAGTCCCTGAAACTACAGAACATTTGTTCCTACATTGCCCATGGACAATGAAAGTTTGGAGCCACGCACAACTCCCATCTACTGTTCAGCACACTCAGATATATAGATTTGATGCCTGGCTACTGCAAATATTTGAACAGGAAAATGACTTACAAGTTGCTACGCAAATCACATATGTTCTGTGGCACATCTGGAAGGCCAGAAACGATTTTATCTTCCGACGGCGACACCCGAACCCGCATCACATTGTAGCAGCTACTCGTGCACATGCCCGATCCTATTATAGCTGTCATCTGACCTTGCTGCACAAAGTCCACAGAAACAGGCTTCACTAAATAGCCGACAATAAGTCCGAAGACAGACCAATCTGCGACCACTTACCAACGGGTTAGGCACAGCTCGCACTCGAACTTGTTCCCGATTGGCACGGAAGACCGTTCTTCATGACCCCCCTTTGGATCTAATCTGGAGCCCTCCTGATCCTGGCGTGGTTAAGATCAATATTGACGCATCTTTCCCTACGGCGATGAATGACACTGCTGTTGCTTGCGTTTGTCGTGACTCCTCAAGTACACTGCTTGATGGCAGCACTAGACGAACCCCCTCTGTTTCGCCCCTGCAAGCAGAAATTCATGCTCTCATTTTTGCTCTACAATATCTCATCGCCAAAGGCAGGCACCAACACAACCTCCTCCTTGAATCTGACTGTCTGACTATGGTTGCTGCGATTCGTGAGCCAGATTGCACTCCATGGGAGCACAGGGCTCTCTTTGCTGAAGCTACGGCGCTGCTGCGTCTCTTCCCAACCCTACGCCTCAGACACTGCCGAAGAGAAACAAACGTTGTGGCCGACTGGGCCGCAAAAGCCCACGGCCAAAATCTCATCCCATCCAACTGCGCCGACTCCCCCCATCCTGCTCCGTTTGATATGTTAGTTTCCGAAGCGTTAAACCGTTGTAATGCTGCTGTTTCGTGAATGAAGTTCCTTTTTCCCGACCAAAAGGAAAAAGCCCTAAAGTGCATTGGTTTTTGTCCAACATTTCAAGCTTGATTCATCGAGTCTTTGTCACAAAAATCAGTCAACTCGAGTCATGGGTCAGGCTTGGGCACACTATGCAGTCGCATGGAAACGACGAGTATATAGTCATCGCTCGTCCGTTTTGACTGAAATTTGTAGTGGAGTGAGCTAATATGTAGATTACAGTTATGTAAAATTTTCAGGCCAAACGGACATTAGAAACTCCCACTTTGATGCCTTCAGATCACCGTTTATGGACTGCCTGCCTCGTGTAAGGATCAATCAATAACTTCAATTAATGCGAATTTGGGAAACTGTAACTTTTTGGATTAAGCCATGGGCCACATACCATTAGAAGAAGGGCTCATGCCACAAAAAGCAACATATTGGTACACCGATCCTACATTTACCCCAAATTAATTTTTATATAATAAAAACTTTTAAACGTAAATCTGTGTCACATTTATTATAAACTGATTTCTTATATAACAAAAATTCCCAAACTAATATACTTGTGCCATATTTACCTTAAATTGATGCACTCATGCCCCATTTACCAAAAAAAACTATTTGGAGTAAATATGGTGCATGTATACTAGTTTGGGACGTGGTATGACTGTACTAATTTAGCGTTCTTTTTTATGATACAAAATTAGTTTGGAGGTGAATAAGGCACTTATATTAGTTTGGGAGTTTTTTGTGAAACAAAAAATTAGTTTAGGGTAAATGTGTGGCACTCGAAAATTTTGACGACCCTCGAATATGCGACGGTCCCTGACTGATCGACGGAAGTATCATTAAACTGTGTTGTTGGTATCATTTATGAACACCATTCTACTTTCATCGTTGGGACCGATGCGCTATGTATTGTAATAGCCCGAGCATAGAGTAAATTATAGTCTTGTCGGAAAGCCATTTATGTGTCAAGTGAGACTGACCTCATTTGCATTATCGTTGACCTCGGGAAAAAAAAAAGTAATAACGAAACATTGGGGACTGACGAAATTATTATTGGAATTCGTCGTGGTCGGCACTACATTCATAACCTATTAACCGAACCTTCCATGCATTTACGTGGGAATTTTTCCACGCCCATCCACCCTCTTTCATTTAGACATGAAACATTATGGACCCTATGGCCATGCATGAGGGCCACGCACGGCCACACACTCACGCTCACCCATTCCCATTTCATGTCTCTCCATCGCACGGGTCAACGAACGAAGAGAGAGTTGACCCATGCAGCCCTTGTTGCTCGAAGACTCTCGGCCGTGCACACGTGTTGGGATAGTCAACCGAAGGAGGAAGTTTGTTGACCAAGGGGCGCCCAACCACAGCCACGTCGCCCACCCACACGGCTGCCGCTGAAGCCCGATTGTGCATGAAGAAGACACGTCTCACCTAGGTGTCTTCGATCAATGAAGCCACCGCATTTCTCTGTGGATTTGGGTAATCAACTGGCGCTGAATCGAAGAAAAAACCCAGCAGACGGTGAGTGAGAGAGAGAGAGACCGTGAGTGAGTGAGACAAACCGAGAGAGAGCCACGGGCGAGAGAGTGAGCAGAGAGAAAGAAGGGAAAGGACTGCCCCTTTGTTCGCACGCGTGCTGCCGCCGTCGAGCCGCACCACCGCACCAAACCCTTCGCCGTTAACATCGTAGGAATTAAGGCAAGTAGAGTCCGTTAAATCTACACTTTGTTGCTGTGGTTTACTTGCTGTGATGACGTGTGATGTATGGTGAAATTCGAATGGAGTAGAGGTGAGTATTTTTGAAGATGAAGCAACTATGTTCTAAGTCTTGTATTCTGTTTTCTGAAGAAACAGTTTGTCCTTCGGTGAGTTCGTGGGTTTCATGCAATGTTCTACTTGGAATTTCATTTCAACTTCTTAATGAAAGTTGTAGAGGACTTCTTTATGGTTAACATACTAAAATTTGAGACAAAATGGACAAGTATTGAGTGTCAAAACTCTTTTTCTTCGAAAAGACTAGATCTGGAAAACTGCTCTTTGACCTCTTACGATTCTGTTAATTTTATAAAATGTTCCAGTTCGAATTTGACTTCGTGATCTTGATAATATTTGTAGATAACATCTTGAGAAACAACATACTGAAAGTTCAGAATAAATGGACCAGTAATGACCAAGGAAACGATTTTTCTTCAACACGGGTAGATCTGGAAAACGGTACTGAGAACAGGAAAAGTAAATCGATTGTAACTTTTAATTCAGAATGAATTGGACTTCAATTCCTTCTTTAAACTTGTACCTCTAGATCTTAATTACAATTTGTCCAAATTTCAGAATTTTCTGAGTTCATTTAAGGGTTCAATCGAAATTGTTTTCGAAACTGTGCATGGGTAAGGCTAAAAATCCTTTTTTCTGTGATGCATGGACCTATACGTTTTCTTTGAAGCTTTTTTTGATAGGTTGTTCTTCATGAAAAGTGTTTCTTTAGACCTTATCTACAATGTGTTAAATTTTCAGAATTTATTTTCATCGTTTACAAATTGTTCAGAATTTTTCACAAGCAGAACGCATTCTGTTTAAAGCTGAAAACTGTTCTATTTAAAGATTATTTGATTTGTTATATAAATTGTGATATTTTGGGTTGTTATTCGTGCAATGATGTGGTGACATTCATGCATATCATATGACATCAAAATATTGATGGATTTTAATGAATTCAATGAAGTTTTCAAACTATTGCATCAAATGATATTTTTCCAATGCATATTATATGATTTTAAAAAAGGCTGATTTCAACCCTTGGCATTTTTGCAATCAAATGTGAATTTGAAAAATGAGATATATGAAAATATGCATTGTGATGATGAGAAGGCTGTCGGAGGTGTGAGCCGACGATGCCCCCGGGAGTGTCGGGATGCCCAAAGGATCGATGAGTCGATGCCTTGTGGATGCCCGGTGGCCTGAAATGGCTGAATGCCGAAGGATCCTCGGGAGTTTCGAGATGCCTAGTGGTATACGGTACGTAATTCCAAGGGAATGCCTGGTGGTATGTCGGTACATAATTCCGGAAGCCCTGGAGGTGTGTGCCGGGGGGATTCCTCGTGATGCTAGTTGGGATGCGAGATGCCCTGAGGTGTGTGCCGGAGGCTCCTCGCGATGCCAGGTTGGGTGCGAGCGATAAATGAGGGATGCAAACATTGGTCCCTAGAAGAAAAATGATGAGATCCTTGTAAAATAAATAAAATAAAAAAATATGAAATTGAATCATGTGCATGGGTGTATGCATATGGCATGATGCATGATCTGCTTATGAAAGTAAATTGATGCTATTTGACATTGAGAATGCGATCATGAAGGCTTGAATGGATCTCATGGGGATGCATACATGATAGCATTGATGATATGAATCATGCGTATGTATGTGCATATGGCATGGAATGAACCTCATGGAAATACAAGCATGATTGCATGGTGGTATATGCATGATGGCACGGTGAGATATGCACGATGGCATAGTGAGATATGCATGACTGCATGGTAATATATGCACGGCCACATGGTGATGTATGCTCGATAGCATGGATGATATGTGCTTTACTTGTGATATATTGATTGTCTTGCTTGTTGCATTGTGTAGTTTGATGGATCTTTACTGCTGAGTGGTTGTACTCACCCCGTTCAGACTAAATAATATACCTCTGCTGCCACTGCCACCGATAGATGGATCAAGTGATTGGATATGACCAAGAGGAGGAGGATAGCAAAGCAAGGGCTTTTGGACGCCGACACTAATCGATGGACTTTAAGTAACGACTGTTGGAGAAGATGTCGGTCATCTTTTGAAGTATAGCCGAGTATAGAAGACTCCGGCATTTTGGTGTACCAACGAATGATGTCCATCTGGGTTAAGTAAATACAAGTGTTCGGCTTTTAACTTATAAAATGTTTAGATGGTGTGCATTGTTTTCTAAATATAGGGAAGGGAGTTGTTGAATACGCTTCCGCCATATGAACTGCGCTGGGACTGATTTTAAATAATACAAACCCCCAGGACTTATGGATCCACTATAATTCATTGGTATCTTGAGGATGAGTTATTAGGACAAATGAAAGGTAAGTTAACTGTGGCAACTCGAACAGATCGGGGGCCGTTCGGGGGTGCCACAAAATGTGTTATGGGTATACCGGTTTAGAGTTTTTGATGGTATTAGCCAATAAAAAGTTAGAGTCAAAGATGTTCATTGCGATACTTAAGCTTGCAAATTTCCAAGTTTGTTTGAGCCTTGAACCAAGCAGGAGAAGCTGCAACAAATTCAAAAAGAAAAAAGGTTGAGTCCTGGTGTGGGTTCGATCTGCCCGTGAGCTCTAGCACCTTTGTTGATCAAATATGATAAATTAGAATGCTCTATTACTGTGTGCAAAAGAAATGCAATGAGAAATGTGAATGCATGATGACGCTATGTCAATGTTTTTAGTTAGGGGTCGAATTTTGCCATTATTAACGTATTCGATACTTAATCTTTATGAAATGCATATGTGATGCCTATCTCTTGACATAGGGTCCAAGATACTAAGATTACAATGTCCCTAGTTTCTAATTGTAGAGATGTGCTGATAAAAATGTCAATGCAAAATGGCGTGCGATCGCAGTATTTCCTCGGGGTCAAATTTTGTCGTTTGACAGAGAATTTGATCCTTGAAAATTTCAAATGCATGAATAATCTTTTAGGTGAAAATTTAACTATCAAATCCTCTTTAAAAAGAAGCTCTAACACTTTACTTCTACTTACAGATGTTCTGAACTTTTGTGCGTCCTTGCCCACTTAACACTGTTCTGCCAGAGAGCTAGTAACTCAGATTCCCTCACAATCTCTATGTTTACATCATATATCCACGTAAAAGTGCAACAAAATATTGCATATCCAAGCCGCTTAATTTGGTGAACACTGAACCCCTGGAAAGATGAATAATAGTGAAAATGCATTTGAGAATTTTATCTTCCTTCAACCGTAGTAATGGTGATGGTATTCATGGACCGGATGCTTTCTTCTTGTGATTGGACTTCGAGAGCCAGCGAGCGTGAAAATGTATATGTCGATTGCTTTGGCTGTGAAAGATTGGACTCCCCATTCAGCATTAGAACCACGGCCAACATGTTGGGTCTATCTGTGGCATGGTCTTGCGTACAGAGAAGCCCTAACTGAATGCATCTCATCACTTCTGACACAAAAAATGCATCGGCAATGCCTTCATCCATTAGATCCAATCCTCTGTCTTCACACCACAAGTGCCAAGCCTGTAACAAATAGTCGATTGTCAGAGTGTTTCAAGGACTACCAATGGTTGGAAACTGAAATGGAGGTGTAGTAGTTCGAAGTTAGATCTTGCTCTTACATAAGCGAGGAGATTGAGATGCTGCCCTGGGTAATCTAAACTTGTGTTCTTCTTGCCACTGATAATCTCCAATAGCAGTACTCCAAAGCTATAAACATCAGATTTCTCAGAAAATATCCCACCCATGGCATACTCTGAAGACATGTAGCCACTGTAGACAAAATAATATAGGTGGAGCATTCTTGAATTACAGATCAGACAAAAAAAAATCATAGGCTAAAGGATGATGACATGAGAGATGAGAAAATTGGAGGGTCATAAACATCCAACTTGACTAGCACTGTATTTCTCATATCTTTTAGCATTTGCATTGTGACGCTGGTCTATAATTACCTCAGAGTGAACTGACATATTGGAGCCATTGGATGTACATGGAAGAGTTTTCTCGTTAATAGTAAAGCAACAGTTGGGACATGTATGAAGGGAAAGCTGAGCGCATTATATTGCTAATCTACTTTTTAAGGTGATATATTGCCTCATGAGTAAGTACTCCTAATAGTGATGATAGAAAGCTTACAGTGTCCCCACAACTTTGTGAGTATTTACCAAAACTTGAGTGCCTTCAAACATCCGTGACAGCCCAAAATCTGAAATCTTGGGATTCATCTTTTCATCCAAGAGAATGTTGCTCACTTTCAAATCTCGATGTATGACTCTAAGGCAAGAATCACGGTGGAGGTAAAGCAGCCCTCTTGCGACCCCCTGGATAATGTGGAAGCGTACACTCCAGCTAAGTTTTACCTTCTCTTTTGAATCTGAACAAGGTCGCAAACAGAAGAAATATCTAGTTTTAATACTGGATTTTGTTGAAAGCAGGAGTAAGTTCTTCAAAGAGGAAGGTGTCCAAGCTCTTGTTGGGCAAGTACTCATACACTAGAATCTTTTCTTCTCCTTCAATGCAGCAACCGAGGAGTCTCACCAGATTTCGATGTTGGAGTTTGGATATTAGAAGGATCTCATTCTTGAACTCTGCTATGCCTTGGCTTGAGCTGCTCGAAAGTCTCTTTGCTGCTATCTCCTTACCATCGTTCAGTTTCCCTGTTTCAAAATGAACAGCGGTATCAGATCTTGGATAATCTCCTTATTTCCCTCAGAGAAGGCTTTTCTTTTACCTTATAAACCGGGCCAAACCCTCCCTGCCCAAGTTTGTTTTTCACGTTGAAGTTGTCTGTCGCGAGGCGTATGCTATCAAAATCATAAACGACCAATTGCGATGCATCATCTTCCTTCATTTGCTCATTCCAAGAAGTTTCCCTTAACGGTTCTTCTTACCTAAGGAGCCTTGGGATTGTCATTTTCCTAAACTTCCCTGCATTTTACAAATAGAACGAAAACAATTCAAGATGAGCATGAGAACATCAGTAGCAGAGCAGTGTCTCTATGCTACTAACTGCTTAGCTTCTGAAGCCGTGGTTTCACCAATAATTCAAGATTCTTATATTGCGGTTAGCGCAAAATCACCCTTAAAAAAGCAGCAAACCGTACATCTTTTATTACCTCTCCACTTTGAAAGACCACAGACTGAAATACCAGCTCCAAATAAGATGATGCCAGAAATAGTACTTAGGCTGATGATAAGTTTTGTCCGCATAGGTACACCTGAACCATAGAAAATATATTATAAGAAGCACAGAAGTGCAAAACCAAAGGCATATTAATTCAACCATTTCAACCTGTATCTGCACCCACACTCGCATCCGCAAGTCGAATAAATAGATCTTCGCCATCTGTGGAGAATTGCTGAGTATCTAGGAGGTCTTTACTCCAAGCCATACATCCTATAGCATTCACATAAGAAAAGCCCAAGCACGAGCAATTTTCTAGGCACCAACTTTGACATCCTTCCACATTATCTATCAACAAAAAATCAGCGGAATCAGGCAATTTTATTTGTCTCATTTGCCAGAACATATCTTTTTCCACAGTTGTTGAAGCTGCTGCGCTTGCAGATTTCTGACAAGTCAATTTCATTTCCCTAAGGCACCCTCTGGTCCAGTTTCCTCTGTTCCATTCTTCATCTGATCTTGGTTTAAAACCTTTTAAGCATCTGCACATAGGTGAACTAAACGGGTTGCAAACTCCGAAGGGGCCACATATTCCATAAATTTCACATGGGTTAGTTGGTGCCGGTGCCTTCCAGGATGTTAACCACCCATTGGCCCAAAAATCCGACTTTACAGATCCTTCAGAAGAGATGAAAGTATATCCAAAGATGGAGTTGTTGTAATTATTGAGGTAAAAATATGAGGTTCCCCGGATGTTATCTTGCCGGATATCGTAGTATGTGTTGGTCATCGTCGGTATTCCGATGAACTTCGTTTTTTCCCACTGTCCACTTCTCCAGTAAGGACTTGATCCATTCCAAGTGAAAAGCTGAGGTGGTTTCTCCGATGTCACTCCCATGACAAAGCTTCCGAACGAGGGATCATCTTCGCCTTTCCAGGAAGTCAAGTTTAGTTTCTTTCCTGTTTTCACGTTTACTCCAATCTTCATGTTTGGCAAGAGAGTGTCGGTTGGCTCATCAAAGCTTTCCCACATTATATTCGCGTTCCTGTCTTGAAGAACGAAGTTTCCAAAGTCTGAAAGCAGTGCTTCAGAATAATTCGACTTTGCCATGACATTAGTAGACCACACGGTGTTTTGTCGCCCATCAAGAAGCTTCAGACTTCCATCTTCGCCAATTATTAAACTTGCAGATTGATCTGTATGTCCAAGTGGCCTGTCCCTGTTGGCCACCCAGACAACTCTGGAGGGAGTCATCTTCTTGTACCATATTCCTACGTACTGCTTTGCTGATCCTTTAGGCGTGAAGAACCCGAGCTCAAAGATTTGACTACTAGAGACAAGGGTTTGGTTCTGAACCAGTGGACTTGATGCAGTTATGCTGTCAATTGTGCTGCTTTGAAGTGCTTGAGGCAGGGAGAAGACAAGCAAAGAACACAAGTGCAGAGTCATTGGAATTATTTGGAACAGATTCAACAAAGTATTTATGAGAAAATGCCTTGGAAACTTCACCTCTTATAAGCATATCAAAATGGATAGAGACGAAAACGTGAAAATCATGATCGGTACTATAATTTTTGTACCATGCTTACCTTGGCATTGTAAATTTTAAGTCGATGGCTTGAGTTTCATTATTTTAAAAAATGTCAAGTTTATATGAGTATTGCCAAAACAAACTTCAATTTAATACAAAACCATTTGACGTGGCGCACTGGGGGGAAATAATGTCTTCTAATCATTTAGCCATTCCTTGACCCAAATTGACAAAATTAAGGCTAAATTCAACTCAAACCCTAAACCCAAAATAGGTTCAATGGTGGTGAGTCTTTATCCTGCGGGTGCCGCCAAAGGATACCCTTGGAGCGAAGGCGCTAGAGGTGGCACTGCTGCTGATTCTGAAGGGCCACTTCAATGGCAATCCTTCCAATTTGTGGTAATGTAGCTTTCTTCCCATGGGCATTGGACTGGAATTTCGGATGTGATATCAGAGATTTTCCCTTTGAGGCCAGTAGCACTCAGGGCCATGGGTAATGCCATGTCAAATTTGTTTTTCTCTTGAATTGGTTCTTCCATATTCAAGATCCTTAGATTTCGGATGGCGTTGATAATTCACAAATTTCGCTGATTGGTTTTTAATCAAAGTAAGGTTATTGTGGAATTATATTTTCATTATATATAACTTGAAAATGACTTGTAGATTGTCATAGGCTCATCTCCGCAAGAGGCGTCATTTGAAATAGGGAAAATGATATTATACATATCATAACTTTTCAATAGAGGTGGCAATATGGGTCATAAACCCATATCATGACATATTTTTAGTTAAATGGGTCATATATGGGTCAAGTGAAAGTTAAATATGGGTAAAAAATGGGTTTGAAAAAGTAAAGCACAAAAATAAATGGGTTATTACTAATAACTAGAGGTGTTAAATGGGTTGCACAACCCATTTATGGACCCATGTTTGCTTAAATGAATCGTTAATGGTTCAGGCCTTATTTCCCAAGGCACCCATGATGAGTTTTAAAAATAAAAGGACTAAAATATATGAGTCTTAAATGGGTCTACTCTGTACCCATTTAAGACTCATTTACCAACCCATTAAAAATACCCACTATCTAGTCTACCCTACTAGAGGTGGTAAAATTATAATTATTTTTTTCTTTCCTTTTTTTTTTCTTTTTTCTTCCTCCGGTGGCTGGCATGGCGATGACCGGCGATCGGCCAGGCGAGCCTCGAGCTCGTCGGTGTCAGGTGAGCTCAAGCTCATCGGATTTGGCGAGCCTCGAGCTCACCGACGCCAGCGAGCCGGGCAAACTCGAGGCTCGCTTGTGGTCAGTCACCAGCCATTGTCGTGGCTGGCGGTCGGCCAAGAAGAAGAAAAAAAAAACAAAAAACAAAATTATATTTAAAAAAAAAAAGTAATTAAAAATTTAATTTTTAAAAAAATAAAAAATAATTCAAATTCAAAATTTTAAAATAATTATTTAAAAAATTATAAAAATTGTCCATTAAATTTGTATTGTATAAAAATATTTTAGCAATAACATTTAAAAATAATATATATATATATATATATAATAAGCTTAGAAGTATTTTAGTAATATAATCTTTAAAAAAAAACATAGGAATAAGTTTTTCTAAATTTAGTTAAATATGAAAATATTTTATTAATATGGGTTGGGTTGGGTATGGGTTGGAAAATTTACATTAGACATAAATAGGTCATAAATTGGTCAATTTGGGTCGGACCATTAATGACCCGACCCAAACCCGACCCGACCCACCCGTTTAACAGCTCTATTAATAACCTATTTAGATCCACTTTCAACTCATGGGCCATGGGCCATGGCCTTCTTTAATTTTATAAAATGTTTTTTAATAAAAAATCAAAATTATAATTATTTTTTATATTTCATTTTTTTTCTTTTTCTTTTTTCACTCTTTTTCTTCATCCCTTAGCCGATCATCGACAGGGCGACTGCCGACCGCCGGTCAACGACAGTCGAGGCGAGGCTCGAGCTCGTCGGCACTGAGCCTCATTGGCGAGGCCGAGCCTTGCCGGTATTGGGCGGGGCCTTGGCCTCGCCAGATCGGCGAGATCGAGCCTCCCCCGATGCCGACAAGCTCGATCTCACCAGATTCGACGAGGCTCGACCTCGCCGACGACTAGTGAGGCTCGAGCTCGCCGGCATCGGGCGAGGCTCGACCTCACCGACGACTGGCGAGACTCGAGCTCGTTGGTGTCAGGCGGCGCCTTGGCCTCGCCGGTTCGGCGAGATCGAGCCTCGCTAGACGTCGGCAAGCTCAATCTCACCTGTGGCCGGTCGCGGGCCGTCGTCATGGCTGGCGGTCGGCAAAAGAAAAAGAAAAAAGAAAAGAGAAAACGAAAAAATAATTATTAAAAATTAAAAATTATATTTGAAAAATAAAAGTATATAAAAATTATATTTAAATTTTTTTTTATAAATAAAAATTATATTTAAAAATAATAAAATTCGATTTTTTAAAAATATTTTAAAAAGAATTATAAAAAAATTTCATTAAATTTGTATTACATGAAAATTGTTAAAAATTTGTATTGCATAAAAATGTTTTAACAATGCTTTTTTATACTTTTTTTTAATAAAAAAATCATAAGAATGAGCTTTTTTAGGTTTAGTTAAAAAAATTTAATGTTATAGTTTTTAGTTATTCAATGGTATGTTCACTTCAAATAAGATAAGCATGTTCATAGTCTAATTCTTTATAAATATTTCAATCTATAGGTTTTTTTTTAAATATTTATTTTATTTACTATTTTGAATTTAATTTGAAGTTTTAATCTAATTAGCATATAGTAGAAGTGGGTTTTCCTAGAATATTAATAGATTTTAGCAATATGGTTCGGGTCGAATATGGGTTGGGTTAAGCGACTAACTTGACTAACTTGACTAAAAGTCCATTAGCAATGTCTTTCGTGTTAAAGTAGTCTAAATATTCTATTCGTAAAAGTGATATCGGAATCTACCATGTTTAACTGGCATGAGATTGAGACAATCGCCTGATTCACTTGGGAAACTCTGCACCTAAAATGTACCTCATCTTGACTTTATGGGACAAAAGACTTGAATGAAGCGTTAAAGTTATTTAAAAAGAATGGAAAAAAAGATAGAAAAGAATGGAAAACATTTAAGTAATTATTTGAGAAAGACATAATTTGCCAGGCAAAAGCGACAAATCAACAAAAGTAAAATCTTAAAAATCAAAGGTACGACACCAAAAGAATATGTGGCCATTTTCCATGGCTGAATTTGTATAAGCGTCATGTTAGCAAATGTCCAGATTGTTAAGTACACATTATAAACAACTAACAACATATAACGCAAGAAAAACAGTTCATTTAAAATTATTAACTTTCTTTATCTGATTACTTAACCAGTTCTCAGGGACGTATCTTAATAAAATCTTTTATATTATTTAATAACGAAAACTCTAGTCCCAACCAGCAAATACACCCACATTCGTCCCAAAAAAATCACAATAAGAATAGCTGGAAAGAATTTATCTACCGGATACAGGATGGACACGAATCATCACCACAATCTATGAACAAATTATGTCTAAATCCATCTCCTCGTTTCAATCAAACGCGTAACTTTGGATCCTTTCACCGGAGCAGGAGGAGAAGAAGGAAACAGGGGCGCCGCCTCCACAGCCGAGGTATTATAAAAGGGGAACAGCTCGAACCTCACCACGCAGGTCGGAGTGAACGACCTCCCTCCTCGCTTCCCCTGAGGTAGACTTGCGATCACCGCCCGGAGGCACATGTTACAATCCGAGCCCTTCAAGTCCGACGAGCACTGCGCAAGTGTGTACAGCTTCTGCGATCTCGTGAAGCTCGCCTCCACGACCGCAAACTTCTTCCCCGATTCGCTGCCCGAAGCCCTCCCTGCCACGACGTTCATGGCCTCTCCTAGCAGCTGCACGAACCGATCTGGTTCAGCAACGTCCCCGGTGTCCGGTATCGTTTCTAGAGGTACGGTCTCCACAACCGAGTAAATGGACTGGTCCGAGTACCTCAACATGCACTCGTCGTACCAGATCAACGAGGATCTCCTGTCGGGGCACCGTTGGAGGATGTCTTTCGTTGCCGTAGCCACGCACTCGCCGCATGTGGCGCTGCTGACGTCACCGCGGCAGAGGAAGAGCCCATAGGCACGGTCGAGAGCGTCCTTCCCGGCAGTGGCGTTGGCGAAACCGTCGGAATTGTTGGTGGCGGCGGAGGAGAGGGAAGAGAGGAGGGCGTTGAGGTTGGATTGGTAGGTGGAGTTGGAAGCGAAGAGTGAGGTGTCCGGGCAGTCGTGCCATTGATAAGTAGGTGCAGCTTCAGTAGTACGACTGGAATTGCTGAGAAAATTGTGGAAGAGGAAGAGGGCGAGGGAGACGAAGAAGCGAAAATTCATGGCTGATGATCTCTAGTTTGCTTGCGGAACTGAAAGTTATCGAAAGAAGGAAGAGAATGCTGCTCCGTTCTCTCGGAAAATTATCTTGGAAAAATGTTTAGAGGTACTAAACGAAGCCTAAGGAGTCGTTTTAGTGACGTGACCGCTCGAAATTGTACAAAGACTTACGGACAAGCCAAGTGAGATGACGATTTTGTGGCCCACAAGAGAGGTGAGACGACAGCTTCAATTGGGCAACGAAAGAAAAGGGTGCGCTCCTTCCGAAGTAAAGTAAGGTGATGTTTGTTTGTGTTTCTTTTTTTCTGTTTATAAACATAAATTTTATTTTTTTATTCTAAAAAACAAAAAAAAAAGAACAGAAATGCATTTGTTTGGCCGGTCGGTGACCTCAATCATGATCGACGATCGGCCGTTGAGGGCCAGTGACGCCATCGAGGGCTAGCAACCTTGCCGGAGCGTCGCCGGCACCCGACAAGGCCGAGCAAGCCTCGCCCTTGGCTGGGCGAGATCGTGCTGGCCCAGATTCGGCGAGGCCGAGCTCGCCCAGCCACCGACGAGGCTCAGCCTAGTCGGGCCACCGCCAGGTGGTCGGATCTGGCCGAGCCCGAGCTCGCCCAACCATGGCAAGGCTGACCTCGCACCGGCCGGCGAGCCTCGCCGTGGCTGGGCAAGGCCGTTGGCCCTCGTCGGCCGATCGCTAGCCATGGCCGAGGCCAACGACCGACCAAAAGAAAGAAAAAAAAAATTAAAAGAACACAAATTTACTAAACATGTTTATGTTCTTTTTTTATTCAATGAACAAATTTACCAAACACATTCTTCTAGTCAAAAATTGTTTCCCGGAATAGAATTAGTTCTTTCTATTCTTATTCCTTAAAATAATTTTTTAATAGAAACGTTACCAAACGCATCGTAAGTGATTAAAAATGCATTTTTTAAAAAACCAATCGTTTATACTGTTTATAAAATTAAATAAATATAAATATTTTTCATTATTACAAAACATAATTAAGCATAATTAAAAACTTTGGGAGATAAAATGTCACTTGGGTTGACCCAAAAACTATGAATGAATGACTGTTGCTGGTGCCGTTATGATTCGGATGGGAAAAGATAAAAGGATGAACGGTGAGGACGGTCGCCTTTTTGTCCTCGCACAGGTGTCATTTGTCAAGGTCAGTTGCGTGAGTTGCATTCTCTTGTTGAGTGTGGAGACTTGAACAACCAGGGTCCAGATATATGCAGTTCTAATAATCTCAGTTTCAATTGATGACGGTGGCGACAGAGAGCGTTGATGGACTGGGATCATCTAACTTACTAAGAAATTTTTCAAACTTCCCTCGATTTGACACATGAAAACTTATCGGGTTTAATTGCACAAGGTAAGCGGGCTCTAACTGAGAAGAAAGTAACAAGTGGTTACGAAGTTCCACTTCGGCTGATGTGGCAAGCACTTATGTACTGTACACCAATCACGAACTGACTAGCTCCACTCCTTGAAGGGCATGGCTAAGATCTCGGATAAAGAGAGACATATGAGAGGATGCCGGTGGAAAAAGCTAATCAACTATCGAGTTTGGCTGAAGTGGGGCCGGCATCGGCTCACCGTGTATGGATCGGTAAGAGAGGGAGAGAGAGAGCGAGGGAGATGTTTATTCTTGTGTATAGATGAGGAATTGTACGAGTGGAAGGATCCGTGCTTAGTTGCTTCCCTTTCCATCAGTAATCAACCACCAATCATTATAATCAAGTAACTAAGCAAGTCACGCCAAGGAATATATATATGGAGGTGAGGTTTATGACCTCGATTTCTAAAATGCGACAAAAATAAAGTGGTGCAAATTATGTACAAATGGATATATCTCCTCATACATCATGAAAAGTTATGTAAAAGATGACAATTAATGAAACTCTGACCATTCTTGTTGATTATTTCTTTAGATAAGGAAGAACTTATATTCTTCAACTTAATAAGACCACACACAGATGTACATAAATATAAACAGCCTCCCATGCCAAAGGTGTTTGCTCATTGTTCATTAGTGATCTCGTTGGACTGCTCAGGATCTTATGACAGGAAAGATTTCTACTCACATCACCGTTCAACGGGGGTAAACTTCGGTGACTGACATCTCATTGATCGACACTGGTGCAGACCTGCTGGCGGATTGGTCTGATTCGAACTCTTTCATCAATGTCTCTATCTTGCTCCGGAAAAACAAGGCCGGTTGTTGGGGCAGTGCAAGGCTAACAGAGTAGCTGTTCAACATCAAGACTATGTTTGCCATTGTGGGTCTATCCATTGGATCTTCCTGAACACATAGTAAACCAATGTGGAGGCATCTAAGCACTTCATCTCTTGAATACAAGTCTCCAACGGCGGGATCTAACACTTCCAACGGCGTACTATCTCTCCAATTTTTCCAGGCCTAAAAACCAGTTGATTGAGAGAAAAAATTTCAATACATCAAATCTACTTTGCTTAACAATTTCTTTTTAGTTATAGTCAATCTCTGCAACTTACATAGCTAGCGAGATCTTCGCTACCGTCTAATTGGTAGACGGAACTATTCTTCTTACCACTGATGAGCTCAAGAAGTAGAACACCGAAACTATATACATCGGACTTCACGGAGAATTGTCCACGCATTGCATACTTAGGTGACATGTAACCACTGCAAAACATAATGCATTAGCAATATAAGTATACATAACCATAAAAAGTAGAGAACAAATTTTAACAATACTTACAAAGTCCCCACAATTTTATTGGTATTTGCCTGTGTTTGATCCACTACAACAATTCTTGCCATGCCAAAATCCGAAATCTTTGCATTCATTTCACTATCCAACAAGATATTGCTTGCTTTTAGATCCCGATGAATGATCTGAAGTCGAGAGTCCTCATGTAAATAGAGCATTCATCGAGCAATCCCACATACTATCTTGTAACGTCTCGACCAATTCAATTGCTTGCTTTTTTCAGGATCTGCATGTATGCACAATTCAAATTTGGGTATCTTTACCTAATAAATCCTCTTAAATAGATTTTATGCAAACTAACTTTAGGTTCCCAAAGCTATGGAAACATTCAACGTAACTGGTGACTGCTCAAATGCTCCCTCAACAGGAAAGGCAATAGCTTTGGAATAAATTGAACGTAACATACCAAATAAAAAGTAGTCGAGACTTTTGTTTGGCACAAACTCATAGACAAGCAGTTTTTCTTCACCCTCCAAGCAGAACCCGAGCAGCCGCACAAGGTTCTGATGTTGAAGCTTCGCTACCAGCAGGACTTCATTCTTAAATTCTACAGCACCTTGTCCTGAGCCTTGAGATAGTCTCTTCACAGCTATTTGTTGTCCATTAGGAAGCCTACCCTGAAAAATTAGCATTTTGATGTCTAAGTACACATGAATAGCTCCTGATGACAACTTTTCAAAATTACCAAATAAAAAATCTTCAAATCTTTTCACACTAAAGATCTTGCAAGTACATTTAAGCCATTCTCAATCTGCTTTCCGACTAACCGTACCTGAAAAACTTCCCCGAATCCACCCTCACCCAACTTGTTTTGGTGAGAGAAATTGTCTGTGGCGGTCTGTATGGTGGCAAAATCATACTGCAAGGACTCGGCGTTTGTAATGTCATTTACGCCTACATGACAAAACAACATAAGATGGTCATTTCACCAAAAGCATTGAACAGTATATCCTGCGTATACGGTTTTGTCATTCTATCCAACTATACAGTATAGGTACGTATTTCATACTGCTTTGATCTTCTTGAACGACTTTGTACGGCTTGGTCACTTTCCTCTGCCTCAAACAGCAAGCGACGAAGAGAAGCACCACGCCCACGCCAACAGGAACAGCGATGGCAATTATTATCACAGTAGTTTTATTGCTTTTGCCTACATATGCACAGCCATATCTTAATAGCATCAGTATGTGTTCATGACTGAGATTTTTGAAACTGGAACTGTTAACATAGGCCAGAGGAAACGTAAACAACAGAGAAAAACAAAAAGAGTGCGCTTAAAGAACAAATGTCCAGAAGAAACCAAGCTGTAATCCATAATCTGTCCAGCTCAAAAATCCATTATTTTTGTAATTCCCATGTGAGTGCACCAATTGTTTATAGGGGATTAATTATTAATTGATTAAAAGCCACCTTTAACCAATTGTTACATAAACAATCTAATCTCATAAGTGGATGTAGAACCCACCATGTTCAACCGGTAAGATTGATTTGAGATAATTGCTCCACCTAAGAAAAACTTCTCACCTGAACTGTACCTTGCCTTTACTTTGTAGCCTACGTCTTTTTTTTAAACAAAAAGTTGCAGCATAAACACCCGAGTCACCACTCAAATTAAAAGCCAGCAACAACAAACGCACTAAGACCAGAAAAATATCATCTCTTGTCTTCAATCAAACAATTACGTTAACTCGAAAAGTCATAATGCTAGAAATAAAGAGCAGACGCTAAAGACAGACACGAAAAGAGGTAAGAGCATTTTTTGGAGCATTTTTTGGGAGCAGCTTTACCTTGAGGCTTGTAACCACCCATTCTCTCAAAACAATTATGCATAAAGCTGCTTGTGTAAATATATTATAATTTAATTAACATTTATGTTAGGACTAGAATTAGCACCTAGAGGGGGTGAATATGTGTTTAAAGCGATTTTAATAAATTAAACCGAATGAGATATAAATAACTTAAAACCAACAATTGCAGTAAATGAAAACAGTTAACGATATAAAGGATTAGGGATAGAGAATCAAGACTCCAGATTTATAGTGGTTCGGCTTAGATCAAGCCTACGTCCACTCTCCTGCACGGACAGCCCTTCTGGCTGGATTTCACTAAGAATCAATAAGAGTGATTACAGTCTCACGCTCTTGAGTCCACAGTGTAGATTACTCTACTACACTTCCTCAAGGTCTCACTACAATATGATATCTCTTTTGATTACATGTAACGCTCAAAGAATGATATCGCAAAATAGAAAAGGAGATTCAGACTTTGGAATTCTTCTATCCGCACCTTTCAACAACTAGAGCATCTCTCTTATATACTTCTTCATGCCTTCAATACCGTTGGCACCTTCCAAAGAAGTTCTTCCAATTAACCCGTTGGACAGAATCAATTAGAGAGATCTCGAGCTCTTTAAGGTAAGTGTTGATAGCCCATCAATCCTGCTCGCCCATACAATCAGGATCTCGGTTTCCATAAGTAGATCCTTCCAAATATAAGTTGCGAAATCTTTAGAGAATCTAAACATATTCCATATGAAAGTAAGATCGTTTAGTGCTGAATCCAGTAAAAAGATATCCACTAGTCGTTAGAATAAAGATCATATAAGATCAGAATAAACGTCGTTCTGGAAACTGTCCATGTGAGTAGACTTTGAAATATAAGTCTTGGGTCTTGCTAGCTTCAGACTTTGATCTTCAGACTTTGATCTTCAGACTTTGTCAATAGAGTCTGTAAGTCTTCAAACTAGACTGATAAAAATGTTTTGTCAACTTCAAAATACTTTAAGAGATTTCATCCAACAATCTCCCCCTTTTTTATGGTGACAAAACTTTCATGCAGATTTGAATATTATCGCCCTGCAATACAACTTTTAAGCAAGCATCATAAAAGATTAAATAAGATAGTAGAAGTTATCATGTACATAGATATCCTGTACACAGACTTTCCTTGTACACAGATCTGCATTCACCGAAACCTCATTAGTCATAAACAGACAGTACTATCTAATTTATGAAGCTTCAAGTATTGCCATAGTGAGCACACATTCAAAAAATTGCACACGTTTAAAAACTCAAGTCAAAGTCAAGATAGCAATATAAAAAGATAAGATTTGGTAGATTTGGTTTGGTTTTGAGAACTTTGAAAATCTGCAAAGTCTTCTCCCCCTTTTTGTCAGCATTAAAAAAATCAAGGAGCTCGAGGAATGCGAACAAGTTGAAAGTCCTCCATAGACTTGACAGTGTCTTCCAACTTCCTCAAATCTTCCTGTACTTGGATGAGAGTAGTGCCCTTTGCAGTATCCTAAATCTGACGCTGAACATCTTTAAGCTGATCATGCAAAGTGATGAACATTGCATGATTTTCATTCTGCAAGGTCTGAAATTCATATCCCATGGCATAAATTTGACCTTTAAGTTCCAAGATGATCTCAAGCAGCCTTTGAAAATCTCCAGAGTTGTCAGTCTGAGTGCTTGTTTCAGCTCGGTCTGATGGTGGAGTCAAGCCAGTATGAATGTCAGCAGGAAGTTCAGTGTGTGGAGATGATGCCTCTCCTTCAGGAAACTGTGCAGCATGAATATCCTCAGCATCAGGAGGTGATCGACTAACACCTGTTTGTGCATCATCTTCTCTAAAAGTCAGAAGAAGAGGTGTGTGTTCTCTTTCTTTATCTCCCCCTGTTTCCATGTCTTCTGGAGGAGAAAAGAACTCTTCTTTTTTAGGAGTGTTCTCAGAGACAGGCTGTTGTAGATCCTCCTTTTCTGCTGGAGAATCTGTTCGTTCTGGTTCATTTGCTTGTTCTTCTTTTCCTTCTTCCTCTTCCTCTCTTTCTTCCTCTGTCTTCTCTTCTTCTTTCTCTTCCTCTTTTTCTTTCTCTTTCTCTGCAACTTGATGTTCTGGAACAGTTGGAATAGATGCAGCAAATTGAGAAATAAGAGTAGAGATGGGAATAACATCCTCATCATCTTCATCTTCCAGGATGATTGCCCTTCTCTTCTTGGTAGAACTAACTACAGGTTCTTTCCCTTTCCTTTTGGCCGCTGATGAGTCTGGTCTGAGCTTGATAGGAGTCTTTTCCTTGAATTGCTCCAGCTTCTTGCTAAGCTCTTTCAGACGCATCTTGGTAATCATCCTCAGCCCGATGATCATTTTATCAATAGTCTTCACTGTGAGAATATGAGGAGGTTGAATGTTTAGATGTCTGAAGAGACGAGTAATGAGAGCAGCATAAGGAAGTTTTCCTTTGTCCTTTGCCATGCATCTGTACATGTGAAAAATGATGGTATGCGGCAAAGAGAAGTTTAGACTAGTCTTGATGGCAAACATCAACTTGGCTTCAGAGATGGATACATCTGTCTTGGATGTCGATTTGGGTCTCAGACAGTTGATCACAATCTTGTGCAGCAAAGTATTTGTTGCATTTATTCTGGAGTAGGAGAGTCGTCCTTCTGCAATTCTGTCCCTTGCTAGTTCAAGAGTAGCATGGCTTACAGACACACTAATTGATTGGAAAGCCCCTCTTTCCACACCAAGCACATTAGCCAAAATGTCCTTATCAACGACATACTCTTTATCCCTCACGCTGAAAGTAAAGCTGTTTGCATCAATGAAACTGAGATTGGAGTAGAAGTACGCCGTTAATTCAGAATGTGCCATGTCACAGTCAATATAGAACTGATAAAGTTGGAGTTTTTCAAATTTCTCTCGCAGATTTATGCTCAATAAGTCCAGAAAATCGAAATCCACAGTCCGTGGGTTCATCACCCCACGCTTCAGCAATTTTTCATACTTCTTTCTGTGTCCGTCTGAGCGGAACAATTCATCCTTCTTCCCTCGAAGGTTCGCAGCCACACCCATCCATGGTTTAAAATGTATGAACATCTTTTCATCATCAGCATTTCCCTCAGGCTAATTCATACTACCAAACCTAGGGTCACTAGGGAAATTTGCAAATGCTTTTGCAGCCGTTCCCTCAGGCACAACTCCAGACCTTTCCATGATAGTAAGAAAGTGCGTCTCGTTTCTATAACCCTTCTCTTTCAGAAACTCATCCACGAAAGACATAGCAGAACCACATTCCTTTAATGCAGAGTAAAGCTTGTAAACAAAGGCAGGCTTAAGAGTTCTTACTGGTTCGATATCTTCATAAACCGTATCTGCATCTTGAGGGCCATGTCCTTGAGGTCTAGTTGGGGATGATCGCTGTTGAGATCGTTGAGGAGTTTGCTCAGTAGGAAAGTAGCTTTCTTCAGTGAGATCAAAGTGCGTAGGCCCCTCACCAGATCCCTGTGGTCCCCTGTTTGCTATTCTGGATGACTTCCTTTGATATGACATTGTGCTTTCTTTGGAGAAGCTTTCTCACTTGTGTCGCAAGAAAGTTGAGAATTTTGAAACGAAGAAGTTTTGGAGAGAAAAAATACAGAGCAGTGAAAAACTTTTGATCTAGGGTTTCTGGGTAAAGTGAAAACGAAGGAGAAGAGGTGTATAAAAGATAACATGTACGGGGGATAAACCAAGCGTCGTATATTTTGGAAATCTTAAAATTTCCTTTTTGAAAAATAACTGCCTTAATAAATCGATAACCACTCTCTTTAAATATAACCGCCTTAAAATAGACAGATAACCTTACCTTATCAATAAGACAGTTTAAGTAAATGAACTTACAGTCGTGTCGATTCGTATTCTCAGTCTTTAACTTTGAGTCTGATGTTCTGTCAGACTTTAGTTACTGAGTCTGAGCTTCAGCATTCTTCAAGAGATAAAATATTGAGTCTTGAGCGAATAGACTCAAACAAGCTTTTCTCAGGTGGCTTTGTGAAGATGTCTGCCAGTTGATTCTTTGAGTCTATGAACTGTATCAAGACCTCTTTATTCTGAACATAATCTCTTATAAAGTGATGTCGAATCTCAATATGTTTTGCTCTTGAATGTAGGATAGGATTCTTTATAAGATTGATTGCACTGGTGTTGTCACATCTTATTTCTGTGCAAGAGTCTTCAATGCCAAAGTCTTGAAGTTGTTGTTTTATCCACAATATTTGAGAACAACAACTTCCAAGGGCTACGTATTCTGCTTCAGCCGTTGAAAGAGCCACAGTACTTTGTTTCCTTGAAAACCAAGATACTGCCCTGTTTCCAAGCAATTGACAAGTACCTGAAGTGCTTTTTCTTTCAACTCTACACCCTGCAAGATCTGCGTCTGAATAGCCAAGAAGTGTAAAGTCTCCTTCCTTGGGATACCAAAGACCAATCTTAGCAGTAGTAGCAACATATTTAATAATACGTTTAACAGCACTTAAGTGAGATTCTCTAGGATCAGATTGAAACCTAGCACATATGCAAACACTAAATAATATGTCAGGTTTGGATGCAGTAAGATAAAGAAGTGAACCAATGATACTCCTGTATAACTTTTGGTCAATTTTCTTCCCTGCTTCATCTTTGTCTATCTTCAAGGAACTTGGCATTAATATGTTAGTCTTTTTGCAATTTTCCAGACCGAATTTTTTAACAAGTTCTTTTGCATATTTCTCTTGATGAATGAATATTCCCTCCTTTAGTTGTTTGACTTGTAGACCAAGGAAAAAGGATAGTTCACCCATCATGCTCATCTCGAATTCATCCTGCATAGACTTAGAAAATTTCTTGCACAAAGTCTCATTAGATGATCCGAATATGATGTCATCAACATAAATCTGAACAAGTAGAAAGCTTTTACATTCCTTTTTAATGAACAAAGTAGTGTCTACATTTCCTTTAGAAAAGCCACTATGAATTAAGAAATTACTTAGCCTTTCATACCAAGCTCGAGGAGCTTGTTTCAATCCATATAAAGCTTTCTTCAGTCTGAACATTGAGTTTGGTTTCTTTGAATCTTCAAATCCAGGAGGTTGTTCCACGTAGACTTCTTCTTGAATAAATCCATTCAGGAATGCGCTTTTGACATCCATTTGAAACAACCTGAAATTCTTATAGCAAGCAAAAGCAAGTAGTAATCTGATTGCCTCTAACCTTGCTACTGGAGCGTAAGTCTCATCATAGTCTATCCCTTCTTCTTGCGTGTATCCTTTAGCTACGAGTCTTGCTTTGTTTCTCGTTACTTTGCCTTTTTCGTCAACTTTGTTCCTGAAAACCCATTTAGCTCCAATAACTGATTTACCTTTTGGTTTGGGAGTCAATTCTCATACGTCGTTAATACTGAATTGTCTAAGCTCTTCTTGCATTGCTTCAATCCAGCTTTCATCAGCTAAAGCTTCTTCAATATTTTTGGGTTCTATTTCAGAAATAAGAGCAACAGCACTAGACTCTTCTCGCCTTTTGGATCTTGTTCGAATTCCCTCATTAATGTTCCCAATAATGAGTTCTTCAGGATGACTAGACTTGTGCTTCCAGTTACTGGTCAGTCTGATAGATTGTTGATCTTCTTCATGAGTAGATTCTTCATCAGTAGCTTGTTGTACTGATTTCGATTTAGTAACTGCTTCAGTGGAGTTAGATCTAGCAATGTCTGGAGCAGATTCTGAATCTTCAGTTTGTATCTGCTGAACTTGTAGAGAGTCTTGAAATTTGACATTCATTGATTCTTCCACAGTCTGAGTCTTTTTGTTGAACACTCTAAAAGCTTTGCTTGTAGTAGAGTATCCAAGAAAGAATCCTTCATCTGATTTTTCTTCAAACTTACCAACACGATCATTTGCATTCTTTAGAATAAAACATTTGCAACCAAATATTTGAAAATAAGAAACTATTGGTTTCTTCCCTTTAAAAATTTCATAAGGAGTTTTCTCAAGAATTGGCCTTAAAAACACTCGGTTTATAATATAGCAAGCAGTTGAAACAGCTTCTGCCCAAAACCTTGAAGAAATTTAATTTCCAATTAAAAGTGTTCTTGCCATTTCTTGTAAAGACATATTCTTCCTTTCCACAACCCCATTCTGTTCTGGTGTATATGGAGAAGAGAATTTGTGTTGAAAACCAAATTCATCACAAAAATTAGCAAAGTCTTGATTTTCAAACTCACCTCCATGGTCTGTACGAATGCTTGAGATAGTGTGACCTTTCTCATTCTGCACCTTTTTAGCAAATTTTGAAAAGAGAGAGAAAGTCTCTGACTTACTTGTAAGAAAGTAGACCCAAGTGAATCGTGAATAGTCATCCACTATTACGAGCCAGAACCTTTTACCACCAATGCTTTTCGTTCTGGTAGGTCCAAACAAATCCATGTGCAAAAGCTGCAATACATGATTAGTGGAAACTTTATTTATTGATTTGTAAGAGTTTCTAACCTGTTTACCCAGTACGCATGGTGTACATAGATCAGACTTTGAATAATTCAGAATAGGCAATCCTCGAACAAGTTTCTTTGTAGAGATCTTGTTGATTTGCTTCATATTGATATGGCCTAGCTTTTTGTGCCATAGATTTGCTTCATCTTGTACTGATATTAAGCACTGTGATCTTTCTTGATTCACATCCAGAAGATAGATATTTCCATGTCTTCGACCAGTAAAAGATTGAGTAAAGTCTTTACTGATTCCAGAGCACGTTTCTTCCTGAAAGTTGATCTTGAAACCAGAATCACACAACTGACTTATGCTAAGCAGGTTGTAATTTAATCCTTCAACTAAGGAAACATGATTGATAGACAAACTTCCAATCTTCACTGTTCCTCGACCAGTAATCCTTCCCTTGTTGTTTTTTACCAAAGGAAACTTTTCCTCCGTCTATCTGGATAAGTTTTATGAAGCAGCTTGAGTCTCCTGTCATATGTCTTGAGCAGCCACTATCATGATACCATTTTATCTTCTTTTTTATAGTAACCTACAATTAACAGAAATCAAGCTCTTTTTGGTACCCATACCATCTTGGGTCCAGAAGTGTTAGAACAATAGACAGTCTTAGCCTAGCTCTTTTTAACAGGTCTCCAAACCAAAGGACATTCTTTCTCAAAGTGTTCTAAGCTTTTACACTTGGAACATCTCAGAGCATTTCTACCAACAGGTTTTACAAAAACTTTCTGGAAATGATTCTTGTAAACAATTCTAGCTGGTCTTTGTTTAATTCTTTCTTTTACCTTCGGAAAATCAATCAGTGGAATAGTTTCAGAAGTCATACCAAGACCTAACTTATCAAAATATGGTCTTTGTATCGAAAGAATCTTATCCAGCTTTTCAGAACCATTTGAAAACCTTTTTGATATGTTAGTGATATCATTTTTCAAAAGATTATTTTCCTTTGAAATACTGTCTGAGTTTTCTTTCACAACAGCAAAATCTTTTTCCAGTTTTTCAAACTTTTCTTTCATAAGTTTATCCTGTTGTTTCAATGTAGAATTTTCCCTTTTCAATTCGGAGATCCTCTTAAGAGAGGTTTTCAGACTAAGACAAAGTTCATCAATATATTTAGAAACTTTAACAGGAATTTTCAAGTTACTAACCTCGAGTTCGCTGTCTGAGTCTGTGTCTGAATCAAGGTCTGAGTTTGAGTCTGATTTTGCCATTAAACAGATATTGGCATAATCATCGTCACTATCTTCACATTCAGTATCACTCCAAGTCTCTGCTTTGAGTGCCTTCCTATTTTTCTCAGTCTTCCCTTTTTTCTTCTTTAACAGAGGACAGTTGGGTCTGATGTGTCCCTTTTTCTTGCATTCAAAGTAAGTCACTTCTTTATTAGTATCATCTTCCTCTATTGACCTGTTTTGAAACCTTTGAGAATTTTGTTTCTTCCAATTGAATTTCCTTCCTTTTCTGTTCAACTTTCTGAATCTCTTTATCATAAGTGTCAGTTCTTCATCATCTAGATCTTCTTCAGAGTCTGTAACATCAGAATAGTCATTAGACTTTAAGGCAATAGATTTCTTACCTTTTGAGTCTTCATCTTCGTTGGTCTGTTCTACTTCATAGGATTGAAGAGTCCCAACCAATTCGTCTACAGAAAGTGGAACAATCCTCTATGTCTCTCTTATTGAGGTTTTTATATAATTCCAGTCTTTTGAGAGTCCTCGAAGGAGTTTGTTGACCTTCATATGTCCTGAGATTGGATGTCCCTGATATTCAAGACCATTCACAATTTCAGTAAAGCGACTAAACATGTCAGTTATTGATTCTCCTAATCTCATCTTAAAGACTTCATATTGTCCCAAGAGAATGTTGATCCTCGTTTCTTTCACACGATCAGTTCCTTCATAGGTAATGTGAAGCCTATCCCATACTTCTTTTGCTGTATCACAAGAAGATATTCTGTTATATTCGGTAGGGGATAAAGCACAATATAAAGAGTAAATAGCTTTGGCGTCGAGAGTCTGTCTCTTGGTGATTTCTTCTTGAGTCAGAAGAGTAGGAACAACAGTTTCTTTTCCTCTCTTTGATTCCGATGCAGCAGCAGGAATGATTCCTTTATCAACCACTTCCCATTCCAAAGGATCTTTCGATCTTAGGAATGCCTTCATCTTATTTTTCCATATGCTGTAATCTTTTCCATCAAAGTATGGAGGTCTGGTATTGCTTTGACCTTCAACCAACCATGTAGGCAACATACTAGCCATAGATCTTTTACTTAGAAGTAAAGACACTTCTTATAAACAAGTACACAAGCTTTGATACCAATTGTTAGGACTAGAATTAGCACCTAGAGGGGGGTGAATAGGTGTTTAAAGTGATTTTAATAAATTAAACCGAATGAGATATAAATAACTTAAAACCAACAATTGCAGCAAATGAAAACAGTTAACGATATAAAGGATTAGGGATAGAGAATCAAGACTCCAGATTTATAGTGGTTCGGCTTAGACCAAGCCTACGTCCACTCTCCCGCACGGACAGCCCTTCTGGCTGGATTTCACTAAGAATAAAAAAGAGTGATTACAGTCTCACGCTCTTGAGTCCACAGTGTAGAAGCTCTACTACACTTCCTCAAGGTCTCACCACAATATGATCTCTCTTTTGATTACATATAACGCTCGAAGAATAATATCGCAAAATAGAAAAGGAGATTCAGACTTTGGAATTCTTCTATCCGGCACCCTTCAACAACTGGAGCATCTCTCTTATATACTTCTTCATGCCTTCAATACCGTTGGCACCTTCCAAAGAAGTTCTTCCAATCAACCCGTTGGACAGAATCAATTAGAGAGATCTCGAGCTCTTTAAGGTAAGTGTTGATAGCCCATCAATCCTGCTCGCCCATACAATCAGGATCTCGGTTTCCATAAGTAGATCCTTCCAAATATAAGTTGCGAAATCTTTAGACAATCTAAACATATTCCATATGAAAGTAAGATCGTTTAGTGCTGAATCCAGTAGAAAGATATCCACTAGTCGTTAGAATAAAGATCATATAAGATCAGAATAAACGTCGTTCTGGAAACTGTCCATGTGAGTAGACTTTGAAATATAAGTCTTGGGTCTTGCTAGCTTCAGACTTTGATCTTCAGACTTTGATCTTCAGACTTTGATATCATTGTTTCTAGTACAGAAGTTCCTATAAAAATGGGAAATGTCTTACCTACGAATAGCTCTTAATGCTGCATCTCTTCCGAGACCAGGACCTTTTATCATGACTTATGCTCGTTGCATACCTTGATCTACTACTGTCCGATCAGACTAGACTGATAAAAATGTTTTGTCAACTTCAAAATACTTTAAGAGATTTCATCCAACAATTTAATCCAAAAAAGGAGAGTTAGGACAGAGGAAGACAAGCAATACGATCGCACATTTACCTTTAGGTCCGGTCACAGGAGCGGGAGGTGTCGCAGTGGGAGGTGGAGAAGCTGGTGCCTGCAGAACCGTGGTGTTATAAAAGGGGTAGAACTCATACCTCACGCTGCAGCTCGGAGTGAGCACCCTCCCGCCTTGCTGCCCCTGAGGTAGCTGAGGGATCCCAGTCTGGAGGCACGTGCCACGGTCTGACGCCGTCAAGTCGGGCGTGCATTGCGCTAATGCGTACAACTTCTGCAAGCTCGTGAAGTTTGCCTCCGCCACCACGACCTTCTTCTCCGACCCGCCAGCTGAAGCCCTCGTGGCAGCGTCGTTCAGGGTTTTTCCCAGGAGATCCAGGAACCGGGTTGTGTCGGTGACATTCCTGGTGTTGTACAAGATGAGAGACGGCGCAGTCTCCATGACCGAGAAGATGGACTTGTTCGAGTACCGCAACATGCACTCGTCATACCATATCGCAGAGACTCGCTGGTTGGGGCACCTTTGGAGGATTTCCACTTTTCCGGTGGCCACGCAGTCGCCGCACGTTGCAGTGCTGACGTCGCCACGGCATAGGAAGAGGCCGTAGGCCCGGTCGGGAGGGTTTTGGCCGGCGGTGGCATTGGCGAAGCCACTGGTGCTGTTGGTGGCATCGGAGGATAGGGAAGAGAGGAGGGTGTTGAGGTTGGACTGGTAGGTGGAATTGGGAATGAAGAGGGTGGTGTTTGGGCAAGCATGAAATAGATAAGTGGGTGCAGCTTCGGTACTGAAAATTTTGATGAAGAAGAAGAAGAAGGGGAGAGAGAGGGAGATTGTGAACCAAGAATTCACGATTAGCTAGCTTGATGAACCGACTGGACTTGCACCACGAGAAAGGGCACGAATTATAGGAAGAAGAAGAGCATGGTCTGCTCTCCAAAGATACTTTTGTGGCGATAACTCCGCAGAGTCTCGATTTTGATGAACATCTATTCTTAGTACAGATCTGGACCGTCCCGTTTGACCAATAATTGCAGCATGAACGGTACCAGGTGCACAAGAAACTGTAATTGTAAAAACCATTTTTAAATATGGGGTCAGGCTTTCATGCTTTTAAATTATGCAGCTGTTGGGTTGCCAATATTTTATCTTAGTTATTGATCTTCAAACGATGGTGGGGATCCAATGGCTATAATTGCAAGAAAGGCCCAGGTCAAGTGGAATTCTAGTATCTAAGGTAATCACTTGGACATTGTCATATACCAAATTCTGTTTATCACAACACACTGCTAATAATACCTTAGAAAAGTATCTGAAGATATAGGCTGGCTTGTGGTAGGAAATTGCGGTTTTTATGTAGGATTCGCTCCTCTCACTATTTTTTAATACATGATTGATATAGTTACTTATAAAAAGCATCATGTAGTCTACACAATGACATTTAATTTTTGTGTAATATGTAATCTGAGCAATTTTATAATCACCTTTGGGAAGAATGTAATTGAGATTATTAGATTCAACAGCAAAATTGAAAGTTTGGAATGTGAAATATTATCTTGTTTTTAAAAATTTAATGCAAACCGCATCATTGCAAATTGAATTTCGGGGATCACGTTTTGGACGCTTACAATTTTAAATTTCATTCCTCATGACATATCTAAAAGTTTTGAAACATATAAAAATTGGTATGTTAAATCATGAAAAGCTATTATATAGTCTGAAAGGTCAAAAGCGATTTTTTTTTTACAAGTCAAGATAAACCGGCGTGGGATTTTTCCTTAAAGTCCATACCGTGAGGTGGGGGTAGGTGGGCCATCAATATTTCTTCAGGGGGGACGGAGGAGTAAGACGGATAAGGATGGAAGATAGCATTTTACTTCGGCTGAGGGCGTTGACTACGTCGGCTGCGTTCTAATTTGGCTCCAAGTGGAGACTCGAAGAAGAAAAGTCAAAACATGTGTCTCAGTGATGTCGCTGTAGAGAGAGAGAGAGAGAGAGAGAGAGAGAGAGAGATGGGATGAAGGGGATTTTGGTGGTGCTTTTGGCTTTGAATTATCCGTCAAAATTACGGTAATAAAAGTAATAATTTCGAAATTTGAAATTTGATTCAACGGCGTAAGGAGGAATCAAATCCCTCCAAAACATTTCACTCGAGTTACGCTTACTTATTCGGAAGAGGAAATGCAAATGATTTTTTTTTCTTTTTAGGTCATTGCGTGATGCTCTAATTCAATTTACTCAAAATGTTGCCCTGATTAATTTATCGTACACTTACTCTAACGGTTATGTCTTTAGAAGGCCACCAAATTCGGTAGTGTTTTCAAATGGGCACGTTCAATATTGTAGTTTTCAATGCCAAATTGTATCATTTCTTCATAAGACACATTTTACAAATTATATTTGAATTCACACGCATTATCTAGAGAATTGTCACGTTTTTAGTGGGCGAGTTCATTTATTCCTACCTCCATTGCAATTCCAGAAGTCTCATGAATAAATTATTACGTAGACATAATTTATATACTGAATTGAATTGCAAGGGGTGAGTTCATGTGAGAACTATTGAATTTGATGGTCCGACTTTATTTTAATATATTTCTACTAAATTAACTTAATAACTTTGTTCACGTTTGCGCTGGCATTAATGTTCACGTCACTTTGCGTCATGAATTGAATTGGACGAAATTCTAGAAACGTTAGGCTCGTTCGTCCTCAAACTCAAGCGGAGACTTGGGAAGATAAGGATAAGGATGTAGACGTAACTAAATGCTAGAGAGAGAGGGAGAGAGAGAGAGAGATGGAAGACATTCATTATTCTTGCAAACGTCATTGTCAATTTGCATAAGTTTTCATCGACGAAAGTGACTTCTCTACATTGACTTCCATGTCACCAGAAATTACTACATTAAAAGTGATTTGCAAACGAGGACTAATTGGACTTTAATACACTTAAAATATTTTGTGGAGCTGTTGGATATTTGACTACCAATTTTGTTAGTAATTTAGTATTATCGTCCTTCTCCTTCGTATACAAGTTCTTCAATTGAGAATATTTTTAATCAACATTGACATAAAGTAAAGGCCAATATATAGTTAGTTTTTCTTTGTCTAGTCAAAAGTAGGAACCTCGATTTTTATGACATAACCGATAAATAGATGCATACGCCCCATTATCATCTAATGATGTCGGTTATTTGTCAATAAATTCATAAAAAAATTATTTATTTATAAAGAGATCAGCGACTTTTGTATTGAAAAAATTCCTAACATTGTTGGATTTAATATATGTACTTAGAATGAAAGGCAAATATTTGTTAAACATATAAACTAAAATAAATTGCTAGATAAAGATATCTCTAATACACTAGCTATTAAATAAGATCCCCCTAAAGTTTTATAAGATAATGACAGATAATTATTAAAGCCTTAAATCGAGAACCTAACTTTTGCCAGGCGGATGATGGTCCACACTAGCTTTTTGCAGGCGCGTGTATGTACTTCTTGGAAGATAAAATGTCACTAGGGTTGACCAAAAAACTATGAATGAATGGCTGTTGGTGGTGCCATTATGATTCAGGTGGGGAAAGATAATAGGACGAACGGTGAGGATGGTCGCCTTTTGTCCTCGTACAAGGGTCATTTGTCAAGGTCAATTGCGCGAGTTGCGTTCTCTTGTTGAGTGTGAAGACTTGACCAACCAGGTTCCAGATATATGCAGCTCTTATAATCTCAGTTTCAATTGATGGACTGGGATCGTGTAACTTTGTACGAAAATTTTCAAACTTCCCTCGATTTGACACGAGAAAACTTATCGGGTTTAATTGCACAAGTTAAGCGGGCTCTACCTGAGAAGAAAGTAACAAGTGGTTACAAAGTGCCACTTCAGCTGATGTGGCAAGCACTTATGTACTGTACACCAATCACGAACTGACATGTGTCATTGACTAGCTCCACTCCTTGGAGGGCATGGCTAAGATCTCAGACAGAGAGAGACAGATGAGAGGATGGCGGCGGAAACAGATAATCAGCTATGGAGTTTGTCTGAAGTGGGGCTGGTATCAGCTCGCCATGTATGGATCGGGAAGAGAGGGAGTGAGGGAGATGTTTACTCTTGTGTATAGATGAGGAGATGTACGAGCGGAAGGATCCGTGCTTAGTTGCTTCCCTTTCCATCAGTGATCAACAACCAATCATTATAATCAAGTAACTATGCAAGTCACGCAAAGAATATATCTAAAAGTGAGGTCTATGACCTCAATTTCTAATACATGCGACAGAAATAAAGTGTTGCGAATTATGTATAAATGGATACATCATGAAAAGTTATGTAAAAGATGACGATAAATGAAACTCTGGACATTTCTGTTGATTATTTCTTTAGACAAGGAAGAACTTATCTTCCTCAACTTAACAAGTGTTGACGCCTAAATTTCGTCTCCTTAAATTAAGTTTTTTATTAATTATCTTTTTTTCCTTTTTTGGATAATAAATAATAAAGACAAAAAAAAATAAACAACAAAAACAAAAAGAGAAACAAAACAAAAGAAAAAGCAGGGGAAGCAGCCTTCGCATGGGCCCTCGGCCCATTTCCGCTTCGGCCCGGCCCATCCACGCCTTCTCCTTCCTCGCGCCTCTGCAACGCACGCGCAGGGGGGAGCGATGCCAGATGGGCAGACGGACGGTGACGCAGAGGGGCAGCTGGCGTCGGATGGGACGCCGGTCTGGCCGCCCGGAGCCGCTTGGCGCGCGAGGGGGACCGGCGGTCGAAGCTCCGTCGACCGGCCACCCCCTCGCCTATAAAAACCCCCCATCCCCACCTCCATTGAAGCACACGAGCAACCGGCGAAGCTCCGAGGTCCCCCGAGAGACATCGGGGAGCTTGGAGAGAAGCCGGCGCAAGGCATTCGGGTCGCAAGCCCGTCGATCCCCCTCCGAGAGACTTCGGAGGAGGTCGGGGGCGAGCGAAACCCGAATCCGCGGGCTCGCACAGAGAGAGAGAGAGAGAGAGAGAGAGAGAGAGAGAGAGAGAGAAGGAGAGAGAAAGGGAAGACGAAGGGGAAAAGGGGTCGTTGCCGCCGTCGCCGGACCGTCGTCCGCCACCACTTGCCGCGCCCCACCGCAGGTAGCCACCACTCGCCGTCGCCATCTCCCCCCCCCTCGCTGCCGCCACCACCATCGCCGCCGTTGCCACCGCGTCGATCCGCTTCTCCTCCTCCTCGGCGCCGAAATTTGCGGAAACCCTAGGGTTCTCGATTTTCCGGGTCACGACCCGGGTCGTTGGGTCGGACCCGGATCGGGAACCGGGTAGGGATTCCGCAAATCCCGGGAAAAGAGGGGCGGCGTAGTTCGGATCGCGACCCGGATCCGGGTCGGGTAGGGTTCCGAGCGAACCGGGTCGCAAGCCGGATCCGGTTCGGGGGGGAACCGGGTAGGGTTTCGCCGGTTCCCTCCCCCGAACGGCGCCGTTTTGTATAAAAAAAAAAAAGAAAAACAAAAGGCCGAAAAAATCTGAGTCGGGCCCGCGTTGCGGGCCCGTACGGCGTCGTTTTTCTAAAAAAATATATTTTAAATAAATAATTTATTTATTTTCCGAAAATATAATTTTAAAAAAAATTAAAAAAAAAAGTATTTTAATTTCAAAAAAAAAAAGGAAAATATTTAAAAATATAAAAAAATATTTTATTTTCGAGAAAATCAAGAAAAAATCAAAAAATACTTTATTTTCCAAAATATATTAAAAAATATTTTATTTTCCAAAATAAATCAAAAAATCAAAAAATTCCATATTTTCCAAAAAAAAAATGCCAAAAATCCAGAAAAAGCCAAAAAACTTGTATTTTCCAAAAAATGCCAAAAATCCAGAAAAAGCCAAAAAAAAACTTGTATTTTTCCAAAAAATACCAAAAATCCAAAAAGAATCCCTTTTATGTCCAAAAAATAGAAAAGAACCTCAAAAAATATGTTTTTCCCAAAAATGTGTGGAAAATCCCTAAAACATCCAAAAAAACCTCAGGGTTTAAACAAGGTTAGGTACCGAAAGGGCATTAGTGATTAACTAGTGTAATCAAGTCCCCGATCCTAATTTCTCTGGTTGCGCAGGAGCGAATATTTCTCCCAATATTTCGCATGGGTTTCTAATCAACCCACCCCAAATCGATTAGTGGCGACTCCGTTTTAAAAATTAACTTACAGGTTAAAAACTTTGACCATTAAAGTCGTGAATTGGTGGACTTGGGAGAGTCCGGGCTTAATTAATCCAGCCGAGCCATTAGCCTCCTTAGGCGCCCGCCCCGATCGGGCGCCGAAAAAAAAGAGGTCGCGACAGCTTGGCGACTCCACTGGGGACTCTGAGGACTTAGGCCTTTTTTATCTTGTTTAATTCCTTTACTGACTTAGGTTTTTCTTTATGCAGGTCAATAGCTTAGAAATTTATTTTAACTTTGCTTAAAATAGATTGTCTTGTGATTATGAATTGTGGTGCATGCTTTACTGTTTCAGCACTACACATGGCACACACAACCCGGCCGCCGGACCTGGGCCGCCATAGGATATTTAGGATGGTGTCAAGAAAGATACGACCTCGAACGCGAGACTGCGATGTAGAGGTTGCCTTTCTTTTCCCCGAATTTCTTTAGCCGAGGTTAGAGGGTATGCTGCTAACGCGAGACTGCGACGGGCGGATACCCTTTTAATTTCAACAAGCCTTCTCAGTTAGAAATCGAGCCGCACATCTCATGTGCATGTCTTTGTACTTGTCATTTTATTTAAAAGCAAAGTAATTTATTTACTTTTACTCAGTCCTTTTATTGACCCATGGCAATTTAGGAAAGTTTTTTTTGAGTCACAGTTTATATGCGATGGGAGAAGATGACATCCAGTTCATTCACACTCCCAAAGCAGAGCTCTTCAGATGGTGGGGTCAATTGGACCAGTATGCCCAAGAACGAGTGAAAGCCAAAGTCGGTCATCTTCTATCGTTGATTCGAATCCGTGTTCATCCCGAAGTCATGCAGGCCATGGCACATTTCTGGTGCCCGAAGACGACTACTTTTATATTTGGGAGGTTCGAGCTAACCCCAACTCTGGAAGAATACAGCATCATCACTGGAATGCCTCTCGAGAAAAGGCTTGTTAGGCCATCAACAGGCGTTATCCCGTTGCGTGGGTTAGCACGACTCTTAGGAACTGAAGTCCATGTTATGAGGCAAATTCTTGAAAACAATCATAATACCTGCCCCCTAACATTTTTGACTGCCTGTTTCGAAAATCAACCCATGACTCAGAAAAGCGAGATTTTCCTCTTGGCCTTTTTCGGGTTCATCATTTTCCCCCATCAAAGAAATGTCATAAGTCCAAAGATGGCATGGATAGTTGATCAGATCTTAAGGGGGCAAAATTATGTCAACATGATCTTAGCTGAAACATTCTTGTCCCTCACTCGTTTTAAAGAAAAAACGGAAAAAGTCATGCGAGTCTCCCCAGAAATTTTACAAGTCTGGTTCTTTTCTCACCTAAGCGAATTTCGAGACTTCATGCGATCGCCTGAAATAAATGATTTCGAAAATCCATTTCAGAAATTTATGGTTTTAGGACCATACATTCCTAACCAAAGCTGTTTAAATTGGATAAACTTTCTAAGAAACCCAGCTCCCGAGGCGTTCCAATGGTGTGCTGGTTGGTTCCATGAAAAGAGAGCCTACTTTGCTTATAGACGCCGCCATCCAATTCCGTTGCTTGGTTTCACCGGCGGCATCGCTTATTTCCCATATCGGGTGGCGCGACAGTATGGAGCCCTTCAAGAGATCCCACCGCCTTTCAGGAGGAAGGCTCCTCCGCTCTTCTTCACCCAGCAAAGTCGTGAATACACATTCGAGATTGACATTGTCGAGGAAACATGGAGCAGGTGCCATCGCAAAAGAATTGTGATACCTGAAGGGCTTGAGGGACGAGAAAAAGCCCACCACGCCTCTGAATCCTACATCCTCAACCATCGTATCCCGACAAAGTGGAAGCCATCGATCCCTCACCCAATCAGCGAGATCAGCCGGCATGAACAAGCAGAGCCTGTGCAAGGGGATTTGGGAATGAACAGGATACATGTCTCAGAGCCGGCCCAAGAAAACAAGCATCGGCGCAAGAACAAGGCTCCCCGTCGCATATAGATTAGCAGTCATGTGTTTCCTAGTGTTGATATAGTGAAAATTTCGTCCCATTGTTTAGGGACTTTTGTTTAATATATAGTATTTCCTTCTGTCATTTTAATTTCAAGTTTTAAATGTCAGAAGTCTGTGGTCTCTAAAGTCCTCTTTTGATAAATAGAGAAGCAGTTAGACCATTGCCATGGGTCAATCCTTGTTTACTTTCGTGCTCATTTATGATTTTTGCACCGCCAGGTAATTATGGATCGTCAACTATCAGCCACCCGCGAATGGCCTCATGTGATAGGACCCGATCAGAATGATGTACAAAATCGTCTCACCAACATTGAAGACGGCGTAGGACAGATGTCCATCGTCCTTCGACAACTCTCAAAGCAAATGGAATCCACTCAAGCTAAACCCAACTCCATAACTACTTTAAGCACACTCCTGGCACCTGCAAATTTGCCAGATAATGACCAACAAGATGAACAGCTTGAAAAAGTCATGAAAAAGTTGAGACAGCTGCAAGAGCCGAATCCCATTGACTCGTCTAATTATGTCAGTTTTGAGATCCCTGAAGAACTCAGAACGCTTGAATGCGAAAGGTATGCTGATACCTTCCGCCCAGAGACCTACTTACAAGCCTACCTGGTCCAAAGGATGATTCAATCATACCAATCAAACCTGACCGGCCCTGCCTTGCGATGGTACATCGTCAGGAAGATTAGTTCCCTTAAAACTTGGAAGGAACTAATTCATGTTTTCCACCAAGAATATGATATTGACATCAGCCCTGACATTGCCTTGCCCTATGAAGAACCGATGATCCCGGAGCACGAGGAGACGTCAAATGTCAATGAAGCCTTGCATGATAAATGGGCAACTGAGCAACATCATATTATTGAAAAGTTTCCCACTCGGAAAGGTAAGGAACCTATGTACGAGATCACAGGCACGGAGCCTGTTCAAGACCGGGGCACGACAAGACGACTCCCCAAGCTTACTGCAAGAGCTAGGGTTCACAGAATACCGACCCCTATCGACATAGAAAGTGAAACAGAGAGTGAAGCCTTAATATCTCTCGTTCCCGTTGACAAAATCGAACTGGCAAGACGAAGGGCCTTACTCAAAAGGTCTGGACCAGGAGCCAAGAAAAGAAAGCCTAAACCAATCAATTCAACATCTACCACTGAGTATAGGCAAATTTGATAACTGGCGAACCACTGCATCAAAACTTCGAGCATTCTCTGGAATACAACTCTGAAGGCTACCTTCCTCTAGAATATGACCCTGATGACTTCCAGTCCCTAGAATACAAACCCAAGGATTTCCAGCGTTATTTCAATGGAAGTGATCACTCATCATATAACTGTTTCCTACCGTCACCCGGGGATGAAGTCCCGTCAGGAGAAGAAACGTACGTCCTTATCCGCTACGATCCTAACGAGCTACTAAACTCGTCCTCCGACCATGAGGATAGCTTCAATACTTCATCCTCATTCGGAAATTTTGACCCAGAAGAAGGCAACGGAGTGATCTCGGTAGAGTCCAACTTCTCTCAAACAGAAAAATTCACCACTTCAACGAATATGCAGTGGGAAAACCAGTGGCCTAACCAAGACATGTCAAGCCCGCCTTGCCCTCATATGATCTTGACCCCCAATGAAGTATGGATACCTAATTTCCGCAAGTACAACGGCACGACTTGCCCCGTGGCTCATTTGCAATATCTCCATACTGAGATGAGTCAGTACCATGGCCCGATGACATTCACAACTCAGGCGTTCCAGGAAACTCTTACGGGGTCTGCATTGCAATGGTTCGTCACAGCAAGTATTTACCTCATAAAGGATTGGAATGAGCTGTCTTCCACATTCTTGCATCAGTACCAAAACCAGGTTGGAACTGAGCTGCCTTGCGAGAGTTTGGCCCACTTCAGAAGAAGACCAATGGAGGATTGCCGAGCATATGCAGGAAGGTGGAGGGCTTTTATGATGCAAACCTACCCTCAACTGACTGAAGAAGAATTGATAAAGCAGTTCGTAGAAACTTTGCCCCACGAACATCGCTGTTGGCTGCATGGGTTACACTTCCGTAGCTTCAACGAAATAGTCATCGCATGCGAATACTTCGAGTCTACTGGAGGCGAGGAATTCAAAGACGCTTGACTTCAGGACCAGCACTTTCAAATCGCTCCTTTTCATAGGAGTTTTCGTTAGTTTTGCTTGTCTTTATGTTTATTATCTAGTGTGCTACTGTTGTATTTCCAGTACTTTAATGTATGGTTATAATATTTTGTTTTGAAAGCATGAGGCGGTATTCCAAACCAACCCAGTGATGCTATCCAACCATGAAAAGAAAATATCATCCAAGGAGAATACTGAGGGCTGGGCTTCCTCATGCTTTTTCTCCCCCAAAGACATGTTTTGAAAATAAAAAATATTTCATCACCAAAAGCTTTCAAAACAAGATGATAAATTTAACCATGTTTGTCTTCCTGACTCTCTCATGTCTCAGAATATCATTCCCTTTGACTTAGTGTAACAGAAAGCATTTAAAACTGGCACGTCATGAGAACAAGCCAAATTCAAAGACATCCTTTCAAGGAAGCAGGGGCAAACAAAAAGGATCATCCTGTTTCAAAGAAGGTAATTCTTATTCCTCGAACATAATTTTGAAAATGATGTCTCCACTCTTCTGTGTACAGGAAACAAAAGATCGGACATAATAGGCATAAGCGTGCGGTTAAACCCGACACACGCACACCATGGTAGCTCGAGGCAGGATAACCTCCTCCAGGCTGCTTTCGACCTTCCCATATTTGCAGGCCATCCTCAGGAGCTCTGGGCGTTCCACCTCACTCCTGTCCAATTCCTTTTCAAAACGGAGCAAATATCTCCTCCCCCTCTGACATGCCCGAGCAATTAAACGTCATAGTTTCATTGAAGGGATTTCCAGCTTCGACAAGCCAAGAAGTACAAGGAAGAAATTTATTCTCTTCCTTTGAATTCATTACTGTCAATAGGGAGAAAATCCAGACAGTCAAGGCGATCTATAGCCCCCACTCCAGACAATGACTCTAGAGCCTGAAAGCTTCACTCTGTGTTCCAGACATGTATTCTTCCAAAAATAATTGCCATCAGAAAGCTGGAGGTTTTTGATTGTCCATCTCAAATTCCATAGAAGCTTGAGGTATGTGACTTTTTGCTCAATGCAGCTATAGTCAAAGACAGAAGAAAAATTCCACAGAAGGAAGGCGTTGAAGATGAATCAACGACCAGCAACCATGCATACAGGGCCACAAATAAGGAGGGCCAATCAAAAGAGACATTGAACCATGTCAAAGACAAAAGGCCGTCATTGACACTCAAACATCTCTAGGAGTCAACAAATAAGAACTCTGGGGAAGAGTAATTTGGTATCGTTTCCAATACTCTCAGTATCTGAATTCACTTTTGATATATTTTCTCCTATTTGACAGGAAGCATAAGATTCGAGAGCACAAGCTTAGTGATTAATTTGGGCAAACCAAGTAGCCCATATCAAGTTACCTGGCTTGGTATGAAAGGACGTGTCATCCAGAAGCCGATTCCGTCAAATGAAAAAGAAGCGCCCCCTGCAGATATTGTCGGCGCCTCTAGCCAAGTGCTACCCGGGAAGAAGCAAAATGGTCCAAAGTCGAGGGTTCGAATCCCCGACGCAATAAAATTCATATCCTCCTCGTACTTCGGGTCTATTCGAACATTTGTAAACCAGTGAAGAGTAATGTTGTATCGCTTCCAAGATAATCAACTCTTGAAAGAGCTTCTGACTAGCATGATCCCTCTCATCTGTTGCAGGATCACCTGATCGTCAAAAATACAACAAACAAATCAGAGGCATGTCAGACTATGATAAACTTTCCCAAGCCAAATGGCGTCTCAAGTATCGCCAAAACAAATGACAGAAACCTTTCAGGACTCAAATCACGTGTGATATTGACCCTACTAATTGATCTATTTCCACATCTTCTCTTCTGCAGGGGCAAAAGCAGAAAGACCGACAAATCAATGATCAGATCCCCAATCCCAGCTGATCCTTCTTGTGTCATTTCCCTACTTAATTAGGATAATCCATTGACACCCCATTTGTGAATAACTCTTTTGATGTTCAAAATTCAACACATTTGTAAATACAATTTCACCAAGTAAACACCCCTAAAGTTGTCAATAGGGTCTCTTGAGTAAAAATTCATTCATTTGTTTTGAGAATACAAACTCTCTCATACTTCAAAAAAAATGATGCATGCCTTTCTCCAAATGGATTTTTGCAGGATGATTTTGTCTGTCTAAATCACTAATTCTATTGAGGATTACTAGAATAGACAGCTAAGTGAAGAATGCAAGATTAGTTGAGCATGCTGGATGAGGCACGTCAGAATGATGACAGGCAAGCCATATCCTACAAACAGTCCCCCATCTATACACTTGTGAGATGAGTGCAGAAAATTCCATGACCGCAGGGTAAAGAGTTCTCTCGCGAATGGTACGATAACCAAAATAGTGAGAGGCATTTCATTGCTCACCCCCTATTGAGCCCCCATACACTGGTAAAGCTTCTCTCATCAAGAATCACCCCACATTGGAGCATGTCAAAGACAAGGCAAATCAGTATCACAAGGTGAGAAGAGGGATAGAAATTCTCTTGCTTGCACTTGCATCAATCTTCGAGTGTCTTTATTGCATATGAACACTCACATTAATTTAAGTGCCTTAGAATGACGAAGAACAATGCATTTGTATACATTGTACAACCCAAGTGAGTCTGTAATTTTACCCTCACATTGAGACAAAGCAGAAGTTATTGCCATAGCCTAGAGCGTTGGCCGAAGATGAAGACTCAAAGTCTAAATAATGGTGCTTCGATTGAACTCGCCTAGATCAGTTCCTCAAGCAACAAAAATGAAAAAGCAGGGGCATAAAAAAGCAATGTACCTGGTAAAAGCAAGGTCAATGCCCATAAATGAGGAACTGGAATAAAAGCAGGGGCATAAAAAAGCAGTGTGCCTGGTAAAAGCAAGGCCAATGCCCCCCAGTCAAAAAATGCAGCCAAGAAAAAGTTGTGGTTGTAAAATCTCCATTTGATAATAGGAAGAAAGACTAGTGACGAATGCTAAGACAGTCACCAACTCTCACCCTTCTACATGTGAGTCGAGTCTACGTTATATTCCCATTGTAAAAAGTCTCTTCAGACTAGGGGCACTTCAATTAATGTAAGATTTCATATGTGCATAAACATCGCTCGAAGAAGTACGAGCAAGATTACTCTATCTCTTTTCACAGGGTTCCTGACTTGTAAACCCGGAGAGAATCGTGCAACATTTTCATCCATCGACTTCAACCTTGATGATCCCCTTCGATGAGCTGCTAACCAAGTCTTCATCACAATTTCAACAAAGACCTCTCACATTGGTAAAGTCGTACTACTTGCGAGAATACTCGGACCCCTGCTGACATGATGACAGTGAGAAGTGTGATCCTTATAAATCCTGCATCAATGGTCAGGATACAACAGCCTTTCCATAAGAGCGAGTGGAAAGTCCTTTCAGACTGAAAGTCCCTCATCTGGCATGCTCAAGACATCTACGTTCTAAATAAGGGTTGTCTTTCAAAATCTCCCCCAGTGGAATTCGGATGATAGAAAACTGACAAAGTTGTCATGCATAAATCGCATTTGAACTTATGAGTTTACAGCATATACAATCATTGTATACATGTCTACATGTTGTGTAAATAATGAACATACTCTTAGTAATCAGAGATATTGCCAAATAAACATATCCCCATCTGTCTTAAAGTGCCTACCACTGTCTAGGTACGCTCTTCTTGTCACTCGACTTATTCGAGTCGTCCCCTGAGTTTGGGTGCTCGTAGCGGTCTGAGTATCCCCTTGTCTTTGAGTACCTACCATTTGCCTGGTACTCCCTCTTATCGACACTCGACCTGTTCGAGTTGTCCCCATAATACTAATATTTGCAACTGTCCAGTTATCCCATTGTTTTTGAGTGCCTGCCACTACTCAGGTACTCCATCTGTTGACACTCGACCTGTTCAAGTTGTCTTTAAAGTTTAGATGCTCATGACTATCCAAGTATCATGTTGTCTTTGAGTACCGACCACCGTTCGGATACTCCCTTTCCGTGACACTCGACTTCTCCGAGTTGTCCTCCAAATTGTATCTTTGAATACTAGCAGCTACTCAAGTATTCCACCACATTATGCGCCTGCAATCACCCAGGTATGCTTTCTTACACTCGGACCAGTTGAGTGGTCCCTGATTATATCATTAAAGGTCTGTGTTCATCCAAATATTTCTCTACTTTGTACACCTGTGTGCCTGCCGCCATCCAGGTAAGCCTTGTGCTACATTCAAATTCTCAATTACCAGGAGGTGAGAGACCTTCACGAATATCTCAGGTACGTCCTCGATATTCCCTAATTGCTAGGAGGTGAGAAACTTTCACGAATATCCCAGGTATGTCCTCGATATTCCCTAATTGCCAGAAGGTAAGAGACCTTCACGAATATGCGAGGTACGTCCTCAATATTCCCCTATTACCAGGAGGTGAGAAACCTTCATGAATATCTCAGGTATGTCCTCGATATTCCCTAATTGCCAGGAGGTGGGAAACCTTCATGAATATGCGAGGTACGCCCTCGATATTCCCAATTTCCAGAAGGTGAGAGACCTTCACGAATATGCGGGGCATGCCCTCGATATTCCCCAATTGCCAGAAGGTAAGAGACCTTCACGAATATGCGAGGTACGTCCTCAATATTCCCCTATTACCAGGAGGTGAGAAACCTTCATGAATATCTCAGGTATGTCCTCGATATTCCCTAATTGCCAGGAGGTGGGAAACCTTCATGAATATGCGAGGTACGCCCTCGATATTCCCAATTTCCAGAAGGTGAGAGACCTTCACGAATATGCGGGGCATGCCCTCGATATTCCCCAATTGCCAGGAGGTGAGAAACCTTCACGAATATCCCAGGTAAGTCTTCGATATTCCCTAATTGCTAGGAGGTGAGAAACCTTCACGAATATGCGGGGCATGCCCTCGATATTCCCCATAACCAGGAGGTGAGAGACCTTCATGAATATCCAAGGTATGTCCTCGATATTCCCCGTACCAGGAGGTGAGAGACCTTCATGAACATCCAGGTACATCCAGGTACATCCTCGATATTCCCAATTACCAGGAGGTGAGATACCTTCACGGATATCTCAGGTACGCCCTCGATATTCCCAATTACCAGGAGGTGAGATACCTTCACGGATATCTCAGGTACGCCCTCGATATTCCCAATTACGAGGAGGTGAGAGACCTTCACAAATATGCGGGGCATGCCCTCGATATTCTCAACCACCAGGAGGTGAGATACCTTCACGAATATCTCAGGTACGCCCTCGATATTCCCAATTACCAGGAGGTGAGATACCTTCACGGATATCTCAGGTACGCCCTCGATATTCCCCATACCAGGAGGTACAACCTCAATTACCAGGAGGTGAGAGACCTTCACGAATATCCCAGGTATGTCCTCGATATTCCCTAACTGCCAGGAGGTGGGAGACCTTCACAAATATGCGAGGTACATTCTTGATATTCCCAATTTCTAGAAGGTAAGAGACCTTCACGAATATGCGAGGTACGTCCTCGATATTCCCCATAACCAGGAGGTGAGAGACCTTCACGAATATGCAAGGCACGTCCTCGATATTCCCCAATTATCAATAGGTAAGAGACCTTCACGAATATGCAAGGCACGTCCTCAATATTCCCCAATTATCAATAGGTGAGAGACCTCCACGAATATGCGAGACCGATCCTCGATATTCAATTTGCCGGGTATTCTTTAGAAATTCATACTTGTGATTATCCAAGTACCTCTTCAATGCCTGCAACGTTCAGACATCCTTCAAAGTCTGTAATTGTTAAACATCCAAGTACTCTTTTGACACTTGCAATCAATCAGGTATTTTCCAGCATCTAGTATTTGTGATCATACATGTACCCCTTCGATATTTGCAAACATCCAGGTATCCTCCAAGAGTTTGTACTTGTGAGCATACAGGTACCCCATCGATATCTGCGAACATCTAGGTATCCTCCAAAAGTTTGTACTTGTAATCATCCAAGTACCCCTTTGACGCCTGCAAAGGCACAAATATCCTCTAGGTTTGTACTTGTGAATATCCAGGTACTCTTTCAATGACTGTGAATGTCCAGGTATCTTCCACAAATTGATGTCCTGAGAAAGGTCGGTGCATCCCCCGAGAAAGGTCGGGTTCCAACAGGTGTCTTTGACAGAGGTCAGACATCCCCACAAAATCGATGCCCTGAGAAAGGTCGGCGCATCTCCCGAGAAAGGTCGGGTACCAACCGGTGTCTTTGACAGAAGTCAGACACCCCAACAAATCGATGCCCTGAGAAAGGTCGGCGCATCTCCCGAGAAAGGTCGGGTACCAACCGGTGTCTTTGACAGAAGTCAGACACCCCAACAAATATGATGCCCTGAGAAAGGTCGGCGCATCTCCCGAGAAAGGTCGGGTACCAACTGGTGTCTTTGACAGAAGTCAGACACCCCAACAAATCGATGCCCTGAGAAAGGTCAGCGCATCTCCCGAGAAAGGTCGGGTACCAACCGGTGTCTTTGACAGAAGTCAGACACCCCAACAAATATGATGCCCTGAGAAAGGTCGGCGCATCTCCCGAGAAAGGTCGGGTACCAACCGGTGTCTTTGACAGAAGTCAGACACCCCAACAAATCGATGCCCTGAGAAAGGTCGGCGCATCTCCCGAGAAAGGTCGGGTACCAACCGGTGTCTTTGATAGAAGTCAGACACCCCAACAAATATGATGCCCTGAGAAAGGTTGGCGCATCTCCCGAGAAAGGTCGGGTACCAACTGGTGTTCTCGATACAAATCAGACACCCACAAATGAGATGCCCTGAGAAAGGTCGGTGCATCTCCCGTCAAGGCGACCGAAGAAAGGTTCGAGTCCTAGACAAATCATTGATTGTTTTAACAGGCGACCGAAGAATGGTTCGAGTCCTGGAGAAGCAATTTCTCGTCACGGCGACCGAAGAACGATTCGGGTCCGAGACAAACCCCTAATTACTCTAACAGGCGACCGAAGAATGGTTCGGGTCCTGGAGGAGCAATTTCCCGTCAAGGCGACCGAAGAAAGGTTCGAGTCCTAGACAAATCATTGATTGTTTTAACAGGCGACCGAAGAATGGTTCGAGTCCTGGAGAAGCAATTTCTCGTCAAGGCGACCGAAGAATGATTCGGGTCCGAGACAAACCACTAATTGCTTTAACAGGCGACCGAAGAATGGTTCGGGTCCTGGAGGAGCAATTTCCCGTCAAGGCGACCGAAGAAAGGTTCGAGTCCTAGACAAATCATTGATTGTTTTAACGGGCGACCGAAGAATGGTTCGAGTCCTGGAGAAGCAATTTCCCGTCAAGGCGACCGAAGAAAGGTTCGAGTCCTAGACAAATCATTGATTGTTTTAACGGGCGACCGAAGAATGGTTCGAGTCCTGGAGAAGCAATTTCTCGTCAAGGCGACCGAAGAAAGGTTCGAGTCCTAGACAAATCATTGATTGTTTTAACAGGCGACCGAAGAATGGTTCGAGTCCTGGAGAAACAGTTTATCGTCAAGGCGACCGAAGAAAGGTTCGAGTCCTAGACAAATCATTGATTGTTTTAACAGGCGACCGAAGAATGGTTCGAGTCCTGGAGAAACAGTTTATCGTCAGGCGACCAAAGAATGGTTCGGGTCCTAGAGAAGTAACCCTCTCATATCACCAGGTAAGATGACACCTTGATACTTGCCAAAACTCGGGGTTCACACCCTATCTCACTCACTCTCGGTAAGTAATTACAGGTATCTTCTTAGCTGTTTTAGTATATGTAATGTTATATTGCTCTTTTTGCATAGGATAATAGGTCCCAAATAAAATATAATCTGCTACGTATGTATGGATAAAATTTAGGCATCAGTTTATCTTTGAATGTAACCTCTGCGAACTCACCTTCAAAGAGGGGCAGCTGTTGACGCCTAAATTTCGTCTCCTTAAATTAAGTTTTTTATTAATTATCTTTTTTTCCTTTTTTGGATAATAAATAATAAAGACAAAAAAATAAACAACAAAAACAAAAAGAGAAACAAAACAAAAGAAAAAGCAGGGGAAGCAGCCTTCGCATGGGCCCTCGGCCCATTTCCGCTTCGGCCCGGCCCATCCACGCCTTCTCCTTCCTCGCGCCTCTGCAACGCACGCGCAGGGGGGAGCGATGCCGGATGGGCAGACGGACGGTGACGCAGAGGGGCAGCTGGCGTCGGATGGGACGCCGGTCTGGCCGCCCGGAGCCGCTTGGCGCGCGAGGGGGACCGGCGGTCGAAGCTCCGTCGACCGGCCACCCCCTCGCCTATAAAAACCCCCCATCCCCACCTCCATTGAAGCACACGAGCAACCGGCGAAGCTCCGAGGTCCCCCGAGAGACATCGGGGAGCTTGGAGAGAAGCCGGCGCAAGGCATTCGGGTCGCAAGCCCGTCGATCCCCCTCCGAGAGACTTCGGAGGAGGTCGGGGGCGAGCGAAACCCGAATCCGCGGGCTCGCACAGAGAGAGAGAGAGAGAGAGAGAGAGAGAGAGAGAGAGAGAGAAGGAGAGAGAAAGGGAAGACGAAGGGGAAAAGGGGTCGTTGCCGCCGTCGCCGGACCGTCGTCCGCCACCACTTGCCGCGCCCCACCGCAGGTAGCCACCACTCGCCGTCGCCATCTCCCCCCCTTCGCTGCCGCCACCACCATCGCCGCCGTTGCCGCCGCGTCGATCCGCTTCTCCTCCTCCTCGGCGCCGAAATTTGCGGAAACCCTAGGGTTCCCGATTTTCCGGGTCACGACCCGGGTCGTTGGGTCGGACCCGGATCGGGAACCGGGTAGGGATTCCGCAAATCCCGGGAAAAGAGGGGCGGCGTAGTTCGGATCGCGACCCGGATCCGGGTCGGGTAGGGTTCCGAGCGAACCGGGTCGCAAGCCGGATCCGGTTCGGGGGGGAACCGGGTAGGGTTTCGCCGGTTCCCTCCCCCGAACGGCGCCGTTTTGTATAAAAAAAAAAAAGAAAAACAAAAGGCCGAAAAAATCTGAGTCGGGCCCGCGTTGCGGGCCCGTACGGCGTCGTTTTTCTAAAAAAATATATTTTAAATAAATAATTTATTTATTTTCCGAAAATATAATTTTAAAAAAAAATTAAAAAAAAAAGTATTTTAATTTCAAAAAAAAAAGGAAAATATTTAAAAATATAAAAAAATATTTTATTTTCGAGAAAATCAAGAAAAAATCAAAAAATACTTTATTTTCCAAAATATATTACAAAAATATTTTATTTTCCAAAAAAAATCAAAAAATCAAAAAATTCCATATTTTCCAAAAAAAAAAATGCCAAAAATCCAGAAAAAGCCAAAAAAACTTGTATTTTCCAAAAAATGCCAAAAATCCAGAAAAAGCCAAAAAAAAACTTGTATTTTTCCAAAAAATACCAAAAATCCAAAAAGAATCCCTTTTATGTCCAAAAAATAGAAAAGAACCTCAAAAAATATGTTTTTCCCAAAAATGTGTGGAAAATCCCTAAAACATCCAAAAAAACCTCAGGGTTTAAACAAGGTTAGGTACCGAAAGGGCATTAGTGATTAACTAGTGTAATCAAGTCCCCGATCCTAATTTCTCTGGTTGCGCAGGAGCGAATATTTCTCCCAATATTTCGCATGGGTTTCTAATCAACCCACCCCAAATCGATTAGTGGCGACTCCGTTTTAAAAATTAACTTACAGGTTAAAAACTTTGACCATTAAAGTCGTGAATTGGTGGACTTGGGAGAGTCCGGGCTTAATTAATCCAGCCGAGCCATTAGCCTCCTTAGGCGCCCGCCCCGATCGGGCGCCGAAAAAAAAGAGGTCGCGACAACAAGACCACGCAGACATGTATAAAAATATAAACAGCCTCCCATGCCAAAGGTGTTTGCTCATTGTTCATAATTGATCTCGCTAGACTGCTAAGGATCTTATGACCAAGGTCTCTGGGTGACTATCGTGAGGAAAGATTTCTACTCACATCACCGTTTAACGGGGGTAAACTTCGGTGACTGACATCTCATTGATCGACACTGGTGTAGACCTACTGGTAGATTGGTCTGATTCGAGCTCTTTCATCGATGTCTCCGTCCTACTCCGGAGAAAGAAGGCCGGTTGTTGGGGCAGTGCAAGACTAACAGAGTAGCTGTTCAACATCAAGACTATGTTTGCCATTGTGGGTCTATCCATTGGATCTTCCTGAACACATAGTAAACCAATGTGGAGGCATCTAACAACTTCATCTCTTGAATACGAGTCTCCAACGGCTGGATCTAACACTTCCAATGGTGTATCGTCTCTCCAATTTTTCCAAACCTAAAAAACAGTTCATTGAGAGAAAATTTTCAATACATCAAATCTGCTTTGTTTAACAATTTCTTGTAGTTATAGTCAATTTTTGCAACTTACATAGCTAGCGAGATCTTCCCCCCCGTCTGATTGGTAGAAGAAACTATTCTTCTTACCACTAATGAGCTCAAGAAGTAGAACACCGAAACTATATACATCAGACTTCACTGAGAACTGCCCATGCATTGCATACTCAGGTGACATGTAACCACTGCAAAACATAATGCATTAGCAATATAGGTATACATAAGCATAAAAAGTGGAGAACAAATTTTAACAATACTTACAAAGTCCCCACAATTTTATTGGTATTTGCCTGTGTTTGATCCACTACAACAATTCTTGCCATGCCAAAATCCGAAATCTTTGCAGTCATTTCACTATCCAATAAGATATTGCTTGCTTTTAGATCCCGATGAATGATCCGAAGTCGAGAGTCCTCATGTAAATAGAGCATTCCTCGAGCAATCCCACATACTATCTTGTAACGTCTCGACCAATTCAATTGCTTGCTCTTTTCAGGATCTGCACGTATGAACAATTCAAATTTGGGTATCTTTACTTAATAAATCCTCTTAAATAGATTTTATGCGAACTAACTCTAGGCTCCAAAAGCTATGGAAACATTCAACGTAACTAGTGGCTACTCAGATGCTCCCTCAACGGGAAAAGCAATAGCTTTGGAATAAATTGAAATGTAACGTACCAAATAAAAAGTAGTCGAGACTTTTGTTTGGCACAAACTCATAGACAAGCAGTTTTTCTTCACCCTCCAAGCAGAACCCAAGCAGCCGCACAAGGTTCCGATGTTGAAGCTTCGCTACCAGTAGGACTTCATTCTTAAATTCTACAGCACCTTGTCCTGAGCCTTGAGATAGTCTCTTCACAGCTATTTGTTGTCCATTAGGAAGCCTACCCTGAAAAATTAGCATTTTGATGTCTAAGTACACATGAATTGCTCCTGACAACTTTTCAAAATTACCAAATAAAAAATCTTCAAATCTTTTCGCACTAAAGATCTTTCAAGTACATTTAAGCCATTCTCAATCTGCTTTCCGACTAACCATACCTGGAAAACTTCCCCGAATCCACCCTCACCCAACTTGTTTTGGTGAGAGAAATTGTCTGTGGCGGTCTGTATGGTGGCAAAATCATACTGCAAGGACTCGGCGTTTGTAATGTCATTTACGCCTACATGACAAAACAACATAAGATGTTCATTTCACCAAAAGCATTGAACAGTATATCCTGCATATGCGGTTTTGTCATTCTATCCAACTATATAGTATAGGTACGTATTTCATACTGCTTTGATCTCCTTGAACGACTTCGTACGGCTTGGTCACTTTCCTCTGCCTCAAACAGCAAGCGACGAAGAGAAGCACCACGCCCACGCCAACAGGAACAACGATGGCAATGATTATCACAGTAGTTTTATTGCTTTTGCCTACATATGCACAGCCATATCTTAATAGCATCAGTATGTGTTTATGACTACGAGATTTTAGAAACTGGAACTGCTACTATAGGCTAGAGGAAACGTAAACAACAGAAAAAAAAAAAAAAAAAAATTGCGCTTAAAGAGCAAATGTCCAGAAGAAATTAAGCTGTAATCCATAATCTGTCCATCTTACAAAATCCATTCTTTTCCTAATTCCCATGTGAGTGCACCAATTGTTTATGGGGGATTAACCATTAATTGATTAAAGCCACCTTTAACCAATTGTTATGTAAAGAATCTAATCTCTAAAGTGGACGTAGAACCCACCGTGTTCAACTGGTATGACATTGAGACATATAATTGCCCGTGACCCACCATCTTGACTTTATGGGACGAAGGACGTCGATGACGTATTTATTTCTATAATTTTTGGCACTTATTAATAATATCTTCAACACAGCCGCTCAACAGTTTCTTTAACAAAAATTTACAACAACACCTAACTCATCACTAAAAAAAAAAAAAAACAGGACCACAAGACCAGAGGATTTTATGTAATCGAAGATCATGTTTTCCTTCATCTAACCAATTACTCAGCACATATGTTATCCATATATTTTTCCTTGACAGAAAAAGATTTATGGTAATTGATGCTTCATGATTAATAGGATGGATAGACAAGACAATACCTTCTGAATCAAGATCTTGATTCAAAGCTGAAAGAGGAGACTTAGGGAAAAAAAAATTGCATTCGACTCTAATAACAACTATGCTAGAAATAAAGAGAAATTAAAAAGGGTAAGAATAAAAACATGCGTAGGTGCTTAATGGATAGCTTATCTGTGTGGAATCAAAAGTTATTTATTTCCTTCCACTCATAATTTTCCTTCAAAGTTGAAGATGCAAAAGAACACTTTTAAGTCTGGGAAGATTATGGAAATTATATATAATTTTAAATATCAGTATTTGTATCATATATATTTTAGAAGTTCGTGCTAAAAAAGTTAAAATTAGACTTCATTCCAAAAGAAAAATGACAAGAAGTAGAACTTACAAACCAGAGGTAAAAAAAATGAAAAATCTACATCGTCAATCAAATTATTAAGAGTACAGCGAAAGAGAATGAGACTCTGAAAAGCCCCTAGAATACATCCCAAAGCTTGATTTATCACCGCTGTGTATGAATCATTGACAGCACTTCATAGTTTATTTTTGTTAAAGAAGTACAATCGAAGAATTTAAACTATCAAGTAGCATCAGTAGTTGCCAAAGGAATAAATGCAACAGATGTTTCTAGTATGGTGGAAGACAGATAATAAAAGCAAACGCGTACCTTTAGGAGCAGGAGGAGGAGACGGAATCTGGGACGGCGGAGGGGCTGGGGCCACCACGGCCGAGGCATTGTAAAAGGGGTACAGCTCGTACCTCACGCTGCAGCTCGGAGTGAACGTCCTCCCACCTTGCTTGTCCTCGGGAAGGCCCGCAATCGCCGCCCGAAGGCATGTGTTGCAGTCCGACGCTGACAAGTCCGGCGTGCACTGCGCAAGAGTGTACAACTGCTGCAAGCTCGTGAAGTTCGTCTCGTTGACCGCAACTTTCTTCCCCGACTCGTCAGCCGAAGCCACCGTGGCGATGTAGCCCATGGTCTGTCCCAGGAGTTGCATGAACCGGGTTGGATCGGTGATGTTCCCGGTGTTGTACATCGTGAGACCAGGCACTTGTTCCATGACACCGTAGATGGACCGGTTGGAGTACCTCAGCATGCATTCGTCGTACCAGATCGTAGAGACTCGCTGGTTGGGGCATCTTTGGAGGATATCCTGTGTTCCGGTGGTCACGCAGTCGCTGCACGTGGAGGCACTGACGTCTGCACGGCAGAGGAAGAGCCCGTAGGCCCGATTAGGAGGGTTTTGGCCGGCAGTGGCGTTGGCGAAGCCGTCGGTGTTGTTGGTGGCAGCGGCAGCGGCGGAGAGGGAAGAGAGCAGGGCGTTCAGGTTGGACTGGTAGGTGGAATTGGTAGAGTAGAGGGTGGCGTTGCAGTAGTGCCATAGATAAGTAGGTGCAGATTCTGTACCTGAAAAATTGATGAAGAAGAAGAGGAGGGAGAGAGAGAGGGAGATGGTGAAGCAGGAACTCATTTTCGGGTTGATGACTCCCTTCGCCTTGCGGCAGGGGCAGGGAATTATGGGAAGGAGAAGAGGGTAGTCTGCCCACCTAGATATCGGAGTCAACCCTAAATGTAAAATTGAATAATGATAACCGCCGCGGGAGGAAGGGGTGGGAATTTACCAAACATGGTGTAATCCCCCACCTAATCCTCGTGATGCCTTCCCCAGGTAACCAAATCCTAAGCGTGGTACAAGGAAATGATGGCAGCTCCGTAGGACCAAGCAAGTCCTTAAATTGCTTTGTTTATCGGAGTCAACCCCAAACATAAAATGGGGTAATGATAAAAGGGGGGAAATTTACCAAACATGATGTAATCCCCTCGCCTGATCCTCGCGATGACTTCCCTAGGTAACCAATCCTGGACGTGGTACAAGGAAATGATGGCAGCTTGGTAGGACCCAAGCAAGTCCTCAAACTATTTCGTTTATCGGAGTCAACCCCAAACATAAAATGGTATAATGATAATCAGAGGGAAATTTACCAAACATGGTGTAATCCCCCTCGCCTGATCCTCGCGATGCCTTCCCAAGATAACCAATCCTGGGTGAGATACAAGGAAATGATGGCATCTTGGTAAGTTGGTCTTATGGGCCAGCATAATAAAAAGGAATCTCTCCTCTCTGCACGCGCTTTCTCACTTCTGCCTCACCTTCACGCTCTCTCTCTCCTCTCCCCAGCACGCCCTCTCTCTCTCTATTCGTCGCTCCCTCTCTCGCTCCGACCGAGCCCACGTCCAACCGCCGCGGTGGTTCGTCGGACGAGCCACCGCGCCCTCGTCCGACCGACGAACTTCGCGACGGCGGAGGCGGAGCCGCGCGGTGGCTCGTCGGATGAGCCACAGACCGGAGGCAGAAGAGAGAGAGCGTGCAGCAAGGAGAGAGAGGAGTGCAAAGAGAGAAATTTGGGTCCCACATGCGATACATGTCGCGTTTCAAGATCTTCCTTGTTTCCTACGCTGGCACAGAAGACAGGACGTAACTAATGTTCTTTCAGAAAAGTATTAGGAGAATTTGGCACGTTCATTAAAATGAATCTAGACCGTCTGATCTAGTAAATAATTATAATAAGAATAATGCTAGGTGCATTGGCGAAAATAATCTAAAATATGGGATTAGGCTCTGTCGCACGTTTAATGTTTACACGCCTTGGACTTCCAATCTTTTGTCTTTGTTATTGATGTTCAAATGGTGGGATTTAGTGGCTACAAATGCAAGCAAGGTCCTGCTTGTGTTGGAATCATAACGATATTAAGCTAACCACCTGGACAATGTCGTATCACAAATTTTGTTGACCTTAATGCATTGCTAAAAATATCAAAAAAATTATCGAAATATATAGGGTCATTCTAATTAATGGCATATGGTGAGAACTTGCGTTTTTTTTCCACGGAGGACTTGTCGTTTCATTGTTTCTTAGTGTGTGATCAATTTAAACTATCAATCAGGCTAAATCTATACAATAATTTTCTCATGTATCATGCCGTTTATACAACAGCATGCAAATGATGGATGTTTGGTCATATGGATGATTTATTAGACTACGGTCACCAAAGTCAAATCTAAGCAATTTTATAATCACATATATATATATATATTTAATAGGAAAAACCCAATGGAGATTAGGTTCAACAACACCGTTGAAAGCTTGGAAGGTGAAACATCAAATTTTATTTTTGGAAAATTCAATACAAGACGGATTATTGCATTTTGATATTCAAGGCCCGAGTTACGAACGTCTACAATTTGGAATTGTCTCCCACGCGACATATTTTATAGTTCTAAAACATATAATATTCATACCTTAGTTTTCGTAAGGTCCAATTTTTGACCAAGTCAAGGAAAACGGTGCGAGATTTTCCTTAAAGTCAAAAGAGCACTAAAGTCCGTTCCTTTGTGTTAAAGCGACAGGAGTTGGGGTGACTTGGGTGGGCAGAGGCGTAAGATGGACGGTGAGGATGGAAGACAGCGTTTCCCCTCGTACGAGGTGGTTGACCAAAGTCAATTGCGTTCTAATTGGGTCCACGTGGAGACTGGAAGGAAGAAAAGTCAAAACATGTATCCCAGTGACATCATTGTAGAGAGAGAGAGAGAGATGGGATGGAAGTGATTTTGGTGGCCCTCATTTTCTCTGGCGGTCATAGCTTTGAATTTTCCACCAAAATTACGGTAATAATAGCAATACTTTTGCAATATCAAAATTGATTCGTGCAATTGGATGCAACGGTCAATCGGTGTAAGGAAGGATCAAACCCTCTCAAACGTTTTGCTCGAATTACGCCTATTTATTTTGGAGATACAATGCGATTGATTTTTTTTTTTTAGATCACTATATAACGCAATAATCTAATTCGATTTAGATATTACTCTCTTTAATTCATCATATACTAGCCTTACATTGATAAGTATTCTCACTCGGGCACATTTAGTGATGGATTTAATAATGGGCCTAAGCTGGCCCGGCCACGATGGGCATAAAGGCCCGGCCCACGGGAATTAGGCCCGTGGAAAGGGAAACCTATTTAAGGAAATAGAGAGAGAGAGAGGAACCAACCTCTTGGCATTTTGCAATAACGTTCTCCTTTCTCTCTCAAAAAGCTCTCTCTCTCTCCAAGACGAAGAATGGACTCCGTCTTCCCTTGAACGACGAATCTTCGACATCGGATCGAACGGGACTGAAATCTCTTCCTCAATACGGCATCGGTGTCTAATCTGTGGCCAACAAGGTACGCTCGAATCCGTGGCGTGCTTTTGATCGGTGATACGTGACATTCCCGGGCTTATCTTCCGCATATGAATTAGGGGTTCGGTTTCGGTGCCGAATCCGGTTTTTCGGGGATCTATTGATCCCAACATTGGTATCAGAGCCCGTGTTAGCGTTTTCCCGACTTGTATGATGTTTTATGATGTTGTATGATGTTTCACGATTGATTTTTTCGCAAATGAACTTCGGCCGTACGGATCGGGGCAAGGAATCCCGACATCCGAGAGTTGTTCGCATATTTTTTCGATTTTTCGTAAGTCGAAACCAAAATCTGATGGCATAGGGAGGAAGGCGACGTCGAGACGAGTCCGGGAAGATGTCGTGCGCCGCCGGAGGACACCGCACGCGCCCAGACGCGCGGCCAGAAGCCGCTGCGCGTGGGCGCGACGCGCCCAGACGCGTTGGTTCGTCCAGCGCGTGCGGCACACGCGCCGGTGACGAACCGGCGCCTGCGAACCGCCGGCCGGCGAACCGGCACGCGCCAGTCCACGGACCGATGCGTGGTGACTTCAGCATGACGTCACCCAACGGTCGGTAACCGCCGGGGTGACGTCATCGCTGACGTCATCGCCGATGTCGTTTGGCCGGACGGTCACCGGCCGGCGACCCGACCCGACCGCCTGGCACGCGCGCGGCACGTGCTGGATGACGTCAGCGTGACGTCATCCCTCGCACGCGCGCGGCACGTGCGGTTGGTCCGTCTGACCCGAGCGACCGGTCCGACGAACGTTGACCGTTGACTTCGGTTGACCGTTGACTTTCGTTGACCGTTGACCGTTGACCAACAAAAAAAAAAGAAAAAATAATTTGTTTCTTTTTTCAATTAATGTCTATGTGGATTATATGTAATCCAATTTTGTTCTGCATTCGTTGCAGGAACAATGCCTCCCTTTCAGTTACATACGCCTATTCGTGTGATTACCGATAAACAAAAGGCAAAGCTTTCTAAGTTGATAGCTGAGTTGACTGATTATCGATGGGAGAAATGTGACTTAATTGATCATGTTCTTGAAGTCAACGGAAAGATTCAACTGGTCATATGGAATGGTCATCCCATGTCGCAGTCAGAGATGGTGCGATTTTTCATTAACGCTCTTCCACCTGAATGGCAAGATGTGTTGAATCGCATATGGGATGTCAATGGTGCTGCTTCATATAAAAAAATTGTGATAGATTTTGTAAACGAATATTACTGCATTGTTGCAAGGGAAAATGTCAAGAAATTGACCAAAATAGGATCTTTCCCAGTTCGTGTGAAGGTTATTTGTAAAATGTATTAGCTGTTTTTTTGTTGAGTGTGCTATGTGGACATCCTATGTAAATGTTATCTACCTGATTGTTGTTGATGTAGCAACCTATATGTTAGTCATATTATGTGAAAGCCTTATTGTTATATTATATTTCAATTATCTGTTGCTTTCTGTGATTGCTGGTTGCTGTGAGTAGTTAGCTGTGGGTAGTAATAGAAGTTTTTGTAGCTTCATAGAATTGATTTTGCATATGACAATCATATTAATGATAGTTTTAAGTTAGGATTTTTGGAGGATGATTGGAAACATAGTGACCTTTTGATTCTGAAACCTTACTTAAAATTATTAATTAATATGATGGGTTTTATGCAAAATAGATGCATAAGTGATAGGCATTAATAACTCGTGCATGTATGTCTGATGTGTTCAGATCAATGGCTTCAGCCACAAAGAGCATAGTTGTCGAGCTGAACAAAGGTGAAAAGCTCAAAGGTGACAACTATGAAATTTGGCAAATGAAAATTCAATGTGTGCTGGAAAAGCAAAAAGCACTAAAAGCTCTTGACCATGTTATGGAAGATCTAGAGGATGCTATGCGCCACCTTGAGTTAGCTGATCATCGCCTCAAGGCATTAGAGCAGGAAACAGATATTTTCTGTGTTGCTTTAAGCTCAGAAGGGGCTTCATGCTCTAAGCGCAAGCGCATTGATTCGTTCAATATGTGGAAATGCAATGGATCAAGTCCTTCTTGCAAGAAACCAAGAATTAACCAACAAAAGAGAGGAAAACGTCCTCATGTGAAGAATTCCTTAAGGGTGAAATGTTACAACTGTGACCAGAAGGGTCACTATGCCCGCGATTGTCGCGAGTCAAAGAAGGTACACACCCTTGATACAATTGGGAACTTTGCATATGTGTCAAGTTCTGTATTCTTGACTGAATCTAATCCTCTGTGGACTATGGATTCAGGAGCGACAGACCATGTAGCGAAGGATAGAGGATCATTCGTGGAATTTTGACGAGTACCTACTGGAACTAAGTGGATCTATGTGGGAAACAACTCCAGAGCTGAAGTGAAAGGAATTGGCACATGCCAACTGAATATGCGTGATGGACGCATTTTGTTCCTTCATAATGTGTTGTATGCTCCGGAGATTCGTCGAAATTTAGTGTCTGTTTTAGTGTTGGTTAAATTAGGTTTTAATATGAACTTCCATAATAAAGGTGTAGATTTGTATTTGGATACAAACTACTATGGTCATGGTTATTTTTTGGATGGTTTCATTGTATTAGATATTGATTATGTTAATGTAAATATTTGTTATTCCCTTCTCACGTCTCACAATTCATATGATAATGATGTGAATGTGTGGCATGCTAGACTTGGTCATATTGGCCAACAGCGTATGAATAGACTAGCCAAAGAGGGCTTGTTGGGCAATATTGAAAAAGTCGATTTGCCCATCTGTAAGCATTGCCTAGAAGGGAAAACGACAAGGAAACCATTTGGAAAAGGTAAAAGAGCTGAATTTCCTCTGCATTTAATCCATTCTGATGTCTGTGGTCAAATGAATGTGAGAGGAAGGCATGAGGCTGTTTATTTCATCACTTTTAATAGATGATTATACTCGATTCGGATATGTCTATTTGATTTCTCACAAATCTGAAGCAATAAGTTGTTTCAAAAGGTTTATGAACCTGGTAGAGAATCAATTAGACAAGAAAATAAAAGCATTGAGATCCGATCGAGGTCGAGAATATTTATCTGATGAGTTCAGAAAATTATGTGATGAAAAAGGAATAGAAAGACAGTTATCTATTCCTTATACTCCTCAACAAAATGGTGTTGCGGAGAGAAGAAACAGAACCCTACTGAAAATGGTTAGGTCCATGATGGCGCATGCTAACTTACCTATCACCTTTTGGAGTGATGCGTTATTAACTGCTGCCTATATACTTAACCGAGTGCCTTCCAAATCAGTCACTTCCACTCCATATGAGTTATGGACAGGTAGAAAACCGGACTTAAGTTTTCTTAAGCCATGGGGTTGTGCTGCCTATACACATGAGTCCTCTCACAAGTTTGGGAAATTAGGTCCCAAAGGAAAGAAGAGTATTTTCATAAGATACTCGGAACACTCAAAAGGGTATGTGTTCATATGTGAGCAGAAAAGTGGGAGTATAACTGAATTTGAATCACGGGATGTCACATTCTTAGAGGATGAATTTCCTAAGAAGGGCGAAATAGGGGAAGACAACACCCTATTTTAAACCTCGGATCAAGATAATGATCTTAGTGGAGTTCGTCCAAGTGGGAGTAATATGAGAAGTGATGAATTGAATTCAACTCATTCTCAATTGCAACCATATGATGAGACGACATCATTATCTAATCCTAGTGGGAGCATAATGAGGAATGATGTGCATAGTGTACAAACTCCCATACGGCGAACAAGTCGCCAAAGTATTCCCCGTCGACATTTTGACATTGAAGGGGAAACTTTTATGGTTGCTCCACAAGATGAGGATGAGCCTAGAAATATTAATGAGGCTCTAAATTGCCCTAGTAAGGAAAAATGGATTCATGCAATGGAAGAGGAAATGAAGTCAATGAAATCAAACCAAGTCTGGGAACTGGTTGATCTTCCAAAAGGACGCAGAGCTATTGGGAACAAATGGATTCTCAAAGTAAAGCGAAAGGCTGATGGCTCAATAGAAAGGCATAAGGCTCGCCTTGTAGCGAAGGGGTATAATCAACAGGAAGGGATTGATTATGAAGATACGTTTTCTCCTGTAGTAAGATTTACCTCGATTCGCATTATTCTAGCAATAGTATCTAGTTTGGATCTTGAATTACATCAAATAGATGTAAAGACTGCTTTCCTCAATGGAGAATTAGAGAAAGAAATTTACATGGAACAACCAACTGGTTTCATGGTAAAAGGCCAAGAAGAAAAGGTGTGTCGACTTTTGAGGTCGATATACGGCCTTAAGCAGTCATCGAGACAATGGTATATACGTTTTCATAATGCCATAATGGCATATGATTTTACAATGATTGATGAGGATCATTGCATATATATCAAAAGATCCAAGGATCATTTTGTGATCATATCATTATATGTTGATGATATACTGATTGCCGGAAGCAATATGGAGTTTGTTCATACTGTCAAGAGTTGGTTATCTTCCAACTTTGAGATGAAGGATATGGGTGAGGCTGCATACATTCTTGGAGTTAAGATTTCAAGAGATCGTTCGAAGAGATCGTTGTCTCTTTCGCAAGAAACATATAAATAAAATTCTTGAATGATTTCGTATGCAAGATTGTAAACCCATAGACACTCCTATTGCAAAAGGTGAAGGATTAAGCCATAGACTGTGTCCGAGGACTCCACAAGAAAAGGAACAAATGAAACATGTTCCTTATGCTAGTGCAGTTGGGAGCTTGATGTACGCTATGATGTGTACAAGACCCGACATATGTTTTGCAGTTGGAATGGTGAGTAGATACCAATCCAATACAAGTCTAGCACATTGGAAAGCCGTTAAGAGAATACTGAGGTATCTAAAGGGAACTGCTGATTATACGATGAGTTATCAAGGAAAGGATCTGCGACTCAAAGACTATCCTGAAACTGTTTAGGGAGGAGGTTTAGACGAAAGGAAATCTATCTCTAGGTTTGTTTCCTTATTGAATAATGGCACCATATGTTGGAGCAGTAAGAAACAAACGTGTATAGCCTTGTCCACAATGGAAGATGAGTTCGTGGCATTATCAGCAGTAATATAAGAATGAGTTTGGTTTTAGAGATTTTTTGGATCACTTAGGTGTTATTGAGAAAGCTGCAAATCAATTATTAGTTAATTGTGATAGCCAAGCAGCTATAGCGTACACCAAAGATCCAAAATATCATGGCAAGACCAAACATATAGATACCAAGTATGACTTTGTCAAAAGATATGGTTGCACGAAAGGATGTGAACTTGCAGTACATATCTACGCATAGAATGGTAGCAGATCCTATGACAAAGCCAATACCTAGAGATGTGATTTGTGGTCATATAAAATCTCTAGGATTGCGTAGAGTATGATGTACTGGATTGTAATTTCCCTGAGTTGTTCACATGTATGAACTAGTGTTGTTTCATTATTAATGCCTATGAATCTTTTGTTTGATCTTTATGCATCTTAATGCTTAGTGCATTATATTATGTTTGAGAAAGTATGTCGGACAGATAAGAGATTAGCCCACTCACACGGGTAATCGCCTCTATTCACTATGTGATAGATAGATATGAGACTGTTTTTAAGCTTATTATCTAGGTGATAATCGAGAGCTCAAGCTTAAAATAAATATATCGCCTTAACTGAGTGTTAAGATGAGGACATAATACTTACGGTGTCCGAAAGTAAAATAACCCACACATTTTACTTTATCTGTCTAAGATGCCAGATGTGAGTTCTGATGAATTTTGTGAATAAGTAAATACGTGAACTCAAGTTAGACATTGGGTATGTTTGAACTATCATCTGTACGGTATTGATTGTGTAGACATACGCTCCATGGGAAAGGAGTTGATACTGTAATACGTATTTCATACTACGTATGCATGAGACGACCTATAAGAGTGACAAAAGTTTGATCTCAACTTTTATGACGTGTGAGACTCTTGAGGAATAGAGTTCCTCAATTTTTTAGTGCCCTCATGACTCTTACTTATTCTCAAGATTTCTATTTAATGTTTGCTATCTTAGAATGTTGCCAATGGTCATGAGATGATTCGATCTAATGGGACATTTCTAGAAAAGCAAGTTGAACTGAAATTGAGAGTTTGAAGGAAAGAGGAAGATCGAATTTGTAGAATCACATTGTGGTTTTGTATTCACAGGTCGACCAATTATGATTGTCTTTGGGATAATCATAATTGTGAATACAATACATATATCATTGTTTAAATGAGATTAAGAGAGATATAAATGTGATCGATCGATCTAGGGTACTGCATACTAAATTTACTCGGAAAATGATGCCCAATATGAGCTGTTATATATTCCTAACAGATGTATAGCAACGAGCTCTCAAAGTATGCTGGTCGCACGGATTATTCACCGGTATGAATATTGAAAGAGGAAAAGAGGTTTTTCAGTTGATGGGCCTAAGTTGGGCCTATCCGCCCATGTTGGTTTATGACCCACCATGTGCGAGTGGGAGATGATGGATTTAATAATGGGCCTAAGCTGGCCCGGCCACGATGGGCATAAAGGCCCGGCCCACGGGAATTAGGCCCGTGGAAAGGGGAACCTATTTAAGGAAATAGAGAGAGAGAGAGGAACCAACCTCTTGGCATTTTGCAATAACGTTCTCCTTTCTCTCTCAAAAAGCTCTCTCTCTCTCCAAGACGAAGAATGGACTCCGTCTTCCCTTGAACGACGAATCTTCGACATCGGATCGAACGGGACTGAAATCTCTTCCTCAATACGGCATCGGTGTCTAATCTGTGGCCAACAAGGTACGCTCGAATCCGTGGCGTGCTTTTGATCGGTGATACGTGACATTCCCGGGCTTATCTTCCGCATATGATTTAGGGGTTCGGTTTAGGTGCCGAATCCGGTTTTCGGGGATCATTCGATCCCAACATTTAGTATTGCAGTTTTCAATGCCAAATCATTTTTGCCAGATGCGCCTCTCACAAATTAGATAAAATCCACATGAATAATCTAGAGACACCATCACCTTCTCGGTGGATAAGTCCATTTATTCCTATTCCATTGTCATTCTAGAAGTCTAATGAAGGGTTGAATTTGCAAGGGGTTAAGTTCTCAAGAAAGTTCTCGAATCTGATATTGAATCTATCGAGTAATCTTGTTCACGTGAGTGTCGATATTAATGGTCATGTGACTCACATCATGGATTGAATTGGACGTAGTTTTAGTTAAGTGGCCATGGGTTCTAGAAAGCTGAATTACGTGAAAGTGAGTTTGAACTGTTTCGTCCTCAACCTCAGGCGGAGACTAGGAAAGATAAGTCGAGGATAAGGATGCAGACATTAGTAATTTGCAAACAATGACAGATTGGACTTTACTCCACTTAAAATATTTTTTTGAGTTGTTGGGTATTTGACTACCAATTTTGTTGATAATTTAGTATTTTCGTCCTTCTCCATCATATACAAGTTCTTCAATTGATAATATATTTCATCAAATTGACATAATTATAGTGCTATATGTAGATAGTTTTTTTGTTGATAAAAAAAATTCAGAAGGAGCAACCCCCTTTTTCCATGACATAATAGATATATAGCTACATAAGCCCCGCTGTCATCTCATGACCTCGGTTATTTGTCGATAAATCCATAAATAATTAGTTATTTATAAGGAGATCAACGACTTTTGTATTGAAAAAAAAATCGTGACATTATTGGATTTAATCTCTATACTTAGAATGGAAGGCATATATTTGTTAAATGTAGGAACTTACATAGATAGCTAGATAAAAGACATCTCTAATACACTAATAATTAAATGGAATCTACCTAAAGTTTTATAAGATAATGACATATAATTACTAAAGACTTAAATTGAGAACTTAATTTGCCAGGAGGATGATGGTCCACATTCGCTCTTCGCATGTGCGTGTACGTATTTCTGGGGACAGCTAGATCTAAAAATGGACTGACTGTACAAGCAAACAATAATTAAAGTTGATCTTTCCCTGTGAACGGAGTTTATAAGAAGTTGAAGCTGCCTGGCCAAATTAAGGTTTTCTAGGAGAAGGTTGTGAGAAATTTTCTGGCTATATATTGTGGGCCAGTATTAGTTGTAGTTGTCGTTTGATAAAACTTGATGGTTGATCATACATACGGTGATTCGGCTTCCATTATTTAACTTAAGTACAGTGATAGGATGTCCCTAAAAGCCATAAGGCCCATGATCATGTCGTCGAGGAATCCATATAAGCTTATGCTACGCTTAACACTCCCCTGACAATGACCATGGCAAGTCAAACTTCCGTGATTCGATAAGTGACAAAATGTGACAAATAAGCTCACGCGAAGGTTATTGCGATGAAATCCATCACCAAGCTACTAGAGTTAGTTCTAGAAATGATAAAAGAGTGAAAACCAGCAGAGTGGACCTTGCTGGATGTCGGTGGTAAGCCGCAAAGGCAGCAACATAAGGAGGTGATCGGGAGATACTAACAGAGCAAGCAAAACCAATGCAAAAATATGTCCAAACTGAGTCTCTTAGTTTTGGCGTAGTGAAAACAGATCAACACTGAGTATAAAGAAATAACACAATCTTCAGGATCGTGATAAAATTGTCGTCGCGGGTAGTATAAATGTTTCACTTATATTCACAGTCACTAGTCGTTCCAAATAGGCTTTTGCCATATCCATCCTTCAGAATACTCAACTGATATTCAGCTTACGTGTGCATCTGCTAATATTATACCATGGATATTTCGATATTCTCTAGTTGTATAATAAGTTTAAAACTGATTAGAAATTTTTTTCTGATGACATGTAAATGAAGAATGATATATATTATATTAGATGATGATTATCGAACTAGGAGCATCGTACTGAAATTTGAGCAATTTTATGATGAAATGATTTTATAGGAAAAATGGAATCAAGATTAGGACAGCTTGGAAAGTGAAATATCAATCTTATTTTGGAAAATTTAATTTCCAATTGGAATTCGTGGACAAGTTTTGTACATTTAAAATTTGGAATTTCCAACATAGCATAGCTAAAAGTTTTAAAACGTATAGAGTTGATAAAGGAAAAAGCTACCAAAAACTCCAAATTATGCCTATCGCGACAAATTTATCTTGAATTTTTTTTTATATCATCAAAAACCCTAATCTATACCCACTCTAACACATTTACTCTAAAATTTTTCTTGTGACACGAGAAATCTAAATTTGTACTTATGTGACATATTTAGTTTCCATCAAAGTTCCATCATATGAGTTTTCAATTAAAATGTCATTTTTATTTCATTTAAATCACATGGACATAATGGTGTCTGACTTTTATGTGGGTAGATGTTATAGAACCTTAGTGTATGATAAATGTAGAAGTTTTTGTGTTATGAAAAAAATTTAATATAAATATATTATAATGTGCATAACTTGAAATTTTTAATGGGTTGTTCCTGTCTTGAATAGTGAAAAAGACTAGTATAAAGGTTTGGTCAGGTCAAAAGAGACCTTGGACAAGTCAAGACAAACCGGTGTGGGATATTCCTTAAAATCCATTCCGTGAGGTTAAAGCGATGGGAGTTGGCGTTAGGTGGGCTACCAATATTAAGACGGACGGTGAGGATGGAATATAGTATTCGCCCCCCGTACGAGGCAGTTGACTGAAGTCAATTGCGTGGGTTGCATTCTACTTTGGCCCCCAGTGGAGGCTGGAAGAAAAAAAAAGTCAAAACATCTATCTCAGTCATGTCGTTGCAGAGATAGAGAGAGAGAGAGAGAGAGAGAGAGAGAGGGAGATGGGATGAAAGTGATTTTGGTGGCGCTTGTATCTTTGAATTTTCCATCGAAACTATGGTAATAATAGTAATACTTTTGAAATATTAATATTGATAAGTACAATTCGATGCAACCATCGATCAAGGAAGAATCAAACTCAAATCCCTTCCAAACATTTCGCTTGAGTCATGCCTATTTATTTGGGAGATGCACTACAATTGATTTCTTTTTCTGGATCGCTATGTGATATAATAACATAATTCTCTTGAGATATTATCATCTTTTATACATCATATACTGGCTTAAAATTGATAACTTTTATGAATCAAGCATTTTCATTGTTGCAATTTTCAACACTAAATTGTATTGCTTCTTCAAAAGACACCTCTTACAAGTTAGATTCAAATCCACATATGTTATTTAAAGACACTCTTACACCCTTCATCCCCATTCTAGAAGTTGAGCGAAGAAATTATTACGTAAACATAGTATATATATGTGTGTGTGTATCACTAAGGTAGAATCTTAAAGGGGTGAGCTCATGAGAACCATCACACCCTCCGTAGATGAGTCCATTTACTCCTATCCCCATTGCCATTTTAGAAGTCTGGTGAAGAAATTGTTACGTAAACATGCTATATCACTAAGGTTGAATCAACATATATTATCTAGAGACACTAAGGTTGAATTTGCAAGGGGTGAACTCATGAAAAAGCTGTCGGATTTGACGATATGAATTTATATATATATATACTAAATTACTTAATAATTTTGTTCACACTTGCGCCGACATTAATGGTCATGTGACTCGGGTCACGGATTGAATTGGACGCAATTCTAAATGTGGCGTGAGTTTGGACTCCTTCGGCCTCAACCTCAAGCTGAGACTTGGAAAGATAAGTCAAGGAATAAGGATGTAGACGTAACTGGATGCTAGAGAGAGAGATGGAAGACATTCATGCTGCTTGCAAACATCATAGTCCATTTACATTAGTTTTCAAAGAAGAAAATGAATTCTCTACATTGAGTTCCATGTCATCAGAAATTACTACATTAAACTATTTAGAATTGATTTGCAAAGGAGGACAAATTGGACTTTACTCCACTTAAAATATTTTGTTGAGTTGCTGGTTGTTTGACTATCAATTTTTGTTAGTAATTTAAAATTTTCGTCCTTCTCCTCCATATACAAGTTTTTCATTTGATAGTATATTTAATCAACATTGACAAAATCAAAGTGCAATATGTAGATAGTTTTTTTTCTTTTTGGTCTAATCAAAAGTAGGAACCGCTTTTTTTTTTCATGACATAATAGATAAATAGTTACATAAGCCATGTTATTATCTCTTGACCTCACTTATTTTTCGATAAATCCATATATAATTAATTATTTGTAAGGAGATCAAATTCCTTCATATGAGAAAAGAAAAAATAACATAGAAAACACAAAATTTTAGAATAACTCGAATACCAAAATATAGATACCTGCAAGCAAAATAATATAACTCCTAGAAGAAACAAAAAGTTAACGTCATTCAAAAGATCAATTTAAGTTTTTTTTAATATGGAAAAAACACAATAAATATTGGCTTAAGACTAATAACGAAATTATTCTGCTTTCGAATGGCTTCTCATTCTTTTTGCTTAAATCAAATTGCTCTAAAAGGATTCTCTAGTGACTAGAATTAGGATAAGTGATATTGGTAATGTATGGTAACAATTAAAAAAGAAAGACCTAAATATGTATAATGAATTAGAAAACAAAAAAATTATCCGTTCATTTGAATCTCATATACGAAGATGTGCAGGGACTTAACATATTACAAGATCAATCTTAGGATATTATGAGTTAAAGAATAAAGTTAAAAAAGAATAATTCAATAATACATGACCACGTGAAATCTGACCCTACGTTGATTCTTATAAAATAGAAGTTAATTTTGTGACGAAGTAATTTTCTTCAAAACAAAACACTAATAAGTGCAGTAATGATTTCTTCCTTAATTACATATTACATTTTGAGAATACCTATGACAACTCATCTCATTGAATTTCCAAGTGAGTGAAAAACATTTAAATTCTCTTGAGTGCCTCTGAGGGTTGAGTGACCAGTTTCTTTTTTTTTTCTTTTTTTTCTATATACATTTCTTCTGTTTTACATTTGTAGAAAAGCAACGCAAGACTCCACGGTAACACCACACCACTATTTAACGGTGACTAGTGAACGACATTAGTATTTTTATTCATTGTTTTAATGTATTTTTATTTAATTGAATTACCATGACAATGTCCACTACATCCCTTCATCACAGCCTCTGCCACCACACGCGACTCGATCTTACCACCACATGCGGCTTGATCTTACCGCCGCTGCCAACCCCATCTGGACCAGACGAACAGTGATTCCTGATCGCGGTGAGCTCGTACGGCATCACGTCACGGGCCAGCCATTGCTCCACAGTGAACAGCTGCTTCGAGCGGGGGATGTGGGCGTCGGTGGTAGTTACTGTTGGTAATTTGTTTATAAAACAAATGAAGAGGTGCCTTGTCCCACATCGAAAAGATGTGAAATCGCACGTGGACGAGATTTGGCACTAACCAACGATCATTATTTTATTTATTAAAAATTCGGCGTCGTGTTGAAACAGTGCAACTATTCACGAAAAGTTATGATTATTTATTAATTATTATTATTTTTATTCCGAATTTTGTTTGTCTTTTTAAGACAACCTTTGAATAAAGATATCCGTTCGGTTTGCAACCTTTCCCGAAGGGTTGCAATTGTTCGGTTTTAACTTCTTACGAATAGACACCTTTGTTCATTTGAGCAATTTTCGAAAGAATGTGTTTGTTCATTTCGCAACCTTTCACGAAGAGTTGTCTTCGTATTTTAAGACTATTTTATATATACTTGTCAGAGAGAAGAAGAATTATAGTGATCATCTTCTTCCATCTCTTCGTTTTTCTTTGGAGAGAAACTACAGCCATTGTTTCCAATTGTTTCCTATGAGAGATCCTGGAGAAATACTAGAATTGCTATCTAGTATTCTCATTTTGAGACTTTGTTGTATCCTGGAGAAAATTTGCTGGTGACCATTAGCAACTTTATGGGGCAAATAAATCATTAAAGAAAGTGATATCACGCCTCAAAGTCCGACTTGAGTACTCTAAAGATCCGACTTCATTGTTCTACCCAATTCGAAGCAGTATTTTCCCAACAGTTACCTCCACGTAGTTGCAGTACCATCCGTGGTGCGGGCCTGACCTATCTGAGGTCAGCTTCATGGCGCATACGGGTGTGCTGAGGTACGCCCAAATAGATTCGGGTTCATTCGGCCCCGGAAGGGCCTTAGAGTGTAGATGCGAGCAGATAAAACTTGCAGGCGACGCAGATTCCTCTTTTTTCCCACCTGAGAGAGAGGTTTAGCTTCATTCACAGTGATGATAGCTTCAATCTCATGTGGTATCCACCACCTGCCCTTCAACTCGACCTCCTCCTCCTCTGCCTTCTTGTCCGATCTTAAATTCACAGTTTCTGGGTACAAGAAGCGAGCTGAGTTGGGTAAGACCCGTTACGATTGGACCATGCAACGAACCAATAGCCAGGTGTTGGTTCAAGTTCGGGAAGAGCGGGGTTGATGCTGAAGGTGCCGGCATTTATGGCAGCCGATCCAAGCGATGATTTTGACAGAGATGATGTTGAACACGTTGGATTATGAGTTCTGCAAATTCTCTCTTTTTCCGTGAGGTCGTCATGTAATTCAATCCGACTGAAGTATGGCTTGGAGTTTTTCTTTTGTTTTGTTTGGTTGGGATTGTTAATTTGAGGATGAATTGTGGGATTCAATGATGATGTGAAGACGGTGGACAGTTTTGGTACTTTAGACTGCTTGGCTCATCACATACTCTGTGCTCATCGAGATTGGACGGTTTTTGAGGATGCAAGTAGCATAAAGAGCGAAAAAAGCAAGTATAAGCTTACGCTAGGCTTAACACTTCCCTAGCAGCAAGCTTCGGCGATTTCGATGAGCGAGAAGATGTGACAAATAAGCTTATGCTGGGGTTATCGCAACGAAATCCACCACCAACGAGAGTTAGTTTTATAGATGATAAAGATTGAAAACTGGGGGAGTGGACCTTGCTGGATGTTTGTGGTAAGCCGCAAGGGCAGCAAACATAGGGAGGTGATAGGGAGATACTGACAAAAAAAAGAAGCGAAACCAATTCTAAAATAATGTCCTAACGGAGTCCCCTAGTTTTGGCATGGTGAAAACAGATTACCTCAAGGAAAAGTACCAAAAAAGTCATAAACCTATTGCATCGGTATCAATTTAGTCCTAAACTTTTCAATTGGACCAATTCAGTTCTAAACCTTTTTAATATTAATACCAATTCAGTCCATCCGGCCAATTTTGGCTCGCCGGCATTGACGTGGACGTCGACCGGTAACCAAACATTGACGTGGCAATTATTATTATTTTTTTTATTATTTTTTTGAATTTTTTTTGAATTTTTCATTAGTTTATTATTTTTTTTTGGACGAGGGCCGTGAAGCCCTCGCCTACCACCGGCAAGGGTCGCGGCCCTCGCTTGGCCTCTCCCAAGGCCGTCGGCGAGGCGGCTTCACCCGGATCTGGGCGAGGCCAACCTTGCCCGCGACTGGCGAGGCCATGGCGGCCATTACTAGGGCGGAGGCGAGGGCCACGAAGCCCTCGCTCAGCCTCGCCCGCGGCTTAGCCCAGATCTGGGCGAGGCCAGCCTTCGCCATCGGAGCAGCTGGTGGGATTGCTCGCGACTTTCTGCTCATGGAAGGAGAAGAAGAGAAAAAGCCAGCGAGGATGAAGCAGAGGAAATCAAGGTCGGGAGTTGGGCTAAGTCGCGGGGGAGGCGGCCCTGGGCGAGGTCGAGTGAGGGCTGCGACCCTCGCTCGCGGCTGGCGAGGGCTTTGTGGCCCTCCCCTCCACCCTAGCGATGGCCGCCATGGCCTCGCCAGCCACAGGCGAGGCTGGCCTCGCCTAGATCCGGGCGAAGCCGCCTCGCTGACGACCTTGGAAGAGGCTAGTCGAGGGCCATGACCCTCGCCGATGGCAGGCGAGGGCTTCGCGGCCCTCGCCCAATGGCCAATGAGCCTCACTAGAGGCTCGCTGGCAATCGCTAGGAAGAAGACGAAAAGAAAAAAAAGTAATAACAAATTTAAAAAATAATTAAAAATAATAATAATTGCCAAGTCAGCGTCCGATCACTGGCCGACGTCCATGTTAGTGCCTGCCAGCCAAAATTGGCCGGATGGACTAAATTAATACCAATATTAAAAGGTTTAGGACTGAATTAATCCAATTGAAAAGTTTATGACTAAATTGGTACCAATGCAATAGGTTTATGACTTTTTTGGTACTTTTCCTGATTAACTCAAGTATAAAGAAGTGCATCGGAGAAGATCCTCTCAAAAGTCTGTTAACTCTTTTTGGCAAAAAGGGGATTGCATGTCCCGCGGGGGGTCGGTGACATTTCACCATAAAGAAATGGCATAATCTTGAAGATCATGATAAAATTATTGCTGCATGTGGTATAAATGTTCCACTTATGTTCAGTCATTGATATACCCAACATTTCATTTATTGATGATATCACATTCTAGACATGCTTCTACTTATATCCATCCTTCACGGTACTTTGCTGCTATTCAGCTTAAGTGTGCATCTGTTCATATCATACTCTGGATATATATGGCTCCCCAGTTATATCTAGGTTATCTAGTTATATTCAACTATTCTTCTCAAGGCACTTCAATTACGTTAGTAGTGATGGTTCTAAAAACTTAATATATTGCTATTTCAAGTCTAAATGAACTCCATATTCTTCTAAACTTGTTAAAGTACGTTTTCCTTGTCACTTAGAATCTTTCCACCGATTAAATCAAAGATCCTCTTGAAGCGGATACTTGAAACACAAACAACTCTTGTATTTATCAAGATCAATATAAATCATTGATAGTTTTGTCAATTCCAAAATATATTATGAGGTTTTCTCAACAAAAAAATTGATGGATTGGGATCTTATTTGCCATCGGACAAGAAATTATTCCAACCTCCCTCAATTTTATGTGCGGAAAATTATTGGATCTGATGGCATTAATTGAGTTCTATGTGAGACTTTTATAATCTAATTATATTCATATGAAATAGGTTTCCACAATCCGAGTTCATCAAATTATATATCACTTTGTACGTCAACGTTTCATAGGCTATTAGAACACTCACGCATTCTCATCTAACTACTAGTCTGGTCATTCGCCTAACATCTCCCTCATCATCACATCTCGCTACTCAACGCTAGAAGTTTGAGCGCTTGTCGTCCATAGAGGAGCTCATCGGATAGAGAGAGACATACGAGAGAACAATAAAGGAAGTAGCTAATCAGGTATAGAGTGTGGCTGAACAGGGTGCGGCCGGTATTGGTGGAATAGTGATCCCCCCAGCCCGGCCGTGGGGGGAGGGGGGGCATTGTTTATTCCTGCGTAAACATAGATAGACATATCAAAATGTATTATAAATCCATTTTGAGTTGTGTTGACACCTAAATTTTTGGAGTTGATTTTGATAAATAAAACATAAAAATCACATGGCATATAGTTTAGGAAATTTTTTTGTTATATTCCGTTAAGATACTTAGATAATATACACTGGAGGATGCATTTTGTGCAAAAAGGGGAATTTTTCGGTGGAATACGCGAAAAATATTTTAGCGATATATTTAGAGGTATCATGCCAAACAAGAAAGGAAAAAAAAGATGTCTAGCGAAGATACATTTTTGACTTATAAAAGACATGGTGCGCGAATTAATAACGGGTTCTTTCCGTTGGGTGAAAAAAAGCACAAGAAAAGCAAAAAGGTAAAAAAAGTAAGGTGAGAAAGAGAGGAAAAAAGCAAAAAAAAAAAAAAAGAAAAAAAAAAAGAGAAAGCCCCCCGCGCAACTGTTCATCTTCTTCCGGGGGGGGGGGGGGGGTTCTCCTACCGGCGCCGTCTGCCCATGCCGTCGCCCCCTCGCCCTCCGCCGCCTCATCCTGTCGTCGCCCCGCTTCTGTGCGCCGTCGCCTTGTGTCGCCCGTCCCCGATCCGCCTGTGAAGCCACTACCGCTGCAAATTTGTGATCCAGACGCCGGGGCCACTTTGCCTGCAGATCCGAGGTCCCCGCAACAACCTTGTTCCGATCCGACACCGTCGTGCCGCGCCGATTGCCAATCGATAGCACCGAAGTCCCGCCGCCCGCCAGTCCCCTCGTTCTGATCTGACGCCGCCGCTGCCTCCTTCGCCAACGTTGGTAGCTGAGCTCCCTACTGCCCCGTCGTCGCCGCGCCGGAGTCCCCCCGTGCACTCGTGACGCCGCCCCGTGCCACGCCGCCGTCGCGCCGTCCCTGCCTCCCTCGCCGGAACCCTAGCCGGCGAGCTCCCCCTTCCGGACCGGTCACCAGCTCTATTTTCCATTTCTTTTTTAGAAAAAAGAAAAGAAAAGAAACAAAAAAGATTAGGTAATTTTTTTTTGTTATTTATTTATCTTTTGTTGTTTATTTATTTATTTATTTATTATTGTTGATATTACATATTACTTGCTATTTTTAGTGTAATTATCCTTTTAATGCAAAAATGAAATTCCATGTTATGAAATTGCCTGGGAATTAGTAATTGTCAGTCCGATTTTCGCACCCGAAATCCGACTCGTAATTACTTTTAAAAATCATTAATTCAATCTCCCGTCCAAGATGCGATTTGTGATTTATGTGAAATTGGTCAACCCAATCTCATGCGTGAGATATGGTTCGCCAATTTTTGGATATTAATTTTATCTTGCTTGATTTGTTGTTGTGGTATTTGAGTTGGTTTTATTTTCGTAAAAGGAAAAAGAAATCCAAAAAAATTGAATTAGGATTAGGTTTGTTTTTTTTTTTTAATTATCCTGCATGTTTAGAATAGGGATTTTATTTTGAAAGAAAACAAAAAAAAAAAGTGCATTCATTTAGGTTGTTAGTTTTTTTTTTATTTGAATTGCATGTTTAATTATGTGTTAGTTTTAATTTCGAATTTTATAAAAAAAAAATCACAAAAAAAATCATCATGCATATGTCATGTAGAGTTGTGGCATCTCTTTGTATGTCATTGCATATTAGGGTAAAATTGCACTTAATTTAATTCTAGATAATATTTTTCTTAATTTATTATAAGTTTAGATATTAGATAGATTGCATTTAGGATTATTTGGGTTAAGATAATATTTTAGTTTAAATTAGGATTTGGTTCGGCCTAATTCCTAATACAAATTGAATAGAATCTTAATCTAATTAGATAATTTTCACATTTGATCTAATTCCTAATTTCATGAAAAATACCAAAAAAAAAAATGTTTTAGAATAAATTCATTTCATTATCTAGAATAGATTTCATTTTTTTAGAATAATAAAAAATATCATATGCACGTCATTAGGGTTATATTCATTGAGATGCATGCCATTTAATATTTTTGCTAGGCCCATTTAATTAGAAATTATATGTCATTAGAATTAGGTCATTTAGTTAATATTGCATTGCATATTGCACGATTTTTATTAATTAAGTGAAAAGAAAAAATGAAATTGCGTTTTAATTAGAAACCATATTTAGGTTTGTTAATGTGGATTTTAATTTAACATTTTATAGATGCTTTTGTTGCTTTGAGGTAAGTTTTTTTTGCAATTTATTTATTTTTTTGAGGTAATTTAACATTTTTTTTGAGGTAAGAAAAAATGAAATTGCTTGCCAAACATTTTTTAAATAAAAGAATGGTACGAAAGGGCATTAGAGAAATCTAGTGTAACCAAGTCACCATACCCATATTGTTTGGTTCATAGGAGTAAAGTAAACCTCCCGTTGCTTTACTTGGGTTTCTAATCGACCCACCAAAAATAGATTAGTGGCGACTTCTAAATAAAATTAATTGCATGTTAAAAACTTGAACCTAAGTCGCGAATTGGTATGAACTTGGGAGAGCCTGAGTTAAGTCTAGACTTAACAATCCATTAGCCAAATCCTAGGTGGTTCACACTCGAAAAATTGGTCGCGACAGCTTGGCGACTCCACTGGGGAATTGAGTTAATACTCTTAGTGGACTTAGGCCAATTTTTGAAAAAGTGTTTTTTGCTTGGCAGTAAAGATCTCAGGTACGTCCCTAACATTTAAGGTGTTAAATGTTCTTGCAGGATGGGAGGTATAAGGGGAAGTGTTTGCTAGCTTTGTTTTGCAAGGAGGTGTAGGAATGTATGGTGTGTTTTCATATTGAAGTGTTGCTTGATATAAACTGTTGTGCATGCCTTGCATCTTACACTACACTTTTGCACACAACTTGCCGCCAGACTTGGGCCGCATAGGATCATTTAGGATGGTATTGAGATGGATACCATTCCAACCGCATGCTCGCGGTACAAGTCGCTCATCTCAATCCCGAAGTTTCTTTCATGGTGTCAAAAGTACCCACCTCAGTCCGCATGCCCGCGACCCGGGTCAGCTCTTTGACCAAGTCGGAGTCATGAGGACTCGACATAGTCCACAAGCCTGTGGCTATTCTAATCATCCTTATGGCTCCACCTTGATAAGCCTTATAAATTAGAAATCGAGCCACTTACCATGCGCATGTCTATGTGATTGCCATCGATTTATCTTGGTGAAGTAAGTTTTCTATCCCTATACTAATGCAATTTACTTACTTTGTCATACTCTTGATCCGTCCATGACAATCTAGGTCAATCGTTGATTTAATTAATTTGTCAATTAGAAATGAAATGAGGAAATTGCTATGCAATGAATCATTTGGAAAATAACAAAAAAAAAATTGGAGAATTTGTCTGCAATTCATGCCTAAGACATTTGATCTCAGTAGGATGTCTATTTTTTCAACCCTCTTTAAGAAATTCCCTTATTGTACGAACTTTTCATGAAAAAAATGAAAAATCGATCAGATTATTGTCATGGATTGGCTCTCTATTCACACATCGTGCTTACATATTTTCTTTTATTTCCATTAGGTGATAACGGATCCTCCACGCTCTCCCATTATCACGCGATTAAGAGCTAGAATGGCCGATCAAACTGAAATGCGCGATCGCATCACCACTATGGAAGAACAACTTCAACAGTTAACCGCCCCTATGCAGCTTCTGATGGCTCAAATCAATTCCTCCGAGCAAATCCGACTCCTGCATCCGCTCTCCCCGAGGTAGTTGTCTCGAAGGCTCAAATGGGTGATGATCACATGCCTGACCTGGAGGATGATCCACCATTGATCACTACCAGAAAAACAAAGCTAGATAACATCCCTAAGGTGGAAGAAAAAGTGAAGCAATTGCAAGAGTTACAGAGTTCACTCCTGTTTGACTTGTCTGTGTACGAGAAAGTCAAGAAGCCAAAGAAGTTCAAACTGCCGGATTTTGAGAAATACGATGGTACTTCTTGCCCAAAATATCACCTGCAGATGTACCAGTACGCATGGCTCAATATGTCAAGAATGAGCCACTCATGATCCAATCGTTCCATGCGAGTTTGACTAGGCCCACACTGAGCTGGTATGTGATGAAGAATGTGAACCTTCTTAACACCTGGAATGAAGTGGCTGATGCGTTCCTCAAACAATATAAGTTCAACATGGACATTGCACTTCCCTGAGAAGATCTTGAGAGGATGGAGAAGAAGAGGAGTGAGTCATTCAAAGAGTATGCCATGAGATGGCGAAATCTGACAGCTCAAATCACTCTTGAGCCTACCAATAAGGAATTGATGAAGTTGTTCGTCAAGACTCTCCCGTCTGAGTTCTGTAATCGAATGGCCAGCACATATGTTGAGAACTTTAACCAACTTATCCCGATGGATGAACAGATCGAAATGGGGATAAGAGAATGATGGTTTACTGAGCCATCAAACAAGAGATTTTATACCAAGAAGGAGGAGGACCCTGAAGCTGAGATTAATACGGCCTACTTTCAACCGAATCGTGAAACATCCAATCGCGCTCCGGTAATTAAGATTTCTATTGAGCAACAAGGTGGAGGACATCAATTCTCGGGTTGACGACGTAATGTTAAGAGATAGTTTACACCTCTTCCTAGACCCCTATCCAAAGTTTTACTTGTTCTCCAAAAGAAGGGATTACTCTCTACTGAGCCGAAGCGACCAAATCCCGAGCATTATCCTGTATATAATCCCTCCGAAAAGTGTGACTATCACATGAGAGAGGTTGGTCACTTCACTGATGATTGCTATGTTTTGAAGCATAAGGTCCAAGACCTCTTGGATACAAAGGCGTTCTCTTTCAGTAGTAATTAGAAAAATCCTCTGCCCAACCATGATGGAGGCGCAAACGCTGTCACTGAGTGAAGAAGTTCTTATCTTCTGGGATTTCAAGTTTTGTTTATGATTTCCTGCTTTTTGAAATTTCAATTATCACTTTCGCTTTTAGGGTTTGGCTTATTTGCATTTTACATTCCAATAATGTAATTCATTTGATTCTATATAATGAAATTACAATTTTATTTCCGAATTTTGAGGACATGATGGGGTACACCAAACTAGCCCGATGACGATATCCAACAATGAAAAAAAAAATATCATCCATGGAGAAAATCTGAGGATTGGGCTTTTTCATGCTTCCTCATCGAAAAAATTCCCAAAAAAAGGAAAAAAAAAATCATTTTTCAAGCCATTTCCAAAATCATGCATTAGGTTAGCCCTGTTTAATTTTCTAACTCATTTACTTCATGTTTCAGAGCATTACTTTCTTGTCCCGATCTAAAAATGGTGCATCAAATGAGAGATTGGGGGCATGGCAGACTTTGGGGCAAAAGCGGATTTTCACTTTTGATTAATAAAGACAATCCGAGGACATCCATTGTTGAGACAATCCCTTTGTGGAGCAATCCCCTGAATAAATGCTTAAAATCATGTTTTGAGTGCAATAAATTATTTGTTTTGAAGTCACAAGCTCTTTTCATGCTTAAAGTTGTTAAACTCTTTTGAAAAGAGAATTTTCATATTAATTTAGCTCACCAATTTCATGTGGAGATTTATCAAGATAGACAACTCAATGGAGTGATATCAATGCTTGAGAACATTAAATGAGATATATAAGGATAATGAAAGGCAAGCCATATCCTATACACAATCCCTTACTTATACACTTGTGAGATGAGTATAGGAAGTTACATATCTGCAAGATAAAGAGTTTTCTCGCGAAAGGTATGATGACCGAAATGATGAGGGGCAATTTATTTCTCTATATCAAACACAACATATGACCCATTGCTTAACCCCTTTGAGCCCCATACACTTGAAGAAATTCTTTCAAATTACCCCTGTCAAAAACCACCCCACGTTGGGGCAAATTGGATGGTAAGACAACATCATAATGTGAAGAAATTTGATTGAAATTTTTTTTTACTCTCACTTGCATCAATCTTCTAGTCATGCTATTACATTAAATTCATGTGGTAATTTAAGTGCCTTCTAATGACTAAGAGCATTTTTTTTCACTATCCTATACACTTATATCATTTGCATAGCCCACTTGAGCCTGCAATTTCATTTCTTTAAACCTAGTTAGTGATCATCCCCCACACTGGGTCAAGGCAAAAGGTAAATGAAGACTCTTGAAAGTTCAAGTGTCATTCAAAGTATAATTGCTTGATGCACGCATTGTGCTCAAGAATTGAATTCAAAATAAAACTAAGGGGCATGAAAAAAAAATAGTATGCTTGATAAAAACAAGGCCAATGCCCATGAAAAAAAAAAGAGAGTGAAAAAAAATGAATAAGAACTAGGGGCATGAAAAAAGCAGTGTGTTTGGTAAAAGCAAGGCCAATGCCCATAGATGAAAAAAAAAAGTGAGTCAAGATAAGGTGACTGTCAATTGCAAGAATTGAATCCCGATGAAGCAATACTCAAAGAACTCAAAAGTTGTGCTTTTACAAGCAATGAGACATTTCATGAAGACAATCCCCAATGATGAAAAAGAAAACTGGTGGCAATGCTAAGATGATCACCAACTCTCACTATTTACACACATTTTAAGCCTAATGATTATTTCATTTCTCAACCCATGAACCCAGCCTACATTACGTCCTTTACAAAGTCTCTTCAAATTAGAACACTTGAATTAACATAGTAGTTCATATGTTTATAAGCATAGCTCGAATAAGTGCAAGCAAAATTATTTCTTTATCATTTTACAGGGTTCTTGACTTGTAAACTCGGAGATGATTACAAAATTGTTCTTTCAATTGCCTTGACTCAAAGAGTCCCATTTGTTAAGCCGTTAACCAAGCCCACATTATGATCCCTATTAAAGACCCCTCGAATTGGTAAGGTCATATTAATTGCAAGAATACTCGAACCCTTGTTGATATGATGATGTTAAGATTGAGTGATTCTCATAAAATAGCCATTTTAAATTAGAGTGAGTGAAAGTCATTTCTAACTGAAAGTCTCTCATTTAGCATTTTTAAGAAATTCATGTCATTGTCTTGAACGACAATTATCTCCTGTGGAAATTTGGGTAATGCAAATATGGTAAAGTCATTATGCATAAACCTTGATTGAATGGATGGAAGCCCCACTGAACTTTGAAATGTGCAGTCTAGAGTAGCTCAAATTGTCTATCTCTTTGATAAATGTATATCAGTTTTTGCTTTAAATCATGTTTGATAGGTAATTTAAGTTCCTTTCAGAATGTCTCATGATATTAGGAGATGAAAAACCTCCACCATGAGGTGAAAGACCTCCACGAGATATCTAAATTCCAAAAGACATATCCCCAAGAATCAGAGATATCACCAGGTAAGTATATCTCTACCTATACTCTAAATACTTGTCATTGTGCAGATATTCTCTTTCAAGTGCATCGACACTTGACTTGGTTAAGCTGTCTAGTTCCTGACCTGGCGTGCTTTCGTAACCTAGAGTCATTTTCATTGACTCGGCGTGCTTCCGTAGCCTGATGTCCCTTTATTAACCCGGCGTGCTTCCGTAGCCCGGAGTTCCTAACCCGACGTGCTTTCGTAGCCCAGAGTCATTTTCATCGACTCAGCATGCTTCCGTAGCCCGATGTCCCTTTCCTGACCTAGCGTGCTTTTGTAGCCCAGAGTCCCTTTTTATCAACCCGGCGTGCTTCCGTAGCTCGGTGTCCATTTATATTAACCCGGCGTGCTTTCGTAGCCCGGGTTCCCTTTTATCGAGCTAGTGTGCTTCCGTAGCACAGTTTTCTTTTATCGACCTGGTGTGCTTTCATAGCCCAGAGTCCTTTTCATCCACACTCGATTGAGCTGTGCCCCAAGATTTTTCTCCAGATTCAATCTGATTAAGGCGACCAAAGAACGGTTCAGGTCTTGGTCAGATGATCTGTGTTGCAACGCTGGGTGACCAAAGAATGGTTTGGGTCCTAGCCAAGCAAAATCTCCATTTAGGCGATTGTAGAATGGTACGAGTCCTAAATAACATTTATTGCTCTAACGGGCAACCGTAGAATGGTATGGGTCTTGGAAAAGCAATTTCCCCATTCAGGCGACCGTAGAATAATACGGGTCCTGAAAAATCAATTTTCCGTCAAGGGGACCGTAGAATGGTACGGGTCCTCAACAACACATATTCCTTATTCATGCAACCGTAGAATGGTACGGGTCCTAGAAAGTGAATCTCTGTTTAGGCGACTGTAGAATGGTATGGGTCCTCGACAACACCTATTCCTTATTCAGGCGACTGTAGAATGGTACGAGTCCTGGAAAGTGAATCCTTATTTAGGCGATTGTAGAATGGTACGAGTCCTAGACAACACCTATTTCCTCATTCAGGCGATCGTAAAATGGTACAGGTCCTGAAAAATAAATCCCCGTTTAGGCGACCGTAGAATGGTACGGGTCATAGACACAACCAAACACTGTCATATTAGGCGACCGTAGAATGGTATGAGTCTTGGGAAAACAGTCTCTTTGTAAAGTCATGTTACTATTCTAGGTGACCGTAGAATGGTACAGGTCCTGGACATGTAACACCAACTACCTCGAACTACTCTATCTTCCTTAAAGATAAGTTGTTTAAGGTAAAGTTCATTTATTATTTGCATTAGAATTTCCATACATCATATAAATTGCATTCAAAAATGGAATTCATGTTTCAACAAAAAATCATTCAGTGCATGTGCATGATCAAATTTTAGGTTTCAATTTGTTTTTAAAGGCAACATCTGCGAGCTCATCTTCAAAGAGGGGCCGCTGTTGACACTTAAATTTTTGGGGTTGATTTTGCTAAATAAAAAATAAAAATCACATGGCATATAGTTTAGGAAATTTTTTTGTTATATTCCGTTATGATATTTAGGTAATATACACTAGGGGATGCATTTTGCGCAAAAAAGGGATTTTTTGATGGAATATGCGAAAAACATTTCAACGATATATTTAGAGGTATCATGCACAAACAAGAAAGGAAAAAAAAAGATGTCTCGTGAAGATACATTTTTGGCTTATAAAAGACATGGTGTGTGAATTAATAAGGGGGTTCTTTCCGTTGGGTGAAAAAAAAAGCACAAGAAAAGCAAAAAAGTAAAAAAAGTAAGGTGAGAAAGAGAGATGAAAAAAGTCAAAAAAAAAAAAAAAAAGAGCCCTCCCCGTGTTCATCTTCTTGGGGTCTCTCTGGCGCCGTTTGCCCACGCTGTCGCCCCCTCACCCTCCTCCGCCTCATCCTGCCGTAGCCCTGCCTCCGTGCGCCCTCGCCTTGCGTCGCCTGTCCCCGATCCGCTTGTGAAGCCGCTGCCGCTGCAAATTTGTGATCCAGACATCGAGGCCACTCTGCCTGCTGATCCGAGGCCCTCACAGCAGCCTTGTTCCGATCCGACGCCCCCGTGTCGCCCCGATTGCCGATCGACAGCATCGAAGTCCCGCTGCCCACTAGTCCCCTCGTTCCGATCTGACGCCGCCACTGCCTCCTTTGCCAACGCTGGTAGCCGAGCTCCCTACTGCCACGCCGTTGCCGTGCTGGAGTCCCCCCTTGCACTCGCGACGTCGCCCCGTGCCACACCGCCATCGCACCGTCCCTGCCTCCCTCACTAGAACCCTAGCCGACGAGCTCCCCCTCGCCGGACTGGTTACCAGCTCTATTTTCCATTTCTTTTTTAGAAAAAAGAAAAGAAACAAAAAAAAAGATGAGGTAATTTTTTTTTGTTATTTATTTATCTTTTGTTGTTTTTTTATTTATTATTATTGTTGATATTGCATATTACTTGCTATTTTTAGTGTAATTATCCTTTTAATGCAAAATTGAAATTCCATGTTATGAAATTGCCTGGGAATTAGTAATTGTCAGTCCGATTTTCGCGCCCGAAATCTAACTCACAATTGCTTTTAAAAATCGCCAATTCAATCTCCCGCCTGAGATTCGATTTGTGATTTATGTGAAATTGGCCAACCTGATCTCATGCGCAATATATGATTCACCAATTTTTGGATATCAATTTTATCTTGCTTGATTTGTTGTCGTGGTATTTGAGTCAATTTTATTTTCATAAAAGGAAAAGGAAATCCAAAAAAATTGAATTAGGATTAGGTTTGTTTTTTTTAATTATCCTGCATGTTTAGAATAGGAATTTTGTTTTGAAAGAAAAAAAAAAACAGTGCATTCATTTAGGTTGTTAGTTTTTTATTTTATTTGAATTGCATGTTTAATTATGTGTTAATTTTAATTTCGAATTTTATAAAGAAAAACACAAAATATATATATATATATATATATATATATATATATATATATATATATATATATATATATATATATATCATGCATATGCCATGTAGAGTTGGGGCATCTCTTTGTACGTCATTGCATATTAGGGTAAAATTGCACTTAATTTAATGCTAGATAATATTTTTCTTAATTTATTAAAAGTTTAGATATTAGATAGATTGCATTTAGGATTATTTGGGTTAAGATAATATTTTAGTTTAAATTAGGATTTGGTGCAGCCTAATTCCTAATACAAATCGAATAGAATCTTAATCTAATTAGATAATTTTCACATTTTATCTAATTCCTAATTTCATGAAAAATACAAAAAAAAATGTTTTAGAATAAATTCATTTCATTATCTAGAATAGATTGCATTTTTTTAAAATAATAAAAAATATCATATGCACGTCATTAGGGTTAGATTCATTGAGATGCATGCCATTTAATATTTTTGCTAGGCCCATTTAATTAGAAATTACATGTCATTAGAATTAGGTCATTTAGTTAATATTGCATTGCATATTGCATGATTTTCATTAATTAAGTGAAAATAAAAAATGAAATTGCGTTTTAATTAAAAACCATATCTAGAGTTGTTGATGTGGATTTTAATTTAATATTGTAGATGCTTTCGTTGCTTTGAGGTAAGTTTTTTTTTTTTGCAATTTATTTATTGTTTATCTAGGTGTTAAATTGGTGGATTGTGCACCCGCATGATCACCTCACATGTTAGAGAAATATATTTAAAATCAAGTCAAGCTGCTTGCCAAACATTTTTTTAAATAAAAGAATGGTACCGAAAGGCATTAGAGAAATCTAGTGTAACCAAGTCCATGTACCCATAGGCTGCGTTTGGCAGTCGGGATAAAATTCGAGATAAGATATGATTTATTCTATCCTATGTTTGGTACTCGCTCAGGACATGATAAAATCGGATATAAGGGGGATATAGACAAGATAAAATTATCTCATGGGGGAGGTGAGATAAAGGTGGATAGGATTTCTAATGTCCATAATAAGAAAGTTATTTTTCTTGAATAACAAACTTATTAAATTAATAAAATTGAAATTATATTTCAATATAAATAATATTTGAATTCTAATTTAATAAATTAAAAATAAAAAATAAAAAAATAAAAAATTATTTTTAATTGATCATATTTTAATTTATATATTCAACTTTAATTATACTTATAATAAACATTCAATCTATAAATTAAATATTTATATTTATTATATACTTTAGGTATTTTTATATTTTAGATATGTTAGTACAGTTTACTATTTGATAAAATTTTATTAAAGAATGATGAAATGGGAAACAAGAAACAATAAAGAAAATAATATAAAAAAGAGGAAAAATAAAATAAAAATAAATTAAGGAATAGTGTTACGAGAGATTTTCAAAATCTCCGTTTATGAACATTTAGGTTCATTTATAATGATATGCTGTTTATATATAAAAAATGTACATGATATGATGTAAATGTATCCGACTTTAATACTGCGATTCACCAAACAATTGATAGGATATAAAAAAATCCCAAGATTTTATATTCTATCCTATCCAGTCCTATCTCAATTAGAAATCCAGATGACCAAACGTAGCCATAGTCTCTGGTTTGTAAAAGTAAAGTAAACCTCTCGTTGCTTTACTTGGGTTTCTAATCGACCCACCAAAAATATATTAGTGGCGACTCCTAAATAAAATCAATTGTATGTTAAAAACTTGAACTTAAGTCGTGAATTAGTATGGGTTTGGGAGAGCTTGAGTTAAGTCTAGACTTAACAATCCATTAGCCAAACCCTAGGTGGTTCACACTCGAAAAATTGGTCGTGACAAGTTGTGTTGTTATATGGATTAGTTAAATTTAATAATTGGGTCATAAATTGATTAAAAATGTAAGGCCTAAAAATATAAAGATTTTATATTGGGTTCACAACTTACTTAGACACAATCCATTTCAATAATTTGTTATTCACTATCGCTTTGACTTGATCTCGCGCTCATTCACTTTGCGGTATGAATATGAATTTTTCTAAGTTGGGTTAAAAAAGAAGTGTTTTAATTAATATAAATAGAGCTGAGTATGAGTCACCAAATTTGTATTATATAAAAATAAGTGAAAATAAATTAAATAGGTCAATTTAGATAAAATCTATTTCAATCCGATCCAATCGTTTGATAAGTCTAGACATAAGAAATATGCATATGAATTTGCTTGCCTTTCCATCGTAATCAACCACTAACCAATATGATCGAGTAAAGACGCAAAGTGCATGTATCTGGAGGTCAGGTTTGCGACCCAGATTTCCAATGAAGTGATGGAATGAATGCGGTGCGTGTACGAACGGATATATCTTATCATATATCATGAGAAGTGCTGTAAGCAGATCGTGCCACTCTAGTGGATCAAATCATGATTGCGTCAAGGAGAAGACACTTTGTAGCTTTAGATATATATGAAATAGGTGTTTGCTTGTTGTTCATCGATGATCGAACTGGAACGCCAGGAATCTTAAGATAAGGTCTCCATGAGACAATCATGAAGAAAGACTTCCAACTCCCATTACCGTTCACCGAGGGTATACTTCAGTGACTGACATCTCATTGATCGATATTGCCATGGACCTACTGGTGGGTTGGTCCGATTCGAGATTTGTCATTGGTCTCTCTGTCCTGCTACGGAGGAAGAACGCCGGTTGTAGGGGCGGTGCAAGAGAAACAGAGTAGCTACTCAACATGAGGACTACACTTGCCATCGTGGGTCTATCCATTGGATCTTCCTGAACACAAAGTAGACCAATGTGGAGGCACCTAAGAACTTCATCCATTGAATACAAGTCTCCAATGGCTGGATCTAACACTTCCAATGGCTTACTATCTCTCCAATTTTTCCAGGCCTATAAGCAATTCATTGGAAAAAAATATTCTCAGTACATGCGATTTGCTCAGTTTAAAAATTTTCAAACTAGATATAGCAAGTTTGCACAACTTACATAGCTAGCGAGATCTTCGCCTCCATCTTCGTCAAAGAAGAAACTATTCTTCTTACCACTAACGAGCTCAAGAAGTAGGACACCGAAACTATAGACATCGGACTTCACAGAGAATTGCCCATGCATCGCATACTCAGGTGACATGTAACCACTGGAATCCATAACACATCAGCAATATAAGCCTACATAGGCATAAAAAGTGGAGAACAAAGCATAACAATACTTACAAAGTCCCCACAATTTTATTGGTATTTGCCTGTGTTTGGTCGACTCCGACAATCCTTGCCATGCCGAAGTCTGAAATCTTTGGGTTCATTTCATTGTCCAACAAGATATTGCTTGCTTTTAGATCGCGATGAATGATCCGAAGTCGAGAGTCCTCATGTAAATAGAGCATTCCTCGAGCAATCCCACATACTATCTTGTAACGTCTCGACCAATCCAATTCCTTGCTCTTTTCAGGATCTGCATGTATCCACAGTTGAAATTAAAGGTATTTTCGGTTGATAAATCCTCTTGAATAGATTTTATGCAAGGAACATATTTAGGTTCCAAAAGCTAGTGAAATATTAAACATAATTTGAGGCTAATCACATGATTGCCTCAACATAAAAAGCAATAAATTAGGAATATATGAAAAGGCAACATACCAAATAGACAGTAGTCAAGACTTTTGTTCAGCACAAACTCATAAACAAGTAGTTTTTCTTCACCCTCCAAGCAGAACCCGAGCAGCCGCACAAGGTTCCGATGTTGAAGCTTCGCTACCAATAGGACTTCATTCTTAAATTCTTGGGCACCTTGTCCTGAGCTTTGAGATAGTCTCTTCACAGCTATTTGTTGTCCATTGGGAAGCCTACCCTGGAAGGTTAATATTTCGATGTTTAAGTAGACATGAATAGCTTCTGATCACAGCTTTTCGATATTACCAAACAAAAGATCTTCAAATTTTTTTATCCTAAAGATCTCTCAAATATATTTAAACCATTCTCAATCTAGTTTCTGGCTGACCATACCCGGAAAACTTCACCGAATCCGCCCTCACCCAACTTGTTTTGATGAGAGAAATTGTCTGTGGCGGCTTGTATAGTGGCTAAATCATACTGCAAGGACTCGGCATTTGAAATTTCACTCGCGCCTACACGACGAAACAAAGACTAAATGGTCATTTTGCCAAAAGCATAGACATAATACATCCCCATTTGTACGGTTTCATAATTCTATTCACGTATACGGCACAGATACATATTCCATACCGCTTTGATCTCCTTGGACGGCTTCATACGTCTTGGTCGCTTTCCTCCGCCTGAAACAACAAGCGAGGAAGAGAAGCACCACGCCTACACCAACAGCAACGGCGACAGCGATGATAATCACAGTGGTTTTATTGCTTTTCCCTACACATGTGCAACCACATCTTAGTAACATCAGTATACGTGGTCATGACTGTTTAGGATTCTAGAAACTGGAATTGCCACCATAGGCCAGAGCAAATGCAAAATACAGAGTAAAACAAAAAGGGTACGCTTAAAGAGCAAATGTCCAGAAGAATTGAAGCTGTAATCCATGATCTGTACTCACAACTCTATTCTTTCTTTGGGCATTATAGCTACTCACTCTCTCAGATCAATATGCATACAACCGCTTGTATAATGATTTTTTTTTTTAACAGATGGCGAATACTATGATTAATCAAAATTAAATCCAAGAGCCTAGTAGGAGAGATTAGCTATATCTGAGTAAATATTTTTGGCCCGCTGGACTAAATCCAGTCTTCGATAACAAAAGAAGACAAGCAATACAAATACATATGTACCTTTAGGACTGGGGACCGGAGTGGGAGCGGGAGGCGGAGGCACCGGTGCTGGCAGGGCTGCCGCGTTATAAAAAGGGTAGAGCTCGTACCTCACGTTGCAGCTCGGAGTGAGCACCCTCCCGCCTTGCTTCCCCGGAACCAGATTACCGATCCCGTACCGAAGACACGTGTCACAGTCTGACGCTGTCAAGTCCGGAGTGCATTGCGCGAGTGTGTACAACTTCTGCAAGCTCGTGTAGTTCGCCTCTGCCACCGCGACCTTCTTCCCCGACCCGCCAGTTGAAGCCCTCGTGGCGACGTCGTTCAGGGTTCCTGCCAGGAGCTGCGTGAACTGGGTTGAGTCGGTGATGTTCCCAATGTTGTACAAAATGGCAGCCGGCTCTCGCTCCATGACAGAGAAGATGGACTGGTTCGTGTACCGCAACATGCACTCAGCGAACCAGATTACCGAGACTCGCTCGTTGGAGCATGTTTCGCGGATTTTCTGTTTTGCGGCGGCCACGCAGTCGCTGCACGCGGCGGTGTCGAGGTCGCCGCGACAGAGGAAGAGCCCGTAGACCCGGTCGGGAGGGTTACGGCCGGCGGCGGCGTTGGCGAAGCCATCGGTGCTGTTGGTGGCGGCGGAGGAGAGGGAAGAGAGGAGGGTGTCGAGGTTGGACTCGTAAGTGGAGCTGGGAGTGAAGAGGGTGGTGTTTGGGCAAACATGATACATATATTCGGGTTTAGCATCAGTACTGAAAATCTGGATGAAGTAGAAGAAGAAGGAGAAGAAGAGAGAGATGGAGACGGTGAAGCAAGAATTCATGATGGATAGCTTGGAACTGCGGCACGGGTAGGGGCACGCAATTACAGGAAGAAGAAGGATACGGTCTGCTCTCTAGGGACACCCAACTGAAATTCGAGTAATTTTATGATGACATGCTTTTTATAAGAAAAATGGAATTGACATTAGGACAGCTTAAAAGGTGAAATATCAATCCTCTTTTGGAAAATTTAATACCAAGGTGCATCATGGCAAATTGGCATTTGTGGACAAGTTTTGAACAATTTAGGTTACGTTTGATAATATTTCTTCTCGGAAATAATTTTCGTTTAGAAATGGTATTTTCCATTTTTATTTTTTGGATGAGTTTTTGAGCAAAAGAACGCGTTTAGTAATTGTACAAAATTTTTATTTCCAAAATAGGAAAATAATATAAATCTGTTTGGTATGATCCTAAAAATTTATACTCCTAATATTTTTCATTCAATTATAAAATATAGCATTTTATGTTTTAATAAAACTCGACTTTTGTAATGTTTTAATTGATTGAAATATTCTAATATGGGATAAGAAAATCCAATATAATAGTTAGTGAAATATAAATAGTTGGAAGTGGCAATAGAGACATAACTCATTATATAAGGAGATTGATAGTAAATTTTTAGGCATTACAATAAACAAGTGCATGACATTTTAAGTTTTTCCAACTACAAGAAGAAGAGCAAACATTGATTGGACTCACTAAACTTTTGTATTCTAACATTATCTCTAAGGCCGCATTTAGTTGTACAGACTTCTAATCATGATAGGATTTGATAGAATAAAACATGAAATCCAGAGATTTTGCTATATCATATCAATTATTTGGTGATTGCATTAAGAAAGTCGAATATACTCACATTATATATTTGGCATAAATAATATATTAATATAAATGAACCATAAATTTTAGAAAAGGAGATGGCAAAAATTTCTCGAGACAATTTTACCTACTTTATTTTTATTTTCTTTTTCTTTTTAATTTTAATTTTTTAATTTTATTTATATTTTTATTTCTTTATTCCACTTACTTCATTCTTTATTAAAATTGTATAAAAGTAAACTAAACTAGTATACCTAAAATACTAAAATACCTAAAATATGTAATAAATATAAATATATATTTATATAAATATA